>CM022303.1:273254088-273854088 GCA_011799875.1 Thinopyrum elongatum | reverse complement strand
TGTTGTGCTGCATCATCCTCTCCTCTTCGAGGAATTACCAACGCGGATACAAGCAATCAGGAAGAATTTCTGGCGCCGTTCCCCGGGACACATCATCAACATCTATCAAGTACCTACACATAAACTCTCATCTCGTTGCAATTACTTTATTTCCCATTTGCCTCTCATTTTCATCTCCCCCACTTCTAAAAAGCTTTTACAAAAATAGAAAAAGATTTTTCGTGTGCCTTTGTTTGGTCATCTTGTCATCATGACTACCCCTCCTTTGTCACCGGATTTTGAAGTTCTATACTTCAAACAGAAACAAGGAGAAAATTTGAAAGATGCATGGTATAGGTTAATGGAATCTTACCATATTTGCAATATAAAAGGAGATGCAAAAAATTTGCTTCGTAATTTTTATATAGGTTTAACCATGCATCATAGACAACTTTTGGATTTTGTCGCTAAAGGGAATTTTGTTGAGATTGATGCTAATGGTGCCTATGAAATAATAGAAGGAATATTGGGAGTTCCACCACCACAAAAAGGATTTACCTTTACTCAAGAAGGGATTAAAATATTAGACAAATTGGGTGGTGAGGGAGTCATGGACTAAGGGGTCCTCGGGGCGACGGCTCATTGGGTATGGGCCGGACTGGTGGAGCCGTATAGTGATAGGAGATCTATGAAGCCGTGGTGTGCCCTCCAAGTCAAGAAGGCGTAGGATCTCTTTAATCCCTTATTGTAATCTATCTTCGGTAACCCTAACCCTACCGGTGTCTATATAAACCAAGGGTTGTAGTCTTTAGGGCTAGAGCTACATTCATCACCTCATCTCCTTAGGGTTTAGCTCATGCTGATCTCGAGGTAGATCTACTCTGTAAACCATACTATACATCCAATATAATCAAGCAGGACGTAGGGTATTACCTCTTCGAGAGGGCCTGAATCTGGGTAAACACTGTGTTCATCATCCCTTGTTCCCCATCGATCCTAGATCCACAGCTCGGGACCCCCTACCCCGAGGTCTGCCGATTTTGACACCGACATTGGTGCTTTCATTGAGAGTTCCGCTGTTGGATCGCCAGAAGAATCGATGGCTCAACCGGTCGTTGGAGACCACACCCGCGCCGAGGGCTTCCCCGCCCCTGGTCATCTCCTCATCTTCAGCGGCATATTAGTGCGCGCCAATCCCACTAGTGGCCTCAACCAGATCGAAGGCTGCACCCCCATGGAAGGGTTCATTGGTTCAGGGGCATCGACCCCAGGACTAGCAAACTCACTAAAATCTGGCATCTCTCAGAGTCCGACCCTGAAGCCCGACTCCGATAGGCCTCCCACAAGATCTCCCGCCGTGTCGCCGGAGTGTCCGGCACCCCCATGTGCCCAGCCAGCAGGCCACTTGGCGAGTCTGTTCCGTGCAATGGGAATCTCTGTTATCAGGCCCACGGCCTATGATTGGATCGGGCTTAAACCCGACGAACGAGAAATCAACACCCCTCGAGTCACGCACCTCGTCGCCACGGTCGAAGAGGCCCAGGAGGGACTACAATCTTGCAAGCTAAGAACGGTGCACACTCGAATCTCCAGCTCGGAGTCAGACACCAGCCCGGATGTACGTCCAGACTTGATACCCAACATGAGACCCGGCCTTGAGCCTATCTAGCCGTGCACCAGTCCGGATCCGAGCCCTGTGCGATCAGAACCGGACATGACCCGGTTACCCATTAAAGATAGTCCGGGTCCGCTGCAGGAGGGAATCCTGGAATTTTTCCCACCCACCCACCATATGGAATACTCCCTGGATTTGGGAAACCTGGACATATGGGATCTCATGTATGTTAAACAACTCCCAAACGAGACAGTCCATCATTATTGGGCTAGATTTCTCCTGGTGAAGAACAGGATGGCGCCTTGCTGTGACAAAGAGATAATTAAAGCCTTCCAGTTCAACTGCAAGGATGAGGGCCTCTTGAACGCCCTCGCTCGTCGCCGAATTCAAAGCTTCACCGAACTATCGGACATGGTGCGCAAGTATTGCGCCATGGAGAACACGTGGAGGGCACAACAGATGAACATGGGGCCACCGCCCGCCACGCATCACGGAAAGTCTTGCTTTAAACGGGCGTACACAAATCGGTCGCTGGAGCGCGAGCCTAACAAAAAGAAAACTAGGCCCAGATCAGTGCTAGACGAGTTGCTGGATAAACCATGCCCAATACAGTCGGTCTTGCTAGACGCAAACCCAACCCACAGACTTCGAGCCTGTTGGGTGGAAGACAAGTGGCCAAATATGGCGAGCCAATCTTGGGCCTTACACCCCCAGATAAGCAGTCCTCGGCTTCACCACAGGACCACAATGTCCTTACGGTATACGAGACGTTCGCCACAAACAATAAAAGGAAAAAGGCTCTTCGAGAGATCAGCCAGATATATCAAGTGACGACCGCATAGCCATGGGTAGCCACGCCTATCACCTTCAACGAGAAGGACGAGCCAAGCCCCCGTAACAACCACGCACCAGCCGCACTGGTCCTCGACCTCATTGTCGATGGTTTCTGGCTGACTAAAGTGCTGATGGACAGAGGCAGCGGTCTCAACCTCATTTATGAGGATACTCTCGACAAGATGCAGTTCAACAGGTCTTGCATCGAACGCAGTCATACCACATTCTGAGGTATAATACCCGGTAGGGAGGCACACTGCTCGGGACGTGTAACCCTGGACGTCGTGTTCGACACACCCGATAACTACAGATCCGAACCCTTGCTATTTCACATTGTGCCCTTCCGTAGCAGATACCACGCCCTTCTAGGACGTGAGGCATTCTCAAGATTTCAGGCCATACCACATTACGGGTATATGAAACTCAAGATGCCAGGGCCCAACGGGGTAATCTCACTTAAAAGCGACCCGAGCAAAGCCCTGCGAGCCGAAAACAAGACGGCATCCCTCGCCCTAGAGGCACTATCCGAAGCCCTCGCGGCCGAAGAGTTGACAGCGCTATGCACTATAGTCGACAGGGATGATGTGATTCTCAGTAAAAGACAAAAACCCACATCATTCAAGCCAGCAGATGAAATAGTAAAATTTCAAGTGCACCCAACAGATCCCAATAAAACGACATCCATAGTTGCACAGCTAGACCCCGCAGTTGACGAGGCGCTAAGGACATTCCTGCGTGAAAACTGGGAAATATTCGCCTGGCACCCATCAGATATGCCAGGAATCCCACGCAGGCTAGCAGAGCACAACCTCAACATTTTAAAAGGCTTCAAGCCAGTGAAACAAACCCTGCGCCGATTTTTCGAACCTAAATGGCAGGCCATGGGCGAAGAGCTCGCAAAACTGCTAGAGGCCGGATTCATCCGCGAGATCAAGCACCCCGAGTGGTTAGCAAATCTGGTTACGGTACCCAAGAAGGATAAGTCCTGGCGGCTCTGTGTCGACTTTAAAGACCTTAACAAGGCCTGCCCTAAGGATCCATTCCCCTTGCCAAGGATAGACCAGATCATCGATGCCACCTCCGGACATGACTTGTTATGCTTCCTTGACGCATACTCCGGATACCATCAGATTAAGATGAAGGAGTCCGATCAGGCAGGAACCACATTCATCACCCCTTACGGGCCTTTCTGCTTCAATACCATGCCGTTCGGGCTAAAAAATGCAGGAGCCACATACTAGCGCATGATTCAAACATGCCTCGAAAACCAAATTGGCAGAACAGTCGAGGCATACGTGGATGATGTGGTTGTCAAAACCAAACACATAGACCAACTGATAGACGACCTACGCCAAACCTTTGACAACCTGCGGGCTTATGACATACGGCTCAACCCGGAGAAATGCGTCTTCGGGGTCCCTACCGGAAAGCTACTCGGATTCATCATTTCCCATAGAGGAATCGAAGCCAATCCGGCCAAAATTAGAGTGTTGTCTCAGCTTGCAATACCAACAGAGCTCAAGCATGTCCACAAGCTAGCAGGATGCGTGGCAGCCTTGAGCCGCTTCATATCTCGCCTCGGAGAAAAGGCATCGCCACTCTACAAGCTGCTCAAAAAGACCAAGAACTTCCAGTGGATAGATGAAGCAACTGTGGCACTCGAGGAGATTAAAACACTCCTCGCCGGCAACTCTATCCTGGCTGCACCCAGTGTCGGCGAACCCATGCTTCTATACATTTCAGCCACCAATCAGGTGGTCAGCGAGGTGCTCGTCGTGGAGCGGGAGTCTGAGGGCCACAAGTTCCAAGTCCAGAAGCCGGTCTATTATGTGTCCGAGGTACTTACGCCATGCAAATCATGATACCCGCAATATCAAAAGATAGCCTACACGGTTTTTATGGCGTCCCGAAAGCTACGACACTACTTTCAAGAGTGTTCGGTCACAGTGGCATTAGAGGTTCCCTTGAATGATATAATCAATAACAGGGACGCCATGGGCCGCATCGCCAAATGGGCCATCGAGCTCCTCCCCTTCGAGATAACATATAAGCCACGCCGAGCCATTAAATCTCAGGTGCTGGCCGATTTCATAGCCGAATGGACCGAGGCCGAACTACCCCGGGAGTACTCTACATATTCACACTGGACAATGTATTTCGACGGCTCAAAGATGTTGGCTGGACTGGGGGCTGGGGTCATCCTAATCTCCCCCATAGGCGACACTGTTCGGTATGTCCTTCAAATAATGTACACGGACTCCAACAACGCAGTCGAGTACGAAGCACTACTACATGGTCTTTGTATGGCCACATCAATGGGCGTGCAGCGCCTCGAGGTAAGGGGAGATTCAAACCTGGCGATCTCTCAAGTCAACGGCGAATTCGACACCAAAGACCCCAAGATGGCGGCATACAGAAACACGGTCCTCCGAATATCGACCCAATTTGAGGGCCTAGAATTTCACCATGTCGCTAGGGACAACAATCAAGCAGCCGGCGTCCTCGCCCGCATGGGTGCCAAGCGCGACCCGGTTCTCAAAAACACCTTCCTCGAGCGGCACTTTAAGCACTTCGTGGTGTGGCAGGACGATGTCACCGGTGCACCATCCAATGAGCCCGCTCACAATACCCCGCCCAAAAATGAACAAGACAATCACGTCATTGGTGGCTCCGCACTCGAGGAAACACCCTCTGCCCACGAAGTCATGGTCGTAATCCCAGCCTGGACAAAACCCCTGCTAGCCTACCGCACACAACACCAGCTTCCGGAGGATCAAACTGAAGCACGATGTATAGTTCGGCGCTCTAAACCATACAAGGTCCATGAGGGTGAACTCTATAAGAAGAGTACCATAGGAATCTTACAAAGGTGCATCTCCGAAGAAGTGGGGCAGCAACTCTTGGCAGAGATACACGCGGGCATGGGCGGACACCACGCGGCAGCTCGGGCTTTGGTCAGCAAGGCTTTCCGAGCAGGTTTTTTCTGGCCTATCGCCCATGAAGATGCCCGGACATTAGTCCAACATTGCATCGGATGCCAGCTGTTCGCAAATCAAAGCCACATGCCCCCCACAGCTCTTCGGACGATACCGATAACATGGCCTTTTGCGGTCTGGGGTCTCAACTTGGTTGGGCCACTTAAAGGGGGGACAAACAAAAAGAAGTACCTATTGGTCATGGTCGACAAATTCAGCAAGTGGATCGAGGCAAGGCCCGTCACTTCGGCAGAATTTGGACCGGTTGTCGACTTCTTATCCGATGTCGTACACCATTATGGTGTCCCCCACGGCATAATTACCAATAATGGTACCAACTTCACCGCCCAGAAAGTCAAAGACTGGTGCGGCAAAATGGGCATTAATCTCGATTACGCCACGGTGTACCACCCACAGACCAACGGACAGGTCAAACGAGCCAACGGGCTCATTATGAGTGGCATTAAGCCTCGCCTAGTCTGATCCCTTCAACAATCAAAATGCCATTGGGTCGAGGAACTCGATTCCGTACTATGGGGAATGCGCACTACTCCTAATCGGTCAACCGGATACACACCATTCTTTATGGTATACTGTGCGGAAGCCGTCCTCCCATGCGACCTTATCCATGACGCGCCTAGAGTGCGCATGTACGAAGAAAAGGAAGCCAAGCATGATCGACAGGATGATCTGGATGCTCTGGAAGAAGAACGGGATATAGCTCGAGCTCGGTCTGCGTTCTATCAACAGCAAGCACAACGTTACCACAACCGTGAAGTCTGGGCGAAGACATATAATGTGGGAGACCTCGTCCTCCGACTCCCCGAAAAACAGAAGAATAAACTATCACCTAAATGGGAGGAACCATACATCATCGATGAAGTACTCATAGGAGGAGCATATCATCTTCGCCGCCCGTCCGACGACTGCCTCGAGCCGAACCCGTGGAACGCAGCCCGGCTGCGGCGTTTTTACGCCTAAGCTTGACATACATCCCCACCTTTTCCTCCTTGTATTTTCCTCTTTTTCTTTTAGACATGGTGTGAGTTCGGCTAAACCGAACCATACCAAGCTCGTATCATATATATCATTGAATCTAACACCCAGCTTTGCATGGGGGCTCCCTCAGAAGAGCCGAATAATGTATAAATCGCATTCGTGCCGATTGCATCCTTCTCACACATGTTAAGCCAACATATGCACTTGTTTGACTTAAGATCTTTGCCAAGCTGGGTTGCCTGGCTCCTGTGTTTACCCCTACGTTCCTGATTGTTTGGCTAGGGAGTAAAGGGAGCACCTCTGCGATTGTTACGACCGGGTCATCCGGGACCTTACCTTAGACGGGTGAAGCCGAAAGCTAGCGTTCTTATAGAATACAATAAGTCGGCCTAAGGGAAGTGAATATAGCCTCGCGCTTATCACCAGGTTTTTTTCGCAGCCATTGGTTTCCGTTGATCCTACGTATTCGGACTATAATTTTACCCGAAGAAAGGAACCCTTGGAGGAACTATTTTCATCGAAAGATGTTTCTTACGTCAAAAAGTAATATAACATGGCTCTCCACACATGTTTCGTCTGTTCAAGCCAGATGGCCGGATTGCCTGGTTCCCGAAATGTTGCCTTGTTTCCCACGGCACATAGTACGGAACACTGCCCGATCTCTGATCGGGGAGGTAGAAGCCGATGGCCGGTTAAGACAACATTCTTTAAAAAAAATAAGAACGCGGATTTAGCACGATCAACGTAAAGTACATAGATACATAGAATTAACAAAATTACTCCTGTTCGACATTGTCTATCCATTGCTCTAAAGCACATTTCCTTCTGAGTATAGCGAGCGGCTGGCATCACATCATCATACACCAAGCTTAGTGGTATCTCTCGGCAGTCAGGGCCCATGGGACCAACCCGGGCCACATGCACCAGGTATAGCTTGGTGAAGCGGGTCTTACCATAGCCCATGCCTCACGCACTCCTTCGTGGTAGGCCGAGATCTTCCATAATTCAAACCTCCGACGAGCTCCTTTAAAGCGACTGGCTAGTTCTGCCATATTCTTTGACGGCACATCTAACGGCCATAACGCCTTCGCCGTGCTCTTCATGGCTTTCCGGGCCCTTTCATAAGTCTTCGACAGCTCCTTTAAAAGGTCCCCGTCATAAGAGCTTACTTCTTCCTTGGGCTGTGTCGGGGCACGACACCTATGGGGTCCCGAGAGACCCCTTTACGATTCGGCGGGGGGAGAGGTATACGCAAAGAGCAGAACCAGTGATCGACGCGGGAGGTTTTTACCCAGGTTCGGGCCGCTGATTAGCGTAAAACCCTACTCCTGCTTTGTGTTCTTATTGATGTTCTTGAGCCCAGCCTTCAGGAGCGCTCGCAATGAACGGTACATTCAAAGAGCAGCTACGCACGCAGAATGGGCCAGAAGTTCTCCTCCTCTGTAGCAGTTGCCTTGGGCCTCCTTTTATATGCTCAAAGGGGTCTCCACAGTGGCAAAATGTACATACATTGAGGTGTAAAGTAGCTACAGGGTATCATACCTAACCCCTGACGGATTAGGACAAGCGCATTTAATGCACCGTGAGGTGTCCGTTTAGGTGTCCTCACTTTCTTGGGGATGGAAAAAGGGGCCATCCCATCAGCACCGCTTAAGCTCTCCTCCACTGGCGTGCCACCACGCATCGAGGGAAGGAGCCAGAATGTCAGACTTGTTACTGTGCCGAAGCGGTGGCACAGTGGCGAAATCTCGCCAGGCGCCGATCCTCTCCGGGCACCAAACCTTGCCGGGCGCCAGGGCTTGCCGGGCGCCAAGCTTTGCTGGAAACCAAGCCTTGCCGGGCGCCGAGGCTTGCCGGGCTCCATGGGCCATCCCGGCAAGGATCTTGCCGGGGAAGCTGGTCTTCGAATTCCAGCTCTTCTTGTCTGCCGATCCTCAGATTTCTGACTTGACGATTTCCTTGATGACTTGAATCGACCTCGAGCTGATCCCGGCAAGCCTTGCTGCGAGGACGGCTACAACTGCCCGTGCACAAGTAAGGGGTACTAGTGGCCCAATACTTAGTACACCGACAGGAGCCCCCGGGCCTGGGCCATACACGAGTGCGAGGCGTTGTTGGGCTAGGCCCAAACAGTGCACGAGCACGCGTGGCAGGGAATTAACTGCCCGTAAATATCTCGTTTTACTATGCCCCCACTATGCGCACGGAGCGCGCGATGTGGGAAGTGTGCCAAAAAGGCTGCAAACTGTTTCGCGCCCATAGAGGCGCATTCATATTGGGGGATAAACAAGGTGGCCCCGCTCCTTCCCCATAAAAAGGAGAAGTCGTGGAGGCGCAAACCTATTCACCCCCCTCTCTTCCCAATCTGGCCATCGCCATCGCCTTCCTCTGCTCGAGCTCAGAGCGAAACCTTTCTTCTCTTCTGCTCGCTGCTCCCGCGCTCGTTTCGTCCTCCGGCTTCCATTTCCACAGTCGCCATGCCGCCCAAGGCCAGCAAAGGCAAGGGCACGGACAAGGAGGCGAAGGCTGAAGTTCCGGAGAGCGAACTGGTGAAGATGTGGAAGAGGCTCGTCGTCTTCCCTCCGACGCTCGACGCCGAAACTTTGAAGGGACGATACCAATGCATGTGGGCGAAGGGAACGCAAGCTCACCCCGCCACACGCGTAATCCCAGGTGCTAGTTCCAAAGGCGGATCGGACAGATACCCCTTCTTCACTGCGTACTTTTATTGCGGGCTCTGTCCACCTTTTTCCGATTTCTTCAACGACATCATGTATACATACGGCTTCCGCCTTCTTGATTTCACGCCGAATGCCGTATTCTGCATGTCGATCTTTGCCCATCTTTGTGAAAATTTCGCTGGCGTGATCCCCAATTCTGCTCTTTTCCGCCACTATTTCTATCCTCGAATCCAAAAAGGAGAGGCTCTCTCTGGATCTATTGCTTGGATCCCAAGGGCCTGGAATAAAGAGATATACCCAGATGGAGTTTACCGCGAAAAGTGGGACGAGTGGCGGGCCGAATGGTGCTGGATCCAGGAAGCAGATCCTCATCCATTTTGTCATCCCCGGCGACAGAAAGTGGTCCGCGGCAAGGATTGGGGCGATCTCGCCGCAGAAGACGAGAAGCTCACAATCGCCACTACTAGGATCCTCCGCTTGAAGGCTGCCGGGCTGACAATGGAGATGATCGGCTTCGACTTCCTCCGCCGCCGCATCGCCCCTCTGCAGAATAGGGGGAGGCCAGCCTGGGAGTATAAGAACGCAGCGGATGTCATGAGGCTGCGCCCCGGGCTGAACAATAACCTGACTGCTATGCAGCTTGGCGCTCTCCGCCAAAAGTTATTCCAGCGCGAAGACAAGCACCGGCTGCCGGCAAGGATCGTCCCCTTGTGCAACAACTCTGCATTGGGGTCGATCATTGCCTTTTTGCCGATGTTCAACGCCCACGGCCTTGACCCGACCTGGGTCGAGCCAAGCGAGGAAGAAGCGCAGAAATTCTTCGACAATCTGACGGAGAAGCCTGTCCGGTAAGAGTCAGATCTTATTCGCACCACCACAGATCAGGAGGTAGCATACATCGCTACCAGAGTGGAGGAAGCGAATCTTGCTGCGGAGGCTGGCAGCGTTGGATTCACAGAGTGGGAAGCCAGCGATGCAAAGGTGGTGGTGGAGGCAAAACCTGCCGAGGAGAGCAAGGTTGCCGGGGAAGAAGGCGGTGCAGTCGCTGAAAACTCATCCGGCGAAGACACGGCCGAAGAGGAGACGCGAGAAGAGCCCTCGCCCCCGAAGAAGACAAAGCGTGTCCTTCGGAAAGCCGCATCGGGCGTCCCGGCAAGCCAGCCTACATCGAGCGGCGAATCCCCCGGCAAGAAAGTGGCCGGCAAGACCGGAACGCGGCAGGGGGCCCGTCAACAGCCCGCGCGGTGCGCGAGACCCACACCAGCGACCACCGCCGGAGCGGCAGGAGGGTCTCGTACAACCGTGCCAGAGGCTGCCCCGGCGCCTGCCACAGCCAAGCGGCCCAGGACCCCTCCTCCGCCTCCCCGCTCAGACATCGCAACGGAGGTCGACTTCGACATCTCCGGCTTCAGTCCGGAGCGAGAGGAAGAAGAGTGAGTACCTGTCACAACTTCCACCTTCCAATCTGCATCAGTCTTACTGACTAACTTGTATTGTTTCTGCAGTGACACAGAAACCTTGCTGGAGAGAATGGCGGAGAGGTCAAGGACTTCTACGGGCGACGAGCCCCCGGTAGGCTCCACTAGCGTGCCAGAGACCGTCATTGTGAGCCCGGAGCCTAGTCCTCAACGCAGCCCCCAGCGTAAGTTCATTGTCCCTTTTTCTGTTGGCTGGTGCCGAGGCTTTCATTCTTGTCGCTGATATCTTTGGGTTTGCAGGAGAAGAACGGCAACAAGGAGAAGATTGCCCCATTGTGCCTCCTTCATCGACCGCTCCGCCCACAAGCACATCCCCGGCAAGAGATCCTGCCGACGAGCCCGTCCGGATTGAGGGGGAGCCGACAAGCACGGACTCCGGCAACCCGCCCCCGGCAACCGGAGTTGCCGGGAGAGGCGAAGCCACCTCTCGACAGCCCGACGCAGGTACTCGATCGCCTCAGAGTGCTAGTTATTCTTTTCCCCCTACTTCTTTATCTTTGGTCACTTTAAAATCTAAAAACTCGATCTTATTCTGACCTCCTCCTTCACCCTTCAGAGTTCTCTGCGATGGAACATATGGACGTCGACGCCGTCATCGAGGAGACCGCCAGGGATGCTGCTGCCGAAGCGGACAGGATCACTGCCAGCGAGGCCACCAAGGATGATGTTGCCGGGGCTGGTGATGCTCTTGACGGGGAGGCCGCCAAGACAGCACAAAAGGAAATCGCGGAAGAACCTGCTGAAGAGGGCAACAGGGAAGCTGGGGACCATACTGACGGCATTCCTGCCGCAGGAGCGCCAGGCGCTGCATCGGCCGCGGAGCCCCCTGTCACTGGTGAGGCGGCCACTGAAGACCAGCCATCAACATCTGACGAGCACTCATCCAGCAAGTATCTCAAGGTTGGCGAAAACCTATTCATCAACTTGCCAGGGACGGCAAGCACCGAGGCACCAGCCGAAGGAGAAATTTTTGAGGAAATTATTGCCGCTGCCGGGCTCGAAGTTGTTGACGATCCCAGCGCCAGCAGTGGCAAGTCTGAAGAGGATCAGCTCCTTCAGGCCATGGGCGAGAACTTCCGCAAACTCCAGGCTCTCCATCGTGCCCGAAAAGAGAAAGCGGACTCCAGAATGGTAGCTGTCGAGGCAGCCGAAGCGGATTTTCAAAGGCGCGTCGCACAAATGCAAATCTGGCACGCCGAGGCCCTTCAAGAGCTGGTTGCCGGTCGAGAACAAGTGAGCCAGCAATGGAATGAGGTCCTCCTGAAGCAATCAGACATGGAGAAGGCACATGATGAAGCTGTTCAAAGGATCGCCGCCGAAGATGCTCTCCTGACGGGGCGCCGCGTTGCTCTTGACGCTTTCGAAGAAGATCTCACCGCACGTGAGCAGGCGCTCGCCGCCAAGCTTCGTAGCAAGGATGAAGACATTGAAAATCTTGTCGCGCGGCGGACCCAGGAGCTGGAGCAGAAGCACAAGGAGGCGCTCGAAGCTCTAACTGCAAGTCACGCCGGCAAGCTCAAGGAGGCCGTCGATGCTGCCGAAGTTGCAGAGGCCGCCAAGAACGAGCTGAGCGACAAAGTGAAGAGGCTGGAGACAGATCTCGACGAGCATGGCAAGGAGCTCTCGACGCTCAAGGGGGACAGGGAAAAAACCCTCCACTCCTTGGCGGAGATGCAAGTCACCCTGTCCGACAAGACCAAGCAGCTCTACTCTGCGGCTGATGATATTGCGGTTCTGGAGCTGAAGCTGACCACGCTGCAGAAATCTCTCGAGGCCGGCAGGGCCCGTGAGAAGGCTCTACTCAAGGATCTCCAAGGAGAGAGGAACCTACTCAAGAGCGCCGCCGCTGCCCAAAACGAGTACGAGAAGGGAGTGGAGATCTGGACTGGTCGTCTCATTGCTGCCGCGGAGAAGCTTACCGCAGAACTGTCAACCATGGGCTTGTCGAACTTCAGATATTCTTCCGAGGAAAGAATATCCCCAAGCGCCAGATTGACGATGTTCTTTGAAAGCATCATCAACGCGTTGAGGGCGCTCCAGTCTAGCCGGGCGACCCAACTGGCGAACGAGACTCGCCGGCTTTGCCGGGCCGTCCTTCGCAAGGTGCTCCTCAAGGTGGTGCACAGCAATCCCGGCATCGACCTCTACAGCGCACTCGGCCACCTGCCAAAGGATGCAAATGTTGAGACGCTTGAGAAGTGCATCGCGCCAATCCTTGAGAAGGTGGACTCCATCAAAAGGATCGAAGGCCAGTGCAGGGATTGAGTGCTCCTCTTTTATTCTTGCCGCCATCATCTCATGTAAAAGACAGTTAAGTCTCAAGTTATGACTGCGGCAACTCATGGATGTAATATAATTTAACTATGTTTAGGCTCATGCTAGCTACTTTCCTTGTCTGATTCCTTTATGTATGGAGTTCATCCTACGCTTACTGAAAAACTTGCCGGCGCGCAACCTGCCGCGAGCGCTGGGTGCGGGACTTCAGCAGCCTGCCGGAGGCGCAGCGGCCGGCAAGACTCCTTGGCATTCTCAGTGCAGCCACTTAAATTGTTGAGCAGACTCGAAACAAAATAAGGGCGCAACTGATTACAACAAGGGTTCCTTCGCATGCATATTTTCCATACAAGGGTCGGAATCGTCCAAGGAACTAACTTGGTAATAAAAGAAAAACTTGCTCTGAGTTTTTAGGACTTAGCTTCCTGTCCTTGTCCTTCCTCCGGCAAGTGTCGATTCCGAACGTCACCAACTGGTATTCATATTTCCCTTCCCCCCCGGCAAATGTGCACGCGAGGAATCCTTCTGTCTTTAAGAAAAAGAAAGAAGAGAAAATAAAGAGATGAAACCTTGGCGGTTCGTTAGAACTTACCGGGATCAGGTGTCATACAAAATCTTAGACAAACATGCATATATGAATGTGAACATGAGAATCAATAAGGAAATGTACAACACTTAAATTTATTCATCTGTGCTCAGGGTCTGCGCCTGGCTTTGTACAAAGGATCACATGCCTTGCCGGCAAGACTTGTACAAAAAGGTGGTTGCCGGGAGCCCCCGGCAACCGCGCCTTACGGATAGAACTTGCGAAGATGTTCGATATTCCAGGAATTACTCACTGGAACGCCATCTTCGGTCTCCAGGCGGACAGCGCCAGGCCTGGTGACTCGTACTACCCGATAAGGGCCTTCCCACTTTGGCGTCAACTTGTTTGAATTCTTGGCGGACTGAATCCGTCGAAGAACAAGGTCGCCTTCCTCAAGGCTTCGGGCATGAACTTTGCGGCTATGATAGCGGCGCAAAGCTTGCTGGTAGCGTGTAGCTCGCACAGCAGCCTGAAGACGATTCTCCTCAAGGAGTACAGCGTCATCTTGCCGCAGTTGCTCTTGCTCGAGCTCATCATAAGCGAGCACTCGAGGAGATCCGTATATGAGTTCTGTGGGGAGAACTGCTTCCGCTCCATACACCAGAGCGAAGGGCGTCTGGCCGGTGGCTCGATTTGGTGTCGTTCTGATTGACCAAAGAACCACCGGCAACTCATCAATCCAGCGTCTTCCGCACTTTTTCAGCCTGTCAAAAGTTCTGGTCCTGAGACCGCGCAGCACTTCAGCATTGGCCCTCTCCGCTTGGCCGTTGCTTCTCGGGTGAGCAACAGAGGCAAAACAAATCTTGCCGCCAAGGTCTTGGACGTACTGCATGAAGGTGCGACTTGTGAACTGCGTGCCGTTGTCGGTGATGATCCTGTTAGGCACACCGAAACGGCAAACAATTCCTTTGAAGAACTTGACAGCCGACTGCGCTGTCACCTTCCTCACTGCTTCCACCTCCGGCCACTTTGTGAACTTGTCGATAGCAACGTACAAGTACTCAAAACCCCCGGTAGCACGGGGAAAGGGGCCCAGTATGTCGAGCCCCCAGACCAAAAATGGCCAGGAGAGAGGGATTGTTTGAAGAGCTTGAGCTGGCTGATGTAATTTCTTCGAATGAAACTGGCACGCTTCACACCTGGTTACTAGTGCAGTCGCATCCTGGAGGGCGGTAGGCCAAAAGAAACCTTGCCGGAATGCTTTCCCGGCAAGCGCTCTTGACCCTATGTGAGAGCCACACATGCCCCCATGTATCTCTGCTAACAGCTCTAGTCCATCCTCCCGAGGAATGCACTTCAATTTCACACCGTTTGGTCTCTTTCTGTACAGGACGTCATCGACGAACTTGTACATAACAGACCAACGGGCTACTCTCTCCGCTTCTTCTTGTTCCTCAGGGAGTTCACCTGTCTGAAGGAAGTGGACAATGTGCTGCGCCCATGCTGGAGCCTGAGGCTCGACAACTAGGACTAAAGGCATCTCATCCGCCGGGGAAACATTTGTCTCGACAACAAGGGCCTGAGGCCCTGCCGGAGCCTGTTGTTCCCCGGCAAGCGCGTCGATCCCGGCAACTTCCTTGCCGGCGGCTCCGGGGAGCTCTGCCGGGAAGTACTGGCCAGAGTTCAACTTTCTTCTCTTTTCTTGCCGCATTGATGGTGCCACGGATGGTTGAGTCAATTGGAGCACAAAAGTTCCTGGTTCCACAGGCAACTTGAGGGCAGCACGCTTTGACAGGTCGTCAGCAACGCTGTTCTCGGCACGAGGGACATGCTCCATTTGGAGACCGTCAAAGCGCTCTTCCAATTTCCTTACTTCATCTACGTAGGCCTGCATCAACGGACTTTGATAGCTCTTGTTGACCTGCCTGACGACAAGCTGTGAATCACCTTTGATAATGAGCTTTTTGATACCAAGGTCTGTTGCAATCCTAAGACCGGCAAGCAAACCTTCGTACTCTGCAGTGTTGTTGGTTGAACTCTCCCGGGGAAAATGCATTTGGACTACATACTTGAGGTGCTCTCCGGTGGGTGCGACAAGCAGCACACCAGCACCGGCGCCTTGCAGCGAAAAAGCCCCGTCAAAGTACATAACCCATTGCTGATCGGTTTCCTTGCCGGGGAGACTTGTTTCTTGAACTTCTTCGTCTGGCGTCGGGGTCCATTCTGCAATGAACTCCGCCAAGGCCCTGCTCTGAATTGTGGAAGTGCTTTCAAACTTAAGGCCAAAGATGGACAACTCCAACGCCCACTCCACGATCCTGCCGGTTGCCTCCGGATTTTGCAAAATCCGTTGCAACGGAAAGCGAGTGACGACGGTGATCTCATGTGCTTGAAAATAATGGCGCAGCTTTCTCGAGGCCATAAGGAGGCCGAAAAGCAACTTCTGCACACCAGAATATCTTGACCTAGCTCCTTGCAAGAGGGAGCTAACAAAATAAACTGGGCGTTGCACCACCTTTTTCTTCTGCACGGGTTCCTCTGTTTGCGCAGATCCTGTCTTGCCGGGGAAGATCTTGCCGCGTCATCTGGCGGTCCTGCCGCTGATGTTGCCTCCTCATCAGCTTCCCTCTGTGCCACCAGCGCAGCACTAACCACTTGATTTGTCGCCGCCAGATACAACAGCAACGGTTCTTGTGGTTTAGGTGCGACTAGCGTCGGTGGAGAAGAAAGGTATTTCTTCAAATCTTGCAGCGCCGCCTCCGCTTCCGGAGTCCATTTCATTGGACCTGCCTTCTTCAAAATTTTGAAGAAGGGCAGGGCGCGCTCAGCGGATTTGGAAATAAACCTGCTTAGAGCAGCAACACAGCCGGCAAGACGACGCACATCCTTGACGCGTCTCGGCGCTTCAATTTGCTCAATGGCTTTGATCTTGTCGGGGTTAGCTTCGATTCCCCGGCAAGATACAAAGAATCCGAGGAGCTTGCCGGAAGGAACACTGAACATGCACTTCTCAGGATTGAACTTCAAGTTGATCTTGCGCAAGTTCGCAAATGTTTCTTCTAAGTCTTGGATGAGCGTTGCTTTATCCTTAGTTTTGACCAATATGTCGTCCATATATGCCTCCATATTTCTATGGAGTTGTGGCTCAAAACCAATCTGGATTGCTCTGGCGAATGTTGAACCAGCACTTTTCAACCCGAAAGGCATCCGTATAAAACAATACGTACCACATGGGGTGATAAAGGCGGTCTTCTCTTCATCTTCCTTTGCCATAAAAATCTGATGATACCCTGAATAGGCATCAAGGAAGGACAGGAGATCACAACCAGCGGTGGCATCCACAATCTGGTCGATGCGTGGCAAGGGAAAAGGATCTTTTGGACAAGCTTTATTGATATCTGTATAATCGATACAAAGCCTCCATTTCCCGTTCGCTTTCCGCACTACAACCGGATTGGCCAACCAGGTTGGATGAAGCACTCCTTTGACCAGTCCTGCCGCCTCCAGCTTCTTAATTTCTTCGGCAATGAATTCTTGCCGCTCCAAAGCCTATTTCCTCACCCTTTGCTTGACGGGCCGCGCATGAGGACAGACAGCAAGGTGGTGCTCAATTACTTTCCTGGGAACGCCGGGGATGTCAGACGGTTGCCATGCAAACACGTCGACATTCGCCCGCAGGAAAGCAACGAGCGCGCTTTCCTATTTGTCATCTAGGGTGGAACTTATGGTGAAAGTTCCCCCCGTCCCGTCCTCCCTGGCAGGCACCTTATTGGTTTCCGGCGGGGCAGCCTTGGACTTCTTGTTCTTGCCGGTGGAACTCTCTGGCACGTCCTCGACGGAAGCGCAGCACTCCAAGGAGGTGCGCTTGCCGGAGTTGGCGCCAAGGTTCCTGCCGGTCTTCCTCTTCCCCCCGAGAGTTCCAGCGGCAGGAGCAGATGCCTTGATGGCAGGTGCTGCAACTGCTTCCCGGTAAAGTTGGTCGGCACAGATGAGCGCATCCTTCTTATCGGAATGGATAGTGATGACGCTCAACGGCCCAGGCATCTTCAAGACGTTGTACGCGTAGTGTGATGCCGCCATAAACTTAGCCAGCGTCGGCCGACCAAGGATCCCATTGTATGACATGGGGATCTTGGCGACATCAAACACCACCTTTTCGGTCCTGAAGTTAAGCTCGCTGCCAAATGTTACCGGCAGCGTGATCTTGCCCTTAGGCTGGGTTCTTCCCGGGTTGACCCCTTGAAACGTACCCGTTTCCTCGAGGTCTTCGTCGGGAATCTGAAGCTTTGTGAGCACATCTGGTGAGATTAAGTTTAGGCCGGCCCCGCCGTCAACTAACATCTTCGTCACCTTGAGGTTGCGAATTGTCGGGGAAACCAACAATGGCAAACACCCGACCGCAGTTGTGCGATCAGGGTGATCCTCGGCGTCAAAGATGATAGGCGTGCTGGACCACTTTAGAGGCCTACATGCATCGGGGGATGGCTCTGCCGCATTAACCTCCCGCACCCACTGTTTAAGTTGGCGGTGGGAAGAATGCAGCGAGGCACCCCCATCAACGCACATAGCCTCCGTAGCCTTCTGGAATTTCTGCTCACTGGATTCGTCATCTTCTTCATCATCATCTCCTTCTTTATCTCGGCCCCGAGCGGGCCGATCCTTCTGCTGCTTGGCCTTGCCGCGGCGACCTCCTCGGCCACCGCGTTTCTGGCCGGACGCCTCAGCACCATCTTGGGCCTTCTCCTTATCTCACCTCTCGTATTCGGCCTTCTGCAGTTCTGGAGATCGTGGCCCTTAGTGCGATGGATCTTGCAGTACTGCTTGCCGGAGTTCTCTGACTTGTCGGCAGCCGCCAAGGCCTGACAGGAAGGGCACCCGGCAAGATCCTTGCCGGGGTCGCCAACCTTGGCCTTCTTGGCGGTGCCAGGGTTGCCGGTTTCCTCGACGACAAGCACGGCCTTGCCTCCGCGCTTCCTGTTCCGCCGCCGGCCTTTCCTTGACGGAGCCGCGGCATCTTCTTCTTCTGAGTCGCCTGTCGCACCAACAGCTTCACCGGGGAGTTTCCTCCCCTCTTCAGCTCGAGCACACTTGTCGGCCAAAGTGTAAAGCTCGGCAATACTCCTGACTTTGTTCATTGCCAGCTCTTCCCGCATCCTGCGGTTACGCACGTTCTGATGGAACGCGCTAATGACAGCAGCAGGATGAACGTCAGGAATATTGTATTGCACCCGGCTGAATCTCTGCATAAACTTGCGCAGGGACTCGCCCTCCCTCTGAGGGATGATGTGTAAATCACTTTCTTGGCCAGGAGCTTGGTGGCCTCCAACAAAGGCGCCAATAAACTGATGGCACAGATCTGACCAGCAAGAAATAGAATCCTCCGGCAGATGCATCAACCACGACCTGACGTTGGGTTTGAGCACCAATGGGAAGTAGTTGGCAAGTATCTTGTCATCTCGGCCCCCGGCAGCCTGCACCGCAATGGTGTAGATGCTCAGGAACTCCGAGGGATGAGTCTTGCCGTCGTATTTCTCCGGGACCTCTGGCTTGAAGGTTCGGAGATTGGGCCATTGGACTTGCCGCAGCTCACGGGTAAATGCCGGAGGTCCTACCTCGTAAGGCAAGTCTCCTACGTTCCCTGGCGCAGGCTCGTCGACAACCGGCCCTGCGTGCTTATCAGACTGATAGCGCGCTTCCCGCCGCCGCTCGATGGTTGTTCGAGCGTCTTCCTTGCCTCTTTCCTGGAGAACCAGACGCTGATCACGGCGCATCCGTGGATCGGACGACGCCGTGGAAACTTCCTCATGGCGGTCGACTTGCTGAGTCGTCGGCCGCCGCTGATGTCGCGGAGGAGAGTGCACTGTAGTTGCACCACCTCCGGTTTTCTCTGCACCGGCTCGCATCGGATCGACGGGCCTCCGCTGAGAGGGCCCTGCCTCTTGTGGTCCATCCTTGTTAGCGAAGCCGATAAGGCTCTGGATAGTAGCTCGCCACTCCTCCATCTTCTCCGGGGCGGGGGAAAAATCGAGGAGCAGCTGTGCACGTGCCAAGGCTTCCGCTGGCGTAGGTGGTGGCGACAGGTGCGAGGTGCGTGAGGTGCTCTGACTCCTAACCAAGTTAGAAGGAGCACCGCCACGGTCACGCGACCGTGCACCACCTTCGCCGGCAGCTCGGTGTGCATGCTGGTCCCGCGCATCTTGGGATCTAT
This sequence comes from Thinopyrum elongatum, assembly GCA_011799875.1. Taxonomy (NCBI): domain Eukaryota; kingdom Viridiplantae; phylum Streptophyta; class Magnoliopsida; order Poales; family Poaceae; genus Thinopyrum; species Thinopyrum elongatum. The sequence goes on along the minus strand of CM022303.1, from coordinate 273,834,519 downwards.
GCGCAGAAACCTTTTCGTGGGGACGCCCCGAACCACCAGCGCCATGATGTCGCTCATCTCGCACGACCTGGGCAGGTTGCGAGGCTCGCGCCGGCGCGGGAGCTCCAGCAGGCGCTCTTCGATCCCTAGAGTTTGTTGTGCCACCCGTAGGCAACACAACACCATCTCAAGATCCAGCGGCGCGCAAGTTACCACTGCCACTGCGAATGATACCGCTCGCTTGGCTTGGGTCACCAGAACGCCGCGGGGGTTCTAGTCCTCTTCCTTCTGCACCCACACCATCGCCTGTCTGCGAAGGCGCGGGCAAAACGGACCCGGACGATTGTGCTATCGCAACATTCTTCTTCTTGGGCGGCATGATGATGAAGATGATGAAGGAACTAGGGCGTCGACCACCAGATCAGGTTCACGCAAACCTCAATCCCCCTACCTGGCGCGCCAAAGATGTCGGGCACGACACCTATGGGGTCCCGAGAGACCCCTTTACGATTCGGCGGCGGGAGAGGTATACGCAAAGAGCAGAACCAGTGATCGACGCAGGAGGTTTTTACCCAGGTTCGGGCCGCTGATCAGCGTAAAACCCTACTCCTGCTTTGTGTTCTTATTGATGTTCTTGAGCCCAGCCTTCAGGAGCACTCGCAATGAACGGTATGTTCAAACAGCAGCTACGCATGCAGAATGGGCCAGAAGTTCTCCTCCTCTGTAGCAGTTGCCTTGGGCCTCCTTTTATATGCTCAAAGGGGTCTCCACAGTGGCAAAATGTACATACATTGAGGTGTAAAGTAGCTACAGGGTATCATACCTAACCCCTGACGGATTAGGACAAGCGCATTTAATGCACCGTGAGGTGTCCGTTTAGGTGTCCTCACTTTCTTGGGGATGGAAAAAGGGGCCATCCCATCAGCACCGCTTAAGCTCTCCTCCACTGGCGTGCCGCCACGCATCCAGGGAAGGAGCCAGAATGTCAGACTTGTTACTGTGCCGAAGCGGTGGCACAGTGGCGAAATCTTGCCAGGCGCCGATCCTCGCCGGGCACCAAACCTTGCCGGGCGCCAGGGCTTGCTGGGCGCCAAGCTTTGCTGGGAACCAAGCCTTGCCGGGCGCCAAGGCTTGCCGGGCTCCACGGGCCATCCCGGCAAGGATCTTGCCGGGGAAGCTGGTCTTCGAATTCCAGCTCTTCTTGTCTGCCGATCCTCAGATTTCTGACTTGACGATTTCCTTGATGACTTGAATCGACCTCGAGCTGATCCCGGCAAGCCTTGCCGCGAGGACGGCTACAACTGCCCGTGCACAAGTAAGGGGTACTAGTGGCCCAATACTTAGTACACCGACAGGCCGCCCAGTCAGGAGACCTAACAAGCAGGTGTCGCACATCGTCATTAACACATCAATGCTACTTGCCAAAAGCACGGTAAGATCAACGCTTACCAAATATGCCACCTTTTAGCTTCTGGTTTTCCTCCAAAGTTTGAGCCAGCTGAGCTTACCAGCCTCCAGCTGACTTCGCGTCAGCACTCATTTACCAGCCTCCAGCTCCCTCCGCAGCTTGCTTGCAGCTCCTGCGGCTATATGGAGAATACGATGTTAATGCATAACATACAACGTATACCTGGGAAACAGTCTTTTCTACTTACCGGACAACTCGCCGTTGGCTTTTTGAGCCGCATCCAGTTCGGCCTTGGTTTCAACCAACTGTGTCCGACTCACTTTAAGGTCCTCGGACAGCTTTTTGTTCTGTTCTCTTGCGGCCTACAAAAATAATATCATTAGACACCCTTATCTCGGCCGTCGCACCCAAATTAAGGCTTGGGGGCTAGGTGGTTAGGCAGCATGATCTGCTTTCAAGCTATATACTTGCACCTTGGCGGCAAAAAGACCGGCGATCCCTTCAAGACCTGCCTGGGCCGCTCCAAGGTATGCATCCACCGAATTAAAAGCACTAAATTCCTGTTCGGCAAAGGCAGTATGACGTAAAGTCTCCCTCCGGCGGCAATGATTCATTACGCTCTCGACTTCGAAGTTGGTGACTGAAACATCGTCGAAGTCCGCCGGAGGCGCGCCGGCCGCCGCGTGTTCAGAGGAGGCTCTGGCTTGTGCCGAAGACTTGGGACCGGACCTATGATTCGGCGCACCGGGGGAATCTTCGAATTGGTGCAGAGGCATACGCCTTCTGCAAAATTGAGCAAGTTTTAGCAAAAGAGTGCTAAAAGCAACCCTCGCTGCAATCCCAAAATACGTTACCTCTGGGCCGAGGGGGAAGGTGCTTCCACTTCGGCGGAGGCTTTCCGCTTTGATCTCCCATTAGGGGCCAAAGTTGGCATGGTCCACGCTCCTCCCAAGATGGTCTTACGCATAGTGCGGCGACCCTTGGGAGCAGAAGTCAGCACGTGGGGAATAGCGCGAGATGAGCACCATGTTCGGGAGAGGGTCTTCTTTTCACTTACTGTGGAAGAGGGAAGAGCCCCGGGGTGGTCGGCTATCACAGCAACCTTGACGCTGTTAACGCTCTCCTGGTAGAACACACCGTCTTCGAAATCAATTGACGTCTCTGGGTCATCATGATACCCCGGATCGTCATCACGAGAATGATCCTCCGGTTGAGGAGGAGGGCAATTAATGGACGCAACCTGACGCCTCCAGCCCTGTTCAAATACAACCAGTCAGAGTTCGGGTGTAATCCATAAGCTCAAGATAGTGGATCGTGGCTTACCCAGTCGGCCGGATTTTATCCGGAGCAGCCTTCCCGGATACTCATTCGAGAAAAATCTGCCTCCTCTCCCTTGAAGAGCTCAACCAATATCTTGGCCAGAGCCGCCTTATTGTCTAGCCCTTGTCGCTGGTAGCGGGTTACATCGTTGGTCCCATTGTAGCACCATAAGGGATGACCCCTTTGCTGCAGGGGTTGCACACATCGGGTAATAGCGATGGCCATTACTTCAGCCATGGTCAGCTTACTGCTGGTTAGCAAACTGATTTTGGCTGCCAGCGCACGCACCTCTTCACTGTCCTGTTGGGAAGGGCCTCTGGGCCGCCGGTTGAACCGCTTTATAGGTGGGTCGTTTAAGTATTCGGGCAACCCTTGCCTAATTGGATCAGTGAGGGGAACGTCTTCAACATAAAACCACTTCGAAGTCCATCCTTCGGGATCTTTCTGTAGGGTCCCAATTGGGTACCCTGTCCTAGCTATCCGCCATACTTCGGCGCCGCCCACCTCGAATATGGATCCCTCCCGGAGGCGAGGGACAAGACAGAAATACTTCCTCCACAAGTCAAAGTGGGTGAAGCCCTTGCCCCGAGGAATGGCATTAAACTCTGATGGTCCCACCTCAATCTTGAGATATCTTCGGATCCCAGAATCTTGAAACTGTCCGGGCCCGAGTACATTAGTGCGGGCTTCGGATAGTGATCGGCGAGATTGACACGGCTTTGAACTGAATGAAGGAATGGAAGAACTCATCTCGCAAGCTGATGATGTGAAGATTCCAGAGGACGATCCCCGGCGTTGGAGGCAAGTTCGGGGGCTACTGAGGGAGTCATGGACTAAGGGGTCCTTGGGGCGATGGCCCATTGAGTATGGGCCGGACTGGTGGAGCCGTATAGTGACAGGAGATCTACGAAGCCGTGGTGTGCCCGCCAAGTCAAGAAGGCGCAGGATCTCTTTAATCCCTTATTGTAATCTATCTTCGGTAACCCTAACCCTACCGGTGTCTATATAAACCAAGGGTTGTAGTCTTTAGGGCTAGTGCTACATTCATCACCTCATCTCCTTCGGGTTTAGATCATGTCGATCTCGAGGTAGATCTACTCTGTAAACCATACTATACATCCAATATAATCAAGCAGGACGTAGGGTATTACCTCTTCGAGATGGCCTGAACCTGGGTAAACACTGTGTTCGTCGTCCCTTGTTCCCCATCGATCCTAGATCCACAGCTCGGGACCCCCTACCCCGAGGTCTGCCGGTTTTGACACGGACAGGTGGTATACAGAAAAATTTGGTTGCGTTGCAAAAGTCTAATGAACCTCTCAAAAATATTAGTGGAAACCTCAATCGCATGAATACTTTGATTACTTTGTGTAATAAGCGGCTGGATATTTTAGATCTCAAGATGGTCTCATTTACTGATAATAATGGGAAGCTTAAAGAGCCTCCCGGGTTTGAGAAAACCCTTACAAAGATAGCAAAAACTAAAGATGACAATACTTGAATCTATGCATTATGCCTAGCTAGGGGCGTAAAACAATAGCGCTTGTTGGGAGGCAACCCAATAGTTATCTTTGAGATTTTTGATTTTGTTTTTGTTCTTTAATAAATACACAATTATACTTCTATAGTGATTGTGTTTTTCATGTTTTAATTAGTGTTTATGCCAAGTAAAGCCTTTAGGATGGTTTGGGTGATAGTTGATTTGATCTTGTTGGAAAACAGAAACTTTTGCGTCTAGTAATAGAATTGTTTAAAATCACCGAAGCAACGAAAAATTCTGAATTTTTTACACAAGATTGATATATGAATTTCCTACGTTGTCCTAATTTTTCAGATTTTTTGAAGTTACAGAAGTATGGTTAAAGTACAGATTACTACAGTCTATTTTGTTTTTGATAGATTCTATTTTCGTTGCATTGTGTGCTTATTTTGATGAATCTATGGATTGTATCAGGGTGTATAAGTCATGGTAAATTAGAATATAGTAGGTATAATGCAATAATAAAATATGATTGGGTTTGCAACAGTGCTTAAAGTGGTGATTTGCTTTATTATACTAACGGATCTCACGAAGGTTTTGTTAAGTTTTGTGTGACTGAAGTTTTCAAGTTTTGGGTGAGATCACGATGGATGAAGGAATAAGGAGTGAAAAGAGCCTAAGCTTAGGGATGCCAATGGAAACCCAAGGTAATATTCAAGGAGTACCAAGCAACTAAGCTTGGGGATGCCCCTGAAGGCATCCCTCTTTCTTCTAACGACCATCGGTAATTTTACTTGGAGCTATATTTTTATTCGTCACATATTATGAGTTTTGCTTGGAGCGCCTTGTATTATATGAGTCTTTGCTTGTTTCGATTTTTAGTTTGTCAAAATCATCCTTGCTGGACACACCTATTTGAGAGAGCCATAATGATGCTATGATTTGTTAGAATTGCGCTTTGTGCTTCACTTAAATTCTTTGAGCTAATGAATTGCTCTAGTACTTCACTTATATCTTTTTGAGCATGGTGGTGTTTTAATTGTTGAAGAAATACTCTCATGCTTCACTTAGATCATTTTGAGAGTTATTTTTTTTAAGAAATATGTCTCATGCTTCACTTATATCATTTTGAGAGTTAGATTTTTTTTGAAGAAATATGCTCTCATGCTTCACTTATATTATTTTGAGAGTTGAAATTTTTGAAGAAATATTCATGCTCTTGTGCTTCACTTAAATTTGCTTGAGAGCTTGTCAGTAGCAATGGTAATATATGAAATTAGTCCCAAAGTGATAGATATTCAAGGGGGGTATAATAAAAACTTTCATGAATATCATTGGATATTATAAACTTGATTCCTTGTAATAGTTTTGAGATATGGAGATAGTGATGTGTGAGTCATGTTGGTGAGTAATTATGCTTTAGTAAGAATATTGACGTTAAGGTTTGTGATTCCCTATGCAAGCATGAAAGTCAATAGTTATGCAACGAAGTTATATCCTACTTGTGGTGCATTATTCAGTGTTAGTTATGTGTAATGCTCGTTTTCATTTTTGGTTGGTTGCTTCTCAATCTATTTGCTAGCCTTTCCTTGTACTAAGAGGGAATACTGTTTGTGCATCCAACTCCTTAATCCCAAAGTTGTGTCAAATGAGTCCACCATACCTACCTATATGTGGTATTTTCATGCCGTTCCAAGTAAATTTGTATGTGCCAACTCTAATTTTCAAAATGAATTTCCTTTTTGTGTGCCTGTACCGCTAATGAAGCGGCAGGGGGTGACCAATATTTTCCATGCTAGGTATGTTATTCTCAAGATGAGTGTTTATTCACTTGTCATTGCACGAGAGTGTGGCAGGTAATAGGGATGCCCAGTCCCGAAATGAAAAAAAATACTTATGTTGTCAATAATAAGTTCCTTGGAAAGTGTTGGTATGGAAGTCACCCGTGGATACGGCTAGCCATGGATTGTGAAAGAATGGTGAAAAAGGAAATAAACTTTATTTTATGTTTGGGAACCGCCTATGATTTACCTAGCATGGAAGATATTGGGAATTCTCGATTGTTTTCGTTGACAGGAAAAGCATGCCCCTCAAAACAATTTTATCTCTCAATTTAAGCTTTGAGCTCTGGCACCTCTACAAATCTCTGCTTCCCTCTACGAAGGGTCTATCTATTTACTTTTATGCAATTTTTATTTTTATTGAGCCTTCATCTTCTCTTATAAAGCACCAACTAGGGAACACTATTATCATACTTGTGCATTGGGCATAGCTAATATTTGAGTGTGTTTCATGAATGGATCAATGATTGAGCATAATGGGCTAGGGATAACTTTCTTTAGCGTTGATATTTTGAAAGACATGGTTTCTTGTTGATATGCTTGAGTATTGATGTCCTCATGTCGATTATAGACTATTGCTTTGAATCATCTAAACTCCAAATGTCCATGCTACAAAAGAAAAGAATATATGATGAACATGTTAGGCAGCACTCCACATCAAAAATTCTGTTTTTATCATTTACTTACTCTAGAATTTATGATATCTGTTTTGATCACAATATAACTGTGGCTGAGGCTATACAAAAAGGATGGCAGGGATTTAAATTTAGAAGAACTCTACATGGGGAAACCCTAGAATTGTGGAATAGTCTAAAAAGCAGATGTGAGGAAGTGAACATGCAGGGAGGGAGGGACAAAATAACCTGGACCCTCACTGCAGATCACAAATTTTCTGTTGGATCCTTATACAGAAGATTGATTGCATCTGGCCTGAAATTTCCACAGAAGTATCTGTGGAGAACCAAAGTTCCTGCAAAAATTAAAGTTTTCTTGTGGCTAGTTAACAGGAAGAGCATTCTAACCAGAGACACGCTGTTGAAAAAAGGATGGAAAGGAGGAAAAATGTGTGTGTTCTGTGGAAAAGATGAATCGGTTGACCACTTGTTTTTCAATTGTTCAGTAGCATCTTTGTTGTGGGGATTGGTCAGGTGTGTTGTGGGGCTTAGAACCACCCCCCTTACTGTCAGAGAATGTCTGGGAGGGTGGCTAGGCAGGTTTAGTAAGGATGATAGAAAACTAGTAATGGTGGGGGTATCTGCTTTGTTTTAGGCTATTTGGAAAAGTAGAAATGGGATTATCTTTGAAAATAAAAGGATAAATGATCTTTTCTCTATAATCAAACTAATGAGTCGCTGGTTGGTTGATTGGTCTATCTTGCAGACAAAGGAGCCGCAAAAAAAGGTGTTGGAGTTGGGAGCAAGACTGCTAGAGCGAGTAGCAAGTGAAGTGTACACAGCGACGCAGGGGTGGAGAATCAATGTGGCGCGACTGGAGGGGTAAAAACAAGACTCTGCCGCCCGCTGAAGCTGTTGCTCTTGAACGTTGCTGTGATGCTCTAGTGGTTTTTATGATCTTTTGGTGTCCTTTTGAACTATGTAAATCCATGCTGTTGGGGGCTGCAGACTGCAGGCTTGCTGGTAGTTTGTTAAAGTTGCGAGATGATCGATTTGGTAGCTTTTCGTTTCTAGTTATGTTCTAGGGCGAATACTTTGGTTGATGGTGGTTTTCAGTAATGAAAATCGGAAGGCGGAAGCCCTTCTTTGATAAAAAAAAATGTTAACTTCCATTCATTCCATTTGATCCGTTTCGTTGCTAATACTACAGTCTACAGCAGCATTGCTGGTCTTACACAGAGGAAGAAAGCAATTTACAGATCAAGATACTGTATGCCGGTTCTGAATAATCATCCAGATCAATTACCTCTTCCTCGACGATAGCGCCTATACAAAACCGCTTAATTAATTACAACACCACGCGCGCAGCATGCATGTTAATCTTGTCCGCTGAAGTCGACGGTCTTGAAGGACTGGTGCAGGCGGCGGAGGACGGCCTCGTCGCGGCCCCACTCGGGGTTGGGCGCCGTGACGAAGTGCGCGTACAGCTTGTTCCGGGCGCACGTCACGGAGATGAGGCTGTGCGCGCCGGCGCCGGCCACCTCGTACTCGTAGTACACCTGCCCGTCCGCGTCCTTCCGCTCCGCCGACGTCACGTCGTCCGCCGACGAGATCTGGTCCTGCAGCCCGACGTCGGAGAGGGCGAGGTTGTCGAGCACGGCGCCGACGGGGGCCAGCTTGCGGAACCCGGAGAGGAAGGTGAGGTACTCCCGCTCGGAGCGCTTGCGCGGGTTGAAGAACTCGCTGTCCGTGCCGTTGGTGCCCTTCTCCACCTTTGACACCAGCCGCTCCTTCCACCCCTCGGGCACGTCGTAAACGTACTCCGCCGCGTCCCTCTTGTTCGCGTTGCCGCCGTACCCGCCGTAGTTGGCCGCGCTCGCCGCCGTGCCGTAGTACACCTTGAACTCCGCCTCCGCGTGCGACGGCGCTGCGGGGGTTAGCAGGAGGAGGCCGGCCGCGGCTGCCGCGGCCAGTGTGGCGGTGAGCGGCCTGGGAGCCGGGAGCCTCACAGTCTGTGGCGCTGGCTGCGAGGTGGCAGAAGAGGAGGTGGAGGCCGCGGTGGTGAGGAGAGGGGAAGGGGAGAAGAGAGAAGCGAGCATAGTCATGGTGGACCTCGACGACGTGCGCGCGTACGCTCTGCGGTGGTGGGGGTGGTTTTTGCGCGCGATTTTGTGTGGTTTTGTCTCGCCGAGAGGATAGGAGATCGGCGAGGCTTATCCGGTGCGACGACGACATGGACATTCCGCCGACGACGAGGGAAAAATCCTTTCTGCCGCATCCTGCGACAGATTGTCGTTGATTCGCACAGCGCGAGCGACATGGGCCGGCCCAATTATCAGTATATAACGGGCTACAGTACCTGCCGGTTTTGGGAACGTTCTAGAAGGTTCCAGTACGTTTTCTCTGGTTTTCGGAACCTTCTAGAAAGTAAGGCTAGAAGGTGCTCGAACCGGTTTATGTCTTTTTCTGTTTCTTTTTGGTTTTTCCTTTTTTGCTTTTCTAACCTTTTTCCTTTATTTCTTTCCATTTTCGTTTTTTATTTTCTTTGTTTCTTTTTCCATTATCTTTCCTCTTTTTATTTTCTTTTTGTTTTTATTTTTCAACAAATCTTCAGAAATATTAAAAATGTTCAAATTTTTAAAATATTGTTCATTTTTTCAAAAAATCATGTTTTGAAATTTTACTAACAAATTCCAGAAAAATAGAATTTTAAAATTTGTTCGCTACTTTACATAAATGTTCGAAAATTAAAAAATATAGAATTTCAAAAGAAATCTTTGCATTTTAATTTTTCTCAAATCCATAAAATGTTTGGGAATATCAAAACATGTTCCCACTTTCAAAATTAGTTCAAAAATTTAAAAAATGTTCATGTTTTCAAAATTTATTCACAAAATCAAAAAATGTCTGGAAATCTCAAAAAGGTTCGGCTTTGAATTTTGGTTCACAAATTTAAAAAATGGACGGGAATTTCACTTTCCAAATATGTTCACAAATAAAAAAAATCATGTTTCAAAATGTGTCTGTGAACTCAAAAAATTGTTCAGGGAATTTAAAAATGTTAGCATTTTCAAAATTTGTTTGTAACTTCAAAAAATGTTTGCTTTATTAAATTTGATCTTGTTCTTCAAAAAATGTTTGCATTTTCAAAAAGTTGTTCGTAATTTAAAAAAATGTTCTCCCTTTGAAATTTGTTCCTTTTCATAAAATGTTTGGGTTTTACAATTTTTTTGACTTTTTAATAATTTGTTTGGAAATTAGAAAATGTTTGTTTTCAAAAAAAATATTCAAAAACAAAATCACGTTTTAAATTTCAAAATAAGTTTAATCTGTTTGCTGCTTATAATTCATATTCACTGGGTTGCCATTTTAGACACCTAATCCTCTATTCTTAAATAGCTACAACACACTATCTAATTTTTCTCTCCATAAAACAATGCCACATCACCAAGTCATGCATGGAGTCATAAGTTACTTTTTCCATTAATCTCTTCATACAACCATACCACCTCATGCATGATTTTTTTTTTGGAAAGTTATTTCATGTAAGACATGTTTATATTTGTTTTTGCATTAACTTTAGTCTTCTACCACTTATCCATACAATTTATAACAAGGTTCCTGAACCAACACGCGGGGCATCGTCTAGTCTGAGTAATGATGGTGGTAAGAGGACGTCGGTTCGAACCCTAACACAGAGTTGTGTTTATGGGAATTTGTGCTACCGAATATTTTATGTTTTGTCACTCTCGTTTACTTCTTTAAGCGTCCGATGCAATTCTAACACTAGTACTTGTCTGTTGCGGTGGCTAGCACGGTGTGCAACCCACTTCGAGGTCGCTTGTTTGAATCCCATTGCCCACGTCTCCTTTTTCTGTGTTTTTTCACTTCGTTAACGCGTTGGGTCGGCCCAGGTGAGCCGCCCTGTGCGAAACACCGACTCTTTGCCGCAATGAGCGGCATATAGGAGGTAGCTACCGCTTTCTCGCTTGTTGTTGTATCTTGCGTGTGCAGGCATGCAGCCCAGAAAAAGTATGTGGTTTCCATATGTTGGGCTTGTCTCAGGGACAAGCCTATTTACGCATTTTGCATCAAATAGGCTGGGCTAGCCCTTTTCGTCCGGTTCTGTTTCCTTCTCTTCCTCGTTCGTGCGTCAACTCTTTGGTTTTTCCCTCTTTTTATTTTTTATTTTTCTTCTATTTTTTGTTTTTTATGATGTTTTTTATTTCTACTTTTTACTTTACAATTTTTATTTTTAAAAATGTTTGGGAATTACAAGTAGTTTTCGAAATTTCAAAAAATCTTCATATTTTTAAAAAATGTTTGTTCCAAATTTTAAAAATGTTCCTGCTTTCTAATTTTTTCAAAATTAAAAAAATATTAGGGAATTTAAAAATGTTCATGTCTTCTCATATATTGTTAATAATTTCACAAAAAACGATTTCAAATTTTGTTCAACATTGAAAAATGATCACGTTTTTGAAAAATGTTTGGAAATTTATAAAAAATTTCATGATTTTCATAAATATGTTTAGAAATTCAAAACATGTTCAGTTTGCAAACTTTCTTCACAAAAAATGATTGCGTTTCCCAAAAAACTTTTAGAATTTCAATTTTTTTACAATTCCAAAATCCATTGGCGTTTTTAAAAGCATTCACAAATTTGAAAAAAAATGGCATTTTCAAAAAAAAAATTCACGTTTAAAAAACAGGCCATACTGGTATAGAGGCCCACTCACTACAGTGTTATTAAGTTGTACAATACTTTTGCTACAATTACAAAACTGGTCCTGTGGCCCGCTAGCTACAATAGCTAGTCCGCGATCGCGCTTGTCCTATGCATGGCGATTTTTTGACGCGAAACTCGTCAAATAGGACGTCCTCCTATTCAGCTCGTTATGCGCGGAACAACGAGCAATCGGGCACCTCAGTTTATTCATACGGATGGTTGGTGGGCTTCATTCCGTTGGACTATTAGTGCATGTGCATTTGTCGTTGATCTTACCATTAAAAAATGTTTGCTAATTCAGAATATCTTCGTGAATTCGGAAAAAAGTTTCATGATTTTGTAAAATGATTGCAAATTCAAAAAATGTGAATTTGCGAATTTTACATGATTCTGAAAATGTTCATGAATTCAAAAAGGGTCGGTGAATTTGAAAAATATTCACAAATTTGAAAATGCTTGTGATTTAAAAATGTTCATGATTTCAAAAACTAGTAGTGAATTCAAAAAATGTATGCAATTTTGAAAATGGTTGTGAATTCAAAAATTGTTCGATGGTTTGAACAATGATTGTGAATTTAAAAGGTTTTCGTGGACTGAATAAGTGCACATCAATTCAAAACATGTTCGTAATTCATGTTCATGAATTTAAAGAATGTTCATGAATTCAAAAAATATCCGCTAATTCAAAAAAAATCATGAAATAAAAAAACACTCATGAATTCATAAAGTATTTGGTATTTCAAAATCTGTCCGTGAATTTAAAGAGCATTCATGAATTCAAAAATGTTCATGAAATCAAAAACTTTTACCTAGTTTGAAATATGTTCCCAAATTTTTTTAATAGAAAAAAAACACAAAAAAGTGAAAGAAAAACACACAAAAAAAAATAAAAACCGATTTGTGAAGGTTCTAGAACCATCCCAAAGCCCAAAAAGAGGAGACTCTAGTTAGGCCAGCTCAATTGCGGAGCGCAACACACGTACTCGTGTGTGTTTCCTTGCTATCCACCATGGTACGCGAGAAACAGAGAAACACCGGTTTTTGGACAGGACTTTTGGGGGTGGTTTGGTTCATGCTCTCGAGAATAATTGTGTGGCGTGAGACCTCCCTCGGATGTGCGTGGATATTATTTGGTTGGAGGCTACAAATTTCGGATGTCTCCTTGGCCTGGAGCCGACGGTCAGGCAGTCAACTCAATTAACCTGGCTCAGGCGGGTGAAACAGGACGCCCGGGTTATAGGTAAATGTCATTTGGGGGTGGTTAGCACACATGCATTGATTATCTATGGTTCCCATGTACACTGTGGATCAACTTCGCCTGCCACACCATAAATTTTATTATTTATATTTTTACCCTAGGTTAGGAGTCCAACCAAACAAGAGGTGCACAAGTTCGCCTGACCAGGCAGAAATCCTCTTTTCTCCAGGCTACAAATAAGCATCAATTTTCGCCACGCATGAAGCCCAGAGCATGAACCAAACTGTTGGAAAATGTAGTAGAAAATAAAAAATCGCCCTACGAACACCCAGGGACAATATGAAGATGAATATAGGGTTTGGATCAATGATCGTTACCGACTTTGGAGTAGCAGTGGAAGAAGACGAGTCGGTGTAGATTGTACTTGTAGTCCTTCGAACCGTTGATGAAGATCTCGTGAACCGCCCTTGAACAGAAGACCAAAAACACGACCTCTTTACTTGGTTGCAAGTGTATGGTCTTCACGATCCGGCAGCGCTTCGCCGTCCAGAGCTAACCGTCGCCGAAGAATTAGTGGGAGGAGATTAGAAACACACTAGGCTTCTAATTATGAGGATTGAAGGAACTAGGTCTATCTCTAATTAGTCAACTAGGACCAACTAGAACTAGAACTAGATGAACTAGAGGAGGCCCCGGTATTGCCCGATAAACTCCGAAACCCTTCCGGTAACCTCGAAACGCTTCCGCTTCCTCACTGTTCCGAATATTAATGAAACAATTCCACAAATAAATCATTGATACTCTCGTCCAACTAACACTCAGTAGATCGTGATTACCTTAAGCTTATGACCCCGTAGGTTCGGTAAATCATAGACATGAATGAAACCCCTTCGTTCAATGACCGATAGAAACCGTAGACGTCCATATCGACCCCTATGATTACATGAATGACATTTGAGTGAACCTTTGGTTATCATGTGATGTTTCCTTTGCTTCATGATACTTTACAACACCCGTGGCACATCAGTATCCTCCTGAGTCATGCACATGCTCATTATACCGTTGATCCTATTATCGGTATTGTTCTTCTTTCTCATTGAAGTGTTCGGGCATCCCCATGACGTAGTCACCTGTGTCTTGCTAGACGGTTATGGACGCCATCACACGGAGAGAGCCCTAAGAATATCTCTCCATCGTCGGAGGAGTAAATCCCATTCTCGAACTATCTAGTCCCTTGTCAAACTTTCTGATGAACCCGTAAGTTGTTGTTATGATCACCTTGTTACAGATGATGTTTGAGCAACCCCAAAGCCCAGTGTACGGTAGGAAGTGACTACGATACTCTCATGGTCTAAGGAACTAAACACACATGCTAACACTCTATGTTTGTAAGTGCATCTAGTGCCACCCCTAGTTGGTTTTGGAGTATTGACGACAAACGTGGTTGAGGGACTAATGTGTTTGTGAGATTCACAGGAGAACACAGGTAGAAGTCCCTATTGATTCGGTTTACTCATCGAAGATGACCCCTAAAAATGTATGAAGACATTGAAGACAATGGTGGTTCGTGAAGACATTCACGTCGAAGATAATGACGTGTGAAGACATTCACTTGAAGTCAATGGAATGCGAAGACGTAGTTTCTTTCGTAGTTTCATTTTCTTCTTTCTTGAGTCATAGGAAGCACCGAACTGTCAAGTGGGGTTCAAGTGAACAAGGTCAGAAAACTGACGTGATGCTCAACCAAAATCCTATGTCTTCGAGTGAAGACAATGAGAGAAAATCTTATCCAGAGTTTGATGAGTCAACTTTACTTGTAGCCCAAGTCAAGCAGCCGCGTATGTTTGAAATCCGACTGTTGGACACGTGTTGGTTCCTTAGTGACCTAGTGTCATTTCGGACAAAGCATGTCGGGTTGCCTCCTGGCTATAAATATCCCAACCCCTACACCATAAATTGGTGGCTGCTTAGAGTTAGTGCACGGCTTTTATCGTTTGAGAGCAAACCACCTCCGAAGCCTTTGAGAGAGAATCCTTGTGGGGACAAAGCCCAAAACACCCAGAGCCCAAAGAGTGTTTGGCATCACTGAAGTCTTTCTATCCACGTGATCTGAAGACTTATTACACTTGAAGACTGTGATCTTCCAGTCGGTTAGGCGTCGCGTTTTGAGGATCCAAGAGTCATTGTGGATCGCCGGTGAACGAAGTCTGTGAAGGTTTGGAAGTCTACCTTCAAGACTTACCTGAGTGATTGGGCGAGGACTAAGTGACCTTAGCTCAAGGGGAATAAGGTGAAGACGTGGTCTTAAGAGTTCAATCTCAACCTCCCTAACCAGATGTATAATTGTCACATCAACTGGAACTGGTCTACCAAATCCTTGTCTTCGCCAAGCAACTGGTTCTATCTCTTCACTCCTTTACTTACAATTCTATATCGTGAAGTCATTGCTTGCCTGGTCTATTTGACTTCGCTGGGTGAAGACATTCTCTCTGATTGCATATTTGGCTTCATACTATCTTCCAACTTCGATCTGTTCTACCTAGCTGCTATTTTGTCTTCGTGCTTAATCTGTTCTGTCTCCCTGACTGTGGCATGGCTAGTGTAGTTTATCTTCCGCTGCTTATTGTGTAGGTGCTATTTAGTTGTCTGTCTTCGAAGACATTGCCTGTCTTGAAGACTTTCATAAAAATCACCTATTCACCCCCCTCTAGTCGATAACTAGCACTTTCAGTGTTATAACAATTGATTACAGATGATATTATCTCAAAGTATAACAAACAAGATTGGGTTGATTCAATATGATCGTTCTTCTAATGTCATACTCTCAATGTTGTTCTAAGACTATCGTTACACTTAATGATATCCTAAGATCCAGAAAACATGATCACCAACAATACTTGAGCCAGTCTGAGAGACAAGACATGGAACCTGTATTTTACTATTTATCATTCCACACGTGCATATGAGTTTTCCACTGAATCGCATTTCTAGAATCATAGTAATAATAGCATGAAATATAAACTCTTAATTATGAAAACATAAATATAATAATACAATAGTATTGCCTCTAGGGCATATTTCCAACAGTCTCCCACTTGCACTAGAGTCAATAATCTAGTTTACATAGTCTCTTTAACACTTATGGCTATTCGGTATTGCTCATGCTTTGCTTGTGGTAAAGCCTTTGTCGTCGGGTCTCACACATTCAAATCCATGTGAACCTTGAGAACCTTCACAAAACCATTCTCGACATGATGTCGACTAATGTGAAATTTGCGCTCAATGTGTCTGGTCTTCATGTAGGATCTTGGTTTCTTTGCTTGAGCAACGACACCACTATTATGACAATAGAGCGCCATTGAGTTCATTGCACTTGGGACCACACCAACTTCTTTCAGAAACTTCTTGATCTAGACCGCCTCCTTAGAAGCTTGTGAAGCCGCAATTGTCGGCATTCTGGGACCGGGGGTGCCCAGACCCGTCTGCATGCGGCCCAGTGCATGGCTCCGTCGAGGGCCCAGTACGACCCAGCTACAAGACTTCACGGACAAGACCCTCGCGAGGGCCCCCGCTTCGCGAGGCGAGCGACATCAAG
The DNA here is from genome assembly GCA_011799875.1 of Thinopyrum elongatum. Lineage (NCBI taxonomy): Eukaryota > Viridiplantae > Streptophyta > Magnoliopsida > Poales > Poaceae > Thinopyrum > Thinopyrum elongatum. Next base: position 273,818,355 of record CM022303.1, on the reverse strand, counting down.
TCCTCCCGAGGAGCGGCCTCCCGAGGCTGCCTCCTGAGGAGCGGATATCTCTAGGCAAGCGCCCTGCCTCGCGAGGTGCGCGGTGGTGTGAGCCATGACGACCAAGGCCAGGAGGGCGCCAGCGGGCGCAGGAGAGGACAGTTTCCTCTTTGGTGCTAAGGAGGCAAGGACATACGCGGGTTCCCAAGGAATCCCCCAAAGGTTTCCATTCCGGTGCAACAAGACCAAGGCCGCTGGCTCGGCAGGACGGAGGTCATCGCCGAGCCCACTACTGCGTCATGACCAGAGGCTTTGCAGGCGAAGACCACCTTTAGTCAGGATAGGGCGTACTCTTGTCCCCCTTCAAACTGGCCGTTGTGGTATCCCTTCCTGCCTAAGCTATGAGGGAAGAGGACCAAGGCCACTATAAATATAGGCTAGTCTCCACCGTAGACGGGGGGAATTCCCGGGCGATTGAGCTCACTCGAGGTAGCTCATCCACTGTACTAGTTCATCCTCATCCTCCTCGTGAGGCAATCCACCACAAAGCAGGAGTAGGGTTTTACACCGCAAGGTGGCCCGAACCTGGGTAAACCACTGTGTCCACTTCTTCTTCCGCTCGCACAAACTCGTCGGAGTCAAGCCGTAGGGTGGCGAGCAGAGAGCCGTAGCTAGGCAAGATCCTTTGCACACGCCCTAGAGTTCGAACCTTGTTTGGGTCTGCGGAGCCCCGATCCCGACATTTGGCACGCTAGGTAGGGGGCGTGTCGGGGTTCTTCCTTCCACTTTGTTCCATCCCTGCTTTGCCGCTCCCATGGCCGACGCCCGCCGAGTTTGCGCCGAGCGCCGGGCCGCCTGCGTCGCTCAGACGGCGCCGGTGGGCTGCGGCGTCCCACGTAGCTCCGCTTCTCTCGCGGCCAACGCCGCGACTGACCCCGCTGCTCACGAGCAACATGACTCTTCGCTACTGCCCTCCGTGAAGCGTGATGGCCGCACCGCCATGCCTTCCCTGACTCCCGCCACGGCCTCATCCTCCCACGCTCGTCACGGGCCGGCGAACGCGCAGGCTGCACTACTCATGGAGCGCGAGCTGCTGCGCTACCGTCCTGCCAACAAAGGCTACGACACCTAGCTGGGCCACATCACCAAGCTCGTCAACGCTGCCGAAGAGGCCCCGGTGCCTTCCCACTTGCTCCGTCCCCGCCTCCTCCTCTGCGCAGCGCTGATGCTGAGCCTAGGCGTGACGCGCGTCCGCGTGACCCGCCGCGCGGAGCGCCGACGCCGGCCAGGGACGAGGCCAGCTGTCAGGTCGTACAACGGCTGCAGTACAACGCGCGTGCACTTCCCACACCGCCACATCACCACCAAGACCGGGCTGCTCTGGAGGCCACCGCGTGTGGGCATCAGGACCGTGCCCCCCTCACGCGGGCCACTCCCGTGAGCGTGGCGGGCTGCCGTGCCTTCACTCCGGAGCTGCGCCGTGTCGTCTGGCCGGTCAAGTTCAAGCCAGATCTGCCCCCGCGCTATGAAGGCATCCCCGATCCTGCGAAGTTCCTCCAACTCTACTCGCTGAGCATCGAGCCAGCCAACGGCGACGACAAGGTCATTGCGAACTAGTTCCCCATGGCTCTCAAGGACGGCATGCGTTCCTGGCTCATGCACCACCTGGAGGGGTCGATCTCCTCTTGGGACGAGCTCCGCGAGTAGTTCATCGCCAACTTCCAAGGAACCCATGACCACGCCCTCACCGTCAACGACCTGCGACGCATGAAGCAGCAGCCGGGTGAGACTCTCCACAAGTATATTCAGTGCTTCACCCAAGTTCGCCTCAAGATCCCGAAGGCCTCGGACGAAGCCATCATCTCAGCGTTCACCGAGGGCATCATGGACGTCAAGATGAGTGAGGAGCTCGCCATCCTTGATGACCTGTGCACAACACTGGAGATGTTCAACTTGGCGGACAGGTGCGCCAGGGCGGAAGAAGGCCGCCTCTCCCTCCTCAAGCACCCAGACATCGACCCTGAAGACAAGAAGGCCAAGACCAAGGAAGCAAAGCGCAAGGGCCCCATCGTGCTGGCAGCAGAGCCTGAGATGAAGCGTGGCCATGATCGCGACGAGCCCCCCAAGGACGCTCGCCCGTTCTGCGTCTTCCACAACATGCACACCCACAACACCAATGACTGCTAGGAGCTCAGGGCGCTCCGGGACGAGCACCTGGGCTGTTGCCCCGAGCGTGGTGACCGTGGTCGTGGAGGAGGCCGTGGTGGAGGCTGCTGGGACAACCGCAACCCCCGCCAAGGCTGGCGTGACCAGCCTCATGAGGGTGGTTGGCGTGATCAGCCTTGTAACGGCCCTTGGCGCGATCAGCCTCGCGAGGCCCACCCTCAGGGCAACACCGACATCCCTCCGCTGCCGCCACCGCCAAGGAGGAATGACGACAACCATCAGGACGATGGGGCTGGGGGCCACCAGGAGCCTCGCGCGATCGCCTGCATCCTTGGCGGAGCTCAGGCGCCCGTCTCGAACTGTGTCTTCATGCAGTTCTCTCGCGAAGTGAATGCAGCCATCTCGAAGATCGAGATTGCGCGTCCCCTCAGGTGGTCGTAGTACGCCATCACTTTAGACTCCAAGGATCACCTCAGGTGCGCGACCACTGCTGGCGCGCTCCCCATGCTGTGCACGCCTACCATTAGCAACATTTCGGTCACCAAGACCCTCATCGACGGTGGCACTGGCCTCAACGTGCTCTCTGTCGAGACCTTCGAGACTCTCCAAGTGCCCTATGATCAGCTCATGCCCACCAAGCCGTTCTCTGGGATGACCGACGGCTCCACCACTCCCCTGGGGCAGGTGCGCCTTCCCGTCACCTTCGACAAGCGCGATAACTACCACACCGAGCCCATTGACTTCGACGTGGCTCTAATCGGCCTCCCGTACAATGCCATCCTGGGGTACCCGGTGCTCGCCAAGTTCATGGCGGCTACTTATCATGGCTTCAACGTCCTCAAGATGCCTGGGTGCAACGGCATCATCACGGTCGCCTGTGATGAGAAGAACGCGGTCTACTCCCTTGAGCATGCCTACCGCGCCGCGGCGGCCAAAAACTCTGACGGCGTGGGCGACATCATGCCTCCCGAGGCCACCCCCGCGAAGAAGAAGCAACTCCTCCCCAAGAGTCGTCCGGAAGCCAAGACATCTACAGGTGACACCTCTGGCTCTACTCCTATTGTCGGGGCGCCCCTTCCTTCTGCATAGGAAGACCCGCCCGGCGCCTCCCTCAGGACGGGCTCGGGGGCTTTCGTTTGGAGAGCCTCTGACCTGACCGGTGCGACGAGGGAGGTGCTCGAGCACCACTTGGAGGTGTGCCTCGACGTACGCCCCACAAGCAAGGAACGAGGCGCGAGGCGCCAGGAGCATGAGAATTCATCACTAAGGCGATCGAGGAGCTTCAGGAGATGCAAGCCATGCGCGGCGAGCGCCGCCCCACGCGCCCCATGAGCACAGCCGCGCCCCTGATGTGGGCGACAGGCTGCGCGTCTGCGTCAACATCCCGGGCCTCAACAGGGCCGCTTCTTAGGACCTCTTCTGGCTGTCCTGCGTCGGCCGGAGTGGGGGCTACCCCTGCAACTACGCCCGCATGCCGTTTGGCCTATTGAATGTTCGCGCCTCGTATCAGTGCTAGGCGCAGCGCGCTATGGCGTCTCATGAGGCCCGACGCTTGGTGGTGGCGTCTCAGGAGGCCCTAGACCCCCGCGAGCCTCCCGAGCCTCCGGAGCCATCCGGCTCGTGTGGAACGGGTCCCCGCGATGTGCTTCATCGACTACCCCGACGCTCCTCCAACATCATTGCCAGGTGACCTTTTGGTTTGTTCAACTGAGGGCGCCCCACGGGCTGCATTATCCTCAAGCTGCAAGGGCCCGTCCCTGCGGTTGTATCGTTTTGCTCATATACCATGAACCGGTTATGCTTTTATGAGTTGCTATGGCTGTTAACCCCGCGCTCGATATCACATCACCTCTGGAGTCGCCGCCCCGTGGGCCATGCGTGTTGCCAGCTCTCCCCCTGAAAGTCCAATGAGAGGGGGCTACCGGCACGGCGCCTGTGCTTGGGTCCGTCCCTGCAGCGCTGATAAATCTAAGCGACTGAGCTCTGGCACGTGGGCCGGCCCCGTGCACGTCACCTCACCAAGTCCTTAGTGCCTTCGTCTTCTCACGGAACTATCATGAGCAGATCAGCAAGCGTGTGCTGCCCCTTGTATCTTGTAATTGGTTAATACGCAGGAACCTTAGGAGACAGGAATTCGAGCGTCCCTGACGATGCCTCACCGCCTCAGGAGGGCCCGCCTCGATCAGGCAGCAGTTTGATCCGCGAAAGGCTAAGCAAAATCACTTTGTACACTGCGTGTAGCTGGCCAAAGTCCTCTCCTTGGCGCCATCGCGAGGTGAACCACTCCTTTTTGCGTGAGCCGCTTGCATGTTAAAAGGGGGGCTCTTGAGCATCGCGCCTCAGGAGTCCCTACTGGCTCTCGGGCCCTCACCCCCTGGCCTTGTTCCAGCCATCGCGACCTGACATACCAGAGGCGGCTGAGCTTGCTCGAGGGCTGGGTCCTAAGGACGTAGAGCACCATGGTGAGCAAGGAAATGGGGGGGGGGAGGGGGGCGGGTAAACCTCGCGAGGGAGTACGGGAAGAGTAGCGTGGTCCGGCAGCGCATGCATTGCTTGAAATTTAAAGGACGCCAATCCTTTCACGCACCCCTAGTGGGACTTGTGTTGATTTGTTTCAGAGAAAAAGCGGAGGATCAGGCTCTGGGGAAGCGCGCCCTCATGACGCAGGAGTCCTTCGCGAGCCACAAGCACCCCGAGCTAAGTCATTTTCTCCGCCCCAGGCGCGAGCCTCACTATTGACGCCTCACCTTCGTTTTTCGTGATTTCGTCTGGGCGGAAAACCCATTCTGTCTCAAAAGCTGCTTGCGCGTCAAGGGGGACCTCTTAAGCATCACGCCTCAGGAGCTCTTACCGAACCTCGGGTCCCTCACCTCCTGGCCTTGCACACGGCATCGTGACCTGGCATACCAGCGACGGCAGAAGCTTGCCTTGGGACTGGGTCCCGACGACGCAGAGTACCAAGCCATCGCAAGGGAAAGGGGGCTCGGTCCCAAACGAAGGACGCCAACATGATTTAAAAACAAAAATTAAAACACTACGATAAGGGCGCAAGCGCCACAGTTCCTTACACGCCCCCACGGGGCCCTAGATGATCATGATGCAGGAAATAAAAAGAAAACAAAAGAAGCAGCCCCAGGGAGGCCGCGGCTCCTGAGGCACTGACTCCGGTGACACCGGCGCTCAGTCGGAGTCCTCCTCCACCTTGACGCGGCGGCACAGCGGCTTGTCGTCGTCGTCGTCGCTCGAGCTTCCCCCGGAAGAAGCACCGTCGCCGATGGAGGTGTCGCGACTGTCGCCAAAGGCAAGTTCACCGCCGAGGACGTCGCCGCCTCCGCGACCACCATCATCGGAGGAGACATGGTCGTTGTCGCTCCTGTTGCCCTCCGGGCAGCATCCCAGGCGTCTGCCGTCCTCCCTGTAGATCTTGACGAAGAGCAACGTCGCCCCGTTGTACTTGAAGTGGAGGGTGTGCCTCCGCTTCAGGCTGCGCATGCGGGCGAACAACTGCCACCCTCGGGTCAGGTACACATAGCCGGAGGGGGTGACTTCTACCTCCGCCCACGAGGACCTGTTGCAGCAGCCGTCAGGCTACAACCACAGACCGACGGGTCCTCCCGTTGGCAGCTCCCCTGCGAAGGAGCGCGGAAGCCGGATCCAGGTGCAGGGTGGACTCTCCATCCACACTACGAACTCGCGGGCCATGTCATCGGAATGGGCCCGCGGGCGAGGTGGTCGGGTAGCCATCGTGTGTCTCCCCCCTCGGCCACGACCGCCACGACTCCCGCGGCCGCTTTCACGGGAGGGGTTCTTTCCGCAGCTAGCGGAGCCGGTGCGGACCCCCAATGGGGGGCGCTCGCGCCCCTGAGGAGCCGCCACGGGCATTGTGGCGGACTTGCGGGGCGGCCGCGCCCTCTCTTCGGCAGCGGCAGCTCCGGCTCCTCCCGCGGCACATTCCCCTTTTCGGCGGCGGAAAACCTCCTCACTGGTGCCATGGCTGCTACAACAGAGGCTTGGGAGTGGAGAAGCGAGAAGACAAAGATGGGTCGGGGGCTCGCCCCCTTCACCCTCTAATAGGCGATCAAAGAAGGCCAACCGGCGTCCCTTCACATTCGGAGCAATGATGACACCGCGGCGCGCGCCAGGCTTTTGTCAGTTTGGGCAGTTGCCGAGGCAAGGTGGGGAAGTGGGGGCGTTTAGGGCCCGCGTCGCTTCGCCCTCCCTTCGTTGCCTTCGCCTCGAAGCCAGGCCGGGCGCGCCGTGGGCCCGGGGGCTACTGTCGGCGTTCTGGGACCGGGGGTGCCCAGACCCGTCTGCCTGCGGCCCAGCGAGTGGCCCCGTTGAGGGCCCAGTACGGCCCAACTACAGGACTTCACGGACAGGACCCTCGCGAGGGCCCCCGCCTCGCGAGGCGAATGACATCAAGTCCTCCCGAGGAGCGGCCTCCCGAGGAGCGGATATCTCTAGGAAAGCGTCCCGCCTCGCGAGGCGCGTGGTGACGTGAGCCATGACGACCAAGGCCAGGAGGGCACCAGCGGGCGCAGGAGAGGATGGTTTCCTCTTTGGTGCTAAGGAGGCAAGGACATACGCGAGTTCCCAAGGAATCCCCCGAAGGTTTCCATTTCGGTGCAACAAGACCAAGACCGCTGGCTCGGTAGGACGGAGGTCATCGCCGAGCCCACTGCTGCATCACGACCAGAGGCTTTGTAGGCGAAGACCATCTTTAGTCAGGATAGGGCGTACTCTTGTCCCCCTTCAAACTGGCCGTTGTGGTATCCCTTCCCGCCTAAGCTATGAGGGAAGAGGTCCAAGGCCACTATAAATATAGGCTAGTGTCCACCGTAGAGGGGGGGGGGAATCCCTGGGCCATTGAGCTCTCTTGAGGCAGCTCATCCACTGTACTAGTTCATCCTCATCCTCCTCGCAGGCAATCCACCACAAAGCAGGAGTAGGGTTTTACACCACAAGGTGGCCCGAACCTGGGTGCACCATCGTGTCCACTTCTTCTTCCGCTCGCACGAACTCGTCGGAGTCGAGCCGTAGGGTGGCGAGCAGAGAGCCGTAGCTAGGCAAGATCCTTCACACACGCCCCAGAGTTTGAAACTTGTTTGGGTCTGCGGAGCCCCGATCCCGACAGCAATATACCATGCTTCTGTCATAGAATCCGCAATAGTATTATGCTTCAAACTCTTCCAAACCACCGCACCACCATTAAGGGTGAAAACATAACCCAACTGAGATTTATAGTCATCTACATTAATCATGAAGCTAGCATCGGTGTAACCATTTACAACAAGTTCTTCATACCCTTCATAGACAAGGAGCATGGCCTTTGTTCTTCTGAGGTACTTAAGAATATTTTTAACAGCTACCTAGTGAGCCACTCCAGGATCATTTTGGTACCTGCTACTAACACTTAGTGCATAAGAAACATCTGGTCTAGTACATATCATAGCATACATGATGGTTCCAATTGCAGAAGCATATGGTGCTTCACTCATCTGCACTCGCTCATCAACTGTCTCGGGACAATGATTTCTGCTAAGTGTTGTGCCGTGTGACATTGGGAGAAATACTTTCTTTGCATTATCCATTTTAAACCTCTTTAAAACCCTGTCAATGTACGTGCTCTAGCTTAGCGCAATTATACATCTTGATCTATCTCTACAGATCTTTATGCTCAATATATGAGAAGTTCGCCTAAATCTTTAATTGTAAACACACTCTTTAAATAGTCTTTTATTGTGCTAAGAAACTTTGTATCATTTCCAATCAACAATATGGCATCCACATATAAGATTAGAAATGCTACAGAGATCCCACTAAACTTCTTGTATACACATGCTTCTTCATCATTTTTAATGAAGCCAAACTCTTTTACCAGTTCATCAAAACGTTGATTCCAGCTCCTTGATGCTTGCTTCAAACCATAGATTGACCTTTGAAGCCTGCACACCTTTCTAGCATCCTTTGGATCAACAAAAAGCTTCTAGTTGTATCATATATACATCCTCTTTCAGATAACCATTTAGGAAAGCAGTTTTGACATGCATCTGCCATATCTCGTAATCGAAATATGCAGCAATAGCCATCATAATCCTCATAGGCTTTAGCATTGCTACTGGTGAAAAAGTCTCATCATAATCAACTCCCTCAACCAGTGAAAACCCCTTCGCAACTAGACCTGCTTTATAGATGGTAGGGTTACCATCCGCATATGTTTTTCTCGTGAAGATCCATTTACATTGTATGGGTTTCACACCCTCTGGAAGATCAACCAAGTTCCAAACTTGATTCTTGTACATGGACACCATTTCAGATTGCATAGCTTTGAGCCATTCTTTTGAGTTGGCGCCGCCATCGCTTCTCTATAGTGTGCAGGTTCATCTTCTTCTAAGATGAATATTTCATTGTGAAACCATTCAGGAGATTCAATAATTCTTCCTGACCTACGCGGTTCAGTTACAGTCTTAGCAGGAATTTCTACAGCCGGTGTAGTAACTTCTGGTTTAGTTGTTTGAATAACTTCCGGAACAGATTCCACTCCGTTAGTCCTGATCACTTCGGAAGATTCAGTAATCTCATTAAGCTTTACTGTCCTCCCACTTACTTCTTTAGCGAGAAACTCCTTCTCAAGAAAGTGTAGATTCTTAGCGACAAACACTTTGTCTTCGGACCTTTGGTAGAAGGAATACCCAATTGTTTCTTTGGGGTAACCTACAAAGTAACATTTGTCTGCCTTGGAATTGAGCTTATTTGGTTGTAAGCGTTTTACATAAGTCTCTGATGACCCACAAGTACAGGGGATCAATCGTAGTCCATTCGATAAGTAAGAGTGTCGAACCCAACGAGGAGCAGAAGGAAATGACAAGTGGTTTACAACAAGGTATTTTCTGCAAGTACTGAAATTATCGGTAATGAGTAGTTTGATAGCAAGATAATCTGTAACGAGCAATAAGTAGTAAGGTAACAAAATTGCAGCAAGGTAGCCCTATCCTTTTTGTAGCAAAGGATAGACCGGAATGTATAATAAGCAAAGTGTTCTTGAGGACACACGGGAATTTCATCTAGTCACTTTCATCATGTTTGTTTGATTCGCGTTCGCTACTTTGATAATTTGATATGTGGGTGGACTGGTGCTTGGGTGATGTTCTTACTTGAACAAGCCTCCCACTTATGATTAACCCCTCTCGCAAGCATCTGCAACTACGGAAGAAAAGTTAAGATAAATCTAGCCATAGCATTAAACATATGGATTCAAATCAGCCCCTTACGAAATAGCGCATAAACTAAGATTTAAGCTTCTGTCACTCTAGCAGCCCATCATCTAATTACTACTCCACAATGTATTCCTTTAGGCCCAAAGATGGTGAAGTGTCATGTAGTTGACTTTCACATAACATCACTAAGGGAAACAACAACATACATATCATCAAAATATCAAACGAGTACCATATTCACATGATTACTTATGCCAAGACTTATCCCATGTCCTCAAGAACAAAAGTAACTACTCACAAATCATATTCATGTTCAAGATCAGAGGGGCATTGAATAGAATAATGGATCTGAACATATAATCTTCCACCAAATAAACCAACTAGCATCAACTACAAGATGTAATCAACACTACTAGCAACCCACAGGTACCAATCTGAGGTTTTGATACAAAGATTGAATACAAGAGATGAACTAGGGTTTGAGATGAGATGGTGCTGGTGAAGATGTTGATGAAGACTAGTCTTCCCACGATGAGAGGGTCGTTGGTGATGACGATGGCTTCGATTTCCCCTTCCCGGAGGGAAGTATCCCCGGCGGAATCGCTCCGCCGGAGAGCAAAATTGCTCCTTCCCAAGTTCCGCCTTGAGACGGCAGCGCTCCATCCCGAAAGTCCTCTCCTTATGTTTTTCTAGGGCAAATGGGCTTATATACCAGAAGATAGGAACCAGAGGCTGGCCAGCGGCCTCACGAGTCACCAGGGCGCGCCCTGGTGCCTCGTGGGCACCTGGGTGGGCACCTCTGGTATTTCTTTCTTCCAGTATTTTTTATTTATTCCAAAATAATTCTCTGTGAAATTTCAGCTCATTTGGAGATGTGCAGAATAGGTATCTCTGATATAGCTTTTTCAGGTCCAGTATTCCTGCTGCCAGCAATCTCCCTCTTCATGTAAATCTTGCAAAGTAAGAGAGAAAAGGCATTAGAATTGATCAACAAAGTGTTATATTGATTAAAAACATTATAAATAGCAGTAGGAAAACATGATGGAAAATGGACGTATCAGTCTCGGAGCCCCAAATCTTGAGATGCAACAAATTGGGTTTCTTCTCATTCCATAACTCATATGGTGTCATCTCAACATACTTAGAAGGTGTTCTGTTTAGTGTATGTGTTGCTGTTTCAGGTGCATATCCCCGGAATGATAACGACAGATCAGTAAACGACATCATTGACCACACCATGTCTAGCAAGGTCTGGTTACGCTTTTCTGACACTCTATTTCTCTATGGAGTTCCAGGAGGAGTAAGTTGTGAGACAATTCCACTTTGCTAAACTCATGACATATATATTCTCCTCCATGATCTGATCGTAGAAATTTTATCTTCTTGCCATGATGATTCTCAACTTCGTTATGAAATTCTTTGAACTTTTCAAATGTTTTAGACTTATGTTTCATTAAGTATATATAACTATATCTACTCAAATCATCAGTGAAGGTTACGAAGTATAAGTATCCACCGTGTGCCGGAATACTTATTGGACCACATACATCACTATGTATTATATCCAATAATTCAAGTGCCCATTCATGATGACCACTGAACGGTGTTTTAGTCATTTTACCCATCAGACAAGCTTCGCATGTATCAAATGATTCAAAATCAAGCGATGTTAGCACTCCATCTTTATGAAGCTTTTGCATATGTTTCTTTCCGATATGACCAAGAAGGCAGTGCCACATGTAAGTGGTATTATCAGTCTTCTTAAGACGTTTAACATTAATGTTATAGATAGCTTTTTCACATTCAAGATTTAATATGAATAATCCACCAATCATAGGTGCAAATCCATAAAACATATCCTTATAATATATTGAACAACCAATGTTCTCTGATTTATAAGAATAACCATCATTTAGCAAAAATGATCCAGAGATAATATTTTTACATAACTTCGAAACAAAATAACATTTACTTAGTTCTAATATCAATCCTGAAGGTAAACTCAAATACATGACACCGGCGGCTTGAGAAGCGATCCCATTACCATTCCCGACACGCATCACAACTTCATTTCTTCTCAGCTTCCAAACATTCTGTAGTCCCTGCATCGTGTTGCAAATATTAGCAACAGATCCGACATCAAATACCCATGACTTGGAGCTTTCGGTGAGTAGTATATCAATAACCTTAATTTGTATAACTTTTATACCTTTACCAGAAGACGAGTCTTCTTAACTACGAGATACTTCAAGCAATTTCTTTTTCAGTGTCCTTTTTCTTTGCAGTAGAAACATATAGTCTCGCAAGAAGCTCCACCCTTGTTCTTATTGGTGTTATGTTTCCTTTTAAAACTCTCTGTTTTGTTCACAATCAACTTTTGCTGGTTCTGCATCCCGATTTCATTGCTTTGGAGCATTGCATCATAAAGCAAAGTAAGGATCAAATCATTTTCTGGCGTCTTAGGAAAATCAAATCCCATTGCATTAATACTACCATGATAGTCTGCAAGCCTAACACCTTGGTCACCAACTTCAGCTATCTTGCACTCATCCATTGCTTTAGTCATCTCATGATCCTCAGCTGGATCTTTGGGGTACAGAACTTCCAGCGCCTCAACAATCTCGATGGTACTGAGTTGTTGATAATTCTGTAACACTTGATACATGCAAGACAACATGATACTTTTGACAACACTAAAATCATTCTTGTGTGAGATAAACACATTGATGGCATCTTGAGATGCTCCAGGCACCGGGTAATCACCAAGTGCTTGATCCAGCACATATTCTTTCTTAGCATTTCTGAGAACATATCTCAGAGTGTGGATCCAATCCTCATAATTTCCACCATTTGCATCTTCTCAAATAGAGGTGCTAAGTTAAAAACAATTGCGAGCCACAGATCTACAACAGTAAGCACAAGATTCACTTTTGACATAGTTCGTAATTAATTTGCACTGGTGATTAAACAAATTTTGATATAAAGTGCACTCCCACTCAAATCAATATCTCTCATAATTGATAGTAAGTGATTCAAGATCTTGATCTTATTCTCAGCCATTGATGTGGACATCACTGATGACGACAATTATGACCAGTGGGCAAACTTTTGCCGATCATATCTCCATATGACTCTTGTTCATCTTCCGATGCTTCGTGCTCTGAGCTCAGAACAATTCGGCTAGAACTTCAAGACAACTGAGTGCTATTTGCTCACATGGTCTGACCATCTCCGTCTTACACTTCTCATCCCGTTTGTACTCATGTGGACATGACGTACTCTGAATCGCTAAGTGTTGTAGGCGGTTGCAACACTGAGAAGAGCACCTTTTAATCTTGATTTTAGTTGTGAGAGATCACCCTAATAATTGACCAATGTGCTATTAAAGGGTCCAAACAACAAAGGGATAAACATCTCATGCAATTCATAATAGCATGATATGGTATAGCCCTGGGCGCCGGGAATGTCTCCATGGTCCTCGGAGGTCTTAATGAAGTTTTCCCTAAAACATTGTCGTGGCGTCAATATGAAAACTACCGCCGTGGCACTAGTTTTGTTCTCCTACGCCTGCGAAGCTCCAAGTCCTCCATGTAACGTGTAGGCTATCTCTACATCTATTACATTAAGGTGGCAATCCCGTGGCTCCAGCAATCATGCCATGACGTGCAGGCCACTTAGCATTACAACATATAACTATCTCATACACAAACTCATTGTCATGATGAAGGCTATACCGCATCATATGCAAACCTGCAAAACCAAGTTAGACGTCCTCTAATCAGTTTGGAAAAATTTAATTTATGTGGTTGCTAGGGTTTCTGGATAACACGAACTACCTACGTGCACACATAAGGCGATAATTCATCATGCTAGATTAACTTTCGGGGTGTGTGAAAGAAGAGACTTAATTAAAAATCTCGTCCCCCACAATAAACTTCGTCAAATACGCGTGACCCCCTAGAAGATCATTCATATTCATCACCCTCTTGTGTACGCGACATTTCACTATTCTTGACTATGATGAAATGCTACTTGTGAGCTGCATTGGGATTTTCCCCGAAGAGGAAGAGTGAAGCAATATAGTAGTTGATAAGTATTTCCCTCGGTGAGAACCAAGGTTATCGAACCAATAGGAGAACACATAAATTCTTGTTAACAACACCTATACGCACTGTTGGGGGGATGAACCCCGGGCAGACAACGGAACCCGGATCCATTTTAAAAACATCGGGGCCAGCATCGCCCCTCAATCCGGCTCGCACTTGGCCGGGTTCCTCGATCCGGCCAAGTCCCTCAACCCGGCCGAACTCTTCGACCCAACCAAGACGGCAACCCGGCCCTGCCGGCTGGCGAAAGCCGGCCGAACCCGACGCACCAAGACTTCTCCAGCAAGCTAGCTCCCCTGTGGCGTGTTACTCAACCCGGCCACGGGTCAGCTCCCGTCCCATCCGAGGCAGGCGATGGGACGAGTCTCCAGTAAAAGGGATGAGCAAGGCGATAGTACCCCACCAACCCCTCTGACCGGCAGAGGCGTGGCAACAGTGCCCCACCTACCCTGCTGACCGAGGCTGGCGTAGCTACAGCCCGCCCATCATCACCGCTGACGCCAGCAGACGGCGACCTAGCGGTGCGCCACTGTAGCGGACTCGACCCAGCCACTCCGTGACGATCGACAAGACGGCAAATAGTGCCTCCTGGCACACGGGGCCCGCGCCCGGAAAACCCGGCGAGCCCTGACACCCGACGGGTCCCAGCACCGGCTTCCCGGAAGATGACAACCTGGCCCCACGGCCTTGTAACTTTACCATTGTAACCCTAGGGGGTTGACCTATAAAACCCCCCAGGAGGCCTCATGGACGCGGGCAGGCAACTCACATAGACACACGCACACACCAGGGAAGGGAGCAGCCTAAGCCTTGGCTAGTCTTCCTCCTTCCTCCAAACAGCTCAAGGAGCAACTCTGTACCGATACATATAAACCTCGCTCGGCAGGACTAGGGGTATTATCTCTCCGGAGAGCCCCTAACCTGGGTATGTCTTGCGTCCCTCGCTCGCTCATGCCGACCTCGCCTCTGGAGCCCACCGGTGCCCTCGAGCCTCCTCCTCTCTTTAGCCATCCTTTGGCATCTGCCGTGCGCCCACCACGACAGTTGGCGCCCACCATGGGGCAACTCGAGGTCCCGGCCGGAGACATGTTCCAGAAGGGGCTCCTCTCTGACTCTGACGAGCCCGTCACGCTGGCGGACGATGTCATCGGCGCGCTCGCCGCCTCCTTCGCCGCGCTGCGCATCTCCGATGGCCCGCGGTCGACAAGTACCCCATCGGGGTGCTTGACATCTCCGACTCCCCCATCTCCCTCGGCGACGACGCTTCCGCTAGGGGAATGGACCTCTGCGTTCTAGTAGAGGTGTTCGCTACCGACACCGGCTCCTCGTCCAGCGCTGCGAGGAAGGCTGCCGAAGTCAAGGCCGTAGCGGATCGCGCCAACCCGCCCGACCCGCTGCGCACCATGATCCAGGGCCTCCGCGTCCCCATCACCACCGACGTCGACGCCTCCAGTGCCACCGAGACCCGGGCCCGGCTCGAGGAATATCGCCAGCGCCTGCTGGACCTGTCCGAGCCGCTTGCTGCCACGCAGCGTCGCCTGGACTCCGCTCAGCGGGAGCGCGACGCCGCCTACGGCTTCATGCCTGCCGCTGCCGAGCCAAGCCGGGTCACCGATGTACGGGCCCGGGGCAGCGCCATCGGCCGCGCTCCCGCCCGTCTATGAAACCCCCGTGAAGAATATGCGCGCCGCGCAGGCGGCCGCAGTCGGCTTGGACCAGCTGCAGGGCGAGGAGCTGAAGGACCGCCTTCAGCGGGTGAACGAGCTTCTCGACGCCGCCAACGCGCAGGAGGACCGCCTCAACCGCCTCAACAAGCCGGCGGGATCCGCCTCGCACCACACTGACGACGCCGAGCAGCAGAACACGGCATCTTCGCCACCCGGCGAAGCTCATTCCGGCCGCACCCGGACCCGGCGCAACCGCGCCCCGGCGACTGCCGGCGGCTTGGCCGACGAGCCGGTCCCGGAAGATCGGCGCCGGCACGATCCTCCCCAACGGCCTAGCCATCGTCCGGCTTCGGTCGACCCGGCCCCCCGCGGTGCGGTCGCTAGCCGGCTAGGCCCGCGCGTCATCGACACCACCGATGCTTGCCACCGCCTCGACCAACTCGCCCTCTCCTTGGAGCTGGAGGAGAACAACGCGGTCAGGCCGGCTTGCTTCGGCCCGCGCATCCGGGATGAGCCCTTCCACAAAGGGTTCATGCTTACCCGTGACACCCCCAAGTACAACGGCACCGCCAAGCCGGAGGACTGGCTCATCTACTACACCACCGCCATAGGCATCGCGGGCGGCAACCGCCACCTCGCCGTGCGCTACGCTCCGCTCATGCTTCAGGGCTCGGCCCATACGTGGTTGAACAGCCTGCCGGCTGGCAGCATCAATGCGTGGGTCGACTTCGAGCAAGCCTTTGTGCGTAACTTCATCGGCACCTACAAGCGGCTCGGCCGCCCTAGCCAACTCACCATGTGCGTGCAGGGGCCGACGGAGACCGGCCGCGAGTACCTCGCACACTGGACCGAACTCCGAAATAGCTGCGAGGGAGTCCATGAGGTCCAGGCCATCCAGTACTTCGTCAGCGGTTGCCGGGATGGCACCCTCCTCAAGCACAAGCTCCTGCGCTCCGAGCCGGCCACCATGGCCGCACTCATGGTGACGGCGGACAAGTACGCCAACGCCGATTCTGCCATGAAGATCCAAGTGGCGCTGGATGAAGCTGGCAAGGCAAAGCCGGTCCCGCCCCCCAAGCCGGCCGGTGAAAGCAGCCGCCAGCAGAACAACCAGCAGAACAACAAGCGCAAGGCCGATCAACCGGCTCGGCGCTACGACGACCGCCTCGTCGCGGCCGCCGAGGAGGCGCCCACGGCCGAGCCAGCCGCCAAGCGCCGGCAAACCGGCAAGACAGCGTGGCAACCCGCCATGAGCTTCGAGGAGATGCTCGACGCTCCCTGCAAGCACCAAAGCGGCGCGAGGCCGTCCACGCACACGCTCCACCAATGCGCCATCACCAAGCGCATCATGAGGGGCGACATCCCGCCGCCTCCGCCTCCCCCGCCCGGGGCGGGACCGCCGGCTCCGCCTCCTCCTCCACCCCCGGCTAACGGCGCAATGCGCGATGATGTCTGCCCCGCCCAGAACGCGACCTATGTTGTCTTCACCAGCCTCGGCGATGACAAGCGTAGCGAGCGCCTGCTCCGGCAGGAGGTGAACACGGTCATCCCGGCCAAGCCGGAATACATGCATTGGTCGGAGCGCCCAGTCACCTGGACCCGAGAAGACCACCCGGCCATCATGCCGAACCCGGGTGGCTACGCCCTCGTCCTCGACCCCACCATCGTCGTGCCCCGGCGCACATGCAAGTTCTCACGAGTCCTCATCGATGGCGGCAGCAGCATCAAC
This sequence comes from Thinopyrum elongatum, assembly GCA_011799875.1. NCBI lineage: Eukaryota > Viridiplantae > Streptophyta > Magnoliopsida > Poales > Poaceae > Thinopyrum > Thinopyrum elongatum. Next base: position 273,801,491 of record CM022303.1, on the reverse strand, counting down.
ATCCTCTACCGCGACACCATGACCAAGCTCGGCCTCGAGGCCAAAGACTTGGAGCCGTCCTGGACGATCTTCCACGGCATCGTGCCCGGCCTCTCCTGCTCCCCTATCGGCCGGATCCGGCTCGACGTCCTGTTCGGCACCAGCGACCACTTCCGGCGCGAGCCGCTCTGGTTTGAGGTGGTGGATCTGTCCAGCGCATATCACGCGCTGCTGGGCCGTCCAGCACTCGCCAAGTTCATGGCGGTCCCCCACTATGCCTACCTGAAGATGAAGCTGCCGGGTCCGAAGGGCCTCATCACCGTCACCGGCGACTACCGCAAGTCCCTGGAATGCGCCCAAGCCGGCGCCAAACTGGCCGAGTCGCTGGTCATAGCCGAGGAGCGGCGCCAGCTCGACCGGATCGTCGCGTTGGCTAACGAGACGTCGGCCGTGCCAGTTTCGGCTAAGGAGCCGGCTACCGAGGCCTCATTCCAGCCCTCCAAGGAGACCAAGAAGGTCAAGCTGAACCCTGAAGACCCCAGCTGCAGCAAGTACGTCGTCGTGGGCACCCGCCTCGACAGCAAATAGGAAGGCGAGCTCGTCGACTTCCTCCGTCAGAATCGGGATATCTTTGCATGGACCCCAAAGGACATGCCGGGTATTCCGAGGAAGTACGCCGAGCACAAATTCCAGGTCCGCAAGGACGCCAAGCCTGTCCGTCAACCCCTACATCGTTTTTCGAAAGAGAAGAGAAGAACCATTGGTGAAGAGGTCGCCAAGCTCTTGGCGGCCGGCTTCATCATGGAAGTGTTCCACCCCAAGTGGCTGGCCAACCCAGTCCTCATCCTGAAGAAGAACAAGACCTGGCGCATGTGCATAGACTACACCAGCCGGAACAAGGCTTGCCCCAAGGATCCTTTCGCCCTCCCACGGATCGACCAAGTCATCGACTCCACCGCCGGCTGTGAGCTCCTGTCCTTCCTGGATGCTTACTCCGGCTATCATCAGATAAAGCTGGACCCGGCCGACGCCCTAAAGACGTCCTTCATCATGCCCTCCGGGGCGTATTGCTACATCACCATGTCGTTCGGCTTGAAGAATGCCGGCACCACCTTCCAGCGCTGCATGCAGAAATGCTTGCTGCCCCAACTCGGCCGCAACATCCATGTCTACGTGGACGACATCGTGGTAAAGACCAAGCAGCACCTCACGCTCCTTGACGACCTAAAGGAAACCTTTGCCAATCTGCGCGAGTACAAGATCAAGCTCAACCCGGAGAAGTGCATTTTCGGCGTGCCGGCCGGAAAGCTACTCCGCTTCCTCGTCTCGGAGCACGGCATTGAGGCGAACCCGGAGAAGATCAAGGCCATCGAGTGTTGGGGAACGTAGTAGTAAATCAAAAATTTTCTACGCATCACCAAGATCAATCTATGGAGAGACTAGCAACGAGAGAGAGAGGAGTGTATCTTCATACCCTTGAAGACCGCGATGCGGAAGCGTTCCAAGAACGCGGTTGGAGGAGTCGTACACGCAACGATTCAGATCGCGGTCGATTCCGATCTAAGCACCGAACAACGGTGCCTCCGCGTTCAACACACGTGCAGCCCGGTGACGTCTCCCGCGCCTTGATCCAGCAAGGAGGAGGGAGAGGTTGGGGAAGACAGCTCCAGCAGCACGACGGCGTGGTGGTGGAACTTGCAGTTCTCCGGCAGGGCTTCGCCAAGCTCAAACGGAGGAGGAGGAGGTGTTGGAGAGGGGGAGGGCTGCGCCAGGGGAGAGCTTGTGGCCTCCCTCCCACCCCTCCACTATTTATAGGCTGGGGGGAGAGGGGGCCGGCCCCCTAGATCCCATTTAGGGTTGGGGGCGGCGGCCAAGGGGGGGAGGAGTGCCTCCCAAGTCAAGTGGAGGCCCTCCCCCTTTAGGGTTTCCCCTCTCCCATGCGCATGGGCCTTAGGGGGGCTGGTTCCCCTAGCCCATTAAGGCTAGGGCGCCCCCTTACAGCCCATGCTGCTGTATTGGACGTGGTGGAACACTTTTTGGACTTCCGGACCCCTCCGGAATCCTCCGGAACCTTTCGAAAGCTTCCCGGTACAATACCGAAAAAACCGAACTTTTTCCGGAACCCCAATAACAACTTCCCATATATAAATCTTTACCTCCGGACCATTCCGGAACTCCTCGTGATGTCCGGGATCTCGTCCGGGACTCCGAACAACATTCAGTATTCACATACTATTTCCCATAACAACCCTAGAGTCACCGAACCTTAAGTGTGTAGACCCTACGGGTTCGGGAACCATGCAGACATGACCGAGACATCTCTCCGGCCAATAACCAACAGTGGGATCTGGATACCCATGTTGGCTCCCACATGTTCCAAGATGATCTCATCGGATGAACCACGATGCCGAGGATTCAATCAATCCCGTATACAATTCCCTTTGTCTACCGGTATGATACTTGCCCGAGATTCGATCGTCGGTATCCCTATACCTTGTTCAATCTCGTTACCGGCAAGTCTCTTTACTCGTTCCGTAATGCATGATCCCATGGCTAACTCTTTAGTCACATTGAGCTCATTATGATGATGCATTACCGAGTGGGCCCAGAGATACCTCTCCGTCATACGGAGTGACAAATCCCAGTCTCGATTTGTGCCAACCCAACAGACACTTTCGGAGATACCTGTAGTGCACCTTTATGGTCACCCAGTTACGTTGTGACGTTTGATACACCCAAAGCATTCCTACGGTATCCGGGAGTTGCACAATCTCATGGTCTAAGGAAATGATACTTGACATTAGAAAAGCTTTAGCAGACGAACTACACGATCTAGTGCTATGCTTAGGATTGGGTCTTGTCCATCACATCATTCTCCTAATGATGTGATCCCGTTATCAATGACATCCAATGTCCATGGTCAGGAAACCGTAACCATCTATTGATCAACGAGCTAGTCAACTAGAGGCTCACTAGGGACATGTTGTGGTCTATGTATTCACACATGCATTACGATTTCCGGATAACACAATTATAGCATGAACAATAGACAATTATCATGAACAAGGAAATATAATAATAACCACTTTATTATTGCCTCTAGGGCATATTTCCAACATCGAGCGCATGCGCAAGCCGGCCTAGCTGCGCGATGTCCAGGAATTCACCGGCTGCTTGGCCTTGGTCAGCCGGTTTCTCAGCCGGCTGGGCGAGAGGGCCTTGCCCCTATATCAGCTGATGAAGAAGACGACGCCGTTCGAGTGGAACGACCAGGCAGACGAAGCCTTCCAGGATCTCAAGCGCATGCTCTCCACCGCACCCGTCCTGGCCGCACCAACTGAGAAGGAGCCGATGTTGCTCTACATGGCCACCACCTCGCAGTCGGTCAACACGGTGATGGTGGTCGAGTGACCAGAGAAGGGCAAGATCCAGTCTGTTCAGCGCCCAGTCTACTACCTGAGCAAGGTGCTTTCCGCCTCCAAGCAGAACTACCCGCACTACCAGAAGATGTGTTACGGTGTGTACTTCACCGCCAAGAAATTGAAGCAGTACTTCCAGGAGCATGTTGTCACCGTAGTCAACACGGCCCCCATCGGCGAGATCATGGGCTGCCGGGATGCCTCTGGCCGGGTTGCCAAGTGGCCAATCGAGCTAGCCGGCCACACCATCCTCTACGAGCCCCGCACCACGATCAAGTCCCAAGCTCTGGCCGACTTCCTCGTTGACTGGACTAAGACCCAGTACCTGCCGCCGCCGCCGGATTCAACGCACTGGCGCATGCACTTCGACGGCTCAAAGATGTGCTCTGGCTTGGGAGCCGGCATCGTGCTGTCATCTCCAAAGGGCGACCGGCTTCGCTACGCGCTCCAAATCCACTTCGCCGCCTCCAACAACGTTGCCGAGTACGAAGCCCTTGTGCATGGCCTCCGGCTTGCCAAGAAACTCGGCATCCGGCGCATCCTGTGCTACGGCGACTCGGATCTGGTGGTGCAGCAATGCTCCGGCGAGTGGGACGCCCGTGACGCCAACATGGCCAGCTACCGCTTCCTCGTCCAGCAGCTCTCCGGCTTCTTCGACGGCTGCGAATTCCTCCACGTCCCGCGCGCAGAGAACGAGGCTGCCGACGCACTAGCCAAGATCAGCTCATCCCGGCAAGCAATTCCGTTCGGCGTCGCCCTCGAGCGTCTACACAAGCCGTCCGTCAAGCCGTCTCCGGACTCCGAATCCATCTTCGTCCCAGACGACCCGGCCGCACCCCTCCATGGCGCGAATCCAGCGGCCACAAGCTCAAGCCCGGGGGCTACCGCCTCCAAGCCGAACCCGGAAGCTGCGGGACCCGACCCGAGGACTGTCGATCCTGGCCCGGGGACTGCCGCAACCGATCCAGCCGACGCCGGCTCCGACCTGATCTCGGAAGCCATAGAACCTGGCCCAGGGGCTGCTGAACCCGGCTCGGGGGCTGCCGTGCTTAACCTAGCCGCCGTCATCCTCAACCCGGGGGCTGCCGCCTCCGGCTCGGGGGCTGCCACCCCAGAACCGGCCATGGTGGTCGTCTTCGCCGTTGTGACGGCTCCATCATGGGCCCTGCCCATCTCAGAGTTCCTGGAGAACGGGTCCTCTCCATGGACAAGAGCGAGGCCCGACAGATTCAACGCCGGGCGTCCGCCTACAGCATCATCAACAACGAGCTTGTCAAGTGCAGCGCAACGGGCGTTTTCCAGCGCTGCGTTGAACAGGACAAGGTCATAGAAATCCTCCTCGACGTACACCAAGGAGAGTGCGGGCACCACGCCGCCTCGAGGTCCCTGGTGGCCAATGTTTTCCGCCATGGATTCTACTGGCCTACGGCCCTCCAAGACGCCGAGTCGCTTGTCCTCAAGTGTGAGGGATGCCAACGCTTCAGCAAGCGCAGCCACCAGCCGGCTTCAGCACTGCGAACCATCCCGATCACCTGGCCCTTCGTGGTCTGGGGACTCGATATGGTAGGACCTTTCAAGACTGCTCGAGGCGGCATGATGCACTTGCTGGTGGCAGTGGATAAGTTCACCAAGTGGATCAAAGCGCGGCCAATCAAGAAGCTGGACGGGCCAACGGCCGTCCAGTTCATCAAGGATATCACGGTGCGCTACGGCATCCCAAACAGCATCATCACGGACAACGGCACGAACTTCGCCAAGGGCGCACTCGTGCAGTATGCTCCGTCTCCGGCATCCGCCTCGACTTGGCCTCCGTGGCCCACCCCCAGTCCAACGGCCAGGTCGAGCGGGCCAACGGCCTCATTCTATTCTGCATCAAGCCACGGTTCATCGAGCCGCTCGTCCGTTCACCCGGCAGCTGGCTTGACGAGCTGACGGCCGTCCTCTGGAGTCTCCGAACAACACCAAACCGGTGGACCGGGTTCACCCCGTTCTTCCAACCAACATCAAGTTTGACTCACCACGAGTCATGATGTACACCGAAGCCGAAGCCAAGGAAGCGCGTGAAGACGGCGTCGGCCTACTCGAAGAAGCACGCCTCTTGGCGCTCAGCCGTTCAGCCATTTATCAGCAAGGCCTGAGGCACTACCACAGCAAGAAGATCAAGCCCCTCTCATTCCGCGAGGGAGTCCTTGTCCTCTGGCTCGTCCAGCAGCAAGCCGACCAGCACAAGTTGTCCTCCCCATGGGAAGGCCCCTTCATCATCAGCAAAGCCCTGTGTGACCGCAATGCGTACTACCTCATCGATGCCCGCAAGTCGAACAAGCGCAAGAGAGACACCGCCGGCGAAGAAACAACCCGGTTGTGGAATGCAAAACTCCTCCGCCCGTTTTACAGTTAGCCGTGTGCACGTATGTATCACTACTTTTTTTTAGTTTGTAGCCGCATGAAAAACTGTGGGGTCCCCGAACGACGCTCGGGGGCTGCCCCTTTTTTCGCCAAGTTATTGTGTTCACACATTTGTGCAATTTTTCTTAAAAACCCCCACCGCCGGGTTGACTCGCTCAACCCGGGGTCTCGGGGGCTGGCCGGCTTGGCCACCACCCGCCGTCCTCCTTAGCACATCTCAGCGTGTTCGGGTTGCCGCGGCCCTCCACTTCGCCCTACGCCACAGAACTGGCTTCGGCTGTTGGCCGGCAAGAACTATGGGCCAAAGCACCAACACATCGCGGAAACACTAAGTTGGGTCCACCGGATTGGCCAACTCGGCCCCGCCACTTTAACTTGCCGCACGACTGGCTGCTCGCCAGCCGGCTTCACCGGTTGCCGCCAGCCGGCCCAGTGGGTGTTTCGCTCGCGCTCAATGTTTGAAGAGCCTAAGTACCGCGCGCCCCTTCCTAGGACTGGACTCCTTGTCACAGACAGGAACCCGGCTGTCCGACTTGCGGGGGGGGGGGGAGGCCCAAAGAGGGGGGTGAGCAAGAAAACGGCTCGAAAAACAGAAAGCAAGAAACGCAAACACTCACGAAATATTTACATCATGAATTAAAACAGGCCTAAGGCCAGAGTTCATTACTTTACACCAAAACACCCCAGTGGGTGGGTGGACCTGCTACTTAACCGAAAAGGTTGCAAAGATAAGACAGGGCGGCTTTAGCCTCAGACAGCTCCAGTGCCGGGTTGCGCAGCTGCCGGCTCCCCCTCGGTTGCCTCTGGGTTCACCGAGGTGCCGGTGTCTTCCACCTCGGCGTCCTCATCTGCATAGGGGCCTGACTCCTCGGAGCTACCCTCCAGATCGTCCAGCGGCAGGCCGAAATCGTCAGGAGGGACGACTCTACCATTTTCTGTCCGCTCCAGCTGGAACTCATCGTGCATTGAGAACCCGGCGATGTAGCTGGCCGGGCAGCAATCCGGTCGGCGTCCGCCTGCAGCTGGCGCTCTGCGCCGGCTCGCTGGGCCATCAGCTGGTCCAGCTCCAGGTCCGGATACCAAGACATCATGAACCTGAGCGCCATCTCGGCACAGGCATGAGCGCAGAGACACGCCACGCGTGAAGCCGCGCCGGTCCAGCCTCCAACCACCGCGCCAGCCGTGAAAAGCTATTCAGCGCAACGGCGCCAGGCCAGAGGGCCGCCGTCATCCACGCTCCAGCCTCGGAGACCCGCGCCATCTGGCCGCCCAAGGCTTGCAGACGAGCTTCGGCGGCGGTCATGATCTCCGAGAAGGTCCAGGCGACGTGCGGGTCAGTCCCGGCCCCCACGATCCCCTACGGCGACCGCTGGAAACGAACGGCCTCCTCCGCCACCCTGTGCATCTCCGAGAAGTGCCCTGCCAAAAAGAAGAACAAGAGCAGTCAGCAACCAAAAAGGAAAGAGGGCCGGCTTCTCAACCCGGCAGAATCAAAAAGAAGCACTTATTGGCGAAGGTCTCGTCCAGGTGCTGCGCTTCGAGCAACATACCGTGCCGCTCCCTGGCACCGGCACGGTCGCGGGCCTGAAGCGCCTTCTCCAGCTCGGTGACCTTGGGGACGGCCGCCTTCAGCTCGGTGTCATCGGTGGCGGCCGCCTCCTCGTCCTCCTTGCGACGGCGGTGCTCCGCCTGGTGGGCCTCCGCCACCATGGTCCCCAGCGCCTTCAAGCGCTCCACCTCGGCTTGGAGTTGGCTCTTCTCGTCGGCCAGCTTGTCGCGCTGCTAGACGGCTTTAGCAAGGGCCTGCTGGGCCTCCGCCGCCTTGGCCACCTCCGCCTTGAGGCGCTCCACTTCGGCTTGAAGCCGGCTCTTGTCACCAGCCAGCTGCTCCTGCCGCTGGCCGGCTTCGGCAAGCGCCCGCTGAGCCTCCGCCGCCTCCGCCTTCAGCTCCGCCACCTCGACCCGAAGCCGGCCTGCATCGGCGACGACCCGATCGTACTGGTAGCCGGCTTGGATCAGCCAGACTCGCCAGGATGACACCTCGGCTGTGGTGGCTGCGCAACAAAGATTCAGAAATAGAAGAAAGACTACCTTTAAGATTCGACCCAACTACTACATAGTTGGCCTGAATCTCGGGGGCTACACCCAGTGGGTGCACTAGCGCGCCCCCACTAAAAGAGCACGCAACAAGTTTACCTTCGGTGACACGGAGCGCCTCCTCCTTGGCGGCGAGCTGCGCCTTGAGCTGCCGGTGCTTCTCCAGGAGCCGGTTAAAGACGCCGACCCGGTAGGCATCCAGTTGCTGCGAAGGACGAAAATCAGTACAAGACATCAGTTTAAGATTCGACCCAACTACTATGTAGTTGGCCCGAATCTCGGGGGCTACACCCAGTGGGTGCGCTAGTGCGCCCCCACTAACCAGCCGCAAGAAGAAAAGCAGAAGAAAAAGGGAAGAACTTACCATCACGGTGCGTTCCAGCTCTCGTGCCTGCTCCGTCTCGGCCTGGGCAAAGGCCTGGACCCGCTCCACGCGCCTGTGAAGGCGCTGGCTCACGGCGGCCATCGCCGCCTCCTCCTGCATCAGGGGCCCGATGAAGGCCTCGCTGGGCCCAGCCCGATCCGGCTGCGACCCGACGACCTGATGGCCCCCCGTCTTGAACACCTGGGAGTACTCGCCGCTCACCGCCTCCTCTGCGGCCGGCGTCCCCTCCGGCACGACGGCCGGAGTTGTCTTTGGTGCCGTGTTCTGCGGCGCCCCACCCGTCGGCTCCTGGCGTGCCTCGTCCGGCATCACCAGCGGCGCCTCCTCCAAGACGGCATCGCCGCCTCCTCCCTCGACCTCCACCCGCTCGACCACATCGGTCCGCGGCGGGGTGTCGTCGTCAATCTTCACGACGTCCCGGTCGAGGTCCACCACCTCTGCACGGCCATCCTGGCCGCGCTCCTCCTCCGATGGCGGCATAAAAACCATCGCCGCTGGCTCCATGCCCGCCAGCATCTTGGGCCACGCCGGCTCCCCGCCGGCCTGCTCCCCCACTGCTGCGGCCCTGGCCCAAGCCTGGGCCGACGCCGCCTCCATGTCCGCCACGGCCCGGTTCTGGTCCCGCCAGGCCAGCGCCTCGGAGTCGGCCGGATCCAGGCCAAGGTCCGGATCGGCCACCTCCTCGTCCCGGTCGATGACGCTGGACCGGGTTCTCCGGAACACGGCGCCGCCACCGGACGCAGCCTCCGTCGCCGCCAACGCCAGCGACAACGGCGACCTGGAGCACAACAGAAGAAGCAAACAAGGACAAAAAGAAGTCGTTCAGCGGCTCGCCAGAAGTCAACAAGGAGAAAACTTGCCCGACCACCAGCGGGACGGTTGGTCTCGCCTCCACCGCCGGGAGGGCGCGACGCTTCCTCTTTGCGAGCGGATTGGTGCCGGCCGCCTGGTCCGCCGCGCGCTTCATGGCCGGCTTTCGGGGCGCCACGTCCCCCTTTCCGTGCGGCCGGCTAGCCTCCGCCGCCCCAAGAGATGACTCAGCCCCTGGCGCGTCGCCGCCTCCTCTGCTCGGCGCCATTGCGTCATCAACTTACATCAACACCCCCGCCTTTCGGCCGGCATCTCAAGAAATCAAGCACGGAAGCTTACCCGTGCGGCGCGTCTCACCGGCTTCAGCGTCGGCCTCCTCCGGGTCCTTGTCCTGGGCAGCCACCTCCACCGAGCCGGCCCGCTCCACCTGCATCGGCGCCCGGTCATACGGATGCCGAATGGCATTCAGTAGCACGTCCCTCGTCGTGTCAGGTTGAACAAGAAGATGGGCAGCGGCTAAGTACAAAGACCAGGGACTCACCGCCGGTGCCGGGTTCGCATGGCTATAGGGAGGCTTCCCGAACCGCCAGTCCTCCTTCAGCCCGGCCTTCGAAATGTCGTTAACCCGGCGGGTGATCTGATCCGCCGCCAAGCGCAAGGGCGACATCCTGTTGGGATCCTGAAGCCCGGTCATCAGGCCGATGATGTGGGTGCGGCGCTGCAGCGGCAGCACCCGGCGCATGATGAAGGCGGCGATGAGATCCGCACCGGTGAGCCCCTCTCGCCCCTTCATCACCTCCACCTGGGCGTGTAAGTTCAGCACCGCCTGTGACGGGTGCTTGGGGAAGTAGTTCCAGTTCTACTTCCCCTGCGGCGTCGCGTCGATGAAGGGCGGCAGATTGATATGGTCCGCGCCAAGGTTGCGGACGTAGAAGAAGGAGTTCTGTCACTTCTTAGCAGAATCCTCCAGCGGCATCTTGGGGCACCCCCCGCGCGTCCATGTCGAGATGACGGCGGCCCCGCAGGAGGACATCTCCCCGGCCTTCAGGCCCTGCTGCTTCAAGGAGAAGAAGCGCACCCAGAGGTCGATCGTGGGCTCGACCCCCAGGTACCCCTCGCACAGGGTGACAAACCCCGAGAGCTGCAAGATGGCGTTCGCGCCCAGATGGTGCGGCTGGAGCCCGAAGAAATCCAGGAAGGAGCGGAAGAAGTTGCTCGCGGGAAGGCCAAACCCATGCTTGAAATGCGTGTAGAAGACCACGCGCTCGGTCCCCTCCGGCCGCGGCTCCTGCTCGCCCTCCGGCAGACGCACGACTACCTCCGTCTCCCTCGGCAGGCGCTTGGTGTCGTGCAGATACTGGACGTCCTCGTCGGTAATGGAGGACCCCATCCACGAGCCCGACGGCAGCGCCATCGACGGTGCGGGGTGGAGCAGGAAAGGAGAGAAAAGATTGACGATGAAGTCTTGCTGAAAGCAGCGCGCGGCGGTCGCAAGATCGAAGGGAGGAGGAAGAAGATGGGGAGCGCGAGCGAGACTAATCTCCACCACCCCCTCCCAAATTATAAGCCACGGCCCAAACGTGGGGAAGTGGGATCATTTGCGCTCGCCCCTCCCACTTCCCCACAATAAGTGCGCATGTACTACGTGCAATAACTGCCTCGAGAATGGCAACCGACCCGCGGACGCCGCAATAAATCTGCGCGCATGGGCCGAGGGCACACAGTGGCGGGCCCCTGTCCATCGCCCTGTCCCGTCGTGCGTGTGGCCTGTCAGGCCCCTTCAGCTCCCGAGCGTCGCGTGGTGCCCGCACCGAGCCCGAGAGATTGCTTCAAGACTCGACGGACTCCTCGGTTTCCCGCCCGTGCCGGGATGCCGTGATCCGGCTTTCGGAAGCCGGCACACAGTGGGTGTTGCCGAACCCGGCGGTCGCAAACTTCGCCATCTGCTGCCCTCTCAGGGGGGAAACTGCGAAGGCCCTCCTACGCAAAGCCGGCGGACCTTCACAGCTTCGGGGACTACTGTCGGGGGGATGAACCCCGGGCAGGCAACGGAACCCGGATCCATTTTAAAAACATCGGGGCCAGCATCGCCCCTCAATCCGGCTCGTACTTGGCTGGGTTCCTTGACCCGGCCAAGTCTCTCAACCCGGCCGAACTCTTCGACCCAACCAAGACGGCAACCCGGCCCTGCCGGCTGGCGCAAGCCGGCCGAACCCGGCGCACCAAGACTTCTCCAGCAAGCTAGCTCCCCTGTGGCGTGTTACTCAACCCGGCCACGGGTCAGCTCCCGTCCCATCCGAGGCAGGCGATGTGACGAGTCTCCAGTAAAAGGGATGAGAAAGGCGATAGTACCCCACCAACCCCTCTGACCGGCAGAGGCGTGGCAACAGTGCCCCACCTACCCTGCTGACCGAGGCCGGCGTAGCTACAGCCCGCCCATCGTCACCGCTGACGCCAGCAGACGGCGACCTGGCGGTGCGCCACTGTAGCGGACTCGACCCGGCCACTCCGTGGCGATCGACAAGATGGCAAACAGTGCCTCCTGGCACACGGGGCCAGCGCCCGGAAAACCCGGCAAGCCCTGACACCCGGCGGGTCCTAGCACCAGCTTCCCGGACGATGACAACCCGGCCCCACGGCCTTGTAACTTTACCATTGTAACCCTGGGGGGTTGACCTATAAAACCCCCCAGGAGGCCTCATGTACGCGGGCAGGCAACTCACGTAGACACACGCGCACACCAGGGAAGGGAGCAGCCTAAGCCTTGGCTAGTCTTCCTCCTTCCTCCAAACAGCTCAAGGAGCAACTCTGTACCGATACATATAAACCACGCTCGGCAGGACTAGGGGTATTATCTCTCCGGAGAGCCCCGAACCTGGGTATGTCTTGCGTCCCTCGCTCGCTCATGCCGACCTCGCCTCTCGAGCCCACCGGTGCCCTCGAGCCTCCTCCTCTCTTTAGCCATCCTTTGGCATCTGCCGTGCGCCCACCACGACATGAACAAAAGCAAATACTTGCACCCAACGCGGGCAAGAGGGTTGTCAATCCCCTTGAACTCATTACTTGCAAGGATTAAATCTGGTAGTGGTAGATAGATAGAAATAGAAGTAAATAAATTTCAGCAAGGTATTTTTGGTTTTAATAATATGATTAAAGTAGACCCTGGGGCCATAGTTTTCACTAGAGGCTTCTCTCTCGTAACAATAGCACACAGTGGGTAGACAAATTACTGTTGGGCAATTGATAGAAAAGCGCATTATTATGATGTTATTCATGGCAATGATCACATATATGGGCATCACGTCCGTGACAAGTAGACCGACTCTTGCCTGCAAATACTACTATTACTCCACCAACCGACTGCTATCCAGCATGCATCTATGGTATTAAGTTCATGACAAACAGAGTAACGCTTTAAGCAAGATGACATGATGTAGACAAAGCAAACTCAAGCAATATGAATAAACCCCATCGTTTTATCCTTGTCGTGGGAAACCACGGCCACCTATGGGGCCATCATCCCCCTGTGGTTCGGCAGGGGGGATGAGCACATTGCACAAAGAGCGGAGAACATAGCGCAGCACGACAGAGATCACACGGGCAGTTTAACCCAGGTTCGGGCCGCCGCGAGGCATAAAACCCTACTCCTGCTTTGGTGGATTGATGGTGGATTATGGTGGAAACGCAGCGCTCTTGCCCGACAGGGTTGCCTCGGGGCGAGGGCGGCTACGCGCGTACGAGTGTACAAGGATCCGAATCCTTTCTATGGTTGCCATGGCCCTCCTTTTATAGATCAAGGGGTCACCACAGTGGCAAATCAGTCATTGTGTACTGATTAGATAGCGAACAGTGCTATCATACCTAACTCTGCAGTCAGAGCAGAGCGCATTAAATGCACCACTTAGTGTCACATCGTGGCATGCCCGGCAAGCCTTGCCGGGCTGCTCGGCCACCTTTTCGCCTGTCTGCTTGACACATCTCTGGATGGGTGTCATTTGGAGGTGATTTCCATAGGAAGTGGCTGCCACGTGCCAAATAACAGCCACTTAGTCACTTGGGAGCTTGACACCGCACCGATCGATGACTTGCATCGCTGTGAGGTGGAGCGGTGGAGCCTTGGCGGGGTAGTTTGCCCTCGTAGCGCCTGGCAGGCCTTCCAGGACGGTCTTGAGGCTTGTCTTCGGGGCCACCTCGACCTCGCCAGGCTCGCCTACCCAGCAAGGGAGGCTTTCCCTCAGTGGTGTCTTGCTCATTTAGCGTGTCTTGGTCTTCTCGATCTGCCCTTTGATTCCTCATGGAGCTATCTCTCCTTGCTTGGTCTGGACTTGGACGTTGCGAGCTTGCCTTTCCATGCCTGTGCATGGTCTGGGCAACATACCCAGGGTTTGTTGCACCGACAGGAGCCCCCGGGCCTGGCCCGAACGCGCTGCCGGGCGTCGTCGGGGTAGGCCCTATCCAGTGCACAGGCAAGAGGGGAGCAGTTGCTTGTCCCTTGAGATCTTCTTTGCTTCTTCATTAATCTGAGCCCAGGTCAGTTTCCTGTTTTCCCGCACGTCGCATAACGCCATTTGTGGTGGGGCCATCCTTGTAATGGCCCATGAATGACTTTAACGCACGGGCGAGTAACTGCCAATTCACTCTTCCCACCACGCTCTTATCCCTGGCCATGTTTGCTGCATGCATTGAGTGGGGTAGGTAACGGACGCGCGTGGTGCGGGAGAGTGTCAAGGCAGGGGCTGGGCCTTCTTGGATTGGTGGAGATGGATGGTGGTTACCCACCGATGGATCAGCCCCCAGCCCGCCTATAAAAGGGGGCGGGGGGAAGCGAAAGTGCTCATCCACGCACCTCTTCTCGCCATTTCCTTCTTTCTTCTTGCAATGTTGAGAGGGAGAGACCGGGGGCAGGACCAGGGCTCGGGCTTGGGGTCGATGATGCCGAAAGCTTGTGTAGGTGCCAGGGGAGTGAGTCTGGTCCGGGGCCAGAAGGGATGCGGTGGTTGAGCCACTCGCAGCACAGGAGGTACCAAGCTTTTCCATTATGGTGGAATGCTTGTCTCCTCTGCTCGGGTCGACCGTCTGGTGGGGAGCACTAGACCTTGCCGTGAACCACTGTGACTTCCTGCCCTGACGCCGGAGCTCCCAGGGCTTCCGGCATCTGTCTGGGGTGCAGCACTCGAGTCCCTCGGTAATCCCAGCACTGCCCCCTTTGGTGAAGTCGGGGCGAATGTCAAAGATGGCGGCATCTTCCTTCCCTCCAAGGTGGGGAGAATGCTCCTCGCGCGTCTCGGACACCGTCGTCACCCGCAGCTTCTCCGGGGGAGGCAACGGCTTGAGGAGCTGGCGCCCCCCTGGAGTGGTGGTGATGAAGAAAGAACGAGGGAAGATGGAGAAGGCGGGTGGTAGGGCGTCAGGTCGGAGTACGATGGCACCGACGCCTTCGTCTCGTATTGCCAACCTGCTGCCTTTTCTTTCCATTCTTCCCCTCCCTCCCCGGCACCATCATCACCGCCCTCTTGGTTACCGGGGAGGGGGCCGCTCTCTTGGTGCCTTCGCCTCCTCCAGCAGTCTTCTAGCTGAGCCCCGGTGGTTCTCCCCGCTGGTGCTTTTGCTGGGGCTTCTGGCTGGTCCTGGAGGTGGTGACTAGGGCACCGCCGAGCTACTCCTTCCGCTCCTCTCCTTCGCAGCCTCGCCACTCTCGATCTTGTCAGGCTGCACCCGGCAGGTCCTGACGGGGTCGAGTGGGGCTTCTTGCTCAGGCACTCCTTTTGCCCTCTTCCTCTTCCACCGCAGTGCCTAGGAGGAGAGGGACAAGAAAGGGATTACAGGGCACTTATCTTTTTTCAATCTAGAATATGTAGGCACTTGCCAAACTTTAGTCTAAATAATGTAATCTTCTTTATCCATGTTGGTGTTCTGTAAGATTTGTACTTGTTCATCAGCATATTAATGAAAAAGACAAGCTTTGCCGGGCACTTGTGCATGCATCATACCCATGCAGAGGTGAAATGCCTCTATACGTTCAAGTAAACAAGTTATCTCCGGCAAGCTATCCTGCTGGTACCCTCGAATTGTTGCAGTGGGGCTAAGCCTGCCGGGCACAAATCGCAAAGAGGGACCAGCCCCCCGCCAAGCCTTCTCCGCCAAAGGCCACTGCGACCATCCTGACCGAAGCAACGTTCGAGTCAAAGGATGGGAGCACCTAAGTTTCAAAGGTGATGAGGTTTTCATATGCACAAGTTTCTACTTACAGAACATGTAAGGATAAGAAGAGAACTTATCTGTTTGGCTTGCCGAGGATCATCACATAGGCTCGTCTTCATTTCTTCTTTTTGGGACCGAGTCCACGGCAAGAACCCTGCAACTCAATGCAGATGAAAACAATGCCTCATGCAACCTCATCTATATGATCATGCTATGCTTATGCATGCATGCAAGTTTTGGGGGCCCCCCTGCGCTTCGTTTATTTCTGTTGCTCAGGGTCTGCGCCTGGCTTTGTACAAGGGGTTACATGCAACAGCGGCAAGGCCTGTACAAAAGGGTGGCTGTCGGGCAGGGCCCAACAGCCACGCCTTATGGGTAGAACGTACGGAGATGCTCAATGTTCCATGAGTTTTGCAACTGAATGCCATCTCCGGTCTCCAGACGGACTGCGCCAGGTCTGGTGACCCGTACTGCCCGGTAAGGGCCTTCCCACTTTGGTGTCAACTTGTTTGTACCCTTGGCGGACTGAACACACCTAAGGACAAGGTCGCCTTCCTCAAAACCTCGGGCACGAACCCTACGGCTGTGATAGCGACGCAGGGCTTGCTGGTAGCATGCAGCACACGTAGCGGCCCAGAGATGGTTCTCCTCAAGTAGCACAGCGTCGTCACGCCGGTGCCATTCCTGCGCTACTTCATTGTAGGCAAGCACTCGAGGAGATCCAAATATGAGTTCTGTGGGGATAACTGCTTCTGCCCCATAGACTAGGGAGAAGGGAGTCTACCCGGTAGCTCGATTTGGTGTCATTCTGAGGGACCAAAGAACCACCGGCAGCTCGTCGATCCATCGCCTGCCACACTCCTGTAGTCTATCAAAGGTTCTTGTCTTGAGACCTCACAGCACTTCAGCATTCGCCCTCTCAACTTGTACGTTGCTTCTGGGATGGGCGACAGAGGCAAATGAGATCTTGCTTCTGAGGGCATGAACATATTGCATGAAGGCGCGACTCGTGAATTGGGTGCCATTGTCGGTGATGATTCGGGCAGGCACCCCAAAGCGGCACACCAATCCTTTCAAGAACTTGATAGCTGATTGTGCGGTCACCTTTCTCACGGGCTCCACCTCTGGCCACTTTGTGAACTTGTCGATAGCGACGAACAAGAACTCAAAGCCCCCGATAGCACGGGGGAAGGGACCCAAGATATCGAGCCCCCAGACCGAGAAGGGCCATGATAAAGGGATCGTCTGAAGAGCTTGGGCAGGCTGATGGATGTTCTTGGAGTGGAACTGGCAGGCTTCACATTTGGTGACGAGCTCAACTGCATCTTGGAGGGCTGTGGGCCAATAGAAACCTTGCCGGAAGGCTTTTCCAACCAGAGCCCTCGATCCAATGTGTGAGCCGCACATACCCTTGTGTACCTCTACCAATAGTTCCTTTCCTTCCTCCCGGCAAATGCATGTGGCACCCCGGCTCAGAGAAACCGGAACGCCCTGTATTCCAGCCCAGAGATCGAGGTGAAGTCTTCTGGAATACAGCACTGCTTAGCATAGAACAAACTAGCTCTCTATTACAACACGAATACGAATACAAGGTCTCCGATATTACAATGAATACCGCCGGCACGGCGGCGCTACGCCAACAACAGTTGCTCTATGCAAGCAGCATAACAACTCGAGGCAGCGGAACCTCTACTGGCAGCGGAACAACGAACGATGATGATGGACTCCAATCCGCAGGGACCCTGGCTGGAACATTTATCCTAGCTCGTGAACACGGGAACCACACCAAACAAGCAAGCAAACCAGGCATGACCTACAAACTGGAATGACACACCAGGTCAGTACATTGAATGTACTTGCAAGCTCACAATAAACCAAAAGCAGTCAAGACAAACAACAGCATGGCATTAGCAGGTTAAAGCAATCATGAACATGATACATGGCATGCACAACTGAACATGATACAACTTTAACATGGCATGAGCATAAGAACATGATGATACTACATGCAACAGGTAAACCATATCATGCACCAACTTACTCTTATTCGGCGGTTAACTCATAACCATCTCATGCATCATCTTACCAACATCGGTATCCACGATACCTCCGTGATCATCTCGCGATCACATAAAGATCAACCAACTTCGGTATCCATGATACCTCCGTGATCCTCTCTCGATCACAACCAAACTCTTTCTCATCATCGAACCAGGGTTATTATTAATCAAGTTATTATTATAGTTGGCTCATAGTGTGACCGACTATGAACTGGGCCCATATCCGCGGGCGCGGCTATCGATAGATTTAAACACACACTCTGTAGAAGTTAGTACATTGTACCCACACCACGGAACCCATGGCCTCGCACTCCCATTCGGGTGGACCAACGGCATTCCGACAAAACCGATCTACTGCCATGACACTCTCCCGGCCACTCCGACCAACTCCCATTTGGGCTAAGTCCTGGGTGGCCTCGATGTCAACCCGTGACATCCAACGGCCATCGTCGTGGCAAAACTATAAACGGTCCCAAACAGGGACAAGTGCACATAACCAAACTCGGGCTCACAAGGCTTATGTCCGCCTACCTGATCAGGGTAGCGCGCACCCATAACCTTCCCTCTTTGGAGGCACTGGCGAGAGGCATGACAATAGACCGCATTAGGGCCTTCCCATAAAAGGCAAATGTGGTTGCACTGGTCAGCTCGATTTGGTGGCACCATGACTCAGCCAACAGTTGTTCAAGTTCATTATTATCCGGTTAAACTTGAATGCAATGAGCTGAGCCATATTAAAATACATGATGCAACTACAATGCATGAGCATGATATCAACATAAGCATGGAGGTGCAACATAATCATCGAGCATAACCACAATGAAGCATTAAACCATATGAGCATGGCATACCGACGAGCATAAGCATAACATTACACATGAGCATAGCATGACTACTAGCATCATAAATAAATACCATGCAAGAAAATAGCAAGAACACTACCAAGTAAGCATGTAACCAACTAGATGCAAAGGAACATGCATAACAACGGTACTTTGATGGACGACAAGCATGCATCAGGAAGAACACCACTGCTACCAGCATGTACTACTACTACCAAGCACAACATGAGAAAATAATACTAGCAAGTAGCACAAGATAACAAGATGCATCGGAACATAGCATGAAGGTGAACATGAAACCACGAGCATAACCGAAACAACGACAGTAGTAGCAAACAAGCAGACAGATAACGGGCAAACTTTTATTAAATATTCAAGTAGAAACCATGGCTACTACATGGCTATCATGCAAGTGGCTGTTGTGGCTTGCCTGGGGGTGACAGAGACTCCGGGAAGAAGTGCGGTGAAGCTGCGGAACGATTCGCCGGACGGTTCACTCTCGGAGGGGGCTGATTAGAAGCAAGGGCAAAATGGTCATTTTCACTATGGGTCCACCTAGTGAAAATGGTACCAACAGAAAGATCTCGACGAGATGAAGAAGTGGGCATTGGTTTTACCTCGATCGGAGTTACGGTCGCGGAGATACGAGGGGTGGAAGTTTAGGGACTAATCTATGAATATTTTTATCACCAACAGGTCCCTGAGAGGAAAAACTGAAAGCGCCTTTGGGCGGAATACGCTTTCTGTAAAGGAAAACGCACTTTCAGCAGAAGAAGGGTCAGAGTACGCTTTCGTACAAAGAAAACGTACTCCAGCAAAAACCGTTTCCACTTAAGCACCTGGGCCCGGGGGTGGGAGAGACTTACAGGGGGGTCCCACGGGCAGGGGAAGGTGTCCAGGCGCGGCGTCGTCTTCCTCCCGCGCCTCTGTTCCTCCCGTGGAACAGAGTGGGGCAGGGGAGGGAAGCGGCCAAGGGGGCCGGCCGGCTCAGGCCATCTCCGGCCGAGCCGAGGGCACCGGCGGGACCGGGGCGGCGAGGGGGTCTCGTTCAGAGGGTTGGATGGCACCGGGGAGGAGCGGGACGGCGGCGACGGGCGGCGCCAGGAGGAGGACAGAGAGGTGGGGGGCGGTGGTGGTTCTCGGTGGTGCGGCCACTCCGGTGAGGGGGAGGAGGGTTGGGGAGCACCGCTGAGAGGAGAGGAGCACACTGGTGGTGGCTAGAGGAGGAGAGGTGGGCTAGGCGCACCGGGGAGGAGCGAACTCCGGCGATGGCCGAGGCGACCCGAGAAGAAAACGGCGAGGAGAGGCACTCCGGTGGGGGAGGAGGAACGGGGAGAGGCTGGTGAGGTGAGGAACACCTCGGGCACGCCTTAAATAGGCCGCGGGGGAGGCTCTAGAGCTCACGGGCGAGCCCAAGCAGTGCACTAATGGAGGACAGGGGCTAGACGCGGCACGGGCATGGCTCTAGTGGCGCATTAATGGCAAAACAGGAGGGGTCCCGGGCACGGGATGATGTAGTCGAGCACGGGGGAGCTACTAGACATGGCTGGGAGTCGAGACGACGAGGGAGCAGACGAGCACAACGGCCGGAACAAGCTAGAGCTCGCAATTAGCATGATGCAAGCGTGATCACCGCGTGCACTGGTGCAAGCGGCGCGTTCTGGCCGGGCCGACCATGTCTGGCGTGTAGTCCCTCCAAGGTAGGTTACAACTGAGGTAGTGAATCGATCAGGGGCACTGTGGTTAGGTGGTAATGATCCTTTGAAGTTTGCTGTTGCAAACTTAATCAGGTCACTGTGATCCACAGGGAGATGCTAAGGGCTAAACATGATGTCTGGGGTGTTTAGGCTAGGAAGGACTATGATCCTGTGAAGTTAGAGGGGAAATGGACCAAGATTTAACATGGTTGCTTAACAACTACATAATCTGGTCCAGAATAGAGATTTGGATGATGCACTCACATGGGTGCATGAAATGAGCTGAAAATGGTCATGGCCCAATGATTTGAAGATATGAAGATGCTCAAAAAGTTTCATGCCATTTGGATTAGCCAAACTAGCACTTGCTTCATATAGCATCTCTCTGGACAAAAACTTAGAAAAATTGCACAGGACAAATGGATTAATGAAATGGGCCAAAACTTGGTGGAGAGAGTTGATATGGATAGGAGAATGTCCTGGTAAATTTTCTGCTTAAATGAAGCAATATAAAGTATGGTTGCTTCACAAACTGAAAATCTGACCAGAAACCAAGATTTGGAGCTGGGCTCACATAGATGAGTTACATGAGCTCAAATTGGGTGGAGAGTCATTATTTGATCAAATAAAGAACCTTGCAAAATTTCAACTCATTTGGATATGCCTAGCTGGTACTTCCTTCACACAGGCTTCCCTCAGACAGGAAATTTGAAAAATTGCTCAGGAATATTCACTAGGCAAATTGAGTTGAATTTTGGCATGGGACAATCATATGGACAGGAAAAGATGTCCAAAATTTTTGGGATCAATCAAGCAAAGATAAATGACACTTCCTTCTCAAACAACCTCTTAGTTCAGAATGAGAAAAGGAATATTTGTGAATTATCTTTGATGATGCCAAGGAAGGATTTTGACATATTTGAGGAAGATATGACCCAAACAATTTATGAGAATTATTTGGGAATTTTGGGAGTGACAGAAAGATAGGTTGCTTCGCAACCTAGATCAAATAGGATTATTGCTTTAATAGAAAAGGAATATTCCTAGGAAAAAGAATATTGGAATTGGGTCAAGGATGAAAATGACATGATCTTGGGATGATGATGAGGATGACAAGCCACTATAAAACCTAGGAAGACATGATCTTCCAAAGTTTCAGAACCACATAGCCACAGAAAAACTATTCAAAACAAGAAATCCAAGAAAATCATCAGAAAAAGAAAAGGGCAAAATCCAGGGTGTTACAATGCACTTCAATTTCACACCGTTAGGACTCCTTCTGCATAGCGTTTCATCAACGAACTGATACATACTGGCCCTCCGAGCTACTCTTTCAGCTTCTTCTTGCCCTTCGGGGAGTTCTCCAGTTTGGAGGAAATGGACTATGTGCCATGCCCAGGTTGGGGCCAGGGGCTCGGCAACAAGGACCAGCGGCACCTCCTCATTCGTAGGAGCGCACTTCTCGACCGCAGGGACTGGTGGTCTAGCGGGATGGTGCAGCTCACTGGTCAAAGGGGAGTTGTTCCCGCCAAGCTCTCTGCCGAGAGCCTCGGGAGGCTCTACCGGGTGAGGCTTGCCGGAGTCCAGTTTCCTCCTCTTTCTGGCCATTGTTGCCGGGGATACGGAGGGCTGAGTCGGATGGAGAACAAAAGTCCCTGGTTCCACAGGGAGTTTTTGCGTAGCGCACTTTGACAGATGATCAGCAATGCTGTTTTCTGCACGGGGCACGTGCTCTGTTTGCAATCCGTCAAAGCGCTCCTCCAACTTTCTCACTTCCTCGACGTATGCCTCCATCAATGGACTTTGGTAATTCTTGTTGACTTGTCTCACCACAAGGTGTGAATCTCTGCGGATGATCAGCTTCTTGATTCCCAGTTCTGTTGCAATCTTGAGCCCGGCAAGGAGCCCTTCATACTCTGCAGTATTGTTGGTAGCCTCCTCCCGGGGAAAGTGCATCTGGATGACATACTTAAGGTGCTCCCCAGTGGGGGCAACAAGAAGCACGCCAGCCCCTACACCTTGTAGGGAGAAGGCACCATCGAAATACATAATCCATTATTGGGGCGCTTCCTTGCCGGGGATGATCGTCTCCAATACTTCTTCATCAGGAGTTGGTGTCCACTCTGTGATGAATTCTGCTAGTGCTCTGCTCTGAATAGTTGACGTGCTTTCAAACTTCAAACCAAAGCTGGACAACTCCAAGGCCCATTCCACAATCCTGCCGGTGGCCTCGGGGTTTCGGAGTATGCGCTGCAAGGGGAAGCGGGTGACAACTGTGATCTCGTGGGCTTGGAAGTAGTGGCGCAGTTTCCTTGAGGCTATGATGATGCCAAAAATTAACTTTTGCATGCCAGAGTACCTCGATCTAGCTCCTTGTAACAGAGAGCTGACGAAGTATACTGGGCGCTGCACCACTTTCTTCCTTGCCGCAACCATAGAACTGCTTCCGCTGCCCTGTGAAAGGATCGAGAAGAGGTGTCTAGAGGGGGGGGGATTAGACCGTCAACAAACAAAGGTGGCAAATTTTAATTTCTTCAAGTTAAGGTGGAGTTTTAGCACAAGTTTAAGCATTCACAATACATATCAAGCAAGCATGGCAAGAGTATATGAGCAGCGGAAAGTAAAGCATGCAACTCGCAAGAATGTAAAGGGATGGGATTGGAGTGTGCAAACGCAATTGGAGACACAGAGATTTTTGGCGTGGTTCCGATCGGTGGTGCTATCGTACATCCACGTTGGTGGAGACTTCAACCCACGAAGGGTAACGGTTGCGCAAGTCCACGAAGGGCTCCACCCATGAAGGGTCCACAAAGAAGCAACCTTGTCTATCCCACCATGGCCATCGCCCACGAAGGACTTGCCTCACTAGGGTAGATCTTCACGAAGTAGGCGATCTCCTTGCCCGTACAAACTCCTTGGTTCAACTCCACAATCTTGACGGAGGCTCCCAAGTGACACCTAACCAATCTAGGACACACCACTCTCCAAAAGGTAATAGATGGTGTATTGATGATGAACTCCTTGCTCTTGTGCTTCAAATGATAGTCTCCCCAACACTCAACTCTCTCTCACGGATTTGGATTTGGTGGAAAGATGATTTGAGTGGAAAGCAACTTGGGGAAGGCTAGAGATCAAGATTCTTGTGGTTGGATTGGAATATCTTGGTCTCAACACATGAGTAGGTGGTTCTCTCTCAGAAAATAAATGCTGGAAGTGTAGGCATGTTCTGATGGCTCTCTCCACAAATGGAGAATGGGTGGAGGGGTATATATAGCCTCCACACAAAATCTAACCGTTACACACAATTTACCAAACTCGGTGGGACCGAATACTGAAACTCGGTCAGACCGATATGGTTCAAAATGTGAACGATAGAGTTTTCGGTGGGACCGACATGATCAACTTGGTGGGATCGATTTCGTTAGGGTTAGGGCATAACGTAATCTCGGTGAGACCGATCACATGAACTCGGTGAGACCGATTTCTGTAATAGGCAAACAGAGAGTTGGTCAGGCAAACTCAATGGGACCGATCGCTCATTTCGGTGGGACCGAAATGTTACGAAGAGGAAACAGAGAGTTTGCATTGCGAACTCGGTGGGACCGATCGCTCATCTCGGTTAGACCGAAACGTTACGAAGGGAAACAGAGAGTTAGCAATCCCATCTCGGTGAGACCGAGATCCCTATCGGTGAGACCGAACTGATTAGGGTTTTTGGCAGTGGCTATGTCAAATGAACTCAGTGGCGCCGGATAGATCAAATCGGTGGGGCCGAGTTTGACTTTAGGTTTAGGACAAATGTGAAAATGAGAAAGTGGTTGAGGGCTTTTGGAGCATATCACTAGGCATTTTGAGCAAGCAAGCCATTAAGCAACACCTCATCCCCTTTTAATAGTATTGGCTTTTCCTATGGACTCAATGTGATCTTGGATCACTAAAATGAAAAAATGTAGAATCTTGAGCTTTTGCCAACATGTGTCCTTAGCATCTTGAAGGGGTTCCACATCCTCTTGTCCATGCCA
This sequence comes from Thinopyrum elongatum, assembly GCA_011799875.1. Taxonomy (NCBI): domain Eukaryota; kingdom Viridiplantae; phylum Streptophyta; class Magnoliopsida; order Poales; family Poaceae; genus Thinopyrum; species Thinopyrum elongatum. Next base: position 273,777,573 of record CM022303.1, on the reverse strand, counting down.
TGCCTTTGTTGTACTCTCTGAAATATACTAGATAGAAGTATTAGTCCAACAAGAGATATGTTGACATTAATTACCAAAATCACCCAGGGAGCACTTGTGCTTTCAATCTCCCCCTTTTTGGTAATTGATGACAACATACATCAAAGCTTTTAGATAAAGATATAGAGAATAGCAAGTAAAGCTTTGGAAAGACATGCAACATGCATAGGCTCCCCCTACATGTATGCAATCATGTAAATATAGAATATAAGACCATGTGAATGCATAAGCATGACAGGGTAAGCAATGAGTTACATGTATCTTGGCTATATGCATCAGAGCAAATGATGTGAATATAGGAAGTGTACCTCAATGTTCATGATTCCTTCTAGCAAACAATATGTACATCAGCAAGAGATCATCATGCACATGAGTGTGATGCACATACTTACCTTGTGGTCATGAGCTGGCTTTGGAAGAGATGAACCTAAGTAAACAAGGTTAGATAACACAAGAATATCTACTAAGCAGCGCAGGAACAGTAAACCACAAGAGTACCAAGATTGGGATGACATGTAGTGAGTGAGTACTTAGTACTCTATTTGGATATTGACATGTCCCCAAAGAGTAATGAATTCGAAGATTTTCTTCCCTTGGAAATGAGCTCTCTCTCCCCCTGAATCTTATATATTAGATAATGGGAGAAGATAGGGAAAAGAAAATCAGAGCAAAACAAAATCAGAGTAAAACAATCATAACAAACATAACACATACTAACATGTCTTTCCCCTCTTGAAGACATGTGACTTCCCTCCTCTATGGAAAATAAGCATCTGGAGAAGCTTAAGGTGTGCATTCTCTCTTATGTGATAAGCTTTGATGTGCTCTCTCTCCCCCTTTGACATCAATTTCCAAGAAGGGATCTTCTGGAGCATGAGTCAAGTAGGTTTGGTCCTTGAGTCACAGTACAAAGCAACATGTAATATAAGATGCTGGTAGAGGACAAGAATCAACGAGTGGAGCTGGAACAAATATGCAGAATGCAAATGGCAAAGTGTTTTCTCAGTATTGAATTTAGTTACTCCGAGTTCTTTGCTTCGGTGGCACCGAGTTGTTTCGGTTTGGCCAAGAAGAACAAATCGGTGAGGCCGATTTCAACACAGAGAGAAAACAATTGTCATCTCAGCTCACTTAGGCAAATAAGATCTCACAAAGATTTGCAAGGAATTAACTGAAAGATTTGCAATGAATTGGATGCAGGGAATGCAGAACATAACAGATAAAAGAAAAGAAATCTAGATGAAGTTTTTTTTGAAATATGTAAGCAAGAAACAAATGCAAGAACATAGAAAAGCGCAAGAGAACTTCATCTAGAGTTGGTCGGTGACAAAGTCACCTATGTTAGAGTATATTGACTGAGGAGTCAAGTGAGAACACTTGATCATAGGTCATACTCATCGTTTAAGCTCAAAATGGGGTTGCCATTTTTCATTTAAGCATTTTGATGTATTCACATCTTGTTGAGCTGCTTTAACCCATGACTTGGGGTAAAGCTTCTCTAAGATGGAATAACATACCTTGGGTGGTGGTGTTGATCTTGATCATCTAGTTGAACTTGTGTGGGTTGCTCAAGGTTGATGTAGCTCATCAAGAGTTGGGAGCACCACTTGTAGTTTGAGTTCATCTACCTACATGGGTTAGTCTTGCAAGGAAGAGCACTTGTGTATCCAAAATGACAAGCATGAGGTTTGATACCAAATGAAATTTGATATATAGAGATTGTCAAAGGATATGTTGAAGGGTTTCGTGCTTCCTTGTCTTCAATCACCAATTTGTAGAAACTTGGTGATGTAGAGATTGCTCAAGATATGATTGAGTTGCAATCTCATAGATTTAGATTCATCCAAGTACCTACAGGGGTTAGATAACATGCAAGAGTAAAAATATAGATCCAAGACATATGATCGTCATCATAAGAGAAATATCAAGGATTAGTCAAAGGCTCATGCCTTGCATGTATCCAAATGGAGTTTCTACTCCAAGTTTGAAGTATCAATGATGTTTAATTCACCTCTCAAACGGCAAAATACTTTCTCATCAAGCGGTTTGGTGAATATATCCGCCAATTGCTTATCGGTACGAACATGCTTAAGATCAATGTCTCCTTTAGCAACATGATCTCGAATGAAATGATGATGAATTTCAATATGCTTAGTTCGAGAATGTTGCACGGGATTGTGAGCAATCTTAATAGAACTCTCATTATCACAAAGCAATGGAACATGCTTCACATGAATCCCATAATCTTTAAGAGTTTGGGTCATCCAAAGTAATTGAGCACAACATGAACCGGCGGCAATGTATTCCGCTTCGGCAGTGGATAAGGATACCGAGTTTTGTTTCTTGGAAGACCAAGACACAAGATATCTACCAAGAAATTGACAAGTACCCGAAGTGGACTTTCTATCAACCTTGTCTCCGGCATAGTCCGAATCGGAGTAGCCAACAAGATCAAAAGAAGACCTCTTAGGATACCAAATGCCAAAATTTGGTGTATGAATTAAGTATCTCACTATCCTTTTCACAGCCTTAAGATGACTTTCTTTGGGGGCCGCTTGATATCGTGCACACATGCACACACTAAGCATAATATCAGGACGGGAGGCACATAGATATAACAATGAACCGATCATAGAGCGGTAAACCTTTTGATCAACCGGTTCGCCATCCTTGGTCAAGTCAAGATGTCCACTAGTAGGCATGGGAGTACTCATACCTTTGCATTCTTGCATGTTGAACTTCTTGAATAAGTCCTTGGTGTACTTTGTTTGAAAGACAAAGGTACCCTCCTTAGTTTGCTTGATTTGCAAACCAAGATAGAACTTGGGTTCACTCATCATAGACATCTCAAACTTCTCCGACATTAGCCTTCCAAACTTTTCACTAAAATGAGGGTTAGTCGAACCAAATATGATATCATCCACATAAATTTGGCACACAAATAATTCACCATTAACCCTTTTAGTAAAAAGTGTTGAATCAATTTTTCCAATCTCAAAGCCTTTTTCAATAAGGAACTTGGTCAAGCATTTGTACCACGCTCTAGGAGCTTTCTTAAGACCATAAAGAGCTTTCTGAAGTTTGTAAACATGATTAGGTTTCTTAGGATTGACAAAGCCGGGAGGTTGTTTGACATAAACTTCCTCCTCAATTTCACCATTAAGAAAAGCACTTTTGATGTCCATTTGGTAAAAGGTAATATCATGATGATTTGCATAGGCAAGTAAGATTCGTATGGACTCAAGTCTAGCAATGGGAGCATATGTCTCACCATAGTCCATACCTTCGACTTGAGTGTATCCTTGGGCGACGAGACATGCTTTGTTGCGAACGATTTGTCCATCTTCAACTTGCTTGTTGCGAAACACCCATTTGGTACCGATGATGTTGTGGTTGTTGTCGGGCTTCTCAACCAATTTCCAAACTTGGTTCCTCTCAAAGTTGTGTAGCTCTTCATGCATGGCATTTATCCAATCCGGATCTTCTAGAGCATCTCCAACCTTCATTGGTTCAATACTAGAGATAAATGAGTAATGCTCACAAAAGTTAGCTAAGCGTGTTTTAGAGCGTGTAATTCTCCCTGTTTGGATATCGTCATAGATTTGTTCGACGGGATGATCTCTTGAGACTCTTGCTCTAACTCGTGAGAGCTTTTGCTTAGGTCGGGGTGGAATATCCTCTTCCACATCTTGTTCTTCCTCTTGGCCTTCTTCATTGTTGATGTTGTCGTTCTCTTGTCGAGGTGGAGAAGGAGGTTGATGAGGTTCATCTTGGTGTACATCCTCATTTTCTTCATCTTGGCGTGTCCCACTTGTGGATGCCTCTGCGTCAACTCTTGGTTCACCTTGTCGTGAGGTAGAGGCTTCCACTTGGACGGACGAGGTACTCTCCTTCACCTCCGTTGGACGGATCTTGCCAATAGACAAGTCTTGGATTGGTTCCGAAGGGTCTTTGTCTCCTATGTCAATTGGCAATTGCTCTACTTGCGAGCCGTTAGATTCATCAAACTTCACATCTACCGTCTCTTCAACCTTTCGGGTGAAATTGTTGTAGACACGGTAAGTGTGAGAGTTTGAGCCATAACCGAGTAGGAAACCCTCATGAGATTTAGGAGCAAATTTAGAGCGACAATGCTTATCAAGAATATAGCACTTTGAGCCGAATACTCAAAAGTATCCAATTTGGGGTTTGTTACCGGTGAGAAGTTCGTATGCTGTCTTGCCGAGTAGCTTGTGAAGATATAGACGATTTGTTGCATGAAAAGCTGTCTCAACCACTTCCGCCCAAAAGTGTTTTGGCGTCTTGTACTCATCAAGCATCATTCTCACCATTTCAATGAGCGTCCGGTTCTTCCTCTCAACAACTCCATTTTGTTGAGGTGTGTACGTAGCCGAGAACTCATGTGAAATCCCTTCTTCGTCAAGAAAGGTGTCCACATTGGCGTTCTTGAACTTCGTTCCATTGTCGCTGTGAACCTTCTTGATCTTCACTTTAAATTGATTTTGGGCCTTCCTAGCGAAGTTCTTGAAGATCTTTTGGACCTGTGATTTATCATCAAGAAAGAACACCCACGTAAATCTTGAAAAATCATCGACTATGACTAAACCAAAAGAATTTCCACCGAGACTTTTATAGGTGTTTGGACCAAAAAGATCCATATGAAGTAGCTCGAGCGATCTTCTTGTGGTCATGATGTTCTTCACTGGGTGGCTTCCTCCAACCTATTTTCCTGCTTGACAAGCACTGCACAATCTATCCTTGTCAAATATAACATCTTTCACTCCAAGGATATGATCACCTTTAATAAGCTTATCAAGATTTCGCATGCCCACATGACCTAACCTTCTATGCCACAACCAGCCTTTAGAAGAGTTAGCAATTAAGCAAGTTCTAGGTTGAGCCTTTTTAGTGAAATCAACAATGTATAGATCACCTCTATGTATGCCGGTAAAGACCATTTTATGATTATCTCTTCGAAACACTTGGCAATCTACTTCAGTGAATAGGACATTGAAACCGAAATCGGCTAGTTTAGATACAAAGAGTAAATTATAGCCCAGAGATTCAACAAGCATGACATTTTGTATGGAGCTATCGTGTGAGATGGCCACCTTACCAAGGCCAACCACCTTACCCTTTGAGTTATCACCAAAAGTGACATACTTTCGAGGGCCGTCGTTTTCAGCGAGCTCACGAAACATATCCTTGTCTCCGGTCATGTGATCGGTACATCCACTATCAAGAACCCATTCCTTTCCTCCAGCCATGTAGCCGCGAAGATTAGCCATAAGACTAAAGTGTCTCATAGACTCATCGAGATCAAAGTGACTATCATCATCCTCATCATAGTATCCATGTTCAACATCATCTTGTGATTGATCATTACCTAGAGAGAGTGATTCATTAGCTTTATGACCATGACAATGTTCATCTTTATGAATTCTAATGACTTCGAAAATGATATTGTTAATAATTCCAACATCTCCTTTGGAACGCATAAGGTCACGAAGCTCAAATAGACAATCACCAAACTTAGGATCATTAGGACTCATCTTATTTAAAGCAATGGACTTATGAAGAATCTCATCTAAGTTTTTTAAGGAGTAGTTTGGAAATCTTTCCTCAAGAAATCTCCATATGGTATAGGCACAATCAAGAGTAGGCAAGCAACCTATCAAGTTTCTAGGCAATCCTCTAGTGATAAGATTGACATTTCTAAGATTGCGAATCATGTCAATAGATTCATCGGGGGTAGGATGCAAAGGATCAACAAGGGGTGCACAAGGGCTAGTAATGTACTTGTTCAAGTGATATTCATTGAAAATCTCAAGCATCTCATTTTTTCATTCATGAAAGAACTCTCCATCAAGTATAGGCACTCTATGTCTAAGACTCCCCAACGTAGACTCATCCATCTTCCTCCAATGGTGATTAAACCAAAGCAATGGAGACCAAACGCTCTGATACCAATTGAAAGGATCGAGAAGAGGTGTCTAGAGGGGGGGATTAGACCCTCAACAAACAAAGGTGGCAAATTTTAATTTCTTCAAGTTAAGGTGGAGTTTTAGCACAAGTTTAAGCATTCACAATACATATCAAGCAAGCATGGCAAGAGTATATGAGCAGCAGAAAGTAAAGCATGCAACTTGCAAGAATGTAAAGGGATGGGATTGGAGAAATTGGAGACACGGAGATTTTTGGCGTGGTTCCGATAGGTGGTGCTATCGTACATCCACGTTGGTGGAGACTTCAACCCACGAAGGGTAATGGTTGCGCGAGTCCACGGAGGGCTCCACCCACGAAGGGTCCACGAAGAAGCAACCTTGTCTATCCCACCATGGCCATCGCCCACGAAGGACTTGCCTCACTAGGGTAGATCTTTACGAAGTAGGCGATCTCCTTGCTCGTACAAACTCCTTGGTTCAACTCCACAATCTTGACGGAGGCTCCCAAGTGACACCTAACCAATCTAGGAGACACCACTCTCCAAAAGGTAATAGATGGTGTGTTGATGATGAACTCCTTGCTCTTGTGCTTCAAATGATAGTCTCCCCAACACTCAACTCTCTCTCACAGATTTGGATTTGGTGGAAAGATGATTTGAGTGGAAAGCAACTTGGGGAAGGCTAGAGATCAAGATTCTTCTGGTTGGACTGGAATATCTTGGTCTCAACACATGACTAGGTGGTTCTCTCTCAGAAAATGAATGCTGGAAGTGTTGGCACGTTCTGATGGCTCTCTCCACAAATGGAGAATGGGTGGAGGGGTATATATAGCCTCCACACAAAATCTAACCGTCACACACAATTTACCAAACTCGGTGGGACCGAATACTGAAACTCAGTCAGACCGATATGGTTCAAAATGTGAACGTTAGAGTTTTCGGTGGGACCGACATGATCAACCCGGTGGGACCAATTTCGTTAGGGTTAGGGCATAACGTAATCTCGGTGAGACCGATCACATGAACTCGGTGAGACCGATTTCTGTAATAGGCAAACAGAGAGTTGGTCAGGAAAACTCGGTGGGAACGATCGCTCATTTCGGTGGGACCGAAACATTACGAAGAGGAAACAGAGAGTTTGCATTGCAAACTTGGTGGGACCAATCGCTCATCTCGGTTATACCAAAACGTTATGAAGGGAAACAGAGAGTTAGCAATCCCATCTCGGTGAGACCGAGATCCCTATCGGTGAGACCGAACTGATTAGGGTTTCTGGCAGTGGCTATGTCAAATGAACTCGGTGGCATCGGATAGATCAAATTGGTGGGGCCGAGTTTGACTTTAGGTTTAGGACAAATGTGAAAATGAGAAAGTGGTTGAGGGCTTTTGGAGCATATCACTAAGCATTTTGAGCAAGCAAGCCATTAAGCAACACCTCATCCCCTTTTAATAGTATTGGCTTTTCCTATGGACTCAATGTGATCTTGGATCACTAAAATGAAAAAATGTAGAGTCTTGAGCTTTTGCCAACATGTGTCCTTAGCATCTTGAAGGGGTTCCACATCCTCTTGTCCATGCCACGCCTTTGTTGAACTCTCTAAAATATACTAGATAGAAGTATTAGTCCAACAAGAGATATGTTGACATTAATTACCAAAATCACCTAGGGAGCACTTGTGCTTTCACCCTGCCTTTCTTCGCTCTGGACTGACTCTGGTCTTGCCAGGACGGGTTCGCTTTCCTCTTCAGAGGGGACAGTGGTTGTGGCTGCTGCGTCATCCACTTCCTGCTGCGCCACCAGTGCCGCACTAACCAATTGATTGGTTGCCGTTAAGTATAGCAATAACGGCTCTTGTGGTTTGGGAGTGACCAAGGTGGGCACAGAGGAAAGACAGGTCTTCAAATCTTGCAGCACAGCGTCTGCCTCTGGGGTCCACTCCACGGGTCCTGCCTTCTTCAAGTTTTTGAAGAATGGCAGGGCGCGCTCGGCTGACTTGGAAATGAACCTGCTCAGTGCAGCCACGCATCCAGTCAAACGCCTCACGTCCTTGACTGTCTTGGGTGCTTGAGTTTGCTCGATAGCCTTGATCTTGTCGGGGTTGACCTCTCTCCCTCGATGAGACACAAAGAAGCCAAGTAGCTTGCCGGAGGGAACTCCAAACACACACTTCTCCGAGTTCAGCTTCAAGTTGATCTTGCGCAGATTAGCAAAGGTTTCTTCCAAATCCTGGATGAGGGTTGATCTGTCCTTGGTCTTGACCACGATATCATCCATGTAAGCTTCGATGTTTCTGTGTAGCTGAGACTCAAAGCCAATCTGTACTGCTCTTGCAAAAGTGGATCCGGCGCTCTTTAACCCCAAGGGCATCCGTACAAAGCAGTACGTGCCACATGGGGATATGAATGTGGTCTTCTCTTCGTCTTCCTTGGACATGAAGATCTGGTGATATCCGAAGTAGGCATCCAGAAAGGAAAGCAGGTCACACTTGGAAGTGGAATCCACAATCTGGTCGATGCGTGGCAAGGGGAACGGGTCATTCAGGCATGCCTTGTTTAGATCTGTGAAGTCTATGCAAAGCCTCCATTTCCCATTCGCCTTGCGCACCACCACTGGATTTGCTAACCATGTGGAATACAACACTCCCCTGACCAAACCAGCTGCTTCAAGCTTCTTGATCTCCTCGGCAATAAATTGTTGCCGCTCCAAAGCTTGCTTCCGGGCCTTCTGCTTGACGGGCCGGGCATGCGGGCAGACAGCAAGGTGGTGCTCGATTACCTCCCTGGGAACACCAGGGATATCAGATGGTTGCCAGGCAAACACATCGATATTCGCCCACAAGAAGGCAACGAGCGCGCTTTCCTATTTATCATCAAGGGTGGCACTGATAGTGAAGGTACCATCAGTGCCAGCCAGCCCTGCCGGGACCTTCTTCACAGCAGGTGCAGCAGCTTTGGATTTCTTGCTATTGGAACTCTCCGGCAAGTCATCAACAGGCGCAACACACTCCGGAGAGGCACGCTTCCCGGATTCCTTGTTGGCATCCTTGCTAGCTCTCTTCATTTTCTTACTTTCCTTGGCGGGAGCAGTGGTTTCTGCAGCCTCAGCAGTGCCCGCCTCCCGGTACATCTTATCCACGCATATGACTACGTCCTTCTAATCTGACGGAATGGAAATGACTCCTATCGGCCCTGGCATCTTCAAGGTGCTGTAGGCATAGTGGGATGCCGCTATGAACTTGGCCAGAGCTGGGCGACCAAGGATTCCATTGTACGGCAAGGGGAGGTCAACCACATCAAGCACGATCTTCTCAGTCCGGTAGTTTAACTCCCCTCCGAACGTCACTGGCAGCGTGATCTTTCCCTTAGGATGACTCCTGCCGAGGTTGATTCCTTGGAATGTGTCAGTAACCTTGAGCTCCCCATCTGCAATCTGAAGTTTGCTGATGACCTTTGGAGATATCAGATTCAACCCGTGTAACACCCCTGTGTAATAGCCACTATGATCAACTGCTAATAATGCCAAGTCATATCATTTGCAGTGTTTAGTCATAGTGGTTAACCAAAATAATTCAAACCCTATTCTGGAAATCAACTCAAATTCAAAAGTGCAAAATAAAGTTGCTCAAACACTGTTGCAAAAATGTTCACTAAATAGCAAATATTCCAGAAGCACTCATAAAAATATCACCAATAATACTTGGATTAATTAAGTGATTCAAACAATATGAAACAGCACCAAAACAGCAATATATAATACATCTAAAATCATATCAATTTCAAATGAAGCCCAACTTTGCTCAAACCAATTTTTGGTGAATGCTTACATTGCATATTAATATTTGGACCAAGTCCCATATTTTACAAAAGTGCACAAAAGGCCTAACTATTTCCAAACAGAAAAGAATAAAAGAAAAGGCAAAACAGAAAAACAGGAAAATAAAACGAGGCACTGTGCACTGGGCCTAAGTGCACAGTGCCCCGGCCGCGGCAAACTGGCCCATTACCTTCTCCCTCCTCCCCGTGTCAGCTGCGCCATGGCCGCGCGCGCGCCGCTCGCGCGGCAACACGCCGGCGCCCGCCGACACTACAGGGCCGCGGAGGGGATAAGGGTGAGCTCAACCACTCCCGCTGGTCCTTCCCTCACTTCTCCCCTCTCCTCTCGGTCGCTCCGCCCCTCCCTTTCCTTCCCAGATCCATCTCAGAGCGCCGCCGTCGCCGCGCTGCCTCACCGCCATGGCCACCGGCCTCCCCGCGTCGCTTGCGAGTGCCTGGAAGGAGCGCCGTGGTCGACCGCGTCCCCTGGAGCAACTGGACGGAGCTGAGGAGCACAACAACGGCCGATCACGTCGACTTCTTCCTCGGGACACTGTCGACTTCCTCCATCTCCGGCGAGCGCTGCAGCTACTAATCCCCCCAACGGCCTTTTGTGCGCCGCTAGGTGAGCTTTCCGCTCGAGACCCCTCTCTGCCGCGCTGGATCTAGCGCTCGTAGCCGCCGTTCCCGTAGTGCCCGAACCGGGTGCCGTCGGGGAGCTCGCCATCGTAGCCACACGCGCCGCCGGGCTCAGCCGAGCACGGCATCGTGCTCAGCACGCTCGCAGGAGCCCGACGAACCCTCAAGCTCGCTTTGCCGTGCACCGTTGTGCCATTTCCGTTCGGTCCCGAACTCCGGCGCTGCCCGCGAGCTCGCCGTCGACGACTCCGGTCGATTCCGGCGACGAGACCATTCCCACTCGACGGGCAAATCCCCTGGCTTTCGAACACACTTAACCACGGCTCGAACCGAGCCCTGTGGGCGAATCCCGACGCATTCCAGCGATCTTCCGCCGCGGATTTGGTCGCCGGCGCAGTTCCGGTGCCGGCCGCCAACGTGGCTCGGTGGCCCCCACCTCTGGGCCACTGACTGTGGGGCCTCGCGGGCCCCTTTGACCCCGCTGACCCGGGTCAACGCCGACGTGGCCATCCTGTGTCACTGACACGCGGGCCCCACCGCCCTGTTAATTAACTAAAACGTTTAATTATATAAAAACTAATTAGTTAGACTAATCTCTCGCTGACATGTGGGGCCCGCCCCTTAATTAACCCTGTTAATTAGATTAATTCATTGTTAGTCTAACAGAAGCTGACATGTGGGTCCCGACCCACATGTCAGGGTTGACCTGGTCAGACGACCAGTTGACTTGCTGATGTCAGCATTACCTCATGCTGACATCATAATGCAATTATGTTAATAAAAATAATTCCATAAAATCTTTTAAACTTCGAAAATTAATAACTTTTAAACCGTAGCTCAGATCGAAAAACTTAAAACATGAAAGTTGCTCAGAACGACGAGACGAGTCTGATCATGTCGTCTGTTTCTTTGTCGGAACCTCCTACATAGGAGAACTCGTAACTCCGAGCCTGAATCTGGTAGATGAATAGTGCACACATGCCGATTAATAAATCCTCGGTTAATCCTAAAAATAACCAAAATGTCTTAGATGCATATTTAGTCAACTCTGCACTGCATCATAGCATAGCACGCACTGTATTGCATCTGTTTGCATTATGTTTACCTGTTTCTTCCCCCTCTTCTCTCTCGGTAGACCCCGACGTTGACGTAACTTCCGAGACAGACGCCACTCCGGAGTACGACTACGTCCCCGACGACCCTGCCCTTGCCGTCGAGCAGACAGGCAAGCACCCCCATTTTGAGCATTCCGATATCGCCCAATCCCTTCTCTCTTATGCTTGCATTAGAAGTTACTGCTGTTACTGTATCCTATATCTGCTGCATAGCCTGTTTACTTGTAACCTGCTGTTCATACCTTCCTGTTATCCTAAACTGTTTAGAATAGGTTGGGTAGAGACCATCAGAGACCCCACTATATCCCGACTGCCCCGCTGGACTCTCAGAAGACCCGAGCAACGGGATCGAAGATCAGACCCTGGCACTGCATGTCACTTCCCCCTTAAATTGCTCGACACTACTGGGTTACTATCGAGTGCCGAGGGTGATACCTCGTCAGCACTTCTGATGATAACCTTGTAGGTTAGTTAATCGGACGTGGTAAGCGAGGGTGATTCCTCCTACACCACCCCCGATACCGATGCCGTCGTGCAACTGTTCAAGTGTGGACCTCGAGGGTGATTCCTCCTTCGTTCACCTTGATGATATCATCGAGTGGGATTCCATCGAGGGTGATTCCTCAGGGTTTCCCCTTGGTGTCAGACACACGGAGACTTTGGTTACTATGACTGAACACTGAACCATGATACTAAAGACGGGTCGGCCCTGAGGGGTGCCCGCGCGAGCATGAATGCGAAGTGATGTGGAGTCGGGTTGACCTGAGAGGTGCCCGCGAGATAACTATGAGGCGTGGCCGGGCATTCTTAGCCCTTGCCGCAAGTCCTCAAGACGGGGCGACGGGGTCACATCGATCGTGAGTCTCTGCTTGTTACCGCGCGCTCCTAAACCACTAAACGGTTTGGATATTTGATCCGAGGGTCCTCTGGCCTGATAGCACTAACCATCACGTGGGCATAGTATGGGTGTTCTGCGTCGTATACTTCAGCCGAAGCTTAATAGACGTCAGCAACTGAGCGGCACACGCTGGGTTGGACTGGGAACGCAACCGCACTTGTATAAGGGGTTGCTAGGTCTGCTCACCAGCGGTGTACGCAACGTGCAGGAGCGTCCAGGGCGATGGCCCAAGACCCCTGGGGGCATAGGTTAGTCTGGCGTGCTGACCTCTCTGTTAAGTATTTGGTCGGGTTGCGGCGTGTTGCTTAGCCGAGGCCGGGCATGACCCAGAAAAGTGTGTCCGGCCGGAGTTAAGCGAGCGTGGTGGGTAAGTTGGTGCACCCCTGCAGGGAAGAACTAATCTATCGATAGCCTGTCCTACGATAACGGACACTCGGAGTTGTATCCCGATTGGTACAACTAGAACTGATGACTTGAGATGAACTGGATAGTACGGCTCTGGGATTGCTTTCTCGCAGGGAGTCGAGAAAGGATCTCTGGCCGAGGTTGATGATACTACAAATACTTTACTTTATGTTTCTGCACTCTTCTTATGCTGCAAGACTGATGAAGATGATTGAAGATGCTAGTCTTCGATAGAACTAGGCTTTTCCCCTCTATTCTGGCATTTCTGCAGCCCAGTCCACATATACAGCCTTCCTTTGAAAATGTTGCATATGTAGTGTAGGTCCTTGCTTGCTGAGTACTTTGGATGAGTACTCACATTTGCTTTATTTTCTTTTTCTCCCCATATCCTATTGACGCCGCCAGATGACGGAGCCCCTGAGTTAGCTGCCCCCGTCGACGACTACGGCTACTACTACTACCCTCCAGGCGAGTACTACTACGAGGAGCCGACAGACGACTAGGAGTAGGATTCGGAGGGTCCTAGGCAGGAGGCCTACGCCTTTCGATCGTAGAGTTTTATTTTGCCCCGCCTCTGTGAAGGCTTATCTCTCTTTCTGTAATATATCTGTACCCAGATATCTAATGCTTCCGCTGACACTTGTATGCCATCGAGCTATGTATTCGAGCCCTCGAGGCCCTGGCTTGTAATATAAAGCTTGTATGAATTTATTTATGTTTTAGAGTTGTGTTGCGATATCTTCAAGTGAGTCCTTAGGCTTGATCATGTGCATTTGCGTGTATGGTTAGTGCACGATTAAGCCGGGGTCGTCACAGGTTGGTATCAGAGCCGAATGCCTCTAGGAATCCCCCTTCCAACTCATTGGCCGAAGTTGAGTCTAGAAACTGAAAAACTGTTTTACTAACTTGGCTATGTGGCTTACGGGCTCACGTCGCCAACTGGGTGGTATTAGGATCTTTTATTCCTCGATCTTTACTCTGGGACCCTGATCTCTCTTCTATTCGGGTTTAATAAAATTACTAACACCGACACTTAGGATCTTGTTAATTCCATCCATCCGGAGAGCTAGATTTCTGTGCGGTTTCCCTGTCATTGATCTGATTAGTCTGATAATCATTTTCCTTTCCATTGTTTTGTTTAACCTTTCTCTTCGAGATCTGTTATACTTCTCATCGTCAAATGAGCTAGTGAATTATCATGCTCATATCACTCAGAACGCCGAGGCCCAAATTTATGTCTTGAATGTGTTGAATGCTTCTCCGCTTGAGGGGATCGAGAACATCCCAGTTGTCTGTGACTTCCCGGATGTTTTTCCAGAAGAACTTCCAGGAATACCCCTGCTAGAGCTGTCGAGTTCGTCATCGACTTGAAGCCTGGCACCACTCCTATTGCGAAGCGCCCTTACAAGATGCCACCGCACCACCTTATTGAGCTTAAAGAAGAAATCGATAAATCTCTTAGGAAGGGCTTCATCCGTCCCAGTTCCTCTGCCTGGGGAGCACCGTCTCTCTTTGTCAAGAAGAAAGATGGTACGAATAGGTTGGTCCAAGATTACCGTCCTATCAACCAGGCAACCATTCAGAATAAATATCCGCTTCCCCGGATCAATGACTTATATGATCAACTTGCTGGATCATCGGTGTTCTCTAAACTCGACTTGAGGTTGGGTTATCACCAGATCCGTGTCCGCGAAGAGGATATTCCAAAGACCGCTTTCGTTACACGTTATGGCTCCTATGAATACACTGTCATGTCATTTGGCCTGAGGAATGCTCCAGCTATGTTCTCCCGCCTGATGAATTATATATTCATGGATTACCTCGACAAGTTCGTCGTAGTATATCTGGATGATATCCTAGTATATTCGAAGAATAAGGAAGAACATGCGGAACATCTTCGCCTTGTTCTGGAGAGGCTTCGAGAGCACAAGTTATATGCCAAGTACTCCAAATGTGAATTCTGGCTTTCTGAAGTGACCTACCTTGGACATGTGATTTCCAAGGACGGTATTGCCGTTAACCCGGAGCGTGTTTAGGCTATCCTTGACTGGACTCCTCCGAAGAATGCCAAGCAAGTCCGAAGCCTCCTCGGTCTAGCCAGTTATTGCCGTCGATTCGTCGAGAACTTCTCCAAGATCGCCAAGCCCTTGACTAATCTGCTCCACAAAGGCGTTAAGTTTGAGTGGACAGACAAGTGTCAGGAAAGTTTCCAGACACTCAAGGACAAGCTTACTTCTGCTCCAGTGCTTGCTCCTCCTAATTCTCGCAAGGACTTTGTCATATACTACGACGCCTCTCGTCAGGGATTAGGCTGTGTCCTAATGCAAGAATGAAGAGTAATTGCGTATGCTTCACGTCAATTGCGTCCACATGAAGAAAATTATCCAGTGCATGATCTTGAACTTGCTGCAGTGATATATGCATTGAAGTTATGGCGACATTACCTTCTTGGTAACCGATGTGAGATTTATACCGATCATCAAAGTCTGAAATACTTGTTCACTCAACCGGATCTTAATCTCCGACAGCAACGATGGTTGGAAACAATTACAGACTATGACTGTGGTATTTCTTATACCCCGGACAAGGCTAATGTAATGGCCGATGCCCTGAGCCGCAAGTCATATTGCAACAACCTCATGGTTAGGCGAGCTCAACCTCGTCTTTATGCAGAACTGACTCAGCTGAATCTGTGAATTGTTCCCCAGGGTTCTCTTAATAACCTTGTGGTATAGTCAGACCTTCAGAAGGCTGTTAAAGAAGTGCAAGCCAAAGACGCTGAAATTGACTTGATGAAGAAAGAGCTTCACCTTGAGAAGTACATGGATTTCTCAGTTGCTGAAGATGGAACATTATATTTCAGAGACCGCATCGTAGTACGTCGCTTCGAGCTTATGACTGACAAGGTCATGAAGGAGGCTCATGATACACCGCTGTCTATCCATCTGGGTAGCACCAAGATGTATCGCAATCTCCGACAAAGGTACTGGTGGTCTAAAATGAAGCAGGATATTGCTCGCTTTGTTGCTAAATGTGACGTATGCCATCGCGTGAAGGCAGAACATCAGAAGCCTGCTGGAATTCTTCAACCACTCCCTATTCCTTTGTGGAAGTGGGATAAAGTGCAAATGGATTTCATTACTGGTCTTCCCAAGTCTCAGAAAGGTCACGACGCTATTCTTGTCGTCATCGACCAACTTTCCAAGGTTGCTCATTTTCTGTCTGTCAAGGAGACTATCACTGCTAGTCAGTTAGCAGAGCTGTATATCTCCAGAATCATTTCACTCCACGGTATTCCGAAGGAGATCAGTTTGGACCATGGCGGTCTTTTCACGTCCAAGTTCTGGGAAAGTTTCCAAGAAGCTATGGGCACTCACATTACATGGAGTTCAGCTTATCATCCCCAATCCCAAGGCCAAGTCGAGCGAGTAAATCAAGTGCTTGAAGATATGCTTCGCGCTTGTGTTATATCATTCGGTAAGAAGTGGGAAGAATCTCTCCCGTTTGCCGAATTCTCTTATAATAACAGTTATCAAGCCAGTTCGAAGATGGCTCCATTCGAAGTGCTTTATGGACGTAAGTGTCGAACCCCTCAGAATTGGTCAAAAACTGGGGAACGACCTCTCGTGGGACCGGACATTATTCAACACGCAGAAGAACAAGTCAGAATTGTTCGAGAAAATCTCAAGGCGGCTCAGGACCGTCAGAAGAGCAATTATGATCGCAAGCGATGGGGTCTGACTTATCAACCAGGTGATCAAGCTTATCTTCGTGTCACACCTATGAAGGGCACCCGTCGATTCGGAATCAAGGGCAAGCTAGCTCCTCGCTATATTGGTCCTTTTAGCATTGTTGCCAGACGTGGACAAGTGGCTTATAAATTGGAGCTGCCGCCACAATTCTCTCATATCCATGATGTTTTCCACGTATCGCAACTCCGTAAATGCTTCAAGGAATCTCCACCGTGCAGTGGATCACGAGATGCTCGAGTTGCAAGATGACTTATCTTATAAGGAGCATCCGATCCGCATCCTTGATGAAGCTGAATGTCGAACTCGTCAGAAGACGATCAAGTTCCTGAAAGTGCAGTGGTCGAATCACACTGAAGATGAAGCCACTTGGGAATGCGAGGATCATCTTCGGGAAGAATATCCCGACCTCTTTCCTTCTACCTCCTAAATTCTCGGGACGAGAATTTCTTTTTGAGGAGGAGAACTTGTAACACCCCTGTGTAATAGCCACTGTGGTCAACTGCTAATAATGCCAAGTCATATCATTTGCAGTGCTTAGTCATAGTGGTTAACCAAAATAATTCAAACCCTATTCTGGAAATCAACTCAAATTCAAAAGTGCAAAATAAAGTTGCTCAAACACTGTTGCAAAAATGTTCACTAAATAGCAAATATTCCAGAAGCACTCATAAAAATATCACCAGTAATACTTGGATTAATTAAATGATTCAAACAATATGAAACAGCACCAAAACAGCAATATATAATACATCTAAAATCATATCAATTTCAAATGAAGCCCAACTTTGCTCAAACCAATTTTTGGTGAATGCTTACATTGCATATTAATATTTGGACCAAGTCCCATATTTTACAAAAGTGCACAAAAGGCCTAACTATTTCCAAATAGAAAAGAATAAAAGAAAAGGCAAAACAGAAAAACAGGAAAATAAAACGAGGCACTGTGCACTGGGCCTAAGTGCACAGTGCCCCGGCCGCGGCCCAACTGGCCCATTACCTTCTTCCTCCTCCCCATGTCGGCTGCGCCATGGCCGTGCGCGCGCGCCGCTCGCGTGGCGACACGCCGGCGCCCGCCGACACTACAGGGCCGCGGAGGGGATAAGGGTGAGCTCAACCACTCCCCCTGGTCCTTCCCTCACTTCTCCCCTCTCCTCTTGGTCGCTCCGCCCCTCCCTTTCCTTCCCAGATCCATCTCAGAGCGCCGCCGTCACCGCGCTGCCTCACCGCCGTGGCCACCAGCCTCCCCGCGTCGCTTGCGACTGCCTGGAAGGAGCGCCGTGGTCGACCGCGTCCCCTGGAGCAACTGGACGGAGCTGAGGAGCATAGCAAGGGCCGATCACGTCGACTTCTTCCTCGGGACACCGTCGACTTCCTCCATCTCCGGCGAGCGCTGCAGCTACTAATCCCCCCAACGGCCTTTTGTGCGCCGCTAGGTGAGCTTTCCGCTCAAGACCCCTCTCTGCCCCGCTGGATTTAGCGCTCGTAGCCGCCGTTCCCGTAGTGCCCGAATCGGGTGCCGTCGGCGAGCTCGCCACCGTAGCCACACGCGCCGCCGGGCTCAGCCGAGCACGGCATCGTGCTCAGCACGCTCGCAGGAGCCCGACGAACCCTCAAGCTCACTTTGCCGTGCACTGTTGTGCCATTTCCGTTCGGTCCCGAACTCCGGCGCCGCCCGCGAGCTCGCCGTCGATGACTCCGGTCGATTTCGGTGATGAGACCACTCCCACTCGACGAGCGAGTCCCCTGGCTTTCGAACACACTTAACCACGGCTCGAACCGAGCCCTGTGGGCGAATCCCGACGCATTCCGGTGATCTTCCGCCGCGGATTTGGTCGCCGGTGCAGTTCCGGCGCCGGCCGCCGACATGGCTCGGTGGCCCCCACCTCTGGGCCACTGACTGTGGGGCCCCGCGGGCCCCTTTGACACCGCTGACCCGGGTCAACGCCGACGTGGCCATCTTGTGTCACTGACACGCGGGCCCCACCGCCCTGTTAATTAACTAAAATGTTTAATTATATAAAAACTAATTAGTTAGACTAATCTCTCGCTGACATGTGGGGCCCGCCCCTTAATTAACCCTGTTAATTAGATTAATTCATTGTTAGTCTAACAGAAGCTGACATGTGGGTCCCACTGGACCCACATGTCAGGGTTGACCTGGTCAGATGACCAGTTGACCTGCTGATGTCAGCATTACCTCATGCTGACGTCATAAGGCAATTCTGTTAATAAAAATAATTCCAGAAAATCTTTTAAACTTCGAAAATTAATAACTTTTAAACCGTAGCTCAGATCGAAAAACTTAAAACATGAAAGTTGCTCAGAACGACGAGACAAGTCTAATCGTGTCGTCTGTTTCTTTGTCGGAACCTCCTACATAGGAGAACTCGTAACTCTGAGCCCGAATCCGGTAGATGAATAGTGCACACATGCCGATTAATAAATCCCCGGTTAATCCTAAAAATAACCAAAATGACTTAGATGCATATTTAGTCAACTCTGCACTGCATCATAGCATAGCACGCACTGTATTGCATCTATTTGCATTATGTTTACCTGTTTCTTCCCCCTCTTCTCTCTCGGTAGACCCCGATGTTGACGTAACTCCCGAGACAGACGCCGCTCCGGAGTACGACTACGTCCCCGACGACCCTGCCCTTGCCGTCGAGCAGACAGGCAAGCACCCCCATTTTGAGCATTCTGATATCGCCCAATCCCTTCTCTCTTATGCTTGCATTAGAAGTTACTACTGTTACTGTTTCCTATATCTGCTGCATAACCACGATTAAGCCGGGGTCGTCACAACCCGGCCCCGCCGTCAACTAACATCTTTGTGACTTTGAGATTGCGTATTGTTGGTGAGACCAACAACGACAAGCACCCTACTGCGGTGGTGCTGTCAGAGTGATCCTCTTCATCAAAGATGATGGGCATGCGGGACCACTTGAGCGGCTTCTGAGAATCTACCGCTGGCTCCACGGTATTGACTTCACACGCCCGCTGAATCGATGTCGACGCCATCCTCTTCACTAGGAAGTCGCCTTCCCTCCTCTATGCGAGCACACTTATCCACCAGAGTGTATAACTCATTCACAGTCTTGGGCAGCCGCACGTTCATTTTGGAACGTATCCTGCAGTTGCGCACGTTGTACTGGAATGCAGCTATCACAGCTGCCGGGTGGATATCTGGGATGTTCCTATCATAGCTTCCACAGACTTTGTCCTTCCTTCTGCGGGAGGAGCTGCAGATCACTGGGCTGCCCTGGTTCTTGGTGGCCACCCGTGAAGCCGCCAACAAACTCATGTCACAGGTCAGCCTAGGTCGAAATGGAGTTCTCCGGCAAGTGCATTAGCCAAGACCTCACATTTGGCTTGAGTACCAAAGGGAAGTAGTTGGCGAACACCTTCTCATCTCTTCCCCCGGCAGCCTGAACAACGATGGTGTAGATGCTCAGGAACTCTGCCGGGTTCAATCTCCCATCGTACTTCTCTGGTATCTCTGGCTTGAATGTGCGGGAAGATGGCCAACGGACTTGCCGCAACTCCCGAGTGAAGGCAGGGCACCCAACCTCGAAAGGTAGGTATCCACCTTCACCGAGAGTGGGCTCGTCGACATCAAGGCCATTGCGCCTATCAGACTGGCGGTGGGTGTCGCAGCGCCGCTCGATGGTGACGCGCGTGCCTTCCCCTCGCATGTCTTCCTAGGCCTGCCGCTGGTCTCGACGTGCTCGAGGGCCGGACGAAGCTATCGAGACGTCATCGGGTTCTTGATCGCGTGGCTCCGGCCGTGGCCCCTGCGCAGGCTGCCGCAGAGGGGACTGCACCTTGGGGGTGGCCCCTTCGGCACGGCTAGCAGCGCGGGCTGTTGTCGTCGCCTGGGGAGGACGTGGCGGGCCAGCTCGCTGTGATCCTCCCGCCTCGGCGAAACCAATCAGGCTCTGAATGGTGGCTCTCCACTCATCCATCTGATCGGCTGCCGGCGGAAATCTCAACAGCAGCTGGGCCCACGCCATAGCCTCCGAAGCGGTGCTTGGCATGGATGACGACGTAGACAGCAGCGTCGCCTGGCTCCTCATGGTGCCGGTAGTAGCTGCGCTGTGCTCTCGTCATCGTGAGCCCGTCACCAAGGTGGCGTGGTGACGAGGTGGAGGCGCTTGACGGCCAGCGGCTCCGTTTGGCTCATCGGTTGGGGCAGCTTGTTCCGGGAGTGGCGCACGCCCTGCGGCCGCGCCCGCGGTGGGTGCGGTCGGAGAGTTGCGATTCGCCCCAGAGCGAGTGCCACTGCTGCGGCTGTGCCCTTCAGCTAGGTGGAGAGGTGCAGACGGAATGATTTCTCCACCCGTACCTCATGGAGCGTGGCCGCTGGGATGCTGTTGGTGCTGGCCTTCCCCGGTGCCTTCTGCCCTCATTTTAGCCGCAGGGGTGGTGGGGACGACGCCGCCTGCGCCGGCCACGTCCCCCGTAGCGTCCATGTCTCCGTGCATCCCCGTAGCCCCCGCGGCATCGGCGGCCGCGTGCGACGGGGCCTTCGAAGTGGACGGATGGGCTACAGCAATGGGCTTCTTCTTGGGCACCATGGATGATGGAGCCGTCGATGAAGAAGATGATGAAAATGACGCGCTGCGTATGCTTCTCGGGTTCGCGCAAGCACAACCCCCTACCTGGCACGCCAAAGATGTCGTGGGAAACCACGGCCACCTATGGGGCCATCAGCCCCTTGTGGTTCGGCAGGGGGGATGAGCACATTGCACAAAGAGCGAAGAACATAGCGCAGCACGGCAGAGATCACACGGGCAGTTTTACCCAGGTTCGGGCCGCCGTGAGGCGTAAAACCCTACTCCTACTTTGGTGGATTGATGGTGGATTGTGGTGGAAACGCAGCGCTCTTACCCGGCAGGGTTGCCTCGGGGCGAGGGCGGCTACGCGCGTACGAGTGTACAAGGATCCGAATCCTTTCTATGGTTGCCATGGCCCTCCTTTTATAGATCAAGGGGTCACCACAGTGGCAAATCAGTCATTGTGTACTGATTAGATAGCGAACAGTGCTATCATACCTAACTCTGCAGTCAGAGCAAAGCGCATTAAATGCGCCGCTTAGTGTCACATCGTGGCATGCCCGGCAAGCCTTGTCGGGCTGCTCGGCCACCTTTTCGCCTGTCTGCTTGACACGTCTCTGGACGGGTGTCATTTGGAGGTGATTTCCATAGGAAGTGGCTGCCACGTGCCAAATAACAACCACTTAGTCACTTGGGAGCTGGACACTGCACCGATCGATGACTTGCGTCGCCGTGAGATGGAGCGATGGAGCCTTGGCGGGGTAGTTTACCCTCGTAGCGCCCGGGAGGCCTACCAGGATGGTCTTGAGGCTTGTCTTCGGGGCCACCTCGACCTCGCCAGGCTTGCCTGCCCGGTAAGGGAGGCTTTCCCTCAGTGGTGTCTTGCTCATTTAGCGTGTCTTGGTCTTCTCGATCTGCCCTTTGATTCCTCAAGGAGCTATCTCTCCTTGCTTGGTCTTGACTTGGACGTTGCGAGCTTGCCTTTCCAGGCCTGTGAACGGTCTGGGCAACAGACCCAGGGTTTGTTGCACCGACAATCCTTAATGGCAATAATACAAATACGTGCCTTGCTACCCTTTCTGTCACTGGGTGAGAACACCGCAAGATTGAAGCCATTACAAAGCACCTCTCCCAGTGAAGATAAATCATCTAGTTGGCCAAACAAAACGAATAGATTGGAGAAAAATACAAAGCTATCATAAACACGCATAATAAAGTTAAAAAAACTCAATTACTTTCAATGAATAATCTGATCATTGATACGTCCATTTTGCATCATGCTTTTATGTTGATATTTATTGCATTATGGGCTGTTATTACACATTTTGGCACAATACTTATGCCTTTTCTCTCTTATTTTACAAGATTTACATGAAGAGGGAGAATGCCGGCAGCTGGAATTCTGGGCTGGAAAAGGAGCAAATATTAGAGACCTATTCTGCACAACTCCAAATGTCCTGAAACTTCACGGAGAGTCATTTTGGAATTAATAAAAAATATTGGGCGAAGAAAGCACCAGAGGGGGGCCACCAGCCATCCACAAGGGTGGAGGGCGCGCCCTACCCCCTGGGCGCGCCCCATGCCTTGTGGGCCACCTGGCAGGCCCCCGATGCCCATCTTCTGCTATATGGTGTGTTTTGACCTGGAAAAAATCATAAGGAAGCTTTCAGGACGAAGCGCCACCGTCTCGAGGCGGAACTTGGGCAGAGCCAATCTAGGGCTCCGGCGGAGCTGTTCTGCCGGGGAAACTTCCCTCCGGGAGGGGGAAATCGAAGCCATCGTCATCACCAACGATCCTCTCATCGAGAGGGGGTCAATCTCCATCAACATCTTCACCAGCACCATCCCCTCTCAAACCCTAGTTCATCTCTCGTATCCAATCTTTGTCTCAAAACCTCAGCTTGGTACCTGTGGGTTGCTAGTAGTGTTGATTACTCCTTGTAGTTGATGCTAGTTGGTTTATTCGGTGGAAGATCATATGTTCAGATCCTTAATGATAATTAATACTCCTCTGATTATGAAAATGAATATGCTTTGTGAGTAGTTACGTTTGTTCCTGAGGACATGGGAGAAGTCTTGTTATAAGTAATCATGTGAATTTGGTATTCGTTCGATATTTTGATGAGATGTATGTTGTCTTTCCTCTAGTTGTGTTATGTGAACGTCGACTACATGACACTTCACCATGATTTGGGCCTAGGGGAAGGCATCGGGAAGTAATAAGTAGATGATGGGTTGCTAGACTAACAGAAGATTAAACCCTAGTTTATGCGTTGCTTCGTAAGGGGCTGATTTGGATCCATATGTTTCATGCTATGGTTAGATTTATCTTAATTCTTCTTCTGTAGTTGTGGATGCTTGCGAGAGGGTTTAATCATAAGTGGGAGGCTTGTCCAAGGAAGGGCAGCACCCAAGCACCGGTCCACCCACATATCAAATTATCAAAGTAACGAACACGAATCATATGAGCATGATGAAAACTAGCTTGACAACAATTCCGATGTGTCCATGGGAGCGCTTTGCTTATATAAAGAGTACGTCCAGGCTTTTCCTTTGCTACAAAAAGGATTGGGCCACCTTGCTGCACCTTAGTTACTTTTGTTACTTGTTACTCGTTATGAATTATCTTATCACACAACTATCTGTTACCGATAATTTCAGTGCTTGCAGAGAATTCCTTGCGGAAAACCGCTTGCATTTCCTTCTGCTCCTTGTTGGGTTCGACACTCTTACATATCAAAAGGACTATGATAGATCCCCTATACTTGTGGGTCATCAATCGTAAACCAACAATTCATCGGATCCCAACAAACACACCGCAAAAGAAGATTACATCAGATAGAACTCCAAGAAGACCGAGGAGAACATTGTATTGAAGATCAAAGAGAGAGAAGAAACCATCTAGTTACTAGCTATGGACCCATAGGTCTATGGTCAACTACTCACATATCATCGGCAGGGTAGCAAGGTTGATGTAGAAGCCCTCCGTGATCGATTCCCCCTCCGGCACTGTATCAGAAAAGGCCTCAAGATGGGATCGCGGAAGAATTGAAGCTTGCGGCGGTGAAAAAATTGTTTTGGGTGGCTCTCTAGGGGTTTCCAAATATTTGAGAATTTATAGAAGTGGAATTAGGTCAGACGGAGCCATGTGGGGCCCACAAGGCATCAGGGCGCGCCCTGTTGCCTTGCCGTCTGGTCTCCTCCCGAATCTTATAGGGTCTCTTTTTGTTAGGACCGAGAGTATATCGACCAGAGGGAGTGGTGAATGGGAGATTCAAATTTTCTTTCGAAAGCTTTGAAATCTAGTCCACACACCGCAGCGGAATAGAGTATATAGAGAAATGCACTGAATAAGATTTCCTTGTCAGAAGCATATTCATCGAGAAAGGTATTTACAACAGAGCGAGCTTGATTGAGAATAGGTTTAACTACGATGAGAGTTATGCAACAAGCAAACAAGTGTAACAAAATGAAACAAAACATAACGACCACTGAAGGAAATACAATTTTAGGGTTACACCATATAATAAGGATACAAATTGATAATGTAGGAATAAGGATGAAGATAATGAAATAATTTGATACTACAACACAGGATAAATGACACAGATCAAAACAAAGATCAGATAAACCAAAGGCACTGAGCACGAATGTAAAATACTGAAAGAATTGCAGTAGAGTAGATATAACCAGTGGTGCTCGATGGCGACAAGAGATTTGGTAGACCAGTTCACCCTTATGCCAAAGGGCTACATCTGGTTGGAGGGGCTGTGACTTAACATGGAAGATAAACTCTCTTACCCTATTCTCCTTTAACACAGAGCTGATCAGACTCAGGTTGATTTCACTCGTGGTAGATCCTTGTCGGCAATCTCCAAACCTTCGGTCGACCTTCACGAACCACAATCACCCTTGGTTGCTGAAGATCAGGCTCGGTGAAGACAACGACTCTTCATCACTCGAAGCCAAACCTATCTGTCTAGAGAGTGCGCAGCTCTCAAGAGTAACAGGTACAAGAACTCTCACTCAGATCTGCTATGATGCTAAACCACTGTCTAAGTTTGGGCTCTTGATTTTTCTCTCGGTGGATCTTAAACTCAAATCACTCAGAGAGGGGTTGCTCAAATCAATCTTCTCAGAAATCTTAAGCGGAGCAGCCAACGGATAAAGTTGGAGCGGGGTGGCTATTTATAGCCGCAGCCTTCCCAGATGGGAAATGACCAAATTGGACATTGGCCTCAGTTAATAGCCGAGCGACACGATTCCAACGGTCGGATTTGAGCTCAATGGTGACATTCCTTGCTAAGCAAGAAATGCTAACTCCTCGGTCTGAGACAAATCTCTCGCAGCGAAGAAGATCATAGTCTCTTGCTGCCAAGTATTTACTCGGAGCACAAAGAGATTTCTCTCGCATCGTTCATAGGTTGTAGCTAAGCATCACAGCTGATCTAAGCAATGAGAACCTATACCCCTCTTAATAGTACGGAGGTCCTATGACTCAAAAGACTGACAGAAGAAAAACTCAATGAATGCTACGTCTTCATTTTGTCTTCGATTTCAATCGTTGTAGTCAATTTCTTCGGGCGACAGTATTGAAATAGAAAGCTTCGCTGTCTCAGGAAATCTTTCAAGGGATTGATTTCTTCACATTAATCTTCTTGACTCTATCTCTTCACCAGATGTAGCTTGTTCTTCTCTATAGCGCAGGTATGCTTCGGTGAAGTTCCTAGAACTCTGCACCGAAGACAGCATTCTCTTCAGTTGTGTATGGACTTTTCTCTCTATGTGCACTAGCAAACACATTAGTCCATACCTGTTTCTGTCAACAATCTCCAAAACTCAAGGTAGGCAGATATTGCACCAACAATCTCCCCCTTTTTGGATGATTGTTGACAAAACAGATCAAATCGAATGATAGATAATGAATGGAATGTAATGCTTAGAATAATGAATTACGAGAGAGGTTTATGAAGATAAGATATTCTCCCCCTTAAGTTATGCTTCGGTTTGGGAAAATATATTTCTCTTCATATGAGTGTCATTGATAAAGATTTCATACTAGAGTTCTTTCAATGCACTCGACGGTGTCTGAGGTAGTTCCTGTCACAAAAACTTCGACAAGGGTTAGAAGAGAAACATGGTGAGTTTTGTGACATGGATAAATCATGAATGTTTTCTCAGAGCACAGTTTTGGATCCATATGAGACATAATTTTCCTGCATGTTAGATGTATAATAAGATCAACAGGATCGAATGATAATTCGTTGCTCAGAGTGGACAGGCTTCGAAGATGTTTTTCCTTGTAATTCGGAGAAGCATATGATATCCGAGAGAAACACTTTGTTAGCCATAGATAGCCTTCACAGGGAATTTGTGCATCGACTGACTATATTTTCCTGCAAGGTTAGATATTGATAAATAGCAATAAGAGCATATCCAACCATTAGTTATGAATCACACAATGCTCCAATATAATATCATCATTTGATGATTGTCTGTTCGTTGAAGAGAATTAATGTGTCCCTGCAAGAAGAATAATCGTCTATGATATCATTCACGGGACAACCATATTTAATGGTACCTACAGACAAATAATGCGAAGCAAGTAGTATTGCAGGCGGGGGTTATTAACATTACATGACGACCGAAGTTTTGACACCACATGCGGTGCGAAAATGTTCTGAAGCAAATTGTTCGAAGAGAAACCAAATGAAAGTTTGAAGCAAAACACCCTGCAAACCCCGATAGTCTATCACTCGATGTTATCCTCCCCCTTTTTGTTAGCAAGTGTCAAAAAGGATAGAGAGTTCACACGAGGAATCACTCTGATGGAGTATCTTCTGAGTCAGAGTTGAAACCACTTGAAGAACCAGAATCAGAAGAGTGTGGAATGGTCGAGGCAGAAGCAGGTGCAGCAGTCTTGGCTTTGAGGGGCTTCGAAGGATTTGCATCTGGCTTGAAAATGCGTGTGCTTGCTGTGTCTTTAATTTCATCATCATGGTTGAAAAACAGCAGATCCGTTGAAGCAGAATGCTGTGGGAGCTCTGGAGTTTGTCTTCGGACACGCGAGACTGCAAGCAGGTCCAGATAATCATAATCCTTGAAGAGGCCCTTCTTGGCTAGATCCTTGCGAGAGAAACGCCTCCTCAGCAAGGTCCAAGATCTCTTTCTTGCATCTTTCTCATGAAGAAGGATTTGCCTGGTGTGATTGTGAAGCAGATTCAGTTCAGCAAGCAATTCCATCTTTTCCTTCCTATCCATCCTGATATGCCTCTCCAAAGTCTGCTGTGTGCAAATGCAAATTTCATACAGCGATGGATTTTCCTCTCAAGGAACTTCAACTTTGGCTTCTTTGATCTTCGGTGCATTCTCGGATGATGATGCATCTGCATCCATGTCAACGGGTTCTTTCCCCTTTTTGTATTCCTTCACTATGCGCAGAGTGTCATGGACAGGTGACATGAATACTTTCGTTGCATAGGCCCAGAAGAATTTTTCATTTGTAAGCTGCTCAATGGCATACATGATCCAAGGAGCATAGGGCTTGAGCGACTGAGGGCGGTCTGCAACACATGCCAGATTCCAAATGAATAGGTCAGGAATGTCGAATTTGATTCCCTGAGAAATTGACACCAGAGCATTTCCTACGATGCCTTTGATGGAGTTGGGCCGATTGGTTGGCGTAATGGTATTGCACATGATGTGGAATAGCACTTTGTTGTCATAGGCCAACTTCTTCGGGCCAACATCGATGCATTCATCACCCACCAAGGTGGGATCCATCAGGAAATGGGGTTGAGCATCTGACACTTCCCAGAAATGTAGCCTGTGTTCGCTGTCATTTTCAAATTCGCATTGAGGCAAATTGATCAGGGCCAAAAAATGATCTGCTGATCATTTGATTCTCTCTCTGCCTGTCATCCATTCGAGCGTCCAGGTTGAAGTGTTTTCCATCTGCCCAGTGATGTACAGGGTGGCATAGAACTGAAGGATAATCTCTTTGTACCATCCATGATTGAAACGTATGAAACCCTTCAGAAGAGCATGTTCAATATGGTCAAGAGCATTGTGGAAGAAAGGCATTCCTTCGAGCTTGGCGAAGTTTAACATCTTGTGATTGAAAATCCTGTGCTTGCCAAACAAGATCCGAGCATAATATATTGCCTGCTCCTCTGTCCAGAACCTTGGTGACAGAGACATTCTTTCTCCTTCTTAGGGGCTCACCCCAAAGAATGCAAGCTTCGCTGAGTGAAGCTGCTCATTGAAAGCTAGGCCATAGGGGCCATACTCAGATGAAAATAGCTGGAAAGATTCCTGAGGATTTTTCCGATAGACTTCTGCGCTAATTTCCATCGGCTGAACATCATCAGCTACAGATGCATTCTCATCAGAGGGCTGTACAGGCACATGAGGTATGATATCCTTCTCTGAAATAGATGACATGAGATCATTAGACCGTCGATCATTTTTCTTCACTGGAACTCCTTCAGCAGCTTTCTCAGACTCATGATCAAGGGCCTTTTCTTTCGGTGATTCAGCGATTGGTGATGGTGGAACAAAAACTTCTCCAGCCTATTGTGGCAGCACTGGTGGTAAGACTTGGTGGGACTGAACAGGTGATACAACTTCTTCATCCTTCTTCTTGAGCCATGGGCTCCTCAATCTTCTTTCCTTCCTGTTCCGGCTGTGAAGCCAAGGAACCAGGAGCAGGGTCAACCTCCATCGGGGCAGGTGTGATGCCCAGATAATTAAGCTACAGTAACCCTCTACTAATGACGCCATGTCACCATGTTTACTGTTGTTAAACTCGTGATGATTCAATCCCGTTCAAATTAAAATTTCAAAATCAAGTTAAACAGTAAAGTTTTCAAACATAAAAACTAAAATGTTCAAAGTGTGGCAAACAATCTCTGGTTATTTGTCATGTTGAATCCTATAATTTATAATGTGTTTTAATTTCCTAAAAAAATTAAAACAGTAGCTGAAGACAATTATTAAATGCCTTTAATAGTAAATAAAATACAAATCCATTTTATTAAAGTGCAATGTCATTTTGGGCAGTGGTCTATTTATTGCTACTAATTTAGATGCACTTGTTTGCTATGTATTTACTGTTTCTTCCCCCTGTTCTCTCCGGTAGACCTCGAGACCGCTACCGATGCCACTGTGATCGACTACATCATCGATGACACTTCTTCCTTTTCAGCAGAGCTTCCAGGCAAGCCCCCCTTGATCACTTTAATATCGCCCATTCCATTCTCTCTCATGCTTGCATTACATTTTGCTACTGTTATTGTTTGCTCCTATTCTGATGCATAGCCTGCTTTTGTAACCTGCTCATTGTACCTTACCTGCTTATCCTAAACTGCTTAGTATAGGTTGGTTAGTGATCCATCAGTGACCCCCACCTTGTCCTTGTTGCCCCTGCTTCAACATCGACGAGTCCATCAACATGATCGACGACCAGAGCCCGACACCTCACATCACATCACGCCCCTTTTGTTGCTCGACTCTGCAGAGCTACTATCGAGTGCCGAGGGTGATACCTCGTGACGCACTCCTGATGATAACTCTATAGTGTAGCTATTCGGTCGTGGTCATCAAGGGTGATTCCTCCTTCACCACTCCTGATACGACTCTGTCGTGCAACCCCTCAAGCGTGGACCTCGAGGGTGATTCCTCCTACGTTCACCTTGACGATTACATCGAGTGGAATTCCTCGAGCGTGATTCCTCGGGTTTTCCCCTTGATGTTTGGACACACGGTTACCCTAACTTTACTTCAGACCTTTGTTAAAGTCGGGTCGGCCCTGAGGGGTACTCGCGAGTTGATGTGAAAGTCGGGCGGGCCCGGAGAGCACCCGCGAGATAATTACGTGGCACGGCCGGGCATTCTGGGCCCTTGCCGTAAGTCCATGAGACGGGGCGACGGGGTCACATCGATCGTGAGTCTCTGCTCTTCTTCACGAGCTCCCAACGCACTAATGATTTGGGTATTTGTTCTGAGTTGGCCTTTGGCCTTTACGCACTAACCACCACGCGGGAGTAGTTATGGGCACTCGGTGTCGCAGTATCAGCCGAAGCTTTGTTAGATGTCCAGTTTAGCATTGCGGCACGACTGGGCTGGCACCATCCTGTAGTGGTGGAGCCTGGTCCGCCCTGCTTGCAACGACCCGGAGTGCAACGGGCGATGGGCCCAAGACCCCGGAGTGCTTAGGATGTAGACCGGCGGGGACCTCTCTGCTAAGCCTAGGTAGGGCTACGACGTGTTGATCTTCCGAGGCCGGGCATTGACTCAGAAAAGTGTGCCCGACCAGAGTAATCAAGTGTGTTGGGTAATGTGGTGCACCCCTACAGGGAAGTTATCTATTCGAATACTGTGTCCACGGTAATGGACGTTCAGACTTGTATCCTGATCTATTACAACTAGAACTGGTTACTTGAGACATGTGATGGATATGTGGCTCCAAGATTGCTTTCTCGCAGGGAGTCGAGGAAGGATCTCTGGGCGTTAATGTTACAACATGCTTGTTAAATATAAACTGCTATTCTATACTCTTCTGAATGCTGTAAGATGCTTGGAGCTGCTTGAAGATGCTAGTCTTCGATAGGCTAGGCCTTCCCCTCTATTCTGGTATTCTGTAGTTCAGTCCACAGATACAACCCTTCCTTTGATACCAATGCATACTTAGTATAGATCTGATGCTTGCGAGTACTTTGGATGAGTACTCACGGTTGCTTTGCTACCCCCTTTTCCCCCTTCTTTCTTCTTTCCGGTTGTTGCAACCAGTTGCTGGACCTCAGGAGCCAGATGCCACCCCCGCCGACTACTACTACTACTACTACCCCGAGGGTGCCTACTACTATGTGGAGACTGCCAACGACCAGGAGTAGTTAGGAGGTCCCAGGCAGGAGGCCTTGCCTCTTCGATCGTTGTTACTTTTGTGTTTGCCTTCTTAAGGCAGTCTTGTTTAACTTATGTCTGTACTCAGATATTGTTGCTTCCGCTGACTCTTGTGTCTCGAGCTTTTGTATTCGAGCCCTCAAGGCCCCTGGCTTGTAATATGAAGCTTGTATTATTTTAAGTTGTGTCTAGAGTTGTGTTGTGTTGTGATATCTTCCCGTGAGTCCCTGATCTTGATCGTACACATTTGCGTGTATGATTAGTGTACGGTCAAGTCGGGGGCGTCACAAGTTGGTATCAGAGCCGACTGCCTGTAGGAACCCCCCTTTCCTACTCCTTGGCCGAAGTTGAGTCTACTTCTTGAAAAACTATTTTACTAACATGGTTGTGCGGCTTACGGGCCCACGTCGCCATTGGATGGTATTAGGATCTTTTACTGCTCGACCTTTACTCTGGTGTAACACCCCTAGTGGTTAGCTATAGTAATCCCCCTTTTGATAATGCCATGTCATCATGATCAATAGTGCTTAAATATCACTTGGATCATATCTCATTTCAAAATTCCAATTCAAATGGATATTCAAACTTAAAGTGAAAATAAAAGTTTTTCAAATCCAGGAACTAAAATGTTCATCATGTTACAAATAATCCAGGGCATTTATAAAATTAGCAGGAACATTAATTGAAATATTTAAATGACTCTAACATCCTAAAACAGTACCAAAATAGCAAGGTTTACTCCATTTTATTTAATACAAAATTTATATGAAATCCATTTGCCTCCAACCCAATTTCTAGTAGTGTTAAATAATGCACTGTATTTATTGGACCAAATTACCTATTTTACAAAACAATATTTGAGGCCACACATTTTGCAAAAGTGAGAAAAGAAAGAAAAACAGAAAAGAAAAGAAGGAAAAGAAAAAGGCCCACTGTGCGTGGGCCTCGAGTGCACAGGGAGGCCTAGCCCACCCCGCATCTCCTCCTACCCCTCACTGCTCACCTCGCTCGCTGTCGAACACCCAGCGTGCGCGCGCGCCCGCAGCCAGGCTCCCCTCTCTCTCGCTCGACAGCGCGCCTGCGCCCGCCCGTGGGGAAAAGGGCATCTCCCGTGACCCCCTGGCGTTCCCCTCGCCTTACTTCCCCCTCTCCCTGCCTCGCCTCCTTCCTCGCTCATGAGCCCGAGCACCGCCATGGCGCCGCCGCCGTAACGCACGCAGCCACCGCCACCGCCTTGCCTCGCCTCCGCGCCAAGAAGGACCGCCTCGACTTCGTCTTCCTCCCCAACGAATCACCCGAGTAGGAGCGCCTCTGCATCGTCCCCTACGTCATCGTCTTCAACCCACGGCCACCGCACAACATCGCCGATTTCGTCGCCGCCGAGCCTTCCCCGAGCCCGCTTTGCACCTCTACAGGTTCAACGTGAGCCCTCACTTCCTCCCCTCTCTCTCTCGTCGCCGCTAGCTGCCCGTACGCGCCGCCCCTAACTTGCCCAAGCTCGCCGCGGCGTAGCTCATCGCTGGCGCCGTTCCGGTGACCAAATGGCCTCGTGCTGCTGCCCATCTGCTTCGCCGCACCGTGTAGGCCACTTCTAGCCCCTTAGCTCCCTCACTCGCGCACTACAGCATCGTCCCCGCCGCGCACCCGCAACCGTCGCCGCCCGACGTTGTCGCCGGCGACCATTCCAGCCACCCCCGCCGCCGTGCTCCCCACCATCAGACGCGGCGCGAAGAGGCCATTCCAGAGAGCCTAGCCGCGCTCAAAACCGTGCCCCGCAGCGTTTTTCCGAGCTCGCCGGAGCTCGCCACCGCGTCTGGGCTCACCGGCGCACTCTGGTGGCCGCGCTGACTCGGCGCCGATGTGGCGCCGCGGGCCCCACCGCTTAGCCATTGACCCTGGGTCCCACTGGGACCAGTTGACCCAGTCAACTGCTGACTGGGCTGGCCCAGCCACTGACATATGGGCCCCGCACTAATTTAACTGGTTTTACAAATAAATATAAAGTTAATTAATCTATTAATTAAATTAATTACTAATTAGTCACTGACTAATGGGGCCCACCCCCCTAATTAATCTGTAACTAGTTATTTAATCCCTAATTAACTAATGTGACAATGACCAGTGGGGCCCACTGGTCACGTTTGACCTGGTAAGCTGGGTTTGACCTGCTGACGTCACCTCTACGTCATGATGACATCATCCCATACTATTTTGGATAATGTTGATTTAAAATAATTAAATAAAATCTAGAAAATGATTAAAAGTTTAGAAAATCTTAGAAAATAAACCGTAGCTCAGATCGAAAAACTTTGTACATGAAAGTTGCTCAGAAAAATCCCACGAATCTAGCCATGCTATCTGTTTCCGTATTGGGGCCCTCTACGAAGGTGAACCCGTAACTTTTAGCCTATTTCCAGTAGATGAATAGTGCATATACACCGGTTAATAATTCCAAATTAAATCCTAAAATAACTAAAATGATTTAGACATGTCTTTAGGCAACCCTGCACTGCACGTTAGCATAGCATGCTCTGTGTTGCATATGTTTGCTGTTATTTATTTGTTTCCTCCCCCTCTTCTCTCTCGGTAGACCCCAGTACCGACGCAGTTCCCGAGACTGACGCAGCTTAGGAGCCCGATGACACCGTTGACGACCTTGCCTTTGCCGCCGAGCAACTAGGCAAGCACCCCCTCTTTGAACATGCCTATATCGCCTATTCTTTCTTCCTCCTACTTGCATTAGAATTTGCTACTGCTTTGAGTTATCATATTCTGATGCATAGCCTGTTTATTGTAACCTGCTATTGATACCTTACCTTCTTATCCTAAACTGCTTAGTATAGGCTGGATAGAGACCCCAGTGACCCGCACTTGTCCCGGTTGCCCCGCTGGACCATTAGAAGACTCAACAACCAGGCCCCAGCACCACACATCACCTCCTTAGTTGTACGACACTACAGCATTACTATCAAGTGCCGAGGGTGATACCTCGTTTAGCACTTCTGATGTTAACTCTGTAGAGTAGCTATTCGGTCATGGTCATCGAGGGTGATTCCTCCTTCACCACTCCCGATAACGACGCCGTCGTGCAACACCTCAAGTGTGAACCTCGAGGGTGATCATAAAGCAACCACCTTGATAGTGTGGGTTGCCAGGTCTACTCTCGGCCGTGAACGTAACATGCAGGAGTTCCCGGGGCGATTGCCCAAGACCCCTGGGGGCATAGGTTTAGTTCGGCGTGCTGACCTCTCTGTTAAGCCTAGGTCGGGTTGCGGCGTATCATTTGGCCAAGGCCGGGCATGACCCAGAAAAGTGTGTTCGGCTGGAGTTAATCAAGCGTGGTGGGTAAGTTGGTGCACCCCTGCAGGGAAGAACTAATCTATGCATAGCCGGATCCTCGGTAACGGACGCTCGGAGTTGTATCCCGATCGATACAACTAGAACTGGATACTTGTGATGAGAAATGGATACTAGGGCTCTGGGATCTCTTTCTCGCAGGGAGTCGAGGAAGGATCTCTAGCCGAGGTTGATGACACTATTATTACTACTTTACATTATGCTATTCTGTACTCTTCTAATGCTGCAAGGCCGCTGAAGATGATTCCGCAAGACCGCTGAAGATGCTAGTCTTCGATAGGGCTAGGTCTTCTCTCTATTCCGGCATTTTTGCAGCCCAGTCCACATATACAGCCTCTCTTTGATAATGTTGCATATGTAGTGTAGATCCTTGCTTGCTGAGTACTTCGGATGAGTACTCACGGTTGCTTTGCTTCCTCTTTTCCCCATATCCTTTTGATGCGACCAGATGTCGGAGCCCCGGAGCCAGCTGCCCCCGCCGACGACTACTACTACCACCCCGAGGGTGGTTACTACTACGAGCTTGCCGATGACCAGGAGTAGGATCGGAGGGTCCCAGGCAGGAAGACTGCGCCTTTTCAATCGTAGTGTTTTCTTTTGCCCTGCCTTTTAAAGGCCTATCTGTGTTTTCTTTTATATCTGTACTCAGATATCTGATGCTCCCGCTGACGCTTGTATGCGAGCTTATGTATTTGAGCCCTCGAGGCCCCTGGCTTGTAATATAAAGCTTGTATGACTTCATTTATGTTTTAGAGTTGTGTTGTGATATCTTCAAGTGAGTCCTTAGGCTTGATCGTGTGCATTTGCATGTATGGTTAGTGCACGATTAAGCCGGGGTCGTCATAGGTTGGTATCAGAGCCGACTGCCTGTAGGAACCCCCTTTCCAACTCCTTGGCCGAAGTTGAGTCTAGTATTTGAAAATTGTTTTACTAACATGGATGTGTGGCTTACGGGCCTCGTAAATCTCGTCTACTCGGAGAGCTGGATATCTGTGCTTAATTCCTTACCATTGATCTGATTAGTCTGATAATCATTTTCCTTTCCATTGGTTTGTTTAACCTTTTCTTTCCAAGTTATCATATACTTCGCACACCGTCATTTGACACTTTTGGGATCTCCCGGCCAAATGTGTCGTGTTCAGCGTCAACATTTTGAGCTCTTCCGAGATGTTAATTGAATTCATGGTGAGCAATGCCATCCTTGCCTCTCGCCGATCTGTGTTATCATCGTCAATCTCTTTGACTACCTGCCCACGCATTGCTGTTAACCCCGAGCGAGTACATGATATTCTTGACTAGACTCCCCCGAAGAATGTTAAGCAAGTCAGGAGTTTTCTCGGACTCGCTAGTTATTGCCGTCGATTCATCGAGAACTTCTCAAAGATTGCAAAGCCATTGACAAATCTGCTCCACAAAGGTGTTAAATTTGAGTGGATAGAAAAATGTCAAGAAAGCTTTCAGACGCTAAAAGATAAGTTGACATCTGCCCCAGTATTAGCACCCCCGGATACTCGCAAGGATTTCGTGATATATTGTGATGCATCTCATCAAGGATTAGGCTGTGTCCTAATGCAAGAGCGCAAAGTGATTGCTTATGGCTCTCTACAATTGCGTCCTCATGAAGAAAATTATCCAGTGCATGATCTCGAACTTTCTGCGGTTATTTATGCTTTGAAGCTATGGAGACATTACCTTCTCGGTAATCGTTGCGAGATATACACGGATCATCAGAGTTTGAAGTATCTATATACTCAACCAGATCTGAACCTTCGCCAACAAAGATGGCTCGAGACAATTGCCGATTATGATATGAATATCTCATACACCCCTGGCAAGGCTAACATAATGGCTGATGCTTTGAGTCGCAAGGCTTATTGCAACAATCTTATGGTTCAGGAAGCACAACCTGTTCTTTATGAAGAGCTTCGCAAATTGAACCTCCATATTGTTTCACAGGGTTATCTCAATACCCTGGTTGTTGAACCAGGTCCTGAGAACAGCATTAAGATTATGCAAGGGTATGACTCTGAAGTAGAAAGGATTAAGCGATACCTCAAAAAAGGAAAGCCGTCGGAATTCCATCTTGATAATGATGGGGGTCCTATTCTTCCAACGCCGTCTCTTCGTACCCAAATTCAAGGATGAGAGAGAGCATGTTATGAAAGAAGCTCACGACACTCCTCTGTCAATTCATCCTGGTAGCACAAAGATGTACCGTGACATTTGTCAGAGATACTGGTGGCCTAATATGAAGCGAGACATTGCTCATTATGTTTCTGAGTGTGACATTTGCCGCCGCATTAAAGCAGAACATCAAAGACCTGCTGGAACTCTGCAACCCCTTGATATTCCTGAATGGAAATGGGACAAGGTCCAAATGGATTTCATTACTGGTTTTCCTAGATCTCAGAAGGGTCATGATGCTATCTTTGTCGTCATTGACCGATTCTCAAAGGTTGCTCACTTTCTGCCAGTCAAGGAGACAATCACTGCTAGTCAGTTAGCAGACTTGTATGTTTCCCGAATTGTGTCACTCCACGGTGTTCCGTTGGAGATTAGTTCGGATCGTGGCAGCCTCTTTACCTCCAGATTCTGGGAAAGTTTCCAAGAAGCTATGGGAACTCATCTGTCCTTCAGCACCGCTTTTCACCCTCAGTCACAGGGTCAAATCGAGCGAGTTAATCAAGTGCTCGAAGATATGCTTCGAGCTTGTGTCATCTCCTTCGGTAAGAAGTGGGAGGAATCTCTCCCATATGCCGAATTCTCTTACAACAATAGCTATCAAGCTAGTCTGAAGATGGCACCATTTGAAGTTCTTTACGGACGTAAGTGTCGAACCCCTCTGAATTGGTCGGAAACTGGGGAACGCTCACTCGTCGGACAGGACATTATTCAACAAGCTGAAGAAAAAGTCCGCATTGTCCGGGAACATCTGAAAACTGCTCAGTCTCGTCAGAAGAGCAACTATGACCGAAAGCACAAGGTAATGGCCTATCAGCCTGGCGAGCAAGCTTACCTTCGCGTCACTCCATTGAAAGGCACTCATCGGTTCGAAATCAAAGGCAAGTTAGCTCCTCGCTACATTGGCCCGTTCTGTATTCTTGCCCGTCGAGGAGAAGTGGCATATCAGTTGCAATTGCCGCCAAATCTTTCTCAAGTGCATGATGTCTTTCATGTATCCCAACTTCGTCGCTGCTTCAAGGATCCTATTCGAGCTGTGGATCATGAAATGCTTAAATTGCGGGAAGATCTGTCTTATCCAGAATATCCCGTCCGCATTCTTGATCAAGCTGAACGACGAACTTGTTAGAAGGTAATCAAATTTCTAAAAGTTCAGTGGTCGAATCATTCTGAAGATGAAGCCACTTGGGAAAGCGAGGATCGTCTTCGCGAAGAATACCCCGCTTTCTTTCAGTCTTCTTAATTCACGGGACGAGAATTCTTGTTAGAGGAGGAGATTTGTAACACCCCCAGTGGTTAGCTACAGTAATCCACCTTTTGATAATGCCATGTCATCATGATCAATAGTGCTTAAACATCACTTGGATCATATCTCATTTCAAAATTCCAATTCAAATGGAAATTCAAACTTAAAGTGAAAATAAAAGTTTTTCAAATCTAGGAACTAAAATGTTCATCATGTTTCAAATAATCCAGGGGCATTTATAAAGTTAGCAGCAACATTAATTGAAATATTTAAATGACTCTAACATCCTAAAACAGTACCAAAACAGTAAGGTTTAGTCTATTTTATTTAATACAAAATTTATATGAAATCCATTTGCCTCCAACCCAATTTCTAGCAGTGTTAAATAATTCACTGTATTTATTGGACCAAATTACCTATTTTACAAAACAATATTTGAGGCCACACATTTTGCAAAAGCGAGAAAAGAAAGAAAAACAGAAAAGAAAAGAAGGAAAAGAAAAAGGCCCACTGTGCCTAGGCCTCGAGTGCACAGGGAGGCCCAGCCCACACCGCATCTCCTCCTACCCCTCACTGCTCACCTCGCTCGCTGTCGAACACCCAGCGTGCGCGCACGCCCGCAGCCAGGCCCCCCTCTCTCTCGCTCAACAGCGCGCCTGCGCCCACCGGTGGGGATAAGAGCATCTCTCGCGACCCCCTAGCGTTCCCCTCGCCTCACTTCCCCCTCTCCCTGCCTCGCCCCTTCCTCGCTCACGAGCCCGAGCGCCGCCGCCGTAACGCACGCAGCCACCGCCACCGCCTTGCCTCGCCTCCGCGCCAAGAAGGACCGCCTCGACTTCCTCTTCCTCCCCGATGAATCACCCGAGCAGGAGCGCCTCTGCATCGTCCCCTACGTCGTCGTCTTCAACCCATGGCCACCGCACGCCATCGCCGATTTCCTCGCCGCCGAGCCTTCCCCGAGCCCGCTTTGCACCTCTACAGGTTCAACGTGAGCCCTCGCTTCCTGCCCTCTCTCTCTCGTCGCCGCTAGCTGCCCGTACGCGCCGCCCCTAACTTGCCCGAGCTCGCCGCCGCATAGCTCATCGTTGGCGCCGTTTCGGTGACCAAATGGCCCCGTGCTGCTGCCCATCTGCTTCGCCGCACCTCGTAGGCCACTCCTAACCCCTTAGCTCCCTCGCTCGCGCACTGCAGCATCGTCCCCGCTGCGCACCCGCAACCGTCGCTGCCTGACATCGTCGCCGGCGACCATTCCGGCCACCCCCGCCACCGTGCTCCCCACCATCGGATGCGGCGCGAAGAGGCCGTTCCAGAGAGCCTAACCGCGCTCAAAACCATGCCACGTAGCGTTTTTCCGAGCTCACCGGAGCTCGCCACCGCGTTTGGGCTCGCCGGCGCACTCCGGTGGCCGCGCTGACTCGGCGCCGATGTGGCACCGCGGGCCTCACCGCTCAGCCACTGACCCTGGGTCCCACTGGGCCCAGTTGACCCAGTCAACTGCTGACTGGGCTGGCCCAGCCACTGACATATGGGCCCCGCACTAATTTAACTGGTTTTACAAATAAATATAAAGTTAATTAATCTATTAATTAAATTAATTACTAATTAGTCACTGACTAATGGGGCCCACCCCCTAATTAATCTATAACTAGTTAGTTAATGCCTAATTAACTAATGTGACACTGACCAGTGGGGCCCACTGGTCAGGTTTGACCTGGTCAGCTGGGTTTGACCTGCTGACGTCACCTCTACATCATGATGACATCATCCCATACTGTTTTGGATAATGTTGATTTAAAATAATTAAATAAATCCAGAAAATGATTAAAACTTTAGAAAATCTTAAAAAATAAACCGTAGCTCAGATCGAAAAACTTTGTACATGAAAGTTGCTCAGAAAAATCCCACAAATCTAGCCGTGCTATCTGTTTCCGTATCGGGACCCTCTATGGAGGTGAACCCATAACTTTTAGCCTGTTTCCGGTAGATGAATAGTGCATATACACCGGTTAATAATTCCAAATTAAATCCTAAAATAACTAAAATGATTTAGACATGTCTTTAGGCAACCCTGCACTGCACGTTAGCATAGCATGCTCTGTGTTGCATATGTTTGCTGGTATTTATTTGTTTCCTCCCCCTCTTCTCTCTCGGTAGACCCCGATACCGACGCAGTTCCCGAGACCGACGCAGCTCAGGAGCCCGACGACACCGTTGATGACCTTGCCTTTGCCGCCGAGCAACCAGGCAAGCACCCCCCTTTGAACATGCGTGTATCGCCTATTCTTTCTTCCTCCTGCTTGCATTAGAATTTGCTACTGCTTTGAGTTATCCTATTCTGATGCATAGCCTGTTTATTGTAACCTGCTATTGATACCTTACCTGCTTATCCTAAACTGCTTAGTATAGGCTGGATAGAGACCCCAGTGACCCCCACTTGTCCCGGTTGCCCCGCTGGACCATCAGAAGACTCAACAACCAGGCCCCGGCACCGCACATCACCCCCTTAGTTGTACGACAGTGCAACGTTACTATCAAGTGCCAAGGGTGATACCTCGTTTAGCACTTCTGATGTTAACTCTGTAGAGTAGCTATTCGGTCGTGGTCATCGAGGGTGATTCCTCCTTCACCACTCCCGATAACGACGCCGTCGTGCAACACCTCGAGGGTGATTCCTCCTTAGTTCACCTTGACGACTACATCATGTGGGATCCGTTGAGGGTGATTCCTCAGTTTCCCCCCTGGTGTTTGGACACACAGTTACTATGACTTTAACCATGAATCATGATAAAGTTGGGTCGGCCCTAAGGGGTACCCGCGCGAGCATAAGATGCGATTGATGTATAGACGGGTGACTAGAGAGAGTACCCGCGAGATAATTACGAGGTGTGACCGGGCATTCTTAGCCCTTGCCGCAAGTCCTCGAGACAGGGCAACGGGGTCACATCGATCGTGAGTCTCTGCTCGTTATCGCT
Organism: Thinopyrum elongatum; assembly: GCA_011799875.1. NCBI lineage: Eukaryota > Viridiplantae > Streptophyta > Magnoliopsida > Poales > Poaceae > Thinopyrum > Thinopyrum elongatum. Next base: position 273,736,753 of record CM022303.1, on the reverse strand, counting down.
CGCTCCTAATTCACTACGATTTGGATATTTGATCCGAGTGGGCCTCTGGCCCGATAGCACTAACCATCACGTGGGAACAGTTATGGGCACTCTGCGTCATAAGCATCAGTCGAAGCTTAATGGATGTCAGTGTCTAAGCGCTACGCACCGAGTTGGACCGCGTAAAGCAACCGCCTTGATAGTGTGGGTTGCCAGGTCTGCTCTCGGCCGTGAACGTAACATGCAGGAGTTCCCAGGGTGATGGCCCAAGACCCATGGGGGCATAGGTTTAGTCCGGCGTGCTGACCTCTCTGCTAAGCCTAGGTCGGGTTGCGGCGTATCGTTTGGCCGAGGCCGGGCATGACCCAGAAAAGTGTGTCCGGCTGGAGTTAATCGAGCGTGGTGGGTAAGTTGGTGCACCCCTGCAGGGAAGAACTAATCTATGCATAGCCGGATCCTCGGTAACGGACGCTCGGAGTTGTATCCCGATCCATACAACTAGAACTGGATACTTGTGATGAGAAATGGATACTAGGGCTCTGGGATCTCTTTCTCTTAGGGAGTCGAGGAAGGATCTCTGGCCGAGGTTGATGACACTACTATTACTACTTTACATTATGCTATTCTGTACTCTTCTAATGCTGCAAGACCGCTGAAGATGATTCCGCAAGACCGCTGAAGATGCTAGTCTTCGATAGGACTAGGTCTTCTCTCTATTCTGGCATTTCTGCAGCCCAGTCCACATATACAGCCTCTCTTTGATAATGTTGCATATGTAGTGTAGATCCTTGCTTGCTGAGTACTTTGGATGAGTACTCACGGTTGCTTTGCTTCCTCTTTTCCCCATATCCTTTTGATGCGACCAGATGACGGAGCCCCGGAGCCAGTTGCCCCCACCGACGACTACTACTACCACCCCGAGGGTGGTTACTACTACGAGCTTGCCAACGACCAGGAGTAGGATCAGAGGGTCCCAGGCAGGAGGCCTGCGCCTTTTCGATCATAGTGTTTTCTTTTGCCCTGCCTTTTAAAGGCCTATCTGTGTTTTCTTTTATATCTGTACTCAGATATCTGATGCTTCCGCTGACGCTTGTATGCGAGCTTATGTATTCGAGCCCTCGAGGCCCCTGGCTTGTAATATAAAGCTTATATGACTTTATTTATGTTTTAGAGTTGTGTTGTGATATCTTCAAGTGAGTCCTTAGGCTTGATCGTGTGCATTTGCGTGTATGCTTAGTGCACCATTAAGCCGGGGTCATCACATCTGGGACTCTGATCTCTCTTCTATTCTGGTTAAATGATTTTTGTTAACTCTAACTCTAGGTTCTCGTAAATACTTTCTCCCGGAGAGCCCCTCACTCCAGATGATTGCTTGGTGCACCAGAAGATTCTGAAGATACTCTCCGATGTTTTCCCGAGACCCTTGTACCCTTCGCCGTTGCGATCCCTACCACTGATAAATCCTTATGGGTAACTACCTACATTGTCGTTCATACCTTCATCCCGAGTTGCTCTTGTTATTAAAGATGTCCTAAAATACTCTCTGATGTTCCGAGAATCCTTTATGCTTACTGCCCTGCAGTTCCTTGCCGCATGAATACCCCTATGAATAATCCTCACACTTTTCGAAGATTTGTTCATTCCTAGTTGATCAAGTGATTCACAAGATACTTTGAAGTACTATCCGATCTTCTGATAATCCTCTCCAACTATTGCTCGGCAAATACTTATCTGCTTGCATTATGGTTACTTCCGTATGTCTAGCAATACTCATTAGCATCCTTTGTCATCGTAATTTTGAGCATTTGATTCGATTGGTTTGTGAATGCTCACGATCATCAGTCCTATTTAAAATTCTTCCCTTGGTTCAGATGTTACTTCGGACATGAGCTGGTGTTCAGCGAATCAAGCCTTGATTGATTGTCATTCTGAGTCTATTCAACTTATCCATCCTTAATCAGAGTGTTTGCTTCTGATCCCTTGATTTGGAAATCATAATTCCTTTGCATTTGAGCTTTGAATTAGTCAGTTGTTTCTATAATCTAATCTCCTTGCATTCTTCCTTCTTCTGGTTGAGTACCGTTGCTCACATCAGATCCCTCGTGGACCGCCAGATCCTTTGTTTGGTTTTATCCAACAACGTCCTTCTTATTCAATAACCTTGTGAACCTTTACCCGGATACATAATGCCTTTGGTAAATTGTATCCTCTGCTTTCTCAACCATGCTCTACTTTCATGCTTGTATAAATTACTCCTGAAGTTTGCGTTATATGTTCCTAAGATGCCCCGATGGGTTGAATCTATGTCTTCCCTAAATCTGTGTGAACCCGAAGATTATGCGGGTTATATCTATTGGCATTTCTACGGATAAATTTTCAATTCTATAACTTCGTCGAAGGCGAGAAGTAAATGGAAGGTTATGCATTGCTGAAGTGGGAGTCGACCTTGAACCTTTGTGTTCATGCCCATGGACCCGATGTGGAACTTATCATGGAAGCTTCTTGTTATAATAATAATCCCTTGTGATAAGTTCATCTTGTATCTATGTTTGATCCTTTGCAACCGTGGTTCCGACCATGATTGTTCTCCTTTGATTCCATTTCTCGGACAAGTTGAAGTACTTGTCTTCTGCAGATCTTTTCACCTGTCCAACCTCTATTTTGTTCTACCTTCGAGTATTACCCTCTGGTATCTCGAGAATATCACGGAACTACATAACTTCTTATGAGTTCTTCATCAACTATTATTTCTCGCTGACTCAAATTTTCCACGGGTTCTGAGTTGTTAGACACTCGAGAACACCGATAACTGATTCGAGTCTACACTTTCCTTTCCATTGTTTTGTTAAACCTTTCTTGTAACCTGACATAACTGAGCAGTGATAATTCCCTGCTTATGTAAACACCTCGGTGTACAAACTCTGTCAGTAAGAACATGTTACTATTGTTGATGACATTCCGGTAGCCACCGATGGATGAGAACTTTGCCTATTGGTCCGCCTTCCCTTGCGAGCAGAAAAATGGTTCTCTTCGTTCCTCGCCCTTGGTACTGACGTTGTGGCCAACATAACTGACATGCTATCCTCTGACCTGCCTTGCTATCATGACCGTGGAAGACGTCAGTGCCCTTTCTACTTTTAACTCACATGGTGGGCCCATAACCCACAGTTCCATAGGATCAAAACCTGACTCTCCTATACAACCTTGATTCCAAAATATTCCTTGCACTTGGCTTCGTATGTAATTCAAGAGCTAACTTCCACACCATGTTACATTCCGGTATCATAGGCAACATTATTCTTCATTGCTCTGAACCCATTCATCACCTGTTTTAGGCATTAGCTGGATGCCTATCTGATTGAAACTTGTTGGACCTCCTTATAGCACTCTCGGTACGTTTCCTGGTGCTTCTAAAATCTCCTTCCTTGAGATAACTACCGGATGCCGATCCTTTCAGACATCCGTCCTTATAGCTTTCCCCCTTATTCCACCCCTTAAATCTCGGGACGAGATTTCTTGTAGTGGAGGAGAATTGTGACGCCCGGATAATTAAGCTACAGTAACCCTCTACTAATGATGCCACGTCACCACGTTTATTGTTGTTAAACTCGCGATGATTCAATCCCGTTCGAATTCAAATTTCAAAATCAAGTTAAACAATAAAAGTTTTCAAACATAAAGACTAAAATGTTCAAAGTGTGGCAAACAATCTCTGGTTATTTGTCATATTTTATAATGTGTTTTAATGTCCTAAAAACAATTAAAACAGTAGCTGAAGACAATTATTAAATGCCTTTAATAGTAAATAAAATACAAATCCATTTTATTAAAGTGCAATGTCATTTAGGGCAGTGGTCTATTTATTACTACTAATTTAGATGCTAAAATTATATTTTATAAAACTATTTTGGTTTAAAAGATTTTAGAAAACATAAAAGTTTCTAATAGAAAACAAAACAAAGGTTTTTTTTTTAAAAGGAGAAAGGCCAAACCCCCCCTCCCCCTGGGCCTCTTGGCACAGCTGGCAGCTAACCGGCCCACCCCGCTGCCCCCTGGCCTATATGCCCCCGTTCCCCTCCCAAACCCAGCCTCGACCCCACTCCCCCCGCATGATCCCCCTCGCGTCCTCCTCTCCCCCCCCCTCCCCATCTCCTCTCTCCCCACCTCCCCACCTTCCTCCTCATCCCCCTGCCTCTCCCCCCCCCCCCCTGATCAGATCTAGATCGGGGCAGTTGGCCCCGACGCCGGCGCCGCCCTCCCCGTTGCCCCCTTGCCAGCACTGGCGCCCTGCCGCCCGCCGTCACCAGCGACCAACAGCAGGCCGCCGCCTCGCGCCGGCGTTGACGAGCGCCTCCCCTGCACCTCGGCTACCCCATGCCGCTCGTCGCCGCAGGACCTCACCGCCGTCGCCCCTACTCCGACGGACTACCCCGAACCTCGCCGCCCGATCCCCTACAACGAGCGGTGAGGACCCCGACCCGCTCCGCCTTTCCTTTCCCTTCCAGTCCGGTCACCGCGGCCACCTGCCGCCCGCCCGCGCGGACCCTCGCCGGTGGTCGCGTCGTCCACTCCGTCCCCTGCTTACCCCCCTCGCCCCGAGCGCTCCCGCCTCACCACGCGCGTCCGCCGCACCGAGCCGCGCTCCCCGCGCGCCGCGGTCACCCTGCGCCGGGCCGCGCCCGCACAGCGCCCCGCCTACCTCGCGCCGCTCAGCTCGAATGATCACCACGCCTGGCGAGCCCTGCCGTGTGCGCTAGCCCGCCCCTGGCCACCGGCCCCGCGCTCCTCCGCCATCGCAGTGCCCCACTGCTCCTCTGCCACCAAGCGCCCGCTGCCGGCGCTCGCACCCGCGCGCGCTCGGGATCACCATTCGGGCTGGTGCCCGCACCCGATCCCCAGCGCCCGTTTGGCCCTATGCGTCCATGACGAGTGGGCTCGCCCTTGGAGAAACAAAAAAACAAAAATAAAAATAGTAATACTAATTAAATAGACAATTAATTAATTAACTTGATTAATTAGACTAATTAAACTTAGTTAATCTAATTAATTAGTTAAACTAATTAATATGTTAATTAGGGTTATGTGACAATGGCAGACGGGACCCACGCATTAGTTTGACTAGTCAACGGTCAGAATTGACCACTGACATCATGATGACATCATGCCGATGCAATAAACCCATTTTAAAATTAATCGTAATTTCAGATTATTGTTTAAAACTTTGGAAAATTAATATTAAATAATCCGTAACTCGGATGAAAATGTTTTCTACATGAAAGTTGCTCAGAAAAACGAGACGAACCTGAATACGCAGTCCGTTCGTCTGCCATGCGTCCCCAGCATAGCGAACATGGAACCATCCCCCTCCATTTCATTTGTCCGAAAATGCCAAACTTCGGGAAAACATTCTCGGATGTTTTCCCCCTTCACCCGTATCGTGTAGCACTGCGTTAGAACGCCCCTAGCTCTGCCTGTTGTTGTGTTATGCACTTGTTTGCTATGTATTTACTGTTTCTTCCCCCTCTTCTCTCCGATAGACCTCGAGACCACTACCGATGCCACTGTGATCTACTACGCCATCAATGACATTTCTTCCTTTTCAGCAGAGCTTCCAGGCAAGCCCCCCTTTGATCACTTCGATATCGCCCATTCCATTCTCTCTCATGCTTGCATTAGATTTTGCTACAGTTATTGCTTGCTCCTATTCTGATGCATAGGCTGCTTTTGTAACCTGCTCATTGTACCTTACCTACTTATCCTAAACTGCTTGGCATAGGTTGGTTAGTGATCCATCAGTGACCCCCACCTTGTGCTTGTTGCCCCTGCTTCATCATCGACGACTCGATCAACGTGATCGACGACCAGAGCCCGACACCAAACATCACATCACACACCTTTTGTTTCTCGACTCTATAGAGCTACTGTCGAGTGCCGAGGGTGATACCTCGTAATGCACTCCTGATGATAACTCTGTAGTGTAACTATTCAGTCATGGTCATCGAGGGTGATTCCTCCTTCACCACTCCCAATACGACTCTGTCGTGCAACCCCTCAAGTGTGGACCTCGAGGGTGATTCCTCCTACGTTCACCTTGATGATTACATCGAGTGGAATTCCTCGGGTTTTTCCCCTTGATGTTTGGACACACGGTTACCCTGACTTTACTTCAGACCTTTGTTAAAGTCGGGTCGGCCCTGAGGGGTACCCACGAGTTGATGTGAAAGTCGGGCGGGCCCGGAGAGCACCCGCGAGATAATTACGTGGCACGGTCGGGCATTCTGGGCCCTTGTCGTAAGTCCACGAGACGGGGTGACGGGGTCACATCGATCGTGAGTCTCTGCTCGTCTTCGCGAGTTCCCAACGCACTAATGATTTGGGTATTTGTTCTAAGTTGGCCTTTGGCCTTTACGCACTAACCACCACGCGGGAATAGTTATGGGCACTCAGCGTCGCAGTATCAGCCGAAGCTTTGTTAGACGTCCAGTTCAACATTGCGGCACGGCTGGGCCGGCACCATCATGTAGTGGTGGAGCCTGGTCCGCCCTGCTCGCAACGACCCGGAGTGCAACGGGCGATGGGCCCAAGACCCCGGAGTGCTTAGGATGTAGACCAGCGGGGACCTCTCTGCTGAGCCTAGGTAGGGCTGCGACGTGTCGATCTTCCGAGGCCGAGCATTGACTCAGAAAAGTGTGTCCGTCTAGAGTAATCAAGTGTGTTGGGTAATGTGGTGCACCCCTGCAGGGAAGTTATCTATTCAAATAGCGTGTCCACGGTAATGGACGTTCAGACTTGTATCCTGATCTTTTACAACTAGAACTGGTTACTTGAGACATGTGATGGATATGTGGCTCCGAGATTGCTTTCTCGCAGGGAGTCGAGGAAGGATCTCTGGGCGTTAATGTTACAACATGCTTGTTAAATATAAACTGCTATTCTATACTCTTGTGAATGCTGCAAGATGCTTGGAGCTGCTAGTCTTCGACAGGCTAGGCCTTCCCCTCTATTCTGGCATTCTGCAGTTCAGTCCACAGATACAACCCTTTCTTTAATACCAATGCATACTTAGTATAGATCTGATGCTTGCGAGTACTTTGGATGAGTACTCACGGTTGCTTTGCTACCCCCTTTTCCCCCTTCTTTCTTCTTTCCGGTTGTTGCAACCAGTTGCTGGATCTCAGGAGCCAGATGCCACCCCCGCCGACTACTACTACTACCCCGAGGGTGCCTACTACTACATGGAGACCGCCGACGACTAGGAGTAGTTAGGAGGTCCCAGGCAGGAGGCCTTGCCTCTTCGATCATTGTTGCTTTTGTGTTTGCCTTCTTAAGGCAGTCTTGTTTAACTTATGTCTATACTCAGATATTGTTGCTTCCGCTGACTCTTGTGTCTCGAGCTTTTGTATTCGATCCCTCGAGGCCCCTGGCTTGTAATATGAAGCTTGTATTATTTTAAGTTGTGTCTAGAGTTGTGTTGTGATATCTTCCCGTGAGTCCCTGATCTTGATCGTACACATTTGCGTGTATGATTAGTGTACGGTCGAGTCGGGGGCGTCACGGCAGGGGCACCAAATGAGGAGACCGTTGGGGCAGTACTTTGGGCAGCAATTTGCTCCCCCTCAACCTTTTCTTCCTCCTCAGTGGGTCCGGAAGGTCCAGCTTGAATGTTCTTCGAAGGTGATGAGACTAGGTTCTCCATTTCAATTTCTTCGTCAATCTTTTCCTCGGGAGCATTTTGCTCGGGCACAGTCATAACTTCATTGGGATTGACAAGATAAATGTCCACCACATCCGCTTCTTATTCGACTGAGGTAGGAATTACCACAGTCTCAACTTGTTGTTCGACTACTTCCTCGGGATGAGGGGATAGTGGAATCTGTTGAAGTGGTGCACTTGAGTCAATAGGAGCATCAGCTGAAGGAGATTTGACATGACTGTCCTTGACTTCTTTTGGCTTATTTGCTCTAGCCTGAGCTCTCTGACATTTTTCCTCTTTCTCCCTGCATCGAGCAAGATTTTCCTGACACTGAATCTCTTCGATTCTTTGATCACAGAGCTGGGAGACATCCATTTTCATCCTGGAGTGCCACTCTATCTTGTTGTTCCTCATGGTAGTGAGGGGTTTGGTGGTTTCAAGAATGGCCTTATTCACATCCTTTCTTTCAGCTTCAGACTTGGCTTCCCTTCTCATTTTCTCCAGAAGCTTCTTATCTTCGATAGCCTGATTGAATTGTTTGGTGATTTCCTTCAGATCAGTGAAGTGCTTTGCCACCATCTTGGTAATATCTTCAGGCAAACCCAAATCACCCAACTCAGCTGGATTGGCATCATAGGAAGCACCTTCAAGGATGTCGAATATCATATCAAAATCATATTCCTTTATCGAAGTAGGAATAATTTTCTTCGCCTTCTTGGCGGAAACTGCTGCTTTTTCATCAGTGACCAGCTTCCTCTTGGCAGCTGGGGCAGCAGAACCCAAAGGTTTATCAAAGGGAATTGGTGCAAGCCTTGGTGAAGATCTCACAGGTGGTGATTTCTTGGCAGGTGAAGGAGTGTGATATGGCTTATCGAGCAACGCTCGTTGATCATACATGGGAATTTCAGCGCCAGCATTATTTTCAGAAGATTCTTCATCAGACGAGGCAGATGCAACCTTTCTGGACTTACTCACAACAGACTTCTTCTTCGGAGCTCGAGGAGAAACTGACTTCCTCTTCTTCTTCTCTTTTCGGGCAGATACCCTTTCCTTCTTCTCAATTACATCTTGTTGAGTCAGCTCAACATTTCGCTGCTCAACTTGGTTCTTCTTCGCAAGCCTAGCCTCACGCCTAGCCTTTGCCTTTTCCCTCTTAGCAACTTCTTTGGGAAAATCAGCTGTGGTTTTCAGAGAATCGGCATGAGCATAGGGAGGTGGTGCTGGCCTTACTTTCTCATCTTCCTGGCCTAGACAGCCTTCTGCAATGCAATTATTCCAGGGTGGAGTGAAAGCAAACAATATCTGATATTTCCGTCGAACGTTCTCGTAGTTGAACCATTTCTTCGCCCAGTGTTGGCAAATCTTTTGCAATCTAGTGTTCCTATCTTGAGCTGTTTCCACACCTGGTGGAGTCCTGTATGTTTCCTGATCAGACATCTCAGCTGCTGTATTTCTTTCTCTTCCTCTGCCACCCTTCTTGGGATTTCCATCTGAGAACATGGTCTTGGAATCAGTGACTAGCTCATCTTCTGGCTGACGGTGAGCAGAAGGAATATCATCATCAACGTCATCAGCAGATTCTGATTCGGCCTTCTTCTTCGGCGCTCTTGGTGTCTTGGTGGATTTTTGTTCGACCACCTTTGCTTTGGCAGCCACCCTTGGCTGTTGAGGGATTTCTTCCTCTGAACCAGAGTGCTCATCCGAACTGTTTTCCATGACCACTCCTGAACAAAAACACAAAAGCGAAAGAAGGCACGGTCGAGGTCACAAGCATGCACATAGGATTTTTTTAAACACAAAACAGAGGGTTTTACAGGAGGAACTGATGGATTCAAGTCATGCACTAGCAAGATATCATCGAGTAAATTCCAGTACGCCTAAGGACGACACAACGGATTCTCTAATCTTTCGAAGAGCATGCACAGTGAACCCTAGATCCAAAGGACATGTACGAGGAACAATTGCAAACCGTACAAGTGAAAACTAACAGAGCCTAGAAGATCTACCGCACCGAAATAACATGGAATAAATCATGTCGGGAGGAACTGCTCTAGAACAGGAGTTGAGTAGAGCAAGAACCGGATCTGAATGCCCTAACTTGGCGAGGCAGATCAACTATGGCAGAGCAGGAAGGAGGAATTACCGCACTGGCACGACCAACAGTGACGGAGCTTCGCCGGAGTTGCACAACAATGCTTGACGTCGACGTTGCTTCAAGCTCAGGCTCGGGCGGAGAGCGAGAGTAGGGTTTGAGGCCAAACAGAGAGGAACTAAGGAAGAAGAGACCCGGAGCGGGGGGTTTATATAGCCTGAAGGAAAAACCACCACTCCTAAATCTACGGACGAAAAAATCGAGACGTTCCCCATTCAACGGGCGAGATCATGATAAAGAGATCGTGGGCACGTGTCAGCCGTTTCCTGCCAAATTCTCGGTAACTAAACTGAATGCCGAAGGGTTTGAGGAAGGGCAAGCACCAAAACAGATGAAGGAATTTGAGGATGATTTAATTCGCGACCAAGGACGTCGGAAAGAAATCTTCTTCAGATCAAGTGCATGTTTGTGACACGAGGAACAGAAAAAAAAACAGAATAGGAATCTAGATGAAAACACAAAAGAAAACAACTGAAAAGGAGAGCTAGAACACTACGAATAAAAACAAGAAAACAAGAGCACCAACAAAGATTGCATTGAGGGCATAGGATGAGAGTGTGATATCCCTGAGAGAGTTTCCTGCAAGAAATGATTAGTTCTTCTTCACAACCCACACCTGTGTGGGAGGTGATGACCTCATTTGCTTCGCCTGGCTTGGGATATTTCTTTGACGTGTTCTGCGTGACACCTGAGTACTATGATAATAATCATATGAATAGGCATTGAAGTTGTTTCCAGATGCATGAGTATAATGATTAGAGGATATGCACATGTACTCCTTCTGACGCAAGTGAGGGTGATAATCATTTGAGAATGATAATTGATTCGGCTGTGAATGGTAGCCATTTCCTCGTCGAGGATTATCCTGCACAGTCAGATTAGCAGTAACAGATAGATTTTCAATGATATTTTTCTTCACCCAGATTTGCTTCTTGGGAGAGCCTACCCTGCAGTTAGTTCCAACATATTGAGCAAAAACCTTACCATTCTGTTGCTTGAAGAGTTTGTAATTTGAGTCACTTGACTCGTTAGTTTCAACAGAAATGGGCGAAAGATAACCAGATAGAGTTTCAGGTTCAAGGGTTTTACTATTTGCTCGAATCCAAGTTGTACGAGGATATTGTTCGGGAGTCCAGTACGAACCATCCACATTAAGTTTCTTTTCGAAACCTAATCCTTCCTTCTGAGGATTTTTGTGAAGAATAGACTTCTTGAGCACATCACACAAGGTTTGATGCCCTTTCAGGCTCCTTAGCATTCCAGTCTCAAGTAAGCCTATTAACCTACAATTTTCTTCAGTAAGAGCAGCAAAATCCTCGGAAGAGGGGTTAGTGGTGCCATTAGAAGTAGCGGTGTTTTCTTTCACAGCATTTGAAGTTTCAGCATGAGAATCTGCATTGCTACGTTCTAGGCAAGTTAAGCAAGGGGGTACAAAACCATCAGGAAGTTGAACAGATTGCTCGGCGAAGAGAGAAGCTTTTTCTAAAGCCAGTTCGTTATGAGACTCTTTCAGTGACACGAGTTCTTGATTCCTGCTAAGGAGTTCATTTGATAAACTCTCGTTGTCAACTGCAAGTGAGTCATATCGAATGGTAAGATTATCAATAGTTGATGAAAAAGCATCTTGCTCTTCAATCAACTTTTGATTCTTCTCCATCTCTTCGACCAGTAATCCTTCAGTTTTTCTGAGATTTCTTTCAAGCATTTCAAGTTCATCGTGTTGAGATTTATAAATTTTGACCAGCTTGGCATAAGATATGTATTCAGGAGAGCATTCATCCATGGACCTAAGGTGTTTGGTAGATACCTGATCCTTTGAGGATTTTGCCATGAGGCAAAAGGCGATTGGTTCATCATCACTTGATTCATCATCTCTTGAATCATCATCAGTGTCTGAGTTGGTGACTTTCTTTGATGATTCAATAGCAACGTAGGCATTACTTCTCCCAATCATTTTGTAGAATTCTTCTTCATCGGAATCAGTATCTGTGGCTTCTTCTTCAGATTCTACTGTCAAGTCTGCATATGCTCTGTTCAGTCGTGACATCCTCTTCATATTTGATTCAATGACTGCTCTGGCCTTAATGTCTGTGACTGGTCTCTTCGAAGAAGATGAAGTAGTAATTTTCTTTGAGAGCTTAGTATGACGATCCATTCAAGTAAAACCACTGCAGTGAAGATATTTCCATCTGCTGCTAGGTTTTCCTTCCCAACCAGGGCAATCAGCGATGACATGGCCGTATAGTTTGCATTTAAAGCACTTCATATCTTTCGGAGGCAAACATCTTCTTGATGATTCTGGTGCATGGAATTCTTCATCATTGACGAGATAAAGGTTGTGTCTTTTAAGATCACTCAGTCGTTGTGTGAGCATTTCAAGTTCTTGAGTGATGGAGTGTTGATTTTCGACATCTTCTTCTTCTTCTTCTTCTTCTTCAGAACTACCATAATGTGAGAGAATTTCTCCTTCACCTTCCGAAGAGGATTCTTGATTTGCCGTTTCCAGCTCCATCTTTTCTTCGTGGATTGACAGCAATGTCATGATCTCAACATAGTGAAGTTCTTCATAGTCAGGTCTTTGTTTGATTTCAGACACAATGAGATCAAAGGATTCATCAAGAGCACTCAGAAGCTTGTTGACTACATCTCTATCAGTGATATCAGTTACCCCTAGCTGGTGTAGTCTTTCAACAATGTTTGTCAATCGATCAGTGAGTTCCATAACAATCTCCTTGCGCAGGCTTCTAAATCCAGTGAACATGGCCTGAAGCATTTTGATGTGAGGATCAGATCGGGCAACAAGATCTACATGAGCGTTGTTAAGAGCATCCCACATTTGCTTCGCGGTGTTGAGCTTGTGAAACCGAAGGAAAATGTCTTTTGATAGACTGCCACATATGATATCTTTTGCTTGAGCATCCAACTGCAGATTTTCCTTGTCATCAGAGGACAGATTGTCTTGTTGCTGAATGGTGTATCCTTCTTCCACAATCTACCACAGATCATAGTTGACAACTTGAATTCTGATTCTCATTCATTCTTTCCAGTACAGATAGTCATTTCCATCAAATATGGGAAACCTTTCAGAGTGCGAGGATCTACCTGCAAGCGACATACTCAAAACTCCAAGGACGTTAGACCTTCAATAAACAGAGACAGGGAGTACCCACTCTGATACCAATTGTTAGGACCGAGAGTATATCGACCAGAGGGGGTGAATGGGAGATTCAAATTTTCTTTTAAAAGCTTTGAAAGCTAGTCCACACACCGCAGCGGAATAGAGTATAGAGAGAAATGCACTGAATCAGATATCCTCGTCAGAAGCATATTCATCGAGAAAGGCATTTACAATAGAGCGAGCTTGATTGATAATAGGTTTAACTATGATGAGAGTTATGCAACAAGCAAACAAGTGTAACAGAATGAAACAAAACATAACGACCATTGAAGGAAATACAATCTCAGGGTTACACCATATAATAAGGATACAAATTGATAATGTAGGAGTAAGGACGAAGATAATGAAATGATTTGATACTACAACACAGGATAAATGACACAGATCAGAACAAAGATCAGATAAACCAAAGGCACAGAGCACAAATGTAAACTACTGAAAGAATTGCAGTAGAGTAGATATAACCAGTGGTGCTCGATGGTGACAAGAGATTTGGTAGACCAGTTCACCCTTCTACCAAAGGGCTATGTCTGGTTGGAGGGGCTGTGACTTAACACGAAAGATAAACTCTCTTCACCCTATTCTCCTTCAACACAGAGCTGGTCAGACTCAGGTTGATTTCACTCGTGGTAGATACTTATCGGTGATCTCCAAACCTTCGGTCGACCTTCGCGAACCACAATCACTCTTGGTTGCTGAAGATCAGGCTCGGTAAAGATTACGACTCTTCATCACTCAAATCCAAACCTATCCGTCTAGAGAGTGCGCAGCTCTCAAGAGTAATAGGTACAAGAACTCTCACTCAGATCTGCTGTGATGCTAAACCACTGTCTAAGTTTGGGCTCTTGATTTTTCTCTCGGTGGATCTTTAAACTCAAATCACTGAGAGAGGGGTTGCTCAAATCAATCTTCTCGGAAATCTCAAGCGGAGCAACCAATGGATAAAGTTGAAGCGGGGTGGCTATTTATAGCTGCAGCCTTCCTAGATGGGAAATGACCAAATTGGACATCGGCCTTAGCCAATAGTCGAGCGACACGATTCCAATGGTCGGATTTGAGCTCAACGGTAACATTCCTTGCTGAGCAAGAAATGCTAACTCCTCGGTCCGAGGCAAATCTCTCGCAGCGAAGAAGATCATAGTCTCTTGCTGGCAAGTATTTACTCGGAGCACAAAGAGATTTCTCTCGCATCTTTAATAGGTTGTAGCTAAGCATCATAGCTGATCTAAGCAACGAGAACCGATACCCCTCTTAATAGTACTGAGGTCCTATGACTCAAAAGACTGAAAGAAGGAAAACTCAACGAATGCTACGTCTTCATTTTGTCTACGACTTCAATCACGACAGTCAGTTTCTTCGGACGACAGTATTGAAACAGAAAGCTTCGCTATCTCAGCAAATCTTTCAAGGGATCGATCTCTTCACATTAATCTTCTTGACTCTATCTCTTCATCAGATGTAGCTCGTTCTTCTCTGCAGCACAGATATGCTTTGGTGAAGTTCCTAGAACTCTGCACCGGAGACAGCATTCTCTTCGGTTGTGTATGGACTTTTCCCTCTGTGTGCACTAGCAAACACATTAGTCCATACCTGTTTTTGTCAACAATCTCCAAAACTCAAGGTAGGCAGATATTGCACCAACACTTTTGTCCAGAAAAAATCGTAAATTCTTTTAGCGTTTGTACTCCATTTGGTAATGATTTTCTGGAAAACCAAAAACAAATGAGGACCCATTGGTGCGGGCATCACTGATGACGAGAATTATGACCAGTGGGCAAACTTTTGTCGATCATATCTCCATATGACTCTTGTTCATCTTTTGATGCTTCATGTTGTGAGCTCAGAACGATTCTACTAGAACTTCAGGACAATTGAGTGCTATTTGCTCACATGGTCTGACTATCTCCGTCTTACACTTCTCATCCCGTTTGTACTCATGTGGACATGACGTAGTCTGAATCGCTAAGTGGCATAGATGGTTGCGACACTAGGAAGAGCACCTTTTAATCTTGATTTTAGTTGTGGGAGATCACCCTAATAATTGACTACTGTGCAATTAAAGGGTGCAAACAACAAAGGGATAAACATCTTAGGCAATTCATAATAGCATGATATGGTATAGGCCTGGGCGTCGGGAACGTCTCCATGGTCCTCGGAGGTCTTCATGAAGTTTTCTCTAAAACATTGTCGTGGCGACAATATGAAAACTACCGCCATGGCACCGATTTTGTTCTCCCGCGCCTGCGAAGCTCCAAGTCCTCCATGTAACGTGTAGGCTATCTCTACGTCTATTACATTAAGGTGGCAATCCCGTGGCTCCAGCCATCATGTCGTGACGTGCAGGCCACTTAACATTACAACATAAATATCTCATACAAAAACTCATTCTCGTGACGAAGGCTATACCACATCATATGCTAACTTGCTAAACCAAGTTAGACGTCCTCTAATCAGTTTGGCAAATTTAATTTACGTGGTTGCTAGAGTTTCTGGATAACACTAACTACCTACGTGCACACATAAGGCGATAATTCATCATGCTAGATTAACTTTCGGGGTGTGTGAAAGAAGAGACTTAATTGAAAATCTCGTCCCCCACAATAATCTTCGTCAAAAACACGTGACCCCTAAGAAGATCATTCATCTTCATCACCCTCTTGTGTATGCGACAGTTCACTATTCTTGACTATGATGGGGTGCTACTTGTGAGCTGCGTTGGGATTTTCCCCGAAGAGGAAGGGTGAAGCAATATAGTAGCTGTTAAGTATTTCCCTCGGTGAGAACCAAGGTTATCGAACCAATAGGAGAACACGCAAATTCTAGTTAATTACGCCTACACGCACAAAAGCAAATACTTGCACCCAACGCGGGCAAGAGGGTTGTCAATCCCCTTGAACTCGTTACTTGCAAGGATTAAATCTGGTAGTGGTAGATTGATAGAAATAGAAGAAAATAAATTTCATCAAGGTATTTTTGGTTTAAATAATATGATTAAAGTAGACCCCGGGGCCATAGTTTTCACTAGAGGCTTCTCTCTGGAAACAATAGCATACAGTGGGTAAACAAATTACTGTTGGGCAACTGATAGAAAAGCGCATAGTTATGATGTTATTCATGGCAATGATCACATATATGGGCATCACGTCTGTGACAAGTAGACCGACTCCTGCCTGCATCTACTACTATTACTCCACCAACTGACTGCTATCCAGCATGCATCTATGGCATTAAGTTCAAGACAAACAGAGTAACGCTTTAAGCAAGATGACATGATGTAGACAAAGTAAACTCAAGCAATACGAATAAACCCCATTGTTTTATCCTTAATGTCAATAATACAAATACGTTCCTCGCTACGGTCACTGGGTGAGGACACCGCAAGATTGAACCCATTACAAAGCAGCTCTCCCACTGAAGATAAATCATCTAGTTGGCCAAACCAAACGGATAGATCGGAGAGAAATACAGAGTTGTCATAATCATGCATAATAAAGTTCAGAAAAGACTCAATTGCTTTTAATGAATAATCTGATCATAAACCAACAATTCATCGAATCCCAACAGACACACCGCAAAAGAAGATTACATCGGATAGAACTCCAAGAAGATCGAGGAGAACATTGTATTGAAGATCAAAGAGAGAGAAGAAGCCATCTAGCTACTAGCTATGGACCCGTAGGTCTGTGGTGAACTACTCACACATCATCGGTAGGGTAGCAAGGTTGATGTAGAAGCCCTCCGTGATCAACTCCCCCTCCGGCACAATATCAAAAAAGGCTTCCAGATGAGATCGCGGAAGAATTGAAGCTTGTGGCGGCAAAAAAATTGTTTTGGGTGGCTCTCTAGGGGTTTCCCAATATTTGAGAATTTATAGAAGTGGAATTAGGTCAGACGGAGCCACGTGGGGCCCACAAGGCATCAGGGCGTGCCCTGTTGCCTTGTCGTCTCCTCGTTTGTCGTCTGGTCTCCTCCCGAATCTTCTAGGCTCTCTTTTATCCAGAAAAAATCGTAAAAAATATGTGGTGTTTGGACTCCATTTGGTAATGATTTTCTAGAAAACCAAAAACAAACAAGGACCCTTTGGTGTGGACATCACTGATGGCAAGAATTATGACCAGTGGGCAAACTTTTGCCGATCATATCTCCATATGACTCTTATTCATCTTCTGATGCTTTGTGCTCTGAGCTCAGAACGATTCTACTAGAACTTCAGGACAACCGAGTGCTATTTGCTCACATGGTCTGACCATCTCCGTCTTACACTTCTCATCCAGTTTGTACTCATGTGGACATGACGTACTCTGAATCGCTAGGTGTCATAGATGGTTGCGACACTAGGAAGAGCACCTTTTAATCTTAATTTTAGTTGTGAGAGATCACCCTAATAATTGACTACTATGCTATTAAAGGGTGAAAACAACAAAGGGATAAACATCTCAGGCAATTGATAATAGCATGATATGGTATAGCCCTGGGCGTCGGGAACGTCTCCATGGTCCTCGGAGGTCTTCATTAAATTTTCTCTAAAACATTGTCGTGGCGACAATATGAAAACTACCGCCGCGGCACCGATTTTGTTCTCTTGCGCCTACGAAGCTCCAAGTCCTCCATGTAACGTGTAGGCTATCTCTACGTCTATTACATTAAGGTGACAATCTCGTGGCTCCAGCCATCATGCCGTGACGTGATGGCCACTTAACATTACAACATATAACTATCTCATACAAAAGCTCATTGTCATGATGAAGGCCATACCACATCATATGCAAACCTACAAAACAAAGTTAGAGTCCTCTAATCAATTTGGCAAATTTAATTTACGTGGTTTCTAGGGTTTCTGGATAACAATAACTACCTACATGCACACATAAGGCAATAATTCATCATGCTAGATTAACTTTCGGGGTGTGTGAAAGAAGAGACTTAATTGAAAATCTCGTCCCCCACAATAATCTTCGTCAAAAACACGTGACCCCTAAGAAGATCATTCATCTTCATCACCCTCTTGTGTATGCGACAGTTCACTATTCTTGACTATGATGGGGTGCTACTTGTGAGCTGCGTTGGGATTTTCCCCGAGGAGGAAGGGTGAAGCAATATAGTAGCTGTTAAGTATTTCCCTCGGTGAGAACCAAGGTTATCGAACCAATAGGAGAACACGCAAATTCTAGTTAATTACACCTACACGCACAAAAGCAAATACTTGCACCCAACGCGGGCAAGAGGGTTGTCAATCCCCTTGAACTCGTTACTTGCAAGGATTAAATCTGGTAGTGGTAGATTGATAGAAATAGAAGAAAATAAATTTCATCAAGGTATTTTTGGTTTAAATAATATGATTAAAGTAGACCCCGGGGCCATAGTTTTCACTAGAGGCTTCTCTCTGGAAACAATAGCATACAGTGGGTAAACAAATTACTGTTGGGCAACTGATAGAAAAGCGCATAGTTATGATGTTATTCATGGCAATGATCACATATATGGGCATCACGTCTGTGACAAGTAGACCGACTCCTGCCTGCATCTACTACTATTACTCCACCAACTGACTGCTATCCAGCATGCATCTATGGCATTAAGTTCAAGACAAACAGAGTAACGCTTTAAGCAAGATGACATGATGTAGACAAAGTAAACTCAAGCAATACGAATAAACCCCATTGTTTTATCCTTAATGTCAATAATACAAATACGTTCCTCGCTACGGTCACTGGGTGAGGACACCGCAAGATTGAACCCATTACAAAGCAGCTCTCCCACTGAAGATAAATCATCTAGTTGGCCAAACCAAACGGATAGATCGGAGAGAAATACAGAGTTGTCATAATCATGCATAATAAAGTTCAGAAAAGACTCAATTGCTTTTAATGAATAATCTGATCATAAACCAACAATTCATCGAATCCCAACAGACACACCGCAAAAGAAGATTACATCGGATAGAACTCCAAGAAGATCGAGGAGAACATTGTATTGAAGATCAAAGAGAGAGAAGAAGCCATCTAGCTACTAGCTATGGACCCGTAGGTCTGTGGTGAACTACTCACACATCATCGGTAGGGTAGCAAGGTTGATGTAGAAGCCCTCCGTGATCAACTCCCCCTCCGGCACAATATCAAAAAAGGCTTCCAGATGAGATCGCGGAAGAATTGAAGCTTGTGGCGGCAAAAAAATTGTTTTGGGTGGCTCTCTAGGGGTTTCCCAATATTTGAGAATTTATAGAAGTGGAATTAGGTCAGACGGAGCCACGTGGGGCCCACAAGGCATCAGGGCGTGCCCTGTTGCCTTGTCGTCTCCTCGTTTGTCGTCTGGTCTCCTCCCGAATCTTCTAGGCTCTCTTTTATCCAGAAAAAATCGTAAAAAATATGTGGTGTTTGGACTCCATTTGGTAATGATTTTCTAGAAAACCAAAAACAAACAAGGACCCTTTGGTGTGGACATCACTGATGGCAAGAATTATGACCAGTGGGCAAACTTTTGCCGATCATATCTCCATATGACTCTTATTCATCTTCTGATGCTTTGTGCTCTGAGCTCAGAACGATTCTACTAGAACTTCAGGACAACCGAGTGCTATTTGCTCACATGGTCTGACCATCTCCGTCTTACACTTCTCATCCAGTTTGTACTCATGTGGACATGACGTACTCTGAATCGCTAGGTGTCATAGATGGTTGCGACACTAGGAAGAGCACCTTTTAATCTTAATTTTAGTTGTGAGAGATCACCCTAATAATTGACTACTATGCTATTAAAGGGTGAAAACAACAAAGGGATAAACATCTCAGGCAATTGATAATAGCATGATATGGTATAGCCCTGGGCGTCGGGAACGTCTCCATGGTCCTCGGAGGTCTTCATTAAATTTTCTCTAAAACATTGTCGTGGCGACAATATGAAAACTACCGCCGCGGCACCGATTTTGTTCTCTTGCGCCTGCGAAGCTCCAAGTCCTCCATGTAACGTGTAGGCTATCTCTACGTCTATTACATTAAGGTGACAATCTCGTGGCTCCAGCCATCATGCCGTGACGTGATGGCCACTTAACATTACAACATATAACTATCTCATACAAAAGCTCATTGTCATGATGAAGGCCATACCACATCATATGCAAACCTACAAAACAAAGTTAGAGTCCTCTAATCAATTTGGCAAATTTAATTTACGTGGTTTCTAGGGTTTCTGGATAACACTAACTACCTACATGCACACATAAGGCAATAATTCATCATGCTAGATTAACTTTCGGGGTGTGTGAAAGAAGAGACTTAATTGAAAATCTCGTCCCCCACAATAATCTTCGTCAAAAACACGTGACCCCTAAGAAGATCATTCATCTTCATCACCCTCTTGTGTATGCGACAGTTCACTATTCTTGACTATGATGGGGTGCTACTTGTGAGCTGCGTTGGGATTTTCCCCGAGGAGGAAGGGTGAAGCAATATAGTAGCTGTTAAGTATTTCCCTCGGTGAGAACCAAGGTTATCGAACCAATAGGAGAACACGCAAATTCTAGTTAATTACACCTACACGCACAAAAGCAAATACTTGCACCCAACGCGGGCAAGAGGGTTGTCAATCCCCTTGAACTCGTTACTTGCAAGGATTAAATCTGGTAGTGGTAGATTGATAGAAATAGAAGAAAATAAATTTCATCAAGGTATTTTTGGTTTAAATAATATGATTAAAGTAGACCCCGGGGCCATAGTTTTCACTAGAGGCTTCTCTCTGGAAACAATAGCATACAGTGGGTAAACAAATTACTGTTGGGCAACTGATAGAAAAGCGCATAGTTATGATGTTATTCATGGCAATGATCACATATATGGGCATCACGTCTGTGACAAGTAGACCGACTCCTGCCTGCATCTACTACTATTACTCCACCAACTGACTGCTATCCAGCATGCATCTATGGCATTAAGTTCAAGACAAACAGAGTAACGCTTTAAGCAAGATGACATGATGTAGACAAAGTAAACTCAAGCAATACGAATAAACCCCATTGTTTTATCCTTAATGTCAATAATACAAATACGTTCCTCGCTACGGTCACTGGGTGAGGACACCGCAAGATTGAACCCATTACAAAGCAGCTCTCCCACTGAAGATAAATCATCTAGTTGGCCAAACCAAACGGATAGATCGGAGAGAAATACAGAGTTGTCATAATCATGCATAATAAAGTTCAGAAAAGACTCAATTGCTTTTAATGAATAATCTGATCATAAACCAACAATTCATCGAATCCCAACAGACACACCGCAAAAGAAGATTACATCGGATAGAACTCCAAGAAGATCGAGGAGAACATTGTATTGAAGATCAAAGAGAGAGAAGAAGCCATCTAGCTACTAGCTATGGACCCGTAGGTCTGTGGTGAACTACTCACACATCATCGGTAGGGTAGCAAGGTTGATGTAGAAGCCCTCCGTGATCAACTCCCCCTCCGGCACAATATCAAAAAAGGCTTCCAGATGAGATCGCGGAAGAATTGAAGCTTGTGGCGGCAAAAAAATTGTTTTGGGTGGCTCTCTAGGGGTTTCCCAATATTTGAGAATTTATAGAAGTGGAATTAGGTCAGACAGAGCCACGTGGGGCCCACAAGGCATCAGGGCGTGCCCTGTTGCCTTGTCGTCTCCTCGTTTGTCGTCTGGTCTCCTCCCGAATCTTCTAGGCTCTCTTTTATCCAGAAAAAATCGTAAAAAATATGTGGTGTTTGGACTCCATTTGGTAATGATTTTCTAGAAAACCAAAAACAAACAAGGACCCTTTGGTGTGGACATCACTGATGGCAAGAATTATGACCAGTGGGCAAACTTTTGCCGATCATATCTCCATATGACTCTTATTCATCTTCTGATGCTTTGTGCTCTGAGCTCAGAACGATTCTACTAGAACTTCAGGATAACCGAGTGCTATTTGCTCACATGGTCTGACCATCTCCGTCTTACACTTCTCATCCAGTTTGTACTCATGTGAACATGACGTACTCTGAATCGCTAGGTGTCATAGATGGTTGCGACACTAGGAAGAGCACCTTTTAATCTTAATTTTAGTTGTGAGAGATCACCCTAATAATTGACTGCTGTGCTATTAAAGGGTGAAAACAACAAAGGGATAAACATCTCAGGCAATTGATAATAGCATGATATGGTATAGCCCTGGGCGTCGGGAACGTCTCCATGGTCCTCGGAGGTCTTCATTAAATTTTCTCTAAAACATTGTCGTGGCGACAATATGAAAACTACCGCCGTGGCACCGATTTTGTTCTCTTGCGCCTGCGAAGCTCCAAGTCCTCCATGTAACGTGTAGGCTATCTCTACGTCTATTACATTAAGGTGACAATCTCGTGGCTCCAGCCATCATGCCGTGACGTGATGGCCACTTAACATTACAACATATAACTATCTCATACAAAAGCTCATTGTCATGATGAAGGCCATACCACATCATATGCAAACCTACAAAACAAAGTTAGAGTCCTCTAATCAATTTGGCAAATTTAATTTACGTGGTTTCTAGGGTTTCTGGATAACACTAACTACCTACATGCACACATAAGGCAATAATTCATCATGCTAGATTAACTTTCGGGGTGTGTGAAAGAAGAGACTTAATTGAAAACCTCGTCCCCCACAATAATCTTCGTCAAAAACACGTGACCCCTAAGAAGATCATTCATCTTCATCACCCTCTTGTGTATGCGACAGTTCACTATTCTTGACTATGATGGGGTGCTACTTGTGAGCTGCGTTGGGATTTTCCCCGAAGAGGAAGGGTGAAGCAATATAGTAGCTATTAAGTATTTCCCTCGGTGAGAACCAAGGTTATCGAACCAATAGGAGAACACGCAAATTCTAGTTAATTACACCTACACGCACAAAAGCAAATACTTGCACCCAACGCGGGCAAGAGGGTTGTCAATCCCCTTGAACTCGTTACTTGCAAGGATTAAATCTGGTAGTGGTAGATAGATAGAAATAGAAGAAAATAAATTTCATCAAGGTATTTTTGGTTTTAATAATATGATTAAAGTAGACCCCGGGGCCATAGTTTTCACTAGAGGCTTCTCTCTGGAAACAATAGCATACAGTGGGTAAACAAATTACTGTTGGGCAACTGATAGAAAAGCGCATAGTTATGATGTTATTCATGGCAATGATCACATATATGGGCATCACGTCTGTGACAAGTAGACCGACTCCTGCCTGCATCTACTACTATTACTCCACCAACTGACTGCTATCCAGCATGCATCTATGGCATTAAGTTCAAGACAAACAGAGTAACGCTTTAAGCAAGATGACATGATGTAGACAAAGTAAACTCAAGCAATACGAATAAACCCCATTGTTTTATCCTTAATGTCAATAATACAAATACGTTCCTCGCTACGGTCACTGGGTGAGGACACCGCAAGATTGAACCCATTACAAAGCAGCTCTCCCACTGAAGATAAATCATCTAGTTGGCCAAACCAAACGGATAGATCGGAGAGAAATACAGAGTTGTCATAATCATGCATAATAAAGTTCAGAAAAGACTCAATTGCTTTTAATGAATAATCTGATCATAAACCAACAATTCATCGAATCCCAACAGACACACCGCAAAAGAAGTTTACATCGGATAGAACTCCAAGAAGATCGAGGAGAACATTGTATTGAAGATCAAAGAGAGAGAAGAAGCCATCTAGCTACTAGCTATGGACCCGTAGGTCTGTGGTGAACTACTCACACATCATCGGTAGGGTAGCAAGGTTGATGTAGAAGCCCTCCGTGATCAACTCCCCCTCCGGCACAATATCAAAAAAGGCTTCCAGATGAGATCGCGGAAGAATTGAAGCTTGTGGCGGCAAAAAAATTGTTTTGGGTGGCTCTCTAGGGGTTTCCCAATATTTGAGAATTTATAGAAGTGGAATTAGGTCAGACAGAGCCACGTGGGGCCCACAAGGCATCAGGGCGTGCCCTGTTGCCTTGTCGTCTCCTCGTTTGTCGTCTGGTCTCCTCCCGAATCTTCTAGGCTCTCTTTTATCCAGAAAAAATCGTAAAAAATATGTGGTGTTTGGACTCCATTTGGTAATGATTTTCTAGAAAACCAAAAACAAACAAGGACCCTTTGGTGTGGACATCACTGATGGCAAGAATTATGACCAGTGGGCAAACTTTTGCCGATCATATCTCCATATGACTCTTATTCATCTTCTGATGCTTTGTGCTCTGAGCTCAGAACGATTCTACTAGAACTTCAGGATAACCGAGTGCTATTTGCTCACATGGTCTGACCATCTCCGTCTTACACTTCTCATCCAGTTTGTACTCATGTGGACATGACGTACTCTGAATCGCTAGGTGTCATAGATGGTTGCGACACTAGGAAGAGCACCTTTTAATCTTAATTTTAGTTGTGAGAGATCACCCTAATAATTGACTGCTGTGCTATTAAAGGGTGAAAACAACAAAGGGATAAACATCTCAGGCAATTGATAATAGCATGATATGGTATAGCCCTGGGCGTCCGGAACGTCTCCATGGTCCTCGGAGGTCTTCATTAAATTTTCTCTAAAACATTGTCGTGGCGACAATATGAAAACTACCGCCGTGGCACCGATTTTGTTCTCTTGCGCCTGCGAAGCTCCAAGTCCTCCATGTAACGTGTAGGCTATCTCTACGTCTATTACATTAAGGTGACAATCTCGTGGCTCCAGCCATCATGCCGTGACGTGATGGCCACTTAACATTACAACATATAACTATCTCATACAAAAGCTCATTGTCATGATGAAGGCCATACCACATCATATGCAAACCTACAAAACAAAGTTAGAGTCCTCTAATCAATTTGGCAAATTTAATTTACGTGGTTTCTAGGGTTTCTGGATAACACTAACTACCTACATGCACACATAAGGCAATAATTCATCATGCTAGATTAACTTTCGGGGTGTGTGAAAGAAGAGACTTAATTGAAAACCTCGTCCCCCACAATAATCTTCGTCAAAAACACGTGACCCCTAAGAAGATCATTCATCTTCATCACCCTCTTGTGTATGCGACAGTTCACTATTCTTGACTATGATGGGGTGCTACTTGTGAGCTGCGTTGGGATTTTCCCCGAAGAGGAAGGGTGAAGCAATATAGTAGCTATTAAGTATTTCCCTCGGTGAGAACCAAGGTTATCGAACCAATAGGAGAACACCCAAATTCTAGTTAATTACACCTACACGCACAAAAGCAAATACTTGCACCCAACGCGGGCAAGAGGGTTGTCAATCCCCTTGAACTCGTTACTTGCAAGGATTAAATCTGGTAGTGGTAGATAGATAGAAATAGAAGAAAATAAATTTCATCAAGGTATTTTTGGTTTTAATAATATGATTAAAGTAGACCCCGGGGCCATAGTTTTCACTAGAGGCTTCTCTCTGGAAACAATAGCATACAGTGGGTAAACAAATTACTGTTGGGCAACTGATAGAAAAGCGCATAGTTATGATGTTATTCATGGCAATGATCACATATATGGGCATCACGTCTGTGACAAGTAGACCGACTCCTGCCTGCATCTACTACTATTACTCCACCAACTGACTGCTATCCAGCATGCATCTATGGCATTAAGTTCAAGACAAACAGAGTAACGCTTTAAGCAAGATGACATGATGTAGACAAAGTAAACTCAAGCAATACGAATAAACCCCATTGTTTTATCCTTAATGTCAATAATACAAATACGTTCCTCGCTACGGTCACTGGGTGAGGACACCGCAAGATTGAACCCATTACAAAGCAGCTCTCCCACTGAAGATAAATCATCTAGTTGACCAAACCAAACGGATAGATCGGAGAGAAATACAGAGTTGTCATAATCATGCATAATAAAGTTCAGAAAAGACTCAATTGCTTTTAATGAATAATTTGATCATAAACCAACAATTCATCGAATCCCAACAGACACACCGCAAAAGAAGATTACATCGGATAGAACTCCAAGAAGATCGAGGAGAACATTGTATTGAAGATCAAAGAGAGAGAAGAAGCCATCTAGCTACTAGCTATGGACCCGTAGGTCTGTGGTGAACTACTCACACATCATCGGTAGGGTAGCAAGGTTGATGTAGAAGCCCTCCGTGATCAACTCCCCCTCCGGCACAATATCAAAAAAGGCTTCCAGATGAGATCGCGGAAGAATTGAAGCTTGTGGCAGCAAAAAAATTGTTTTGGGTGGCTCTCTAGGGGTTTCCCAATATTTGAGAATTTATAGAAGTGGAATTAGGTCAGACAGAGCCACGTGGGGCCCACAAGGCATCAGGGCGTGCCCTGTTGCCTTGTCGTCTCCTCGTTTGTCGTCTGGTCTCCTCCCGAATCTTCTAGGCTCTCTTTTATCCAGAAAAAATCGTAAAAAATATGTGGTGTTTGGACTCCATTTGGTAATGATTTTCTAGAAAACCAAAAACAAACAAGGACCCTTTGGTGTGGACATCACTGATGGCAAGAATTATGACCAGTGGGCAAACTTTTGCCGATCATATCTCCATATGACTCTTATTCATCTTCTGATGCTTTGTGCTCTGAGCTCAGAACGATTCTACTAGAACTTCAGGACAACCGAGTGCTATTTGCTCACATGGTCTGACCATCTCTGTCTTACACTTCTCATCCAGTTTGTACTCATGTGGACATGACGTACTCCGAATCGCTAGGTGTCATAGATGGTTGCGACACTAGGAAGAGCACCTTTTAATCTTAATTTTAGTTGTGAGAGATCACCCTAATAATTGACTACTGTGCTATTAAAGGGTGAAAACAACAAAGGGATAAACATCTCAGGCAATTGATAATAGCATGATATGGTATAGCCCTGGGCGTCCGGAACGTCTCCATGGTCCTCGGAGGTCTTCATTAAATTTTCTCTAAAACATTGTCGTGGCGACAATATGAAAACTACCGCCATGGCACCGATTTTGTTCTCTTGCGCCTGCGAAGCTCCAAGTCCTCCATGTAACGTGTAGGCTATCTCTACGTCTATTACATTAAGGTGACAATCTCGTGGCTCCAGCCATCATGCCGTGACGTGATGGCCACTTAACATTACAACATATAACTATCTCATACAAAAGCTCATTGTCATGATGAAGGCCATACCACATCATATGCAAACCTACAAAACAAAGTTAGAGTCCTCTAATCAATTTGGCAAATTTAATTTACGTGGTTTCTAGGGTTTCTGGATAACACTAACTACCTACATGCACACATAAGGCAATAATTCATCATGCTAGATTAACTTTCGGGGTGTGTGAAAGAAGAGACTTAATTAAAAATCTCGTCCCCCACAGTAAACTTCGTCAAATACGCCTGACCCCCTAGAAGATCATTCATCTTCATCACCCTCTTGTGTATGCGATAGTTCACTATTCTTGACTTTGATGAAGTGCTACTTGTGAGCTGCGTTGGGATTTTCCCCGAAGAGGAAGGGTGAAGCAATATAGTAGTTGTTAAGTATTTCCCTCGGTGAGAACCAAGGTTATCAAACCAATAGGAGAACACCCAAATTCTAGTTAACATCACCTACATGCACAAAAGCAAATACTTGCACCCAACGTGGGCAAGAGGGTTGTCAATCCCCTTGAACTCGTTACTTGCAAGGATTAAATTTGGTAGTGGTAGATAGATAGAAAGAAAAGTAAAATAGAAGTAAATAAATTTCAGCAAGGTATTTTTGGTTTTAATAATATGATTAAATTAGACCCCGGGGCCATAGTTTTCACTAGAGGCTTCTCTCTGAAAACAATAGCATACAGTGGGTAAACAAATTACTATTGGGCAACTGATAGAAAAGCGCATAGTTCTGATGTTATTCATGGCAATGATCACATATATGGGCATCACGTCCGTGACAAGTACATCGACTCCTACCTGCATCTACTACTATTACTCCACCAACCGACTACTATCCAGCATGCATCTATGGTATTTAGTTCATGACGAACAGAGTAATGCTTTAAGCAAGATGACATGATGTAGACAAAGTAAACTCAAGCAATATGAATAAACCCCATTGTTTTATCCTTAATGGCAATAATACAAATACGTGCCTCGCTACCCTTTCTGTCACTGGGTGAGGACATTGCAAGATTGAACCCATTACAAAGCAGCTCTCCCACTGAAGATAAATCATCTAGTTGGCCAAACCAAACGGATTGATCAGAGAGAAATACAAACCTATCATAATCATGGATAATAAAGTTCAGAAATGACTCAATTACTTTCAATGAATAATCTGATCATAAACCCACAATTCATCGGATCACAACAAACACACCGCAAAAGAAGATTACATCGGATAGAACTCCAAGAAGATCGAGGAGAACATTGTCTTGAAGATCTAAGAGAGAGAAGAAGCCATCTAGCTACTAGCTATGGACCCGTAGGTCTGTGGTGAACTACTCACACATCATCGGTAGGGTAGCAAGGTTGATGTAGAAGCCCTCCGTGATCGATTCCCCCTCCGGCACAGTATCAGAAAAGGCCTCCATATGGAATCACGGAAGAATTGAAGCTTGCGGCGGCGGAAAAATTGTTTCGGGTGGCTCTCTGGGGGGTTTCCAATATTTGATAATTTATAGAAGTGGAATTAGGTCAGACGGAGCCATGTGGGGCCTACAAGGCATCAGGGCGCGCCCTGTTGCCTTGCCATCTCCTCGTTTGTCGTCTGGTCTCCTCCCGAATCTTCTAGTGTCTCTTTTGTCCAGAAAAAAATCATAATTTTTTTGTAGCGTTTGGACTCCATTTGGTAATGATTTTCTGAAAAACGAAAAACAAGCACAAAATAGCAACTGACACTAGGCACTGGGTTAATAGGTTAGTCCCCAAAAATGACATAAAACTGCATAATAAAGCATATAAAGTATCCAAAATTGATAATATAATAGCATGAAACAATAAAAAATTATAGATACGTTGGAGACGTATTAGCATGCCCAAGCTTAATTTCTGCTCGTCCTTGAGTAGGTAAATGATAAAAATAGAATTTTTTATGTTTAATGCTACTTAGCATGTTTATAATTTAATCTCTTTATGGTATAAATTATGAGAAACTATGAAGTAATAATATCAACATAATAATATTCATGAATATAAGAAACATAATCAATACTTTTTCAAAATATACGATCCTTAACGAATGTTATCCCTACTCATTTTATCATGTTAGCATGGCATGACTCCGCCTTCACCGCATAAATATAAATCATGAGCACCCCGCTGTTAAACTAGGCAATTGGATCATACTCCTAACGCTCTTCAGCATTTTCAACCCCACGCAATACATGAGCATGATCCATGGTATAGAACTATAGGTGGAATAGAATATGGTGATAGAGATCAGTAGGAGAAGTCAAAAAGGAAGAAAGTCTCGCAATAACTCGGCGGACCAAGGGGCAATGGAGAGGCCCACCAATCGATATCAATGCGAGGAGTAGGGTTTACCATGCAACGGATGCACTAAGAACTATAAGTGTATGAAAGCTCAATGGAAACTAAAAGTGGGTTTGCATCCAACTTGCTTGCTCATGAAGACCTCGGGCATTTCAGGAAGCCCATCATCGAAATATACAAGCCAAGTTCTATAATGAAAAATTCCCACTAGTATATGAAAGTGATAACTCAGGAGACTCTCTATATGAATAACATGGTGCTACTCTAAAGCACGAGTGTGGTAAAAGGATAGTAACATTGCCCCTTCTCTCTTTTTCTCTCATTTTTTGTTGGGATCTCTTGGCTCTTTTTTCGCTTTTTATTTTTATTTTTTGCCCGGAGTCTCATCCCGACTTGTGAGGGAATCATAGTTTCCATCATCCTTTCCTCACTGGGACAATGCTCTAATAATGATGATCATCACACTTTTATTTACTTACAACTCGATAAAACTGAAACAATATGAGTCTATACGAATGCCTCTGGCAGTGTACCATGATGTGCAATGATCTAGCATAACATGTATAACAATGATGAACGGTGGTTGTGCCACAAATACCATGTCAGCTCTATATGATCATGCAAAGGAATATGACGATGAACACACATGTCATTAAAACGTAACGGTGGAAGTTGCATGGCAATATATCTCGGAATGGCTATGGAAATGCCATCATAGGTAGGTATGGTGGCTGTTTTGAGGAATATATAAGGAGGCTTATGTGTGATAGAGCGTATCATATCACAGGGTTTGGATGCACCAGCGAAATTTGCACCAACTCTTGAGGTGAGAAAGGGCAATGCACGGTTCCGAAGAGGCTAGCAAATTGCGGAAAGGTAGGAGTGCGTATAATCCATGGACTCACATTAGTCATAAAGAACTCATATACTTATTGTGAAAGTCTATTAGCCCTAGAAGCAAAGTACTACTCACATGCCCCTAGGGAGGAGGTTGGTAGGAGTTGACCATCGCATGCCCCCGATTATAACAACACTCAAGGATTTCAATCAAAAATAAAAATGCTCAAACCTCCCCACCATGCCATGACCAACACTTAGATGAGAAGTTAATAATAAGATTCAATACCAATATTTCTAACCAATGATCATGAACCAATACCCTTTCATTACAACATCAATATAATCAAACCATACATTTCATATTTAGTGATCGACATGAAAGTTTTTATTATACCCCCCTTGAATACCTATCCTTTCTGGACTAGTCTTATAACACGTGCATATTGCCAACTGCTAATTAATACACTCTCCAAAAGATTTAAGTGAAGCATGAGAGTGCAATCATTTCTATAAAATATAACCACCGCCGTGCTCTAACAAGTATAATTGAAGCACAATAACAACTGCCTAGCTCAAAAGATATAAGTGAAGCACATAGAGTATTCTAAAAAATCATGATAAATGTGTGTCCCTCTCAAAAGGTGTGTACATCAAACAATGATTTTAACAAACTAAAAAGCAAACAAAGCAAACACTATCTCATAAGATGCTCCAAGTAAAATTCATATCATGTGATGAATAAAAATGTAGCTCCAAGTAATATACCGATAGATTGTAGACGAAAGAGGGGATGCCATTCAGGGCATCCCCAAGCTTAGATGCTTGGGTCTTCTTTGAATATTACCTTGGGGTGCCTTGGGCATCCCCAAGCTTAGGGTCTTGCCACTCATTATTCCTTCGTCCATCGTGATCTCACGCAAAACTTGAAAACTTCAGCACACAAAACTCAACAGAAACCTCGTCAGATCCGTTAGTATAATAGACAAATCATAAACTTTAGGTATTGTTGTAAACTTGTTCATAATTATTCTTGCATAATACCTATTGTATCTAACTTCTCCATGACTTATACCCCCTGATATAATCCATAGAATCATTAAAACAAGCACACTATGCAATAAAAACAGAATTTGTCTAAAACAGAATAGTCTGTAATGATCTATACAAAAACTATACTTCTATAACTCCAAAAAATCTGAAGCATTAGAAAAACATGGACAATTTGTATATAAATCATGTGTAAAAATTTCAGAATTTTATCACATTCTAGTGAATTATAGTAATTCCATCACTCGACGCAAAAGTTTTTGTTTTTTCACAGAATCAGGTCATCTATCAACCAAATCATCACAAAGGCTTCACTTGGAACAAACACTAATTAAAACATAAAAACACAATCATTACAGTAGCTATAATCATGTCATCACATAAAAATAGAAAGAAAAGCAAAAAAATTAAGATAACTATTGGGTTGCCTCTCAACAAGCTCTTTGTTATGGCCACTAAGATAGGCTTGAGATTTCAGTGATGCTCACATGAAAGATAATAATTGAAACACGAAGAGAGATTCATGTAGCATGTGACAAACACATTAAATTCTAACCCTCTTCCTATGCATAGGCATTTTATAGGGGAAAATTTTATCAAGACAAGCAATATCTAGCATATGCAAATAGGAAGAATGAAACATTAATAATTTCAACACAAAGAGAGGTAATTTAGTGACATGAAGATTTCTATAACCATATTTTCCTCTCTCATAATAGTTACACGTAGGATCATAATCAAACTCAACAGTTATTATATAAAATATTCTCTCCATGATCCACATGCAAGCATATCTTATAATCTTCCAAGATAGTGGGATTAACATCAACTAAAGTCATGACCTCCCCAAACCCACATTTATCAAAAAATTCATAAGATTAAACACTCTCGGAATATGTGGTATTCTTTTTACCTAAAGATGACACTCTTCCAAACCCACTTTCAATATCATTGCAAACATTATTATCAATAACATATTCATCATGAGGCTTAAATAAATTTTCAAGATCATAGGAAGCATTATCACCCCAATCATGATCATTGCAATACGTACTGGACATAACAAAATTATCATCCCCAAGCTTGTAGCTTTGCATATCATTAGCAGAATTGACATTAACAGAGTTTATAATAACATCATTGCAAACATGCTTCTCATTCAAGGAGCTATCATGAATCACTTTATAAATTTCTTCTTTTAACACTTCATCACAATTTTCAGATTCGCGATTTTCAAGCAAAACTTCATAAAGATAATCAAGTGCACTCAACTCACTAGCAATTGGTTCATAATAATTGGATTTTTTGAAAAGATTATCAATTGAATGATGTTCCATATTAATAATATTTTAGCAAGCGAAGATGCAAGCAAATAGAAGGCACATGGCAACACAAATAAAGACAGTAACGCAAAATATTTTAGGTATTTTGATTTTTTAGAGAAGTGGGGGAGATGAAAAAGGGAGGCAAATAAAAAGTAGAGCAAGTAGATGATAGTTTGAGTGCAGGTACTTGTAGGAATTTGATGATGTCTCCCCAACAACGGCGCCAGAAATTCTTTCCGCTACTTGTGAGCTGCGTTGGGATTTTCCCCGAAGCGGAAGGGTGAAGCAATATAGTAGCTGATAAGTATTTCCCTTAGTGAGAACCAAGGTTATCGAACCAATAGGAGAACCACGCAAATTCTCGTTAACAACACCTACACGCTACACACACAAAAGCAAATACTTGCCCCCAACGTGGGTAAGAGGGTTGTCAATCCCCTTGAACTCGTTACTTGCAAGGATTAAATCTGGTAGTGGTAGATAGATAGAAAGAAAAGTAAATAAATTGCAGCAAGGTATTTTTTGGTTTTAGTAATGTGATTAAAGTAGACCCGGGGCCATAGATTTCACTAGAGGCTTCTCTCTCAAAACAATAGCATATGATGGGTAGACAAATTACTGTGGAGCAATTGATAGAAAAGCACATAGTTATGATGTTATTTATGGCAATGATCACATATATAGGCATCACGTCCGTGACAAGTAGACCGACTCCTGCCTACATCTACTACTATTACTCCACCAATCACCGCTATCTAGCATGCATCTATGGTATTAAGTTCATGACAAACTGAGTAACTCTTTAAGCAAGATGACATGATGTAGACAAAGTAAATTCAAGCAATATGAATAAATCCCATCGTTTTATCCTTAATGGCAACAATAAAAATACGTGCCTCGCAACCCTTTCTGTCACTGGATGAGGATATCGCAAGATTGAACCCATTACAAAGCACCTCTCACAGTGAAGATAAATCAATCTAGTTGGCCAAACCAAATGGATAGATCGGAGAGAAATACAAAGCTATCATAATCATGCATAATAAAGTCCAGGAAAGACTCAATTACATTCAATGAATAATCTGATCATAAACCCATAATTCATTTGATCCCAACAAAGACACCGCAAAAGAAGATTACATCGGATAGAACTCCAAGAAGATCGAGGAGAACATCGTCTTGAAGATCAAAAAAAGAGAAGAAGCCATCTAGCTACTAGCTATGGACCCGTAGGTCTATGATGAACTACTCACATATTATCGGTAGGGTAGCAAGGGTGATGTAAAAGACCTCCATGATTAATTCCCCCTACGATAGAGTACCGAAAAAGGCCTCCAGATGGGACCACGGAAGAGCAGAAGCTTGCGGCGACAGAAAAATTGTTTCGGGTGGCTCTCTAGGTGTTTCCCAATATTTGAGAATTTATAGAAGTGAAATTAGGTCAGACGGAACCATGTGAGACCCACAAAGCATCAGGGCGCGCCCTGTTGCCTTGCCGTCTCCTCGTTTGTCGTCTGGTCTCCTCCTGAAGCTTCTAGGGTCTCTTTTGTCCAAAAAATCATCAAACAGTTTCGTAGCGTTTGGACTCTGTTTGGTACTGATTTTCTAAAAAAAGCAAAACAAAGCAAAAAAAACACCAACTGGCACCAGGCATTGGGTTAATAGGTTAGTCCCAAAAATGACATAAAATCGCATAATCTTTCCCTAATAATAAAGCGTCCATCGCTTCTGCCCGCTCACCGTCGTCGGTAATTTTGCAATTTCGTGCAATTAACCCGCACTATTTTGTGCAATTAACCCGCACTCCCGATGTAAGATATTCGTACAGTAAAAAAACAAATCACTTGTTCATAGGACCCGGACGGACGCAACACCAACGTCGCCCCAACCCACCGCATCCGCCGCCTGATAGAAAATAGAGGTGGTGATCTCCGCCGGCCGGCCTCCAGATCCCCGGCGACTGCGAGGTGGTCGACACGCGACCACTCCCGGCGGCCCTTCTCTTTGCCGCCGTCCGTGCCTCCCCCACCCAGGACCTCCTTCACCGCGCCAGCCCTCCCCCTCCCCTTCTCCCACTTCACAGTTCCAGCGTCTGCCAGATCATGGGATGTGCCTGCTTGAGGCGCCAGGGAAGTGAAGACGAGGAGCAGGTATAGGCTTGGCTTCGCTTGCCATGGATGGAGGAAGAGCAGCGCCGAGGCCATGGCCATGGTGATTCGAAAGCTGCAGGAGGGGACGTAGGGCTCACCGGAGCAGAGGTTGTGGTGGCAGCGTCGTTCGAGCAGAGCGGAGAGGAGCTTGTACTACTCGGACATGGCAGCACCCACGAGAGGTCAGCCGAGGCTATGGGGTTCTCAAGCATGGAGGAGGAGGTCGCCCATGACTGGGAGTACAGGCAGGAGGCAAGTGACAGCCACGACGGTGCAAGGTGGAGAGGAATGGCGCGGGACTACGCGTTTGAGGACAGAACGGGGCGGCGCTGTGTGAGGTCAGCCATGGAGGTTCCCGAGGCCGGCAGGGGCGCAACCGCTGCGGTGGTGTTGCCACGGGCGCCACTCCAACGAGCAGGAGCAGCGCACTTGCTGCTATCTGCTCGACCGCTGACTGACGCGGCCAGATTCAGCTGCTTACGAACCATCTGGCCAGCACCTCCCCTACACCTCCATCTCCATTTGTCTCGGCTTTGACCAAAGCGCTGGCGGAAAATCGCCGCCGCTTGAATAAAGACAAGCAGGAACACACGCTTGGCTTGGCGCCATGGATGGGGAAGAATCGACGCCGAGGACGAG
This sequence comes from Thinopyrum elongatum, assembly GCA_011799875.1. Classification (NCBI taxonomy): domain Eukaryota; kingdom Viridiplantae; phylum Streptophyta; class Magnoliopsida; order Poales; family Poaceae; genus Thinopyrum; species Thinopyrum elongatum. The sequence goes on along the minus strand of CM022303.1, from coordinate 273,701,308 downwards.
GCCGACGGCAAGAACGACCGAGGCCAGGCCATCGAGGCCGAGCACCACCCAACAGCTGCTCCCTCCAGCCCCGCCACACTACGTCGCCCAACGGCCAGTATGAGCCATGCGGCCAGCACCAGCACCTCCCCTACGCTTCCTGCCTTCCTCCATTTGTCTCAGTTTTAATGAACAAGGACTACAACACTAGCTGCCTCGAAGAGATAAGGTTGGAAGTGGATGTGGTCAGCTACCGTGTATCCATGTGAAGAGATAAGCTCTGGATGGATCCAGAGGATACATCACCCACCGAAGTCATATATGTGTACTTTAATACTCGATCCGTTTATAAATGAGTGAATCTATACTCTAAAATATGTTTATATACATACGTATGTAGTTCATATTGAAATCTTTAAAAAGGCTTATAAGTAGAAATGGAGGGAGTAGTATTTTATAGTAGTAGTTAAATAAAAACGTAGTAAAGTACTTTTAGGAACGCTGATGGGATGAATAAAATGCATATGAAAAGCATGTACTGTTTGCCAACTCATGCCCCATATACAACTATATAATGTCCAAAATGCAAAGGCAATATCTGTACAAGTGTATCTGCCACTCATGCTAATACATTCACACATATAGAATAACTGCATATATGATCTCCTGCCTACTATTTGCTTACGAATTATGACACATTTTTTTATACTGGCTTATATTTATATGGGTTCATGAAAGGAGAGTAAATTTCCCTATGATGCTAGTCTAAACTTTTGTTGCATTTGTACAAAATGTGCTTGGTGGACCATTAAGATGACAATATTTTTTCCACATTTTCCCTGTGTTTGGTGGTCGTGCTAGCAATCGGAAGATGTGTGGGTTGGATGCGGCGGTAGCAGCAGATGGGTGAGTGTTACGCCATCGTCCTATTGAGGACAAGTACAAGATATGTGTAGTGCGTGACATGTCGCCACATCTTCATTGATGATCCAATTGTTGCTTGTCACCTATGCGCTCCTCTCTTGGGCTCACGACATTAGGAGGAAAGGTTATTATTAAGGCTGGGTGTGTGATATTCTCCCGTTGCAACGCACGGGCCTTTTTGCTAGTAAAGCATATAAAGTATCCAACATTGATAATATAATAGCAAGAAACAATAAAAAATTATAGATGCATTGGACACGTATCATGAAGCTTAAGGAACCATTAGCAGATCATCGACAACCAGAGCCGATCAATTGCCACAACCTTGTATGAAGCTATATCATGTTGTCAATGAACTAAACCGAAGCAACACTCGAGGGAAGCATAACAAGAACATCAAACCCTCACATCCACATGTGATCTAGATCGAAACCTGCATCTACTCATAGAACTTCTCATGATGCCACTGTTGGGAAACGTAGTAGAAAACAAAAAAAATCACCCCACGAACACACGGGAACAATATGAAGATGCATATAGGGTTTGGATCAACGATCATTACGTACTCCGGAGTAGCAGTGGAAGAAGACAAGTCGGTATAGATCGTACTTGGAGTCCCTCGACCCGTTGATGACGATCCCGTGAACCGCCCTCGAATGAACCCTTGAATGGAAGACCGAAAGCATGGCCTCTCTACTAGGTTGCAAGCGTACGGTCTTCACAATCCGGCAGTGCTTTGCCGTCCAGAGCTAATCATCATCGGAGAATTAGAGGGAAGAGATTAGAACCACATTGGGCTTCTAAGTATGATGATTAGAGGAACTAGGTCTAGCTCTAATTAGCCAACTAGGATCAACTAGAACTAGAACTAGATGAACTAGAGGAGGCTCCAAAACTTGTGTATCAAATAGGGCCAACACCTCGTGTATATATAGGTTAGAGGGGAGAGGAGGGGTTGCCACCAAGGAGGGAAATCCCCTCCTTGGTGTGCCAGCCAAGGGGGAGGACTCCTCCCCCACTAGGATTCAGCTCCCCACAAGGAAAGGGGGGCACTTCCTCCACTTGGGCCCTTGTGGCCCAAGTTTGCCTTCCTCCTCTTGGCCTTTTAAGTCCCGTTGATATTTAATTAATATAAAAGCCTTCTAATAATTATTAGACCCTCATATATATAATTTAACTTCAACAGAAACATTTTCCACCTATATATTAATTATCGGGAATACCCGGTATTGCCCGATAAACTCTGAAACGCTTCCGGTTCCTCTTGGATCTGTTCTGAATATTAATGAAACAATTCCACAAATAAATTCTCGATACTCTCATCCTACTAACACTCAGCAGATCATGATTACCTTAAGCTTTTGATCCCGTAGGTTCAGTAAATCATCGACATGAATGAAACCCCTACGTTCAATGACCAATAGCAGAACCATGGACGTCCATATCGATCCCTATGATTACACGAATGACATTCAAGTGAACCTTTGGTTATCATGTGATGTTCAATTCTATTCACGATCCTTTACAACACCCGGGGTGCATCGATATCCTCCTGAGTCATGCACATGCTCATTATACCATTGTTCCCAATGCCGATATTGTTCTTCTTTCTCGTTGAAGTGTCCCGACATGCCCATGACGTAGTTACCTGTGTCTGGCCAGATGATGATGGACGCCGTCACCCCAAGAGGGCCCTAAGAATATCTCTCCATCGTCGGAGGAGAAAATCCCACTTTCGAGCTATCTAGTCCCTTGTCAAACTTTCCGATGAACCGGTAAGTTGCCGTTATGATCACCTTGTTATAAATGACGTTTGAGCAACCCCAAAGCCCACCGTACGGTAAGAAGTGACTACAATACCACTACAAAAAAAACACTTCCATGATGATACGTGTTTGTCATAGTAGGTCATGTTTTCTGTCATGCATGTACATCCATGACAATTTTATGACAGAATCAAGATAGTCATACCTGTGCTGTCGTAGAAGTGTTCCATGACAATACTAAAATTATCATCACGAAAGTGTCCACTTCCATGAAAATTAATGGCGCGTCATGAAAGTGCTTTCATCAAGGGTAACCGACACGTGGCATCCACCGTAACGGGTCGTCGTTAAGCTATCGGGTTCCGGTTTGGATCCGATAATCCGCTAACAGCCCGGACCAATGGGGATTTTCCACATGTAAAATTCTCATTGGCCAGAGGAACCATGTGTCGGCTCAGTGTTGGGACATATGTCAACCGTCCAATCGACAGGAGGCGCCTATGATACGAAGACATGTTGCACGGCCCAACAGTGGCCCATTTAGGTTAAAAAGGCCGGCCCGTTTGACTTGGTCAAAAGGTAATGAGCCGGCCCATTAAAAGCCTGTTAACGGCCTGTGCGTGTATAGCCCATTTACGGCCCGTTAACTCACAGCCCATTATGGCCTTTCCGAATTCGGCACGTCATGTGGGCAGTCCAATATAATTCAAGTCCATTATCACTTTAAGCCCATGTATGGCCCGTGACGTCTTTTGGCCCATATGACGCCTTTTGTTTCTTTGGGCCCTTTAACGGCCCGTGGTTACTCTGGCCCATAATAAATAGTAAATTGCTTTATACCCATTAATGGCCCATGATTCAGTTGAGCCGTTTCCAGCCCGTGTTATCTTTCGGACTTCTAAGGCCCATATATTCTCGGGGTCATTTCCGGCCTTCGATTACTTGTGGTCCGTTTCTAGCCTGTTCTACTAATGGGCCGAATTCGGCCCGTAGTTATAGTCGGCCAGTCTGTGGCCCATTAACCCTTTGGGCCTAATTCGTCATGTATTGTATTATGGCCCATTAACGACCCGTTAAGCCTGTGCTGCCTTCCGGCCTGTTAACGGCCCATTATTGCCTGAGCCCAACAGACGGTTCCGATTATGCCTCATTTACGGCCCAAATCGCGTTCAAACAGTGGTCCACGATTAGTATGGCCCATGTATCATGCGGCCCATAAGAGGCCCATGGACCCTACGGCCCGTAAGAGGCCCATGGATCCTAAGGCCCGTAGGAGGCCCATGGATCCTAAGGCCCATAGGAGGCCCATGGATCCTAAAGCCCATAGAAGGCCTATGGATCCTACGGCCCGTAGGAGGCCCATGGATCCTACGGCTGATAGGAGGGCCATTGTCGGGGCACGACACCTATGGGATCCCGAGAGACCCCTTTACGATTCGGCGGGGGGAGAAGTATACGCAAAGAGCAGAACCAACGATCGACGCGGGAAGTTGGCCCATTAACCCTTTGGGACTAATTCGTCATGTATTGTATTATGGCCCATTAACGACCCGTTAAGCCTGTGCTGCCTTCCGGCCTGTTAACGGCCCATTATTGCCTGAGCCCAACAGACGGTTCCGATTATGCCTCATTTACGGCCCAAATCGCGTTCAAACAGTGGTCCACGATTAGTATGGCCCATGTATCATGCGGCCCGTAAGAGGCCCATGGACCCTACGGCCCTTAAGAGGCCCATGGATCCTAAGGCCCGTAGGAGGCCCATGGATCCTAAAGCCCATAGAAGGCCTATTGATCCTACGGCCCGTAGGAGGCCCATGGATCGTACGGCTGGTAGGAGGGCCATTGTCGGGGCACGACACCTATGGGATCCCGAGAGACCCCTTTACGATTCGGCGGGGGGAGAGGTATATGCAAAGAGCAGAACCAACGATCGACGCGGGAAGTTTTTACCTAGGTTTGGGCCGCTGATCAGCGTAAAACCCTACTCCTGCCTTGTGTTCTTATTAATGTTCTTGAGCCCAGCCTTCAGGAGCGCTCGCTATGAAAAGTACGTTCAAAGAGCAGCTACACATGCAGAATGGGCCAGAAGTTCTCCTCCTCTGCAGCAGTTGCCTTGGGCCTCCTTTTATACGCTTAAAGGGGTCTCCACAGTGGCAAAATGTACATACATTGAGGTGTAAAGTAGCTACAGGGTATCATACCTAACCCCTGACGGATTAGGACAAACGCATTTAATGCACCGTGAGGTGTCCATTTAGGTGTCCTCACTTTCTTGGGGATGGAAAAAGGGGTCATCCCATCAGCACCGCTTAACCTCTCTTCCATTGGCGCGTCGCCACGCGTCCAAAGAAGGACCCAGAATGTCGGGTTTGTCGCTATGCTAGAACAGCGGCACAGCAACAAAACCTTGCCGGGCGCCGAAGCTTGCCGGGCACCAAGCCTTGCCGGGCGCCAAGCCTTGCCGGACGCCAAGCCTTGCCGGGCTCCGCAGGCCACCCCGGCAAGATCTTGCCGGGGAAGCTGGCCTTCGGATTCCAGCTCTTCTTATCTGCTGATCCTCAGATCTCTGACTTGATGATTTCTTTGGTGGCTTGAATCGACCTCGAACTGTTCCCTGGCAAGCCTTGCCGCGAGGATGGCTACAACTGCCCGTGCACAAGTACGGGGTACTAGTGGCCCAATACTTAGTACACCGACAGGAGCCCCCGAGCCTAGGCCATACACGAGTGCGAGGCGTTGTTGGGCTAGGCCCAAACAGTGCACGGGCACGCGTGGCAGGGGATTAACTCCTCGTAAATATCTCATTTTACTGTGCCCCCCACTACACGCACCGAGCGCGCGACGTGGGAAGCGTGCCTCAAAGGCTGCAACTGCCACGCACCTATAGAGGTGCATTCACATTGGGGAATAAAAGAGGCGGCCCCGCTCCTTCCCCATAAAAAGGAGAAGCCGCAGAGGCACAAGCCTATTTACCCCCCTCTTCTTCTCAATCTGGCCGTCGCCATCGCCTTCCTCCTCTCGAGCTCAGAGCGAAGCTTTTTCCTCTTCCGCCCTCCGCTTCCACGCTCGCTCCACCCTCGGCTTCCGCCCTCACGGCCGCCATGCCGCCCAAGGCCAGCAAAGGCAAGGGCAAGGAAGCAAAAGCCGACATCCCGGAGAGCGAACTGGCGAAGATGCGGAAGAAGTATGTCGTCTTCCCCCCATCGCTCGATGCTGAAGCTCTGAAGGGGCGATACCAATGCATGTGGGCGAAGGAGACACAAGCTCACCCCGCCACACACGTAATTCCAGGTGCTTGTTCCAAAAGTGGATCGGACAGATACCCTTTCTTCGCTGCATATTTCTATTGCGGGCTCTGTCCCCCATTTTCCGACTTCTTCAATGATATCATGTACACATATGGCTTTCATCTTCTCGATTTCACGCCGAATGTGGTTCTATGCATGTCCATCTTTTCCCATCTCTGTGAAAATTTTGCCGGCGTGATTCCCAACTCTACTCTTTTTCGCCATTACTTCTTCCCCCTATCCAAAAAGGAGAGGCCCTCTCTGGTTCTATCGCCTGGATTCTGAGGGCTTGGAATAAGGAGATATACCCAGAAGGAGTTTACCGCGAAAAGTGGGACGAATGGCGGGCTGAATGGTGCTGGATCAAGGAAGCAGATCCCCATCCATTTTGTCTTCCCCGGCAACAGAAGGTGGTCCGCGGCAAGGACTGGAGCGATCTCGCCGCGGAGGACGAGAGGCTCACAATCGCCACCACCAGAATCCTTCGCCTGAAAGCTGCCGGGCTGACAATGGAGATGATTGGCTTCGACTTTCTCCGCCGCCGCATCGCCCCCTTGCAGAACAGGGGAAGGCCAGCTTGGGAATACAGACACATGGCAGATATCATGAGATTGCGCCCCGGGCTGAATAATAATCTGACCACTAGGCAGCTTGGCGCTCTCCGTCAAAGACAATTCCAGCGCGAAGACAAGCATCGGCTACCGGCAAGGATCGTCCCTTTGTGCGACAGCTCCGCCTTGGGGTCAATCATCGCCTTCATGCCGATGTTCAACGCCCACGGTCTTGACCCGACCTGGGCCGAGCCAACCGAGGAGGAAGCACAGAAGTTTTTTGACAACTTGACGGAGAGACCCGTCCGGCACGAGACAGATCTCATCTGAGCCACCACCAACCAAGAAGTAGCTTACATTGCTACTAGGGTGGAGGAGGCAAATCTTGCCGCGGAGGCCGGCAGCGTTGGCTTCACAGAATGGGAAGCCAGTGACGCAGAGGTAGTAGTGGAAATAAAACCTGCCGGGAAGGAGAGAGCCGCCAGGGAACAGAGCAGCGCAGCCACTGAGAGCTCGTCCGGCGAGGACACGGCCGAAGAAGAAACGCAAGAAGAGCTCCCAGCCCTGAAGAAGACGAAGCGTGTTCTTTGGAAGGCTGCATCTGGCATCCCGGCAAGCCAGCCTTCTTCGAGCGGCGAGGCTCCCGGCAAGAAAGTGGCCGGCAAGACTGGACCGCGGCAAGGGGCTCGTCAACAACCTGCGCGGCGCGCGACACCCACACCAGCGGCCACCGCTGGGGTGGCAGGGGTGTCTCGCACTACCGCACCGGAAGTTGCCCCGGCGCCTGCCACAGCCAAGCGGCCTAGGACCCCTCCTCCGCCTCCCCACTCAGACATTGCAGCGGAGGTCGATTTCGACATCTCCGGCTTTAGTCCAGAGCGAGAGGAAGAAGAGTGAGTACTTTGCCACAGCTTTTATATTCCAATTTTGGATCGGTCTTACTAACTTGCTCGTATTGTCTCTGCAGTGATGCAGAAACCTTGCTGGAGAGGATGGCGAAGAGGACAAAGACTTCCACGGGCGACGAGCCCCCGGCAGGCTCCACGAGCGTGCCAGAAACTGTCGTCATCAGCCCGGAGCCCAGTCCTCAACGCAGCCCCCAGCACAGCCCCCGGCATAGCCCCCAGCGTAAGTTCACTGTTCTTTTTCCGCTGGCGGGTGCTGAGGCTTCCATTCTTGCCGCTGATATTCTTGGGCTCGCAGGAGAAGAACGGCAACAATAGAGTTGTCGTAAGACATCCCCGTCGTGCCACCTTCATCGACCACGCCGCCCACAAGCACGTCCCCGGCAAGAGATCCCACCGACGAGCCCATCCTAACTGAGGGGGAGCCGGCAAGCATGGACACCGGCAACCCTCCCCCGGCAACCAAAGTTGCCGGGAAGGGCGAGGCCACCTCCCAACAGCTCGACGCAGGTAATAGATTGCCTCAGAGTGCTGGTTACTCTTTCCCTTATCTCTCTGTCTTTAGTCACTTCAAACTTCAATCTCGATCTTATTCTGTTTTCCTCCTTCGTCCTTCAGAGTTCCCTGTGATGGAACGCATGGACGTCGACGTTGTCATCGAGGAGACCGCCAGGGACGCCGCTGCCGAAGCAGACAGGATCGCTGCCAGCGAGGCCACCAAAGATGACACTATTGAGGCTGGTGGTGCTCTTGACGGGGAGGCCGCCAAGACTGCACAAGAGGAACCCGCCAAGGAACCTGCTGAAGGGGGTGACAGAGAGGCCGATGACCGTACTGACAGCATTCCTGCCGCAGGAGCGCCAGGCGCTGCACCGGCCACGGAGCCCCCTGCCACTGGTGAGGCGGTCGCTGAAGACCAACCGTCAACATCTGAAGGCCCCTCATCCAGCAAATACCTCAAGGTTGGCGAGAATCCGTTTATCAACTTGCTGGGGACGGCAAGCATTGGGGCACCAGCCGAAGGAGAAGTTTTTGACGAAGAAATCATCGCTGCTGCCGGGCTCGAAGTTGTTGACAATCCCAGCACTAGCAGCGGCAAATCTGAAGAGGATCAACTCCTTCAGGCCATGGGCGAGAATTTCCGCAAGCTCCAGGCTCTCCACCGCGCCCGGAAAGATAAGGCGGACTCCAGAATGGCAGTCGTCGAGGCGGCCGAGGCAGATTTCCAGAGGCGCGTCGAACAAACGCAAGCCTAGTACGTCGAGGCCCTCCAAGAGCTGACTACTGGCCAGGAACATGTGAGCCAACAGTGGACAGAGATCCTCCTGAAGCAATCTGATATGGAGAAAGCGCATGATGAAGCTACTCAAAGGATTGCTGCTGAAGATGCCCTCCTGACGGGGCGCCGCGTTGCTCTTGATGCTCATGAGGAAGATCTCACCGCACGTGAGCAGGTGCTCACCACCAAGCTTCGCAACAAAGATGAAGATATCGAGAAGCTTGTCGCGCGGCAGACCCAGGAGTTGGAGCAAAAACATAAGGAGGCGCTCGAAGCTCTGACTGCATGTCACGCCGGCAAGCTCAAGGAGGCCGTCGATGCTGCCGAAGCTGCAGAGGCCGCCAAGAACGAGCAGAGCGACAAGGTGAAGAGGCTGGAAATAGATCTCGAAGAGCACGGCAAGGAGCTCTCGACGCTCAAGGGTGATAGGGAAAAAAACCCTCCACTCCTTGGCGGAGATGCAAGTTGCCCTGTCCAATAAAACCAAACAGCTCTCCTCTGCGGCTGATGACATTGCGGTCCTGGAATTGAAGCTGACCACGTTGCAGAAGTCTCTCGAGGCTGGCAAGTCCCGTGAAAAAGCTCTACTCAAGGATCTCCAAGGAGAGAGGAACCTGCTCAAGAGCGCTGCCGCCGCCCAACTCGATTACGAGAAGGGGGTGGAGATCTGGACTGGACGTCTCATTGCCACCGCGGAGAAGCATACGGCAGAACTGTCAACCATGGGCCTGTCGAACTTCAGGTATTCTTCCGAGGAAAGAATATCTCCAAGTGCCAGGTTGACGATGTTCTTTGAAAGCATTATCGACGCCTTGAGGGTGCTCCAGTCTAGCCGGGCGACCCAATTGGCCAACGAGACTTGCCGGCTTTGCCGGGCTGTCCTTCGCAAGGTGCTTATCAAAGTGGTGCACAACAATCTCGGCATCGACCTCTCCAACGCGCTCGGCCATCTGCCAAGGGACGCAAATGTTGAGGCGCTTGAAGAATGCATCACGCCTATCCTTGAGAAGGTGGACTCCATCAAAAGGATCGAAGGCCAGCGCAGGGATTGAGTGCTCCGCTCTTTCTTGCCGTTATCATTCCAAGTAAAATACAATTAAGTCTCAAGTTAGAATTGCGGCAACTCATGGATGTAATATAATTCGCCTATGTTTAGGTTCATGCTTGCTATTTTCCTTGTCTAATTCCTTTATGTATGGAGTTTACCCTATGCTTACTGAAAAACTTGCCGGCGTGCAACCTGCCGCGAGCGCTGGGTGCGGGACTTCAGCAGCCTGCTGGAGGCGCAGCGGCCGGCAAGATTCCTTGGCGTTCTCAGTGCAGCCACTTAAATTGTTGAGCGGGCTCGAAACAAAATAAGGGCGCAACCGATTACAACAAGGGTTCCTTCGCGTGCAGATTTTCCATACAAGAGTCGGAATCGTCCAAGGAAATAACTTTGTAATAAAAGAAACTCGCTCTGAGTTTTTAGAACTTAGCTTTCTGTCGCTACCCTTCCTCCGGCAAGCGTTGATTCCGAACGTCACCAACTGGTACTCATATCTCCCTTCCCCCCCAGCAAATTTGCACGCGAGGAATCCTTCTGTCTTTTAAAAAGAAAGAAGAGAAAATAAAGACATGCAACCTTGGCGGTTCGTTAGAACTTATCGGGAGTAGGTGTTATACAACATCTTAGACAAACATGCATATATAAATATGAACATGGGAATCAATAAGGGAGTGTACAACACTTAAATTTATTCATCTGCGCTCAGGGTCTGCGCCTGGCTTTGTACAAAGGATCACATGCCTTGCCGGCAAGACTTGTACAAAAGGGTGGTTGCCGGGAGCCCCCGGCAACCGCGCCTTATGGGTAGAACTTGCGAAGATGTTCGATATTCCAGGAATTGCTCACTGGAATGCCATCTTCGGTCTCCAAGCGGACAGCGCCGGGCCTGGTGACTCGTACTACCCGATAAGGGCCTTCCCACTTTGGCGTCAACTTGTTTGAATTCTTGGCGGACTGAATCCGCTGAAGAACAAGGTTGCCTTCCTCAAGGCTTCTGGCATGAACTTTGCGGCTATGGTAGCGGCGCAAAGCTTGCTGGTAGCATGCAGCTCGCACAGCAGCCTAAAGACGATTCTCCTCAAGGAGCACAGCGTCATCTTGCCGCAGTTGCTCTTGCTCAAGCTCATCATAAGCGAGCACTCGAGGTGATCCGTACGTGAGTTCCGTGGGGAGAACTGCTTCCGCTCCATAGACCAGAGCGAAGGGCGTCTGGCCGGTGGCTCGATTTGGTGTCGTTCTGATTGACCAAAGAACCGCCGGTAACTCATCAATCCAGCGTCTTCCGCACTTTTTCAGCCTGTCAAAGGTTTTGGTCCTGAGACCGCGCATCACTTCAGCATTGGCCCTCTTCGCTTGGCCGTTGCTTCTCGGGTGAGCAACAGAGGCAAAACAAATTTTGCCGCCAAGGTCTTGGACGTACTGCATGAAGGTGCGGCTTGTGAACTGCGTGTCGTTGTCGGTGATGATCCTGTTGGGCACACCGAAATGGCAAACAATTCCCTTAAAGAACTTGACGGCTGATTGTGCTGTCACCTTCCTCAATGCTTCCACCTCCGGCCACTTTGTGAACTTGTCGATAGCAACGTACAAGTACTCAAAGCCCCCGGTAGCACGGGGGAAAGGGCCCAGTATGTCAAGCCCCCAGACCGAAAATGGACAGAAGAGAGGGATTGTCTGAAGAGCTTGAGCTGGTTGATGTGATTTCTTCGAATGAAACTGGCACGCTTCACACTTGGTTACTAGTGCAGTTGCATCCTGGAGGGCGGTGGGCCAAAAGAAACCTTGCCGGAATGCTTTCCCGGCAAGTGCTCTTGATCCTATGTGAGAACCACATATGCCTCCATGTATCTCTGCCAACAGCTCTAGCCCATCCTCCCGAGGAATGCACTTCAATTTCACACCATTTGGTCTCTTTCTGTACAGGACGTCATCGACGAACTTGTACATAACAAACCGACGGGCTACTCTTTCTGCTTCTTCCTGTTCCTCCGGGAGTTCTCCTGTCTGAAGGAAATGGACAATGTGCTGCGCCCATGCTGGAGCCTGAGGCTCGACAGCTAGGACTAAAGGCATATCCTCCGCCGGGGGAACGTTTGTCTCGACAGCAAGGGCCTGAGGCGCTGCCGGAGCCTGTTGTTCCCCGGCAGGCATGTCGATCCCGGCAACTTCCTTGCCGGCGGCTCTGGGGAGCTCTGCCGGGAAGTACTGACCAGAGTTCAACTTTCTTCTCTTTTCTTGCCGCATCGATGGCGCCACGGATGGTTGAGTCAATTGGAGCACAAAAGTTCCTGGTTCCACAGGCAACTTGAGGGCGGCACGCTTTGACAGGTCGTCGGCAACACTGTTCTTGGCACGAGGAACGTGCTCCATTTGCAGACCGTCAAAGCGTTCTTCCATTTTCCTCACTTCATCCACGTAGGCTTGCATCAATGGACTTTGATAACTCTTGTTAACTTGCCTGACGACAAGTTGTGAATCGCCTTTGATGACGAGCTTTTTGATACCAAGGTCTGCCGCGATCCTAAGACCGGCAAGCAAACCCTCATACTCTGCGGTGTTGTTGGTCGAACTCTCCCGGGGAAAATGCATTTGGACTATGTACTTGAGGTGCTCTCCGGTGGGTGCGACAAGCAGCACGCCAGCACCGGTGCCTTGCAGCGAGAAAGCCCCATCAAAGTACATAACCCATTGCTGATCGATTTCCTTGCCGGGGAGAGTTGTCTCCTGAGCCTCTTCGTTCGGCATTGGGGTCCATTCTGCAATGAACTCCGCTAAGGCCCTGCTCTGAATCGTCGAAGTGCTTTCAAACTTGAGGCCAAAGATGGACAACTCCAACGCCCACTCCACGATCCTGCCGGTTGCTTCTGGATTTTGCAAAATCCGTTGCAAACGGAAAGCGAGTGACGATGATGATTTCATGTGCTTGAAAATAATGGCGCAGCTTCCTCGAGGCCATAAGAAGGCCGAAAAGCAACTTCTGCACACCAGAATATCTTGACCTAGCTCCTTGTAAAAGAGAGCTAACAAAATAGACTGGGCGCTGCACCACCTTCTTCTTCTGCACTGGTTCTTCTGTTTGCGCAGATCCAGTCTTGCCGAGATCAACCCTTGCCGGGGAATATCTTGCCGCGTCACCTGGCGGTCCTGCCGCTGGTGTTGCTTCCTCATCAGCCTCTCTCTGTGCCACTAGCGCAGCACTAACCACTTGATTTGTTGCTGCCAGATACAGCAGCAATGGCTCTTGTGGTTTAGGCACGACTAGCGTCGGCGGAGAGGAAAGGTATTTCTTCAAATCTTGCAGCGCAGCCTCCGCCTCTGGAGTCCATTTCATTGGACCTGCCTTCTTCAAAATTTTGAAGAAGGGCAGGGCGCGCTCAGCAGATTTGGAAATAAACCTGCTTAGAGCAGCAACACAGCCGGCAAGATGACGCACATCTTTGACGCGTCTCGGCGCTTCAATTTGCTCAATAGCTTTGATCTTGTCGGGGTTTGCTTCGATTCCCTGGCAAGATACAAAGAATCCGAGGAGCTTGCCGGAAGGAACACCGAACACGCACTTCTCAGGATTGAGCTTCAAGTTGATCTTGCGCACATTTACAAATGTTTCTTCTAAATCTTGAATGAGTGTCACTTTGTCTTCGGTTTTGACCACTATATCATCCATATACGCCTCCATATTTATATGGAGTTGAGGCTCAAAACCAATTTGGATTGCTCTCACAAATGTCGAACCGGCACTTTCCAACCCGAAAGGCATTCGTATAAAACAATACGTACCACATGGGGTGATAAATGCGGTCTTCTCTTCATCTTCTTTTGCCATAAAAATCTGATGATACCCTGAATAGGCATCAAGGAAGGACAGGAGATCACAACCAGCGGTGGCATCCACAATCTAGTCGATGCACGGCAAGGGAAAAGGATCTTTTGGACAGGCTTTATTGATATCTGTATAATCGATACAAAGCCTCCATTTCCCATTCGCTTTCCGCACTACAACCGGATTGGCCAACCAGGTTGGATGAAGTACTCCTTTGACCAATCCTGCCGCCTCCAGCTTTCTGATTTCTTCGGCAATGAATTCTTGCCGCTCCAAGGCTTGCTTCCTGACCCTTTGCTTGACCAGCCGCGCATGAGGACAGACAACAAGGTGGTGCTCAATTACCTTCCTGGGAACACCGGGGATGTCAGACGGTTGCCATGCAAACACATCGACATTCGCCCGCAGGAAAGCAACGAGCGCGCTTTCCTATTTGTCATCTAGGGTGGAACTTATGGTGAAAGTTCCCCCCGTTCCGTCCTCCCTGACGGGCACCTTCTTGGTCTCCGGTGGAGCAGCCTTGGATTTCTTGTTCTTTCCAGTGGAACTCTCTGGTGCATCCTCGACGGAAGCGCAGCACTCCGAGGAGGTGCACTTGCCGGAGTTCGCGCCAAGGTTCTTGCCGGTCTTCTTCTTCCCACCGGGAGTTCCAGCGGCAGGAGCAGGTGCCTTGATGGCAGGTGCTGCAACTGCTTCCCGGTAAAGTTGGTCGGCACAGATGAGCGCATCTTTCTTATCAGAATGGATAGTGATGACTCCCAACGGCCCAGGCATCTTCAAAACGTTGTACGCGTAGTGTGATGCCGCCATGAACTTAGCCAGCGCTGGCCGACCAAGGATCCCATTATATGACATGGGGATCTTGGCGACATCAAACACCACCTTCTCGGTCCTGTAGTTGAGCTCGCTACCAAATGTCACCGGCAGCGTAATCTTGCCCTTAGGCTGGGTTCTTCCCGGATTGACCCCTTGAAACGTACCCGTTTCTTCAAGGTCCTCGTCGGGAATTTGGAGCTTTTTGAGCACATCCGGTGAGATTAAGTTTAGGCCGGCCCCACCGTCAACTAACATTTTTGTCACCTTGAGGTTGCGAATCGTTGGCGAGACCAACAACGGCAAGCACCCGACCGTAGTTGTGCGATCAGGGTGATCCTCGGCGTCGAAAATGATAGGCGTGTTGGACCACTTCAGGGGCCTACATGCATCTAGGGATGGCTCCGCCGCATTGACTTCCCGCACCCACTGTTTGAGTCGACGGTGGGAAGAATGCAGCAAAGCACCTCCATCGATACACATGGCCTCCGTAGCCTTCTGGAATTCTTGCTCACTGGACTCATCATCTTCTTCATCATCATCTTCTTCTTTGTCTTGGCCCCGAGCGGGCCTATCCTTTTGTTGCTTGGCCTTGCCGCGGTGCCCCCCTCGGCCACCGCGCTTCTTGCCGGATCCATCAGCACCATCTTGGGCCTTCTCCTTATCTCGCCTTTCATATTCGGCCCTTTATTTCTTGGCAAGTTGTTCAACTTGCCGGCAATTCTGGAGATCGTGGCCCTTGGTGCGATGGATCTTGCAATACTGCTTGCCGGAGTTTTCCGACTTGTCGGCAGCCGCCAAGGCCTGACAGGAAGGGCACCCGGCAAGATCCTTGCCGGGGTCACTAACCTTGGCCTTCTTGGCGGCGCCGGGGTTGTCGGATTCCTCGACAGCAAGCACGGCCTTGCCTCCGCGTTTCCTATTCCGCCGCCGGCCTTTCCTTGACGGGGCCGCGGCGTCTTCATTTTCTGATTCGCCCCCCGCGCCAACAGCCTCGCCAGGGAGTTTCCTCCCCTCTTCAGCTCGAGCGCACTTGTCGGCCAAAGCGTAAAGCTCGGCAATACTCCTGAATTTGTTCATTGCCAGCTCTTCCTGCATTTTGTGGTTACGCACGTTTTGGTGAAACGCGCTAACGACAGCGGCAGGGTGAACGTCAGGAATATTGTACTGCACCCGGCTAAATCTCTGGATAAACTTGCGCAGGGATTCGCCCTCCTTCTGAGGGATGATATGCAAATCACTTTCCTGGCCAGGAGCTTGGTGGCCTCCAACAAAGGCGCCAACAAATTGATGGCCCAGATCTGACCAGGAAGAAATAGAATTCTCCGGCAGATGCATCAACCACGACCTGACGTTGGGTTTGAGCACCAACGGGAAGTAGTTGGCAAGTATCTTGTCATCTCGGCCCCCGGCAGCCTGCACCACAATGGTGTAGATGCTCAGGAACTCCGAGGGATGGGTCTTTCCGTCATATTTCTCCGGGACCTCCAGCTTGAAGGTTCAGGAATTGGGCCACTGGACTTGCCGCAGCTCACGGGTAAACGCTGGAGTCCCTACCTCATAAGGCAAGTCTCCTACGTCCCCTGGCGCAGGCTCGTCGACAGCCGGCCCTGCGCGCTTATCAGATTGATAGCGCACTTCCCGTCGCCGCTCGATGGTAGTTCAAGCGTCCTCCTTGCCTCGTTCCTGGAGAACTTGACGCTGATCTCGGCGCATCCGTGGATCGGATGAAGCCGTGGAAACTTCTTCACGGCGGTCGACCTGCTGGGTTGTCGGCCGCCGCTGGTGCTGCGGAGGGGAGTGCATCGTGGTTGCACCACCTCCAGTTTTCTCCACATCGGCTCGCGCCGGATCGACGGGCCTTCGCTGCGAGGGCCCTGCCTCTTGCGGTCCATCTTTGTTGGAGAAACCGATAAGGCTCTGGATAGTAGCTCGCCACTCCTCCGTCTTCTCCGGGGCAGGAGGAAAATCGAGGAGCAGCTGCGCACATGTCAAGGCTTCCGCTGGCGTAGGCAGCGGCGACAGGTGCGAGGTGCGTGAGGTGCTCTGTCTCCTAACCATGTTAGAAGGAGCACCACCACGGTCATGCGACCGCGCGCCACCCCCACCAGTAGCTCGGTGTGCATGCTGGTCCCGCGCATCTTGGGATCGATGCGCATAAATCTTTTCATGTGGACGCCCTGAACCACCAGCGCCATGACGTCTCTCATCATGCACGAACTGGGTAGGTCATGAGGCTTTCGCCGGCGTGGGAGCTCCAGCAGGCGCCCTCCGATCTCTGGAGTTCGTTGTGCCACCCGTAGGCAACACAGCGCCATCTCTAGATCCAGCAGCGTGCAGGTTACCACTGCCACTGCGAACGATGCCGCTCGCCTGGCTCGGATCACCAGAACACCATGGGGGTTCTAACCCTCTTCCTTCTGCACCCACGCCGTCGCCCGTACGCGAAGGCGTAGACAAAACAAACATGGACGGTTGCGCCGTTACAGCGCTCTTCTTCTTGGGCGGCATGATGATGAGGAAACTGAGGCGCCGATCAGTAGATCAGGTTCACGCAACCTTCAATGCCCTACCTGGCGCACCAAAGATGTCGGGGCACGACACCTATGGGATCCCGAGAGTCCCCTTTACGATTCGGCGGGGGGAGAGGTATACGCAAAGAGTAGACCCAACGATCGACGCGGGAAGTTTTTACCCAGGTTTGGGCCGCTGATCAGCGTAAAACCCTACTCCTGCCTTGTGTTCTTATTAATGTTCTTGAGCCCAGCCTTCAGGAGCGCTCGCTATGAACAGTACGTTCAAAGAGCAGCTACACATGCAGAATGGGCCAGAAGTTCTCCTCCTATGTAGCAGTTGCGTTGGGCCTACATTTATACGCTTAAAGGGGTCTCCACAGTGGCAAAATGTACATCCATTGAGGTGTAAAGTAGCTACAGGGTATCATACCTAACCCCTGACGGATTAGGACAAACGCATTTAATGCACCGTGAGGTGTCCGTTTAGGTGTCCTCACTTTCTTGGGGATGGAAAAAGGGGCCATCCCATCAGCACCGCTTAAGCTCTCTTCCATTGGCGCGTCGCCACGCGTCCAAAGAAGGACCCAGAATGTCAGGTTTGTCGCTATGTTAGAACAGCGGCACAGCAACAAAACCTTGCCGGGCGCCGAAGCTTGCCGGGCACCAAGCCTTGCCGGGCACCAAGCCTTGCCGGACGCCCAGCCTTGCCGGGCTCCGCAGGATCTTGCCGGGAAGCTGGCCTTCGGATTCCAGCTCTTCTTATCTGCTGATCCTCAGATCTCTGACTTGATGATTTCTTTGGTGGCTTGAATCGACCTCGAGCCGTTCCCTGGCAAGCCTTGTCGCGAGGATGGCTACAACTGCCCGTGCACAAGTACGGGGTACTAGTGGCCCAATACTTAGTACACCGACAGCCATGGTTACAATGGCCCATATGTGGACCATTGTTATTGCGGCCACTAGGAAACTAAGGAAAAAGAGCTGCAGAACTACAAGCAAACAAATAAATAAGACTATAATAAAATAAATAAGCAAGCAACTAACGCTAGGATATTACGGCGATTACACAGATTACATCCACTGGGCATCAAAGTTCGCCACCAGTGCAAATATAGGGAACAAAGCAGCATATTACATACACTGGTTGTCAAAGTTGGCGACCAGTGCAAATAACCGCCGCAGCAGAACAAGTCCAGAACTGAAACCACTTCAGAAGAGCTCAAGAAACAATATCCTGGGTACCCACCATGCTGGCAAGAAGCTTAGCAAGCTTATTAGCTTTCTCTTGTTTGGCGCTTAAATCCTCCAGCGCTTGCTGTTGCACCAGAAAGAATGCATTTGGATTCTGTAGGGACTTCCTTAGTCCTTCGACTTCATGTCGCAGCACATCTGATCGATGTCTTTTAACTTGAAGTTGAGACTCAAGAAGCCGAACTGATTCAGGCATCGAGTTCGAAGAGCTTGTGCCAGCAGTAGTGGCCAGTAACTCGAACACTACATCAAGATATGACTTTGGGGTTGTCTCGCCATCTTCAAGACAGTTTTTATCAGCTTTCTTGGAGACCAACAGGGATGTCTCAGTATGTTGAACCTTATCTACATCACTTCCTTTACCATTGCATAAATGGGTACTCTTCTCCAATATTTTGTCGGCATTCTAAAAGGAAAACAAGCAGACACATCATAGGTTTAGCATGTTGTATATGAAACTCATTATGGTAAACCAAATAGGATAGCATGACACAATTTCACATATATGATGGCTAACTAAACAGGATAGCATGGCACAATTTCACATATATGATGGCTAACTAAACAGGATAGAGTGAAATAATTCAAAATATGATGACTATGTAAACAGGATGACATGATATAACTATATGATGTGTTTATTAAATAGGTTGGCATGCCATAATTCACATACATGCCGTCTATGGAAACATGATGGCATGATATAATTCACGGATAGAATGACATAATTCAAAATATGATGACTATGTAAACATGATGAGATGATATAACTATATGATGTCTTTATTAAATGGGTTGGCATGATATAATTCAAATATATGATTTATATACTAAGCAAGTAAGCAGATGGCAATCGCATATATGATGTCTAAACTAAGCAGATGGCATTCAATACTGTGTATATGATGTAAAAACTAAGTAATGCAAGACAACATATGCATGATATGAGTATTATAACCCTGCCAAGTTTGAGTATACACCTCAGGGGGGAAATAGGACTGGTCATCTGTCTCTAAATCCTCCTCTGAGGAGCTATCTGTAATCAGCAAGATATCTGCTTCAGCAGGTAGCATTGTCTGCTCTGAAGACCTTGTTTTCACTCCAGGTTTTTCCATCACCGATTCAAATGGCTGATGCACAGGAAGAGTAGTTGAAAATACAAACATCGTCGACAACTGGAATACATAATACAAAAAAAAGGATGGCATGATATAATTCACATATTTGATGCTTGGCTAAACAGCATGACATTGCATAATTCACATATATAATGTCTTGCAACAAGATGGCACTGCATAATTCACATATATGGTAATTAGACACTAAACATGTGGCATTAACACAAAGCATGTCTAAACTAAGCAAATGATATAGCAACGCAAGACACCGTACGCACGATATGAGCAACATAACCCTGCCAAGTTAGAGCATACACCTCGGGGGGGGGGGGGACTAGGACTGGTCATCTGTCTTGGAATCCTCCTCTGAGGAGCTATCCGGAACCAGCAAGATATGCGCTTCGTCGGATAGCATTGTCTGCTCTGAAGACCTTGTTTTCACTCCCATTTTTTCCATCACCGTGTCAAATGGCTGATGCACAGGAAGAGTAGTTGAATGTACTAACATTGTTGACAAATGTAATAGTAATGAAAAAAAGATGGCGTGACATAATTCACATATAAGATGACTGGCTAAGCAGGATGGCATTGCAAAATTCACATATATGATGCCTGGCTAAACAAGGTGGCATTGCATAATTCACATATACGATATAGAAACTAAATAGATGGCATTCACACAAAGCATGTCTGAGGGAGTTATGGACTAAGGGGTCCTAGGGGCATTGGCCCATTGAATATGGGCTAGACTGGTGAAGCCGTATATCGACAAGAGATCTATGAAGCCGTGGTGTGCCCTCCAAGTCAAGGATAGGCACGATCTCTTTACTCCTTATTGTAATCTATCTCCGGTAACCCTAACCCTACCGATGTCTATATAAACCGAGGATTGTAGTCTTTAGGGCTAGAGCTACATTCATCACCTCATCACCTTAGGGTTTAGCTCATGCTAATCTCGAGGTAGATCTACTCTGTAACCATACTATACATCCAATACAATCAAGCAGGATGTAGGGTATTACCTCTTCGAGAGGGCCCGAACCTGGGTAAACACCGTGTTCATCGTCCCTTGTTCCCCATCGATCTCAGATCCACAGCTCGGGACCCCTACCCCGAGTTCTGCCGGTTTTGACACCGACATTGGTGCTTTCATTGAGAGTTTTGCTATTGGATCGCCAAAAGGATAGATGGCTCAACCGGTTGTTAGAGACCACACCCGTGCCGAGGGCTTCCCCACCCCAGATCATCTCTTCGTGTTCGGTGGCGTATTATTACGCGCCGATCACACTGGTCGCCTCGACCAGATTGAAGGCTTCGCCCCCATGGAAGGACCCACCGTGTGGCGCCACCGACTCAATCGTACACTAATCATACACGCAAACGTGTATGATCAAGCACAGGGACTCATGGGAAGATATCACAACACAACTCTAACACAATATAAACGGAGATCCACAATATTACAGACCAGGGATCCGAAGGTCCGAATACATAAGTCAGTCAAACAAATATTATCTAAGTACAGACATAGTTAGACAAGTTTTGCCTTAAGAAGGCTAGCACAAACAGCGACACTAGATTGAAAGGCGTTGGCCTCCTGCCTGGGAGCCTCCGATCCTACTCCTGGTCGGCTGGCTTGATCCAGTAGTAAGTGCCCTCTGGACCCTCCTAGTAGTAAGCTCCTGTGGTGGCATCTGGCTCCTGGACTCCATCGTCTGATGTATCATCAAGGTGGGGTATGGGGAAAAGAGAAAGTAAAGCAACCGTGAGTACTCATCTGAAGTACTCAGCAAGCAAGGATCTATACTACATATGCAACATTATCAATGGAGAAAGGCTGTATAAGTGGACTGGGCTGCAGAAATGCTAGAATAGAGAGAAGGCCTAGTCCTATCGAAGACTAGCATCTTCAAACATCTTCACAAGGCCATCATCTTGCAGCAGTAGAAGAGAGTAGAATAGCATTTTATTTAGCAAACATGTTGAAGTACAGCTTAAAGATCCTTCCTCGACTCCCAAGCGAGAAAGCGATCCTGAAGCTTCAATTAAGTAACAAGTATCCAGTTCAAGTAGTAGATCGGAATACACAAACTGAGCATCCTTTACCGTAGGACCGGCTATTGATAGATGATTCATCCCTGCAGGGGTGCACTACTGTTACCCAACACGCTCGATCAACTCCGGCCGGACACACTTGCTGGGTAATGCCCGTCCTCGGAAGATCAACATGAAGCAGCGCTCTACCTAGGCTCGGCAGAGAGGTCAGCACGCCGGACTAACCTATGCACCCAGAGGTCTTGGGCCATCGCCCTGGGCACCCTGCGCATTGCGAGACTGGCCGGGGTGCAGGCGCGACACTGAACTCGTCAGTGAAGTATCCAGCCCAATCCCGACAATCAGCCCGCAGGGTGAATCATGACGTCAGACGAGCTTTCAGGAGAAACGTACATCGCAGAGGTCCCATAACCATTATCCCGCGTGGTGGTAGTGCGTATAGGGCACGTTGACCCACTCAGATCACACACCAAAATCCAATAGGCTCAATTAGTATCACGCGGAGACAATCAGAGTCTCTGATGCTCCGCCACAATATCACACTCGGGTGCCCTTCCGGCACACCCGACATCATAGATCCCCTGCGGGTACCCATCAGGGTCGACCCGCCTGTAACAAAGGTCAAAGTAACCGTGTGGTCATAGCATCAAGGGGGAAACCCCGAGGAATCACCTTCGGTGGATTCCACTCGATGAAATCTTCAGGGTGAACGTATGAGGCATCACCCTCGAGGTTCACACTGAGGGGTTGCACGACAGAGTCGTATCGGAAGTGGAGAAGGAGGAATCACCCTCGATGACCACGACCAAACAGCTACACTGCAGAGTATTCATCGGGAGTGCGTTACGAGGTATCACCCTCGGCACTCGATAGTTACTACGCAGAGTCGTACAACTAAGGGGGTGTGAAGTGAGGTGTCGGTCTCTGGTCGATGATCACGTTGATCGAGTCATCGATGATCAAGCAGGGGCAACAAGGATAAGGTGGTGGGGTCACTGATGGTTCACTACCAACCTATACTAAATAGTTTATCATAGGCAGGTAAGGTAACAATGAACAGGTTACAACAGCAGGCTATGCATCAAAATAGGAGCATACATTAACAGTAGCAAAATCTAATGCAAGCAGGAGAATAGAATGGGCGATATCTGGATGCTCAAGGGGGGGCTTGCCTGGTTGCTCTGGCAAGAGAGAAAGATCATCAACGGGCTGTTCGTCGGTAGTGTAGTCGTACCCAGGTGTAGTGTCATCGGTCTCGGCGTCTATCGAGAGAGAAGGAGGGGGAGAGAAGCAAAATTCACGGCAATAATGCAAACAATATGTATGACATGCCTAAATGATATGCCGGGGTGTTCTACTGCCTAACTAAATGATTTAGTTAATTTAGGAATTTATTCGGATTTATTCAATTAAAGTTGGGCACTATTCATTTATCGAAATCGGTCTAAAAGTTCAATGTTCTTATAGCTAGAGGCATCTAACAGGAATACGGATGGCGTTTTCGGGTTCGTATCGGAATTCTGAGCAAGTTTCATATATAAATTATTTTCATCGGAGTTACGGTTTATTTAATATGATTTTCTAAAGTTTTAAACATTTTCTGAATTTAATTATTAATTTAAATTCGAATTATCTAGAATAGTGAATGATGACGTCAGCATGAGGTCAGGGTGATGTCAGCAGGTCAACTCTGGCTGACCAGAGTCAAACCTGACAGGTGGGACCCACATGTCATACACTGTGACATTAACTGAGGGGTTAAATTAATTAATTGGATTAATTAATGGGTAGGGCCCAGCAGTCAGTGACTGATTAGGATTTTAATTATTTTTATTTATCTAATTAGTTAATTAGGCACCTGACAGGGGGGCCCATATGTCATAGACACAGGGAAGGGGGCCCCACAAGTCAGTGACTGGGCAGTGCCCAGTCAGCCAGTTGACCAAGTCAACTGGTCAACTGGGGCCGTGGGGCCACCAGGCAGTGACCCAGGGGGTGGGACCCGCGTGCCACATCGGAGTCGGCCGCCGGAGTTGCTCCGGCGAGGCCATTTGCGGCGGCGAGCGGCGCAACAGCGTCGGGATTCGTCCATAGGGGGACAAATCGCGCGCGGCCGGGCTCGTTCGAACGAGCAGGCGAGGGCAAAGCGATCTGGGGTGGCGGCAGAGGCTGCGGTGGTCGATAGCGTCGACGGCAAGCGGTGAGGCAGACGCCGGAGTTCGGTCGTCTTCGGGATCGGGGCTACGGGGCGCAAAACGAGCGGTGCGAGGTGGCTACGACGTCTACATGATGTGGCGAATGCAGCGGGCTTGGTTGCGAGGCCGTTTGGTCATCGGATCGACGCCGACGACGAGCAGTGGCGGAGGCAGGGGTTCGGTAACGGCGGCGAGCGGGCTAGGGGCAAATGCGGCCGCGGAAAGGAGTAACAGAAGGAGGGAGGAGCTCACCGAGCGGCCAAGAAAGGAGCTTAGGAGCAGCAGAGGTCGACGGAGACGGAGACGAACGGCGGCGGTCGGGGATGCGTTCGGAAGGGGTTCGGCGCTGCATGGCCTCCGGGGCTCGATCCGGCGGCGTACACGAAGCGGAGGAGCGAGGCAGAGCTGTTGGACTTATCGGCGCGGTGAATGGGCGACGGTGGGCGCGAGCTTCACGATGGCGCAGCCATGGCGGCGTCGGGCGAGGTGGGGAGGAACAAGGAGGAGGGCGAACGGGGCGGCTAGGGTTCGCCAGAGGGGTCGGGGCAGCCTCTTATCCACGGCGAGAGGGCGCGGCGCGCGCTGTCGAGCGAGGGAGAGGGGGGGCCTAGGGTGCGCGCGCGTGCGCGTTCGACAGCGGGGCGGCGGTGGGCAGTGAGAGGTGGGAGGAGGCGCGGGGTGGGCTGGGCCGCGGCTGTAGCGAGCAGGCCAAGTGCACAGTAGCTTCTTTAGGCCTTTTTTTTCTTTTTCTCTTTTTCTGTTTCTTTCTCTTCTGATTTGTTAATTATTTGGGCCCCAAATGGTTTTTGTAAAAAGTGTGACCTAGTCCATAAATTCCAGTGCCTTATACACTAACACCAAAAACTAGTTTGGGCAAAACATCATTTCATATTTGATCTAGATTAATTAAAAGGCTATTAAATATCATTTCCAGCCACTGTTAAAAGAGGTATGGGTCACCTAATTAATTTATTAAATGTTGGTTACAATTTTAGAATGGTCTCTGTATTATTTGTCATTTATTGAACATTTTAGTTTTTATGTTGCAGAGCTTTTTTTTCCACTTTCATTTAAATTTGAATTTGAGTTATGAGTTGAAATGCAATATGATGCTAATGATGATTATGCACTGTTAAACATGCTGACATGTCATTATCAAAAGTGATTACTGTGGCTAATGACAAGGGGTGTTACAATTCTCCTCATCTATCAAGAATTCTCGTCCCGAGAATTAAGAGGAAGACTGAAAGAAAGTGGGGTATTCTTCGCGAAGACGATCCTCGCGTTCCCAAGTGGCCTCATCTTCAGAATGATTTGACCACTGAACTTTGAGGAATTTGATTGACTTTTGACGAGTCCGACGTTCAGCTTCATCAAGAACACGGATGGGATATTCTGGATAATACAGATCTTCCCGTAATTCAAGCACTTCGTGATCCACAGCTCGAATAGGATCCTTGAAGCAGTGACGAAGTTGGGATACATGAAAGACATCATGCACTTGAGAAAGATTTGGCGGCAATTGCAACTGATATGCCACTTCTCGACGGGCAAGAATACAGAACGGGCCAATGTAACGAGGGACCAACTTGCCTTTGATTCCGAACCGATGAGTGCCTTTCAATGGAGTGACGCGGAGGTAAGCTTGCTCGCCAGGTTGATAGACCATTTCCTGGTGCTTTCGGTCATAGTTGCTCTTCTGACGAGACTGAGCAGTTTTTAAATGTTCACGGACAATGCGGACTTGTTCTTCTACTTGCTGAATAATGTCCGGTCCGACGAGTGAGCGTTCCCCAGTTTCTGACCAATTCAGAGGGGTTCAACACTTACGTCCGTAAAGAACTTCAAACGGTGCCATCTTCAGACTAGCCTGATAGCTATTGTTGTAAGAGAATTCGGCATACGGGAGAGATTCCTCCCATTTCTTACCGAAGGAGATGACGAAAGCTCGAAGCATATATTCGAGCACTTGATTAACTCGTTCAACTTGACCCTGTGACTGAGGGTGAAAAGCGGTGCTGAAAGACAGATGAGTTCCCATAGCTTCTTGGAAACTATTCCAGAATCTGGAGGTGAAGAGGCTGCCACGATCAGAACTGATCTCCAACGGAACACCGTGGAGTGACACAATTCGGGAAACATACAAGTCTGCTAACTGGCTAGCAATGATTGTCTCCTTAACTGGCAGAAAGTGAGCAACCTTTGAGAATCGGTCAATGACGACAAAAATAGCATCATGACCCTTCTGAGATCTGGGAAAACCAGTAATGAAATCCATTTGGACCTTGTCCCATTTCCATTCAGGAATTGCAAGGGGTTGCAGAGTTCCAGCGGGCCTTTGATGTTTTGCTTTAATGCGGTGGCAAACGTCACACTCAGAAACATAACGAGCAATATCTCGTTTCATATTAGGCCACCAGTATCTCTGACAAATGTCACGGTACATCTTTGTGCTACCAGGATGAATTGACAGAGGAGTGTCATGAGCTTCTTTCATAACGTGTTCTCTCTCATCCTTGAACTTGGGTACGAAGAGACGGTGTTGGAAGAATAGGATCCCATCATCATTAAGATGGAACTCCGACGGCTTCCCTTTTTCGAGGTATCGCTTGATCCTTTCAACTTCAGAGTCATACCGTTGCATAGTCTTGATGCTGTGTTCTAAATCTGGTTCGACAACGAGGGTATTGAGATAACCCTGTGGAACAATATGGAGGTTCAATTTGCGAAGCTCTTCATGGAGAAGAGGTTGTGTTTCCTAAACCGTAAGATTGTTGCAATAAGCCTTACGGCTCAAAGCATCGGCCATTACATTAGCCTTGCCAGGGGTGTATGAGATATTCATATCATAATCGGCTATTGTCTCGAGCCATCTTTGTTGACGAAGGTTCAGATCTGGTTGAGTATATAAATACTTTAAACTTTGATGATCCGTATATATCTCACAACGGTTACCGAGAAGGTAATGTCGCCATAGCTTCAGGGCATAAATAACCGCAGAAAGTTCGAGATCGTGCACTGGGTAATTTTCTTCGTGAGGACGCAATTGTCGGGAGGCATAAGCAATCATCTTGCGTTCTTGCATTAGGACACAGCCTAATCCTTGACGGGATGCATCATAGTATATCACGAAATCCTTTTGGGAATCCGGGGGTGCTAATACTGGGGCAGATGTTAATTTATCTTTTAGTGTCTGAAAGCTTTCTTGACATTTTTCTGTCCACTCAAATTTAACACCTTTGTGGAGCAGATTCGTCAATGGTTTTGCAATCTTGGAAAAATTCTCAACGAATCGACGGCAATAACTAGCGAGTCCAAGAAAACTTCTGACTTGCGTAACATTCTTTGGGGGAGTCCAGTCAAGAATAGCCTGAACTTGTTCGGGGTTAACAGCAATTCCATCCTTGGAAATCACATGTCCAAGGTAAGTTACTTCAGAAAGCCAAAATTCACATTTGGAATACTTGGCATACAACTGGTGTTCTCGGAGCCTTTCTAGTACGAAACGGAGGTGTTCAGCATGTTCTTCTTTATCCTTAGAATATATAAGGATATCATCCAAATAAACCATGACGAATTTGTCGAGGTAATCCATGAATATATAATTCATCAGACGGGAGAAAGTTGCTGGAGCATTCGTTAGGCCAAATGACATGACGGTGTATTCATAGGAGCCATAATGAGTGATGAATGCAGTCTTGGGAATATCCTCTTCATGGACACGGATCTGGTGATAACCCAACCTCAAGTCGAGTTTAGAGAACACCGATGATCCAGCGAGTTGATCATAAAGATCATTGATCCGGGGCAGTGGGTATTTATTCTGGATTGTGGCTTGGTTAATGGGCTGATAATCCTGAACAAAACGGTTAGTTCCATCCTTCTTCTTAACAAAGAGTGAAGGTGCTCCCCAAGAAGAGGAACTGGGGCGGATGAAACCACTCTTGAGCGACTTGTCGATTTCTTCCTTAAGCTCGAGTAGGTGATGCGGAGGCATCTTATAAGGTCGCTTGGCAATAGGGACGGTGCCAGGCTTCAAGTCAATGACAAACTCGACAGCTCTAGCCGAGGGTATTCCTGGAAGTTCTTCTGGAAAGACGTCTGGAAAATCTCGAACGACAGGAACATTCTCGATTCCTTCCAGAGGTGAGGCGTTCAAAGCATTCAGAACATATATCTGAGCTTCAGCGTCCCGTGTAATGCGGGCGGTATAGTTCACTATCTCATCGGAGGGGTGAAGAAGTTGGACGACTTTAGTTGCACAATTGATCGAAGCAATGTGAGCTTTCAACCAATCCATTCCAAGAATGAGGTCTATGGTGGAAGACTTCAAGACGATGGGCGATGCAAGGAATTCCAACCCTTTAATTTCGACGGTAATGTTAGGTGCTATCACGTCAGCATGACAGTGATCTCCAGGAGTTTTGATGACTAACGGAGTATGCATTTTCTCATATCGAATGCCATGCATGAATGCAAATTTTCCAGAGATGAATGAATGTGATGCTCCTGAATCAAATAAAATAGAAGCAGGTACTGAGTTAACGAGAAGAGTACCCATCACAGTAGCAGGTTGATCCTGGACTTCTTCAATGTCAATGTTGTAAGCGTGTCCACGACCATGTGCAGCAGACCCAGTATTATAGTTGCGGGTCTGATTGTTGCCACGACCATTGCCACGGCTAGCACGAGGAAAAGCTAACTGATTCTGAGTCTGGCGGCAGTCTTTACCCTGGTGACCTGGTTTGCGGCACTTGAAGCACAGACCATCTTCAGGACGAAGAGGAGCATTGTTTTGAATAGCTTGAGCTTTTGGCTGCCTCGGTGGTGGAGGAGGCAGACGTGGTGCAACATAGTTGTTCTTTGGCGCAGAGGTATTGGGACGGATAGCATTGTTGGGAATCCAAACTCGACGCTTCTGTGCTGAGCCCGAAGATGAGCCAGCATCACGATAGCGCTTCTGCGAGTCTTTGTATTCCACCTGAGCGGTCTCAGCAAGAATAGCCTTGTTCATTAGAGTTGAAAAGTCGTTGAAGTCTTGAGCAGCAAGTGCAAGCTTGAGGTCGGGGTGTAGTCCATTACGGAACTTCTCTTGTCTGCGTGCATCTGTGGCGATATCTTCTTCAGCATAGCGGGAGAGGTCTAGAAATTCCCGCTGATAAGCTTCGACAGTCTTGTTGCCCTGAGTGAGGTTATGGAACTGGGTCTTCATGCGTTCCATAATTGCCTGAGGGATGTAACGTGTACGGAAAGCAGCCTGGAACTCATACCAGGTGATGACTGTTCCAACTGGCAGAGTACGCTTGTGTGTGTCCCACCATTGAGCTGCGGGTCCCTTTAAGAAAAAGGCCGCGAAGTTGACGAAGTTGGCAGGGGCGACATTAGCGGACTCCATCTCGTGAGTGATGTCACGGAGCCAGTCATCAGCATCCAGTGGCTTGTCAGAGTTGCGGAACCGAGTTGGGTTAAGTCGCATAAACTCTGTCAAAGTTATTGAAGCTGGGTTCTGGTTCTGGTTGTTCTGATGCGGAAACTGAGCCATGATTCCAGTCATGAACTGGCGGTTAAGCTCAAACTGTTGCATCATAGCTGCCATATAGTCTAGCGGTGGTGGGTGTTCAGGGGTACCACGACCACGACCACCTGGTCTAACCATCCTGCTAAGTATCAACAGGGGGTAGTTTAGTAAAAGCAATTGCGAGCGTTTAGTGACAAACATGATGTAACTCGACAACAATTTAAGTAGTGTAACAGATACATAACAGTAGTCAATTAAGACATACATATCCATAC
The DNA here is from genome assembly GCA_011799875.1 of Thinopyrum elongatum. Lineage (NCBI taxonomy): Eukaryota > Viridiplantae > Streptophyta > Magnoliopsida > Poales > Poaceae > Thinopyrum > Thinopyrum elongatum. The sequence goes on along the minus strand of CM022303.1, from coordinate 273,672,008 downwards.
ACGGAGTCGGGTATATGCGGACAGCATAACGGCGCAAATTGAAAAGCTAGACATACTAGGCGGCGCGCAGGCACGCGGTAAGGAAGTACACAATGAGACATAGCAAAGGCTACATCAACGTCGGAGAAAACCACTGAAATGGGGTAACTGCAAGTGCGGACGACGAATGTTCATCGCGGAAGGATCCTGCGCTCCATGTGCACTCTGATGTAGAATCCGGTCTCGAGCTGTAAGAAGAGGTCCACGTGCCGGTGTATGACCTCCAACAGTAGGCCAATCAATACCAGCATACATCTGAGTCCTGCACGGATAAAGGATGTGCTCCAGATGTATCCCTGTACGAACAGCGGGTAGCAACTGCGTCATAGCATCGTAGAGACGTGCTCGAGTGGCAACCAACTCGACGGAAAGAGCCCGAACAGTGCGATCCAGAGCCTGAGTGCACTGAATCAGAATGCGCGGGTCATAGCGACGAGGCTCGTACGGGGCACAGATAGCTGTGTAGTATCCAGTAGCATCTCCAGCAGGGGCATACGAAATGTATCGGAACTCAGAGTCATCCAAGATATCGCTGAACTGTCCTCGGAGACGTGCGATAGCAGAGTAGGCGGCATCATGGACTGCCATCTCAATCGTCATGCCGATACCGTGGAAAAGGTGTAGCTCGGTGTCTGAGTCATTTTGTTTGATCATAGATACGAACATCAGCATGGTACTGCTCCTGATTGAACTCGCAGTAATCCTCGTAAACCAAGTACTCAGGATACCAACGGTAGCCAAGTCTGGTCATGAGAGCGATCAGGACAGCTGGAAACCCAGGGGCATCACGAGCCCAAGTGCGAAGCACAAGCTGTGTCGTAGGACGTGGTGGAAACAAACGGTCCATCTGAAACAGAGGAAATTCAGATTTGTCAAATGACAATGAGAAGTTTAACACAACTCGGAGAGAAAGGTTAAACAAAACAATGGAAAGGAAAATGATTATCAGACTAATCAGATCAATGACAGGGAAATCACACAGATATCCAGCTCTTCGGGTAGACGGGATTTACGAGATCCTAAGTGTCGGCGTTAGTAAAATTTATTTAACCCGAGTAGAAGAGAGATCAGAGTCCCAGAGTATAGACGAGGAATAAAAGATCCTAATACCACCCAGTTGGCGACATGGGCCCGTAAGCCACACAGCCAAGTTAGTAAATTAGTTTTTCGGTTTCTAGACTCAACTTCGGCCAAGGAATTGGAAGGGGGCTTCCTACAGGCAGTCGTCTCTGATACCAACTTGTGGCGCCCCCAACTCAATCTTACACTAATCATACACGCAAACGTGTACGATCAAGCACAGGGACTCACGGGAAGATATCGCAACACAACTCTAACACAATATAAACGGAGATCCACAATATTACAGACCAGGGATCCGAAGATCCGAATACATAAGTCAGTCAAACAAATATTATCTGAGTACAGACATAGTTAGACAAGTTTTTCCTTAAGAAGGCTAGCACAAACAGCGACACTAGATCGAAAGGCGTTGGCCTACTGCCTGGGAGCCTCCGATCCTACTCCTGGTCGACTGGCTCGATCCAGTAGTAAGTGCCCTCTGGACCCTCCTGGTAGTAAGCTCCTGTGGTGGCATCTGGCTCCTGGACTCCATCGTCTGATGTATCATCAAGGTGGGGTATGGGGAAAAGAGAAAGTAAAGCAACCGTGAGTACTCATCCGAAGTACTCAGCAAGCAAGGATCTATACTACATATGCAACATTATCAATGGAGAAAGGTTGTATAAGTGGACTGGCTGCAGAAATGCCAGAATAGAGAGAAGGCCTAGTCCTATCGAAGACTAGCATCTTCAAACATCTTCACAAGGCCATCATCTTGCAGCAGTAGAAGAGAGTAGAATAGCATTTTATTTAGCAAACATGTTGAAGTACAGCTTAAAGATCGTTCCTCGACTCCCAAGCGAGAAAGCGATCCCGAAGCTTCAATTAAGTAACAAGTATCCAGTTCAAGTAGTAGATCGGAATACACAAACTGAGCGTCCTTTACCGTAGGACCGGCTATCGATAGATGATTCATCCCTGCAGGGGTGCGCTACTGTTACCCAACACGCTCGATCAACTCCGGCCGGACACACTTGCTGGGTAATGCCCATCCTCGGAAGATCAACCCGAAGCAGCGCTCTACCTAGGCTCGGCAGAGAGGTCAGCACGCCGGACTAACCTATGCACCCAGAGGTCTTGGGCCATCGCCCTGGGCACCCTGCGCGTTGCGAGACTGGCCGGGGTGCAGGCGCAACACTGAACTCGTCAGTGAAGTATCCAGCCCAATCCCGACAATCAGCCTGCACGGTGAATCGTGACGTCAGGCGAGCTTTCGGGAGAAACGTACATCGCAGAGGGTCCCATAACCATTATCCCGCGTGGTGGTAGTGCGTATAGGGCACGTCGACCCACTCAGATCACACACCCAAATCCAATAGGCTCAATTAGTATCAGGCGGAGACAATCAGAGTCTCTGATGCTCCGCCACAATATCACACTCGGGTGCCCTTCCGGCGCACCCGACATCATAGATCCCCTGCAGGTACCCATCAGGGTCGACCCGCCTGTAACAAAGGTCAAAGTAACCGTGTGGTCATAGCATCAAGGGGGAAACCCCGAGGAATCACCCTCGGTGGATTCCACTCGATGAAATCTTCAGTGTGAACGTATGAGGCATCACCCTCGAGGTTCACACTGAGGGGTTGCACGACAGAGTCGTATCGGAAGTGGAGAAGGAGGAATCACCCTCGATGACCACGACCGAACAGCTACACTGCAGAGTATTCATCGGTAGTGCGTTACGAGGTATCACCCTCGGCACTCGATAGTTACTACGCAGAGTCGTAAACTAAGGGGGTGTGAAGTGAGGTGTCGGTCTCTGGTCGACGATCACGTTGATCGAGTCGTCGATGATCAAGCAGGGGCAACAAGGATAAGGTGGTGGGGTCACTGATGGTTCACTACCAACCTATACTAAACAGTTTATCATAGGCAGGTAAGGTAACAATGGACAGGTTACAACAGCAGGCTATGCATCAGAATAGGAGCATACATTAACAGTAGCAAAATCTAATGCAAGCAGGAGAATAGAATGGGCGATATCTGGATGCTCAAGGGGGGGGGGGGCTTGCCTAGTTGCTCTGGCAAGAGAGAGAGATCGTCAACGGGCTGCTCGTCGGTAGTGTAGTCGTACCCAGGTGTAGCGTCGTCGGTCTCGGCGTCTATCGAGAGAGAAGGAGGGGGAGAGAAACAATGAATTCACGGCAATAATGCAAACAATATGTATGACATGCCTAAATGATATGCCGGGGTGTTCTACAGCCTAACTAAATGATTTAGTTAATTTAGGAATTTATTCGGATTTATTCAATTAAAGTTGGGCACTATTCATTTATCGAAATCGGTCTAAAAGTTCAATGTTCTTATAGCTAGAGGCATCTGACAGGAATACGGAGGGCGTATTCGGGTTCGTATCGGAATTCTGAGCAAGTTTCATATATAAATTATTTTCATCGGAGTTACGGTTTATTTAATATGATTTTCTAAAGTTTTAAACATTTTCTGAATTTAATTGTTAATTTAAATTCAAATTATCCAGAATAGTGAATGATGACTTCAGCATGAGGTCAGGGTGATGTCAGCAGGTCAACTCTGGCTGACCAGAGTCAAACCTGATAGGTGGGACCCACATGTCATACACTATGACATTAACTGAGGGGTTAAATTAATTAATTGGATTAATTAACGGGTGGGGCCCAGCAGTCAGTGACTGATTAGGATTTTAAATATTTTTATTTATCTAATTAGTTAATTAGGCACCTGACAGGGGGGGCCCATATGTCATAGACACAGGGAAGGGGGCCCCACCAGTCAGTGACTGGGCAGTGCCCAGTCTGCCAGTTGACCAAGTCAACTGGTCAACTGGGGCCGTGGGGCCACCAGGCAGTAACCCAGGGGGTGGGACCCGCGTGCCACGTCGGAGTCGGCCGCCGGAGTTGCTTCGGTGAGGCCATTTGCGGCGGCGAGCGGCGGAGCAGCGTCGGGATTCATCCACAGGGGGACAAATCGCGCGCGGCCGGGCTCGTTCGGACGAGCAGGTGATGGCGAAGCGATCTGGGGTGGCGGCAGAGGCTGCGGTGGTCGGTAGCGTCGACGGCGAGCGGCGAGGCGGATGCCAGAGTTCGGTCGTCTTCGGGATCGGGGCTACAGGGCGCAAAACAAGCGGCGCGAGGTGGCTACGACGTCTACACGATGTGGCGAATGCAACGGGCTTGGTTGCGAGGCCGTTTGGTCACCGGATCGACGCCGGTGATGAGAAGTGGCGGAGGCAGGGGTTTGGTAACGGCGGCGAGTGGGCTAGGGGCAAATGCGGCCGCGGAAAGGAGTAACAGAAGGGGAAGGAGCTCACCGAGCGGCCAAGAAAGGCCCGTGTGAGCTTAGGAGCAGCAGAAGTCGACGGAGACGGAGACGAACGGCGGCGGTCGGAGATGCGTTCGGAAGGGGTTCAGCGCTGCATGGCCTCCGGGGCTCGATCCGGCGGCGTACACGAAGCGGAGGAGCGAGGCAGAGCTGTTGGACTATCGGCGCGGTGAACGGGCGACGGTGGGCGCGAGCTTCACGGTGGCGCAGCCATGGCGGCGTCGGGCGAGGTGGGGAGGAACGAGGAGGAGGGCGAACGGGGCGGCTAGGGTTCGCCAGAGGGGTTGAGGCGGCCTCTTATCCACGGCGAGAGGGCGTAGCGCACGCTGTCGAGCGAGGGAGAGGGGGGGCCTGGGGTGCGCGTGCGCGCGCGTTCGACAGCGGGGCGGCGGTGAGCAGTGAGAGGTGGGAGGAGGCGCGGGGTGGGCTGGGCCGCGGCTTTAGCGAGCAGGCCAAGTGCACAGTAGCTTCTTTAGGCCTTTTTTTTCTTTTTCTCTTTTTATGTTTCTTTCTCTTCTGATTTGTTAATTATTTGGGCCCCAAATGGTTTTTGTAAAAAGTGTGACCTAGTCCATAAATTCCAGTGCCTTATACCCTAACACCAAAAACTAGTTTGGGCAAAACATCATTTCATATTTGATCTAGATTAATTAAAAGGCTATTAAATATCATTTCCGGCCACTGTTAAAAGAGGTATGGGTCACCTAATTAATTTATTAAATGTTGGTTACAATTTTAGAATGGTCTCTGTATTATTTGTCATTTATTGAACATTTTAGTTTTTATGTTGCACAACTTTTATTTTCCACTTTCATTTAAATTTGAATTTGAGTTAGGAGTTGAAATGCAATATGATGCTAATGATGATTATGCACTGTTAAACATGCTGACATGTCAGTATCAAAAGTGATTATTGTGGCTAATGACAAGGGGTGTTACACACCGGCTCGGGAGCATCAACCCCGGGGCCAGTAGACCCAAAAGAATCAGATGCCTCCTAGGGTCCGGCCTTGAAGCCCGACTCTGACAGACCGTCCACAAGAGCCCCCACCGAATCACTGGAGTGTTCGGCACCCCCGTGTGCCCAGCCAGCAGACCACCTTGCAAGTCTATTCCGTGCAATGGGAATCTCCGTTATCAAGCCCACGGCCTATGATCAGGTCGAGCTTAAACCCGACGACCAAGAAATCAACACCCCTCCGGTCACGCACCTCGTCGCCACCGTCGAAGAGGCCCAGGAGGGGCCACAGCCTTATAAGCTAAAAATAGTGTACACTCGAGTCTCTAGCTCGAAGTCAAACACCAGCCCAGAAATACGACCGGACTTGAGCCCTAAAGCAGGATCCGGCCTCGAGCCGATCCAGTCGCACACCAGTCCGGATCCGAACCCAGCGTGATCAAAACCGGACGCAACTCAACCTCCTATTGAGGATAGTCTGGGTCCGCCACAAGTGGGAATCCCAAAAATTTTCCCACCGACCCACCATGCGAAATACTCCCCGGATTCGGGAAATCCGGACATATGGGACCTCATGAATGTCAAACAGCTACCAAACGAGACAGTCCATCATTATTGGGCTAGATTTCTCCTTGTAAAAAATAGGATGGCATCTTGCTGCGACAAAGAGGTAATCAAAGCTTTCTAGTTCACCTGCAAGTACGAGGGCCTTTTGAATGCCCTCGCTCATTGCCGAGTTCAAAGCTTCACCAAACTATCAGACATGGTACGCAAGTATTGCGCCATGGAAAACACGTGGAGGGCGCAACAGATGAACATGGGGTCACCGGCCGCCACGCAGCACGAAAAGTCTCGCGTTAAACAAGCATACACACATTAGTCGCCGGAACGCGAGCCCGACGAAAAAAAAACCAGACCTAGATCAGTGCTGGACGAGTTACTGGATAAACCATGCCCAATACACTCGGTCTTGCTAGACGCAAACCCAACCCACAGACTTCGAGCCTGTTGGGTGGTAAGACAAGTGGCCAAACATGGCGAGCCAATCTTGGGCCTTACACCCCCAGATAAGCAGTCCGCGACTTCACAACAGGACCACAATGTCCTTACAGTCTACGAGACGTTCGCCTCAAACAATAAAAGGAAAAAAGGCTCTTCGAGAGCTCAGCCAGATATATCAAGTGATGGCCGCACAGCTATGGGCAGCCGTGCCTATTACCTTCGACGAGAAGGACGAGCCAAGTCCCCGTAGCAACCACGCACCGGCTGCGCTGGTCCTCGACCCCATTGTCGATGGTTTTCGGCTGACTAAAGTGCTAATGGACGGAGGCAGCAGCCTCAACCTCATCTATGAGGATACTCTCGACAAGATGCGGTTCAATAGATCCCGCATCGAACGCAGCCACACCACATTCTGAGGTATAATACCCGGTAGGGAGGCACACTGCTCGGGACGCATATCCCTGGATGTTGTGTTCGGCACACCCGATAACTACAGATCCGAACCCTTGCTATTTCACATTGTGCCCTTTCGCAGTAGATACCACGCCCTGCTAGGGTGTGAGGCATTCTCGAGATTTCAGGCCATACCACATTACAGGTATATGAAACTCAAAATGCCAGGGCCCAACGGGGTAATATCACTTAAAAGCGACCCAAGCAAAGCCTTGCGAGCCAAAAACAAGATGGCATCCCTCGCCCTAGAGGCACTATCTGAAGCCCTCGCGGCCGAAGAGTTGACAGCACTATGCACTACAGTCGACAGGGATGATGTGGTCCTCAGTAAAAGACAAAAATCCACATCATTCAAGCCAGCAGATGAAATAGTAAAATTTCAAGTGCACCCAACAGATTCCAATAAAACGGCATCCATAGGAGCACAGCTGGACCCCGCAGTCGACGAGGCACTAAGAACATTCCTGCGTGAAAACTGGGAAATTTTCGCCTGGCACCCCTCAGACATGCCGGGAATCCCAGTCAGGCTGGCAGAGCACAACCTAAACATCTTAAAAGGCTTCAAGCCGGTGAAACAGACTCTACGCCGATTTTCCGAACCCAAACGGCAAGCCATGTGCGAAGAGCTCGCAAAACTGCTGGAGGCCGGATTCATCCGTGAGATCAAGCACCCCTAGTGGTTAGCAAATCTAGTTATGGTACCCAAGAAGGACAAGTCCTGGCAGCTCTGTGTTGATTTTAAAGACCTTAACAAGGCCTGCCCTAAGGACCCTTTCCCCCTGCCAAGAATAGACCAGATCATCGATGCCACCGCCGAACACGACTCGCTATGCTTCCTTGACGCGTACTGCGAGTACCACTAGATCAAGATGAAGGAGTCCGACCAGGCGGTAACCGCATTCATCACTCCTTACGGGTCTTTCTGCTTCAACACCATGCCATTTGGGCTGAAAAACGCAGGAGCCACATACCAACTTATGATTCAAGCATGCCTCGAAAACCAAATCGGCAGAACGGTCGAGGCGTACATGGACGATGTGGTTGTCAAAACCAAAAACATCGACCAGCTGATAGACGACCTCCGCCAAACCTTCGACAACTTGCGAGCCTATGATATACGACTCAACCCGAAAAAATGCGTCTTCGGGGTCCCTGCCAGAAAGTTGCTCGGATTCATCATCTCCCATAGAGGAATCAAGGCCAACCTGGCCAAAATTAGTGCGCTATCCCAGCTCGCAATACCAACAGAGCTCAAGCACGTCCAGAAATTGGCCGGATGTGTGGCAGCTTTGAGCCGCTTCATATCTCGCCTCGGAGAAAAGGCGCTCCCACTCTACAAACTGCTTAAAAAGACCAAGAACTTCCAATGGACAAACGAAGCAACTACGGCGCTTGAGGAGATTAAAACACTTCTCACTGGAAACCCTATCCTGACCGCACCTAGCGTCGGCGAGCCCATGCTACTATACATTTCAGCCTCCAATCAGGTGGTTAGCGCGGTGCTCATCGTGGAGTGGGAGTCTGAGGACCACAAGTTCCAAGTCCAGAAGCCGGTCTATTATTTGTCCATGGTACTTACGCCATGCAAATCATGATACCCCCACTATCAAAAGATAGCTTATACGGTTTTTATGGCGTCCCGAAAGCTATGACACTACTTTCAAGAATGTTCGGTCACAGTGGCGTCAGAGGTCCCCTTGAATGATATAATCAACAACAGGGATGCCATGGGCCGCATCGCCAAATGGGCCATGGAGTTCCTTCCCGTCAAGATAAAATACAAACCACGCCGAGCTATTAAATCTCAGGTACTGGCCGATTTTATAGCCGAATGGACCAAAGCCGAACTACCCCGAGAGTACAGTACATATTCGCACTGGACGATGTATTTCGACGGCTCAAAAATGTTAGCCGGACTAGGGGCTGGGGTCATCCTAATCTCCCCTACAGGTGACACTGTTCAGTATGTCCTATAAATAATGTACATGGACTCCAACAACGCAGCCGAATACGAAGCACTACTACATGGTCCTCATCTGGCCACGTCAATGGGAGTGCAGCGCCTCGAAGTAAGGGGAGATTCAAACGTAGCAATCTCTCAAGTCAACGGCGAATTCGACGCCAAGGACCCCAAGATGGCGGCATATAGAAATGCGGTTCTTCGGACATCGGCCCGATTTGAGGGCCTAGAATTCCACGATGTCTCTAGGGACAGCAACCAAGCCATGGACGTCCTTGCCCGCATGGGCGCCAAGTGTGACCCGGTTCCCAAAAACACTTTCCTCGAGCGGCTCTTCAAGCCCTCCGTAGTATGGCAGGACGGTGACGCTGGTGCACTAATCAATGAGCCCGCTCACAATGTTTCCCCGGAAAAGGAGCCCAACGACCATATCATTGGCGGCTCCGCACTCGAGGAAACACCTACCGCCCATGAAATCATGGCCATAATTGCCCCCTGGACAGAACCTCTGCTCACCTACCTCATTCGACACAGCTCCCAGAGGACCAGACGGAGGCACGACGTATAATCCGGCACTCTAAAGCATACAAGGTCCATGAGGGTGAGCTTTACAAAAAAAGCACCACAGGAATCTTACGAAGGTGCATCTCCGAAGAAGAGGGGCATCAACTCCTGGCAGAAATACACGCGGGCATGGGCGGCCACCACATGGCAGCTCGGGCCTTGGTCAGCAAGGCTTTCCGAGTAGGATTCTTTTGGCCTACCGCCCGTGAGGATGCCCGGGCTTTCATCCAACATTGCGTTGGATGCCAGCTGTTCGCAAATCAAAGTCACAAGCCCCCCACAGCTCTTCAGACGAAATCGATAACATGGACTTTTGCGGTCTGGGGTCTCGACATGGTCGGGCCACTAAAAGGGGGCACAAAGAAAAAGAAGTACCTATTGGTCATGGTCGACAAATTCACCAAGTGGATTGAGGCAAGGCCCGTCACTTCAGCAGAATCCGGACCGGTCGTCGACTTCTTATCTGACGTCGTACACCGTTATGGTGTCCCCCATAGCATAATTACTGATAACGGTACCAACTTCACCACCCAGGAGGTCAAAGACTGGTGCGGCAAAATGGGCATTAAGCTCGATTATGCTTCGGTGTACCACCCACAGACCAATGGACAGGTCGAACGGGCCAACGGGCTCATTATGAGCGGCATCAAGCCTCGCCTGGTCCGATCACTTGAACAATCAGATTGCCATTGGGTCGAGGAACTCGATTCCGTATTATGGGGGCTGTGCACTACTCCTAACCGATCAACCGGATACACACCATTTTTTATGGTATACGGTGCGGAAGCTATTCTCCCATGCGACCTCATCCATGACGCGCCTAGAGTGCGCATGTACAAAGAAAAGGAAGCCGAGTTGGATCGGCAGGATGACTTGGACGCTCTTGAAGGAGAACAGGATATAGCTCGGGCTCGATCCGCACTTTATCAGGAGCAAGCACGGCGCTACCAAAACCGCGAAGTCCGGGCAAAGACATACAACGTGGGCGACCTCGTCCTCCGGCTCCCTGAAAAGCAGAAGCATAAGCTCTCGCCCAAATGGGAGGGCCCGTACATCATTGACGAAGTACTTGCAGGAGGAGCCTATCGCCTTCGCCTCCCGTCCGATGATCACCTCGAGCTGAACCCGTGGAACGCAGCCCAGCTGCGGTGCTTTTACGCCTGAGTTAGACATCGTCACCCGCATACATCCTCACCTCTCTTTGTTTTTTCTTTTTATTTTTGACATGGCAGGCGTTCGGCTAAACCGAACCATACCAAGCCAATACCGTATACATCATTGAATGTAACACCCAGCTTTGCATGGGGGCTCCCTTAGAGGAGCCGAATAATATAATCAATATAAATCGCATTCGTTTTTATTGCAGCCTTCTCGTACCTTTCAAGCCAAAATATGCACTTATTTGACTCAAGATCTTTGCCAAGCTGGGTTGCCTGGCTCCTGTGTTTACCCCTACGTTCCCGATTGTTCGGCTAGGGAGTAAAGGGAGCACCTCTGCAATTGTTATGACCGGGTCATCCAGGACCGTACCTCAGACAGGTGAAGCCGAAAGCTAGTGTTCTTACAGAATACAATAAGTCATCCTAAGGGAAGTGAATATAGCCTCGCGCTTATCACAAGGGTTTTTTCGCAGCCATTGGTTTCCGTTGATCTTACGTATCCGGACTATAATTTTACCCGAAGAATGGAACCTTTGGAGGAACTATTTTCATCAGAGGATGTTTCTTACGTCAAATAGTAATATAACATAACTCTCCGCACATGTTTCATCCATTCGAGCCAGATAGCCGGATTGCCTGGTTCCCGAAATGTTGCCTTGTTTCCTAAGGCACGTAGTACGGAACACTTCTTGATCATTGGTCGGGGAGGTAGAAGCTGATGGCCGGTTAATACAACATTCTTTAAAAATAAAAATAAGAACACGGATTGAGCTCGGTCAATGTAAAGTACATAAATACATAGAATTGACAAAACTACTCTTGATCGACATTGTCTATCAATTGCTCTAAAGCACAATCCTGCTGAGAATAGCAAGCAGCTAGCATCACATCATCATACACCAAGCTTAGAGGTATCTCTCGGTCGTCAGGGCCCACTGGACCAACCCAGACCATATGCTCCGGGTCTAGCTTGGTGAAATGGGTCTTCACCATAGCCCATGGCTCGCGCGCTCCTTCTCGGCAAGATGAGATCTTCCATAATTCAAACCTTCGCTGAACCCCCTTAAAGCGACTGGCTAGTTCGGCCGTGTTCTCTGGCGGCACATCTGACGGCCATAACGCCTTCGCCATGCTCTTCATGGCTTTCCGGGCCCTCTCGTGAGTCTTCGATAGATCCTTTAAAAGGTTCCCGTCATAGGTGCTGACTTCTTCCTCGGGCTGCCTAGTCAGGAGACCTAAAAAGCAGGTGTTGCATTTCGTCATTAAAACACCAATGGTACTTGCCCGCGGAACGGTAAGATCAGTGCTTACCAAATATGCCACCTTTCAGCTTCTGGTTTTCCTCCAAGGCTTGTGCCAGCTGAGTTTTCAAACTCTCAATTTCCTCGGCTTTCCGCTGATTCTCTGCCTCGAGCTCATTTTTCTCCTCATGACTTCGCGTCAGCACTCGTTTACCAGCCTCCAGCTCCTTCCGCAACCCACTTACGGCTTCCGCGGCTATATGGTGAAAAAGGTGTTAATGCATAGAATACACCGTATACCTTTCTACGCGTTGTGAAACAGTTTTTTCTACTTACCGGACAATTCGCTGCTGGCTTTCCGAGCCGCATCTAGTTCGCCCTTGGTTTCGACCAACTGTGTCCGGCTCACCTCAAGGTCCTCGGACAGCTTTTTGCTCTGCTCTCTTGCGGCCTACGAAAATCATATCATTAGAAATCCTTAACTCGGCCGTCCCGCCCAAATTAAGGCTTGGGGGCTAGTTGGTTAGGGAACATGATCTGCTTTCAAGCTATTTTAGTTACATACCTGCACTCTAGCGGCAAAAAGGCTGGCGATCCCTTCAAGACCTGTCCGGGACGCTCCAAGGTACGCAACCACCGAATTAAAGGCACTAAATTTCTGGTCGGCAAAGGCAGTATGACGTAAAGTTTCCCTCCGGCGGCGATGATTCATTACGCTCTCGACTTCGGAGTTGGTGACCGAAACATCATCGGAATCCGCCGGAGGCGTGCCGGCTGCCGCGTGTTCGGAGGAAGCTCCGGCTTGTGCCGAAGACTTAGGACCGAAGCTGTGATTTGGCGCACCTGGGGAATCTTCGGACTGATGCAGGGGCATACTTCTTCTGCAAAATTAAGCAAGCTTTAATAAAAGGGTGTTAAAAGCAACCCTCGCTATAATTCTGAAATACGTCACCTCTGGGCCGAGGAAGCAGGTGCTTCCGCTTCGACGGAGGCCTTCTGCTTTGATCTCCCATTAGGGGCCGAAGCTGGCACGGTCCGCGCTCCTCCCAAGACGGTCTGACGCGTAGTGCGGCGACCCTTGGGAGCAGAAGTCATCACGTGGGGAATAGCGCAAGATGAGCGTCCTGTTCGGGAGAGGGTCTTCTTTTCACTTACTGTGGAAGAGGGAAGAGCCCCGGGGTGATCGGCTGTCAGAGCGACCTTGGCATTGTCAAGGCTCTCCTGATAAAACACCCCGTCTTCAAAATCAATCGACGTCTATGGGTCGTCATGATACCCCAAAGCATCATCACGGGAATGATCCTCCAGTTGAGGAGGAGGGCAATTAATGGACGCAACTTGACGCCTCCATCCCTGTTGAAATACAACCAGTCAGAGTTCGGGCATAATCCGTGAGCTCAAGATAGTGGATTATGGCTTACCCAGTCCGCCGGATTGTATCCGAAGCAACCTTCCCGGATACTCATTTGAGCAAAATCTGCCTCCTCTCCCTTGAAGAGATCGGCCAATATTTTGGCCAGAGCTGCCTTATTGTCTGGCCCTTGTCGCTGATAGCAGGTTACGTTGTTAGTCCCGTTATAGCACCATAAAGGATGACCCCTTTGTTGGAGGGGTTGCATGCATCGGGTAATGGCAACGGCCATCACTTCGATCATGGTCATCCTACTGCCAGTTAGCAGTCTGCCCTTGGCCGCCAATGAATGCACCTCTTCGATGTCCTATTGGGAAGGGCCTTTGGGCCGCCAGTTGAACCGCTTTATAGGCGGGTCGTTTGAGTATTCGGGCAACCCTTGCCGAATTGGATCGGTGAGGGGAACGTCTTCAATATAAAACCACTCTGAGGTCCATTCTTCGGGATCTTTTCATGGGGTTCCAATTGGGTACCCTGTCCCAGCTATCCGCCATACTTCGGCACCGCCCACCTTGAATATGGATCCTCCCCAGAGGCAAGGGACAAGATAGAAATACTTCCTGTAGAAGTCGAAGTGGCCTCGCAACTCAAAAATATCTCGCAAAGGGCTACAAAGCCAGAGATATGCAATATGGACCCCGGGGTGAGGTTGTGGAGCTGGATCCCATAGAACTCCAACAAACCCCATAAAAAGGGATGGATGGGAAAGCCCAAACCTCTTAGAAGGAAGGGCATGAGACATACCCTCTCCTCCTTACTCGGAGCGGGGGAGTTCTCGGCGAGGGCACAGCCATTGACGAAGATGAGACCGGCGCGGACGAGAACCAAATCTGCCGGAGGGAGGAAGCCCTGCATCTGCAAGCGCCTCAGCTGAAGGTGTGAAATTGAACAGCTCGACCAATCGCCTAGGAGTGGGCCATGCGGGCGCGAGGATGAACCTGGGAGGTCGGCCATGGCGCCGGGGAATTTCTTCGGTGTTGTTCCTTGTGAAAGGGGGAGGTAAACTGTCCCCCGCGCCTTTGGATCTATAAATAGGCGTCTCACCTTGAAGCTGGAAGGATGGGCTCGTGGAAAGATGGCATTGGGCCGCACGCCTTCTGAAAAGGTGCATGAAGCCCTTGCCCCGAGGAATGGCATTAAACTCTGATGGTCCCACCTCAATCTCGAGATATCTTCGGATCCTAGAATCTTGAAACTGTCCGGGCCCGAGCACGTATTAGTTCGGGTTCCGGATAGTGTTCGACAAGATTGATAAGGCTCCAAACTAAATAAAGGAATGGAAGAACTCGTCTCGCAAGCCGATGATATGAAGATTCCAAAGGACAATCCCCGGCATTGGAGGCTAGTTCGGGGGCTACTGAGGGAGTTATGGACTAAGGGGTCCTAGGGGCATCGGCCCATTGAATATGGGCCGGACTGGTGAAGCCGTATAGCGACAGGAGATCTATGAAGCCGTGGTGTGCCCTCCAAGTCAAGGATAGGTAGGATCTCTTTACTCCTTATTGTAATCTATCTCCGGTAACCCTAACCCTACCGGTGTCTATATAAACGGAGGGTTGTAGTCTTTAGGGCTAGAGCTACATTCATCACCTCATCGCCTTAGGGTTTAGCTCATGCTGATCTCGAGGTAGATCTACTATGTAACCATACTATACATCCAATACAATTAAGCAGGACGTAGGGTATTACCTCTTCGAGAGGGCCCAAACCTGGGTAAACACCATGTTCATCGTCCCTTGTTCCCCATCGATCTCAGATCCACAGCTCGGGACCCCTACCCCGAGGTCTGACGGTTTTGAAACCGACAATGTCTAAACTAAGCATATGACATATTTGATGTATAAAGTAAGCAACACAAGGCACCGTATGCATGATATGACCAACATGAGCATGCCAAGTTAGAGCAAAGACCTCAGGGGGTAAATAGGAGTGGTCTGCTCCTTCTGAATCCCCCTCTGAACAGTTATCTTCCTCTTGATTACAATCTAGAATGGGGGGAGGGGGGCTACCTTTGCCCCCACCATGGAGCGATGTCTGCATGAAACTTTATTGCCACACAAGGCTCGTCTCTTTTGCTCTACATATTCAGTACCATTGTGTACAATAACTGACATGCATAGGAATAAAACATAGTTATATTATGTTAGGAGTGCATGCAGAAATCCAGAGTGATGGTAGCAACCTGTGGATATACCCAAAACTAATGATAGCAGGCAGATAATAGCTTCAGTTAAAAAATACAGATGATGGCTCCTTTAATGTTTATTTCCCACTCAACATGAAACACATAGTAGACACCCGAGATTAACCAGATAGTAGACATATACTATTCATTGCTGCCCCGATATGTACCCCAAAACCATTTAAAAACTCTAGTTTGAGCATTAGTTTGTACCTGACTCAGAGTCTAAGAGGTGGACACGATGATAAAGTAGCAGGTAATATTAAGCGATGCATAACGTAAGCAGACACGAAAGAGTGTGACCTCTCTTGCGGACCCGTGTAGTCCTCAAGGTCATCTGCTTAGTTGATGATGGTAATGCAGTTATGGTGGCTCCCGGCGGTGGGGAAATAGATCTGAGGTGGCGAAAGACAGTCTGGAGGACGGATCCCTGTTGTGGTGTGCTACTTCTTGAGCTTGCGTTGATTTTTCCCTTGAAGAGGAAAGGGTGATGCAACAAAGTAGAGATAAGTATTTCCCTCAGTTAAGTACCAAGGTATCAATCCAGTAGGAGGCACAAGCAAGTCTCCAATCTATGCACCTGCACAAACTAACAAACACTTGCACACAACGCGAAAAAGGGGTTGTCAATCCCTTCACGGTCACAAACAAGAGTGAGATCTAATAGAGATAGGTATAAAAGATAAATAAAATAGCAAACTAAAGTAAATATAAATAAATTACAGCAAGGTATTTTTGGGTTTTTTGGTTTATAGATCTGAAAATATATGATGGAAAATAGACCCGGGGGCCATAGGTTTCACTAGAGGCTTATCTCTTGAAAGAAAACATACTGTGGGTAAACAAATTACTGTTGAGCAATTGATAGAAAAGCGCATAGTTATGACGATATCTAAGGCAATGATCATGAATATAGGCATCATGTCCGTGACAAGTAGACCGAAACGATTCTGCATCTACTACTATTACTCCACAGATCGACCGACTCCTGCCTGCATCTAGAGTATTAAGTTCATAAGAACAGAGCAACCCTTTAAGTAAGATGGCATGATGTAGAGGGATAAACTCAAGCAATATGACATAAACCCCATCTTTTTATCCTTGATGGCAACAATACAATATGTGCCTCGCTACCCCTTCTGTCAATGGGTGAGGACACCACAAGATTGAACCCAAAACTAAGCACCTCTCCCATTGCAAGAAAAACCAATCTAGTTGGCCAAACCAAACGGATAGTTCGAAGAGAAATACAAAGATATCTTAATCATGCATAAAAGAGTTCAGAGAAGACTCAAATAATATTCATAGATAATCTGATCATAAATCCACAATTCATCGGATCTCAACAAACACACCGCAAAAGAAGATTACATCAGATAGAACTCCAAGAACATCGAGGAGAACATGGTATTGAAGATCAAAGAGAGAGAAAAAGCCATCTAGCTACTAGCTATGGACCCGTAGGTCTATGGTAAACTACTCACGCTTCATCAGAAGGGCCGCAAGGTTGATGTAGAGGCCCTCCATGATTGAATCCCCCTCCGGCAGGGTGCCGGAAAAGTCCCCAAGATGGGATCTCACGGAACAGAGGCTTGCGGCGGCGGAAAAGTATTTTGGTGGACGCTTCTGATGTTTGGGGAATATTTGAGAATTTATAGAGGTGGAACTAGGGTTAGGGGACTCCCGAGGGGCCCACAAGCCAGGCCCCCCATGGGGCGCGCCCTGAGGGCTTGTGGCCTCCTCGGGACTCTTCTGGCCCTCTCTCCAAGTCATGTAGGTGTCTTCTGGTCCAAGAAAAATCATCATAAAGTTTTATTCCGTTTGGACCCCGTTTGATATTCCTTTTCTGCAAAAGTCAAAAACAAGGAAAAAACAAAAACTGGGATTGGGCTCTAGGTTAATAGGTTAGTCCCAAAAATAATATAAAATAGCATATTAATGCAAATAAAACATCCAAAACAGATAATATGATAGCATGGAACAATAAAAAATTATAGATACGTTGGAGACGTATCAAGCATCCCCAAGCTTAATTCCTGCTCGTCCTCAAGTAGGTAAATGATAAAAACAGAATTTTTGATTTGGAATGCTTCCTAATATATTTATCAATGCAATCTTCTTTATTGTGGCAAGAATGTTCAGATCCATAAGATTCAAAATAAAAGTTTAATATTGACATAAAAACAATAATACTTCAAGCATGCTAATAAAGCAATCATGTCTTCTCAAAATAACATGGCCAAAGAAAGTTATCCCTACAAAATCATATAGTTTGGCTATGCTCCATCTTCATCACACAAAGTATTTCATCATGCACAACCCCGATGACAAGCCAAGCAATTGTTTCATACTTTTGGTGTTCTCAAACTTTTTCAACTTTCATGCAATACATGAGCGTGAGCCATGGATATAGCACTATAGGTGGAATAGAATATGGTGGTTGTGGAGAAGACAAAAATAAGGAGAAAGTCTCACATCAACTAGGCAAATTAATGGGCTATGGAGATGCCCATCAATTGATATCGATGCAAGTGAGTAGGGATTGCCATGCAACGGATGCACTAGAGCTATAAGTGTATGAAAACTCAAAAAGAAACTAAGTGGGTGTGCATCCAACTTGCTTGCTCACGAAGACCTAGGGCAATTTGAGGAAGCCCATCATTGGAATATACGGCGGGTAAACAAATTACTGTTGGGCAATTGATAGAAAAGCGAATACTCATGACAATATCCAAGGCAATGATCATGTATATAGGCATCACGTCCAAGGTTAGTAGACCGAAACGATTCTGCATCTACTACTATTACTCCACACATCGACCGCTATCCAGCATGCATCTAGTGTATTAAGTTCATGGAAAAATGGAGTAATGCAATAAGAACGATGACATGATGTAGACAAGATCTATTCATGTAGGAATAAACCCCATCTTTTTATCCTTAATAGCAACGATACATGCATGTCATGTCTCTTTTTGTCACTGAGATTGAGCACCGCAAGATCAAACCCATCACAAAGCACCTCTTCCCATGGCAAGAAAAATCAATCTAGTTGGCCAAACCAAACCAAAATTTCAGAGAAGAAATACAAGGCTATAATAATCATGCATAAAAGAGTTTAGCAAAGACTCAAATAATATTCACGGATAGAACTGATCATAAACCCACAATTCATCGGATCCCAACAAACACACCGCAAAAAGTCACTACATCAAATAGATCTCCAAGAACACTGAGGAGAACATTGAATTAACGATCAAAAAGAGAGAAGAAGCCATCTAGCTACTAGCTATGGACCCGTAGGTCTATGGTAAATTACTCACGCATCATTGGAGGGGCAACAAGGTTGATGAAGAACCCCTCCGTGATGGTTGCCCCCTCCGGCAAAGTGCCGGAAAGGGCCTCTAGATTGGATCTCGTGGTTCTTGAACTTGCGGTAGCGGAAACTGTATTCTCTCGACTCTCCTAGGGTTTTGGGATTTTAGAGTATTTATAGAGGCGAAGGTCGGTGGAGAAGCTTCCCGTGGGCTCCACTACCCACCAGGGCACGCCAGGGGCCTCTGGCGCGCCCTGGTGCCTAGTGGGCCCCACGTGCCTCCTCCTGTGTGCTTCTTTGGTTCCCTGGGTATCTTCTGGGCAGAAAAAAATCTCCAAAGAGTTTCGTGGCATTTGGACTCCGTTTGGTATTGATATTCTGCAAAGTAAAAAACAAGCAAAAAATAGCAACTAGCACTGGGCACTATGTCAATAGGTTAGTCCCAAAACTGATATAAAGTTTCTAGTAAATCAATATAAAACATCCAAGATTGATAATATAACAGCATGGAGCAATAAAAAATTATAGATACGTTGGAGACGTATCAACATCCTCAAGCTTAATTCTTGCTCGTCCTCGAGTAGGTAAATGACAAAAACAGATTTTTTGATGTGGAATGCTACCTAACATGTTTATCACATATTCTTTTCTTTTGTAGCATGGACATTTGGACTTTTAGATGATTCAAAGCAATAGTCTATAATTGACATGAAGACATCAATACTCAAGCATATCAATAAGCAACCATGTCTTTCAAAATATCAACACTAAAGAAAGCTATCCCTAGCCCATCATGCTCAATCATTGATCCATTCATGAAACACACTCAAATATTAGCTATGTCCAATGCACAAGTATGATAATAGTGTTCCCTAGTTGGTGCTTTATAAGAGAAGATGGAGACTCAAATAAAAATAAAAATGGCATAAAGTAAATAGATAGGCCGTTCACAGATTGAAGCAGAGATTTGTAGAGGTGCCAGAGCTCAAAGCTTAAATTGCATAAAATTGTTTCGAGAGGCCTGCTTTTCCTGTCAACGAAAACGACCAAGAATTCCCAATACTTTCCATGCTAGATACATCATAGGCGGTTCCCAAACATAAAATAAAGTTTATTCCTTTTTACACCATTCTTTCACAATCCATGTCTAGCCGTATCCACGGGTGCCTTCCGTACCAACACTTTCCAAGGAATTTATTGTTGACAACATAAATATTTTTTTTCATTTCGGGACTGAGCATCCCTATTACCTGCCACACTCTCATGCAATGACAAGTGAATAAACACTCATATTGAGAATAACACATCTAGCATGGAAAATATTGGCCACCCCCTGCCGCTTCATGAGCGGTACGGGCACACAAAAAGGAAATTCATTTTGAAAATTAGAGTTGGCACATAAAAATTTACTTGGAACGGCTTGGAAATACCGCATATAGGTAGGTATGGTGGACTCATTTGGCACAACTTGGTTGAAGGAGTTTGGATGCACAAGTAGTATTCCCGCTTAGTACAAATGAAGGCAAGCAAATAGATTGAGAAGCGACCAACCAAGAAAAGAAAACGATCATAAACGAGCATTAAACATAACTAACACCGAATAATGCACCACAAGTAGGATACAACTTCATTGCATAACTATTGACTTTCGTGCTTGCATAGGGAATCACAAACCTTAACACCAATATTCTTACTAAAGCATAATTACTCACCAACATGACTCCCATATTACTATCTCCATATCTCAAAACTATTACAAGGAATCAAGTTTATAATATCCAATGATCTTAATAAAAGTTTATATCCCCCTTGAACATCTATCAATTTGCGACTAAATTCATATATCACCATTGCTACTTTTCAAGCTCTCAAATAAATTTAAGTGAAGTATGAGAGCATAAATATTTCTTCAAAAGATTTAAATTCTCAAAATAATATAAGTGAAGCATGAGAGCATATTTCTTCAAAATTTTACTACTACCGTGCTCAATAAGATATAAGTGAAGTACTAGAGCAATTCCATGGCTCAAAAAATTTAAGTGAAGCACATAGAGCAATTCTAACAAATTATAGAATCATTATGGCTCTCTCAAATAGGTGTGTCCATCAAGGATGATTGTGGCAAACTAAAAAGAAAAAAAATCAAAGAATCATATAATACAAGATGCTCCAAGCAAAACTCATGATATGTGACGAATAAAAATATAGCTCCAAGTAAAATTACCGATGGTTGTTAGAAGAAAGAGGGGATGCCTTCCGGGGCATCCCCAAGCTTAGTTGCTTGGTACTCCTTGAATATTACCTTGGGGTGCCATGTCATCCCCAAGCTTAGGCTCTTTTCACTCCTTATTCCTTCATCCATCGTGATCTCACCCAAAACGTGAAAATTTCAATCACACAAAACTTAACAAAAACCTTTGTGAGATCCGTTAGTATAAGAAAACAATTCACTACTTTAAGTGTTGTACCCATTCATATTTTATTATTTTATTATACCTACGGTATTCTAACTTTACCATGGCTTATACCCCCCGATACAATCCATAGATTCATCAAAATAAGCACACAATGCAACAAAAACATAATCTATCAAAAACAAAATAGTCTGTACAAAACTGAATTAAGCTCATACTTCTGTAACTCCAAAAATATATGAAAAATTAAGAAAACAGAGACAATTCGTATATCAATCTTGTGTAAAAAATTCAGAATTTTTCTTCATTCCATTGATATTTAACAATTCTTCTACTGGACGTAAAAGTTTTTGTTTTCCAACAGGATCAAATCAACTATCACCCAAGCCATCCTAAAGGCATTACTTGGCACAAACACTAATTAAAACATAAAAATCACAATCATAACAGAAGCATAATTGTGTAATTATTGAAAAACAGAAAAGAAATGAAAATTTAAAGGATAAATATTGGGTTGCCTCCCAACAAGCGCTATTGTTTCACGCCCCTAGCTAGGCATAATGCATAGATTCAAATATTGTCATCTTTAGTTTTTGTTTCATAGGTTGCCCTCATGATTGATTCATATGGTGGCTTAATTCTAGTTCTAGGGAAGTGTTCCATACCCTTTCTTAATGGAAACTGAAATTTAATATTCCCTTCTTTCATATCAATCACGTCATCTATAGTTCGTAAAAACGGTCTACCAAGTATTATGGGACAAAACGGATTACAATCAATATCAAGAACAATAAAATTTATGGGCACATAGTTCCTATTTGCAAGAATAAGAACATCATTAATTCTTCCCAAAGGCTTTTTAATAGTAGAATCCGCCAAGTGCAAATTAAGAGAACATTCTTCCAACTTGGTAAAACCTAGCACATCACATAGAGATTTTGGAATTGTGGAAACACTAGCACCCAAACCACATAAAGCATTGCACTCATAATTTTTGATCTTGACTTTAATGGTGGGTTCCCATTCATCATATAATTTTCCAGGAATTGAAATCTCTAATTCTAGCTTTTCTTCTAAGGCTTTCATCATTGCCTCTACAATATGTTTAGTAAAAGCTTTATTTTGTTCATATGCATTGGGTGAATTTAGCATGGATTGTGACAAAGAAATACACCCAATCAAAGAACAACTATCATAATTAAAATCTTTGTAATCCAAAAGAGTGGGCACATCACTAGCTAAAGTTTTACCTCTTCAAACCCACCTTTATCAAATATTTCAACAAGATTTTCACCCTCCGAATCATGAGGACGCCTTCTAACTAAAGTTGACTCTTCTTCAGTCCCCTAATCATCAATTTTAATATTACTAAACAAGGAATCAATAGAATAAACACCAATCATCTTAACATCTTCAACATTACTATGAAAAAAATTGGGCGGAAACGCTCTTTCTAAAAATTCACTTTTGGCTCTTAGCATAGCGGTTCTCTTCTTACTTTCATCCATGGAAACATATAAAGCCTTAATTCATTCATCAACCTTTGGTGGAAATTTTTTAATCTTGAGGTTTTCTACATCATATGTAATTCTATCAATGCTTCTAGACAGATCATCAATCTTATTCAATTTTTCTTCTATTGTAGTGTTGAAAACTTTTTGAGTATTGATAAATTATTTAATATTACTCTCAATATCAGAGGGCATCCTTTTATTATTATAAGAAGAATTACCATACGAATTGCCATAATTATTAGAGGAATTTCCAGGAAAAGGCCTAGGGTTAAAATTACCTCTATAAGCATTGTTATTAAAATTGCTTCGCGAGACTAAATTCACATCTACGGGATCATTATTTTCCTCAATCAAAGTAGACAAAGGCACATCATTAAGATCAATAGGAGCATTTTTACTAGCAACCAATTTCATAAGTGCATCAAATTTTTCACTCAAAGTAATAATTTGTTCAACAGAATTAACCTTTTTACTAGTAGGTGCTCTTTCGGTATGCCATTGTGAAAAATTAGCCATAATATTATCAAGCAATTTATTAGTTTCACCCAAGGTAATCTCCATAAAAGTACCACCCGCGATGGAATCTAAAAGATTTCTAGAGACAAAATTCAATCCCGCATAATTTTTTTGTATAATCATCCATAGATTTAAACCATGAGTAGGACAATTTCTTAGCATTAATTTCATTCTTTCCCAAGATTGCGCAACATGTTCATGCTCAAGTTGCTTGAAATTCATGATTTGATTTCTAAGGGAAATAATTTTCACGGGCGGAAAATTCTTAGTAATAAAAGCATCTTTGCACTTATCCCAAGAATCAATACTATTATGAGGCAAAGATGAAAACCAAATTTTTGCACGATCCCGCAAAGAGAAACGAAATAATTTTGATTTCACAATGTCATTGTCCACATCATTTTTATTTTGCATATCACACAATTCTACGAAAGTGTTTAGATGGGGCGCGACATCCTCATTAGGATTACCGAAAAATTGCTCCTTCATAACAAGATTCTACAAAGCGGCATTAATATCATAAGACTCTGCACTAGCGGCGGGAGGAGCAATAGGAGTACTAATAAAATCATTATTATTAGTGTTGGAAAAATCACACAATTTGGTATTTTCTTGAGACATAGTGACCACGCAAACAAGATCGCAAGCAAACAAAAGATCAAACAAGAAAAAGGCAAATGAAAAATATTTTTGGATTTTTGCAAAAAACATTTTAGAAGTGAGGGAGATGAAAAAGAGAGGCAAATGGCAAATAAAGTAATTGCAAGGAGATGATATTTGTGATTGGGTACTTGATAGATGTTGATGATGTCTCCCCGGCAACGGCGCCAGAAATTCTTCTTGATTGCTTGAATCTGCGTTGGTATTTCCCCGAAGAGGAGAGGATAATGCAGCGAACGAAGGTAAGTATTTCCCTCGGTTATGAAACCAAGGTTATCAATCCAGTAGGAGAACCAAGCAACACTATGTAAACAGCACCTGCACAGAAATAACAAATACTTGCAACCCAACGCGTAAGAGGGGTTGTCAATCTCTCCTCGGTATTGAGATAGATTAAATTGTATGAGATTTGATAAATAGATTTAACTAAAACACAAAATAAAATAAATAAATAAAAATTGCAAAAAGGTATTTTTGGTTTAATATGATAGGAAAATAGACCCAGGGGCCGTAGTTTTCACTAGAGGCTTCTCTCGAGAAAGTAGCATACGGTGGGTAAACAAATTACTATTGGGCGATTGATAGAAAAGCGAATAATCATGACGATATCCAAGGCAATGATCATGTATATAGGCATCACGTACAAGATTAGTAGACAAAAATGATTCTGCATCTACTACTATTACTCCACACATCGACCGCTATCCAGCATGCATCTAGTGTATTAAGTTCATGGAAAAACGGAGTAATGCAATAAGAATGATGACATGATGTAGACAAGATCTATTCATGTAGGAATAGACCCCATATTTTTATCCTTAATAGCAATGATACACGTGTGTCAGGTCTCTTTCTGTCACTGAGATTGAGAACTGCAAGATCGAACCCATCACAAGGCACCTCTTCCCATGGCAAGAAAAATCAATCTAGTTGGCCAAACCAAACAAAATTTTTGGAGAAGAAATATGAGGCTATAACAATCATGCATAAAAGAGTTCAGAAAAGACTCAAATAATATTCATGGATAGAACTGATCATAAACCCACAATTCATCGGATCCCAACAAACACACCACAAAAAGACATTACATCAAATAGATCTCCAAGAACATCGAGGAGAACATTGTATTGAAGATCAAAAAGAGAGAAGAAGCCATCTAGCTACTAGCTACGGACCCGTAGGTCTGTGGTGCTACTCGTGCATCATCGAAGGGGCAACAAGGGTGATGAAGAACCCCAACATGATCGCTGCCCCTCCGATAGAGTGCCGGAAAAGGCCTCTAGATTGGATCTCGTGGTTTTGGAACTTGTGGCGGCGGAAACTGTATTCTCTCGACTCCCCTATGGTTTTGGGGATTTTAGAGTATTTATAGAGGCGAAGGTCGGTGGAGAAGTTTCCCGTGGGCTCCACTACCCACCAGGGAGTGCCAGGGACCTCTGGCGCACCCTTGTGCCTAGTGGGCCCCATGAGCCTCCTCCCGTGTGCTTCTTTGGCTCCCTGGGTGTCTTTTGGGCAGAAAAAATCTCCAAAAAGTTTCATGGCATTTGGCCTCCGTTTGGTATTGATATTCTGCAAAGTAAAAAACAAGCAAAAAACAACAACTAGCACTAGCACTATGTCAATAGGTTAGTCCCAAAAATGATATAAAGTTGCTAGTAAATGAATATAAAACATCCAAGATTGATAATATAACAGCATGGAACAATAAAAAATTATAGATACATTGGAGACGTATCATGCCTTTGCCCCTTGCTTGCTGCCGCAGTATGGGCAGATCCCGCCCGCCGCCACCCTCGTGGTTACATCCCGACGACCCTTAGGTACATCTTCCTCTGGAACCGGCCTTGCTGCACCGCCCGTCTTCCCACGTCCCTGCATGTGGATCTTCTCTAGTTCTTTGCCTAAATGCACTGTAGCTCGGCCGGCGTACTTTCCATGTTTCATCAACAATGCCACTATTATTGCAATCACACTTATTCAATATCCTTGTCAACAGGGATGCTTAGCTCCATTTTAGTGGAACTGCACAAAATGATGGGATGGTGCATGCATCCAACTGCTACATGTCTTGGTGGGCATCAACGAACTGCGTGAAAGTGGCTACCAACATGTCCACCGTGGCCAGGAAATGAAAGGATGCTTAGGGACCTGATCGATCATTTTTTCTTTATTTGTACACCTTCTCACAACTTTGTCTTAAGTTGTGAAGTAAATATTGGGTCTGATATGTGAATCATTGATATACATTAGCATGCATGTTAGTTTCCTTTGTATTTGATGGAATGTTGTAACAAGAAAACCTTCAAGGCAAGATACATGAAAGAAAAGCTGAAAGCTTCATAGCATTGTACTAGTTTAATTTTATCTCGCTGAGAAATTATATTTACTAGCACAGTATATATGAACAAATGCTAAAAGGTCGATAACATTGCGAGAAACCATTATAGGAGCACAGAACTTCCTTTCCTCGACATGTGGGACATCCAACATCTGGGTTCCCGTGTCATGCACCAAATTATGAGTGCACAACCGCAAGGAATACTACTAATGAGCCATCAAATCTCAAAGCCACACCTTTCCAATAGTAAGTTGGACGCATGAACAACACATCATTTCACGCATCATAGAATCCTCTTGTAATAATTTTCCAAGAAAAGCACCACACGTCAAGATTGGACAGTACTGTTGCAGCAAAGCATATAACACTTCTCCGAAACATCAATTATGGCTGTATGGGGATGGTTCAAGAAAATAATATTCCCTCCCTTCCGGTTTATGGGCCTCAATTCCAAATCTAAACCAGGCAATGCACTAGTACTACTAGATAGTGAGTGTTTACTACTTTATCTTGTATGTACTAATTGCAACGCATGCATGTGTTAGCAGTACAATGACCACGTATGAATTTCATGGTATGATTTGTGTAAGTTGCATGTCATGTTATTGCTGTGGTCAAATTTAGCCTCGAAAACGCATTTTAGACCCGATATGGACTGAGGGAGTACATGCATTACTGAGT
Organism: Thinopyrum elongatum; assembly: GCA_011799875.1. Lineage (NCBI taxonomy): Eukaryota > Viridiplantae > Streptophyta > Magnoliopsida > Poales > Poaceae > Thinopyrum > Thinopyrum elongatum. The sequence continues at coordinate 273,645,177 of CM022303.1, read as the reverse complement.
TTTCTCTTAATCCTTGCATGCAACATTTTTATTGAAGCTTGAAATGTGAACATGTGAATGGGAGGGACTACTACAACCCTTCCAAAAGAACTGTAGTACTAATGGTGTCGTACTCCCTCCATTCACTGTCACATGTTCAGTACTTTTGCGAACTATGGTAGTAACAAATTTATTCCACCACTCAGCATCTATTTGGTTAGAGAGATTTCAAATTGAGCCATACAGGACGGAAAGTAGGCACTTATGTACTACTTTTGATGTGTCCCGTTGAGGGAGTCCTGGACTAGGGGGGTCCTCAGGAGGCCGACCTATCTCTCGTGGGCCGGACTGTTGGGCCGCACCGTATCCGGATTCAAGACGTTTTGTGCCTTGTAGTGCACCCCAAGTCAAGATGGAAGATCTGATGTTTCCTTCCTGTAACCGACTATCTGTAAACCCTAGAACCCCTGGTGTCTATATAAACTAGGGGCTTAGTCCGTAGAGGCTAGAAGAACAATCTCCATCCTACTAGTTAGGGTGTAGTTCATCTGATCTCGTGGTAGATCTACTCTGTAACCCCCTTATACACAAGCAATATAATCAAGCTAGACGTAGGGTTTTACCTCTTAGAGAGGGCCCGAACCTAGGTAAACATCGTGTCCCGCGTCCACTGTTCCCCATTGATCCAAGGTCCACAGTTCGGGACCCCCTACCCGAGATCCGCTGGTTTTGAGACCGACATTGGTGCTTTCATTGAGAGTTCCGCTGTTGGATCGACGAAGGGTCGATGGCTCACCTGATCATCAGAGACGGTATTAGCACCGGGGACATCTTCGTCCCCGGGCAACTTTTCACGTTCGGCAGCGTTGTCTTGCACGCCGACTCGGCCGGGCACCTCAACCCGGTCGACAGCTTCGCCCCGAGCATCAGATCAGGTTTGGTAACTTCGAATACATCGCTGACACTCGGGGCAATCTGATCTTCACTGGTTTCTCAGCCTCACCTGGGACCACCGTGGCTCCCGAAGATTTAACTTCGCCGCCTCTTCCGATCTGATCTCCGGATTGGTCCTTACCGCACTGTCAGCTTCAAGCTTGGGCGCGGCTCTTACGTCCGAAGACCGGGAATCAATCCCGTACGGACCCTCCTTCCTCGTCGAGGATTCGGCTTTGAGCCCTAATGGGAGTTCGGTGCCCGAAGACTGGGAGGCAGCCCCAGTCGGACCCGCTATAGATCCGGCGACGGGCTTCGACATGGGTACTACATCCGAAGACCAGGATCCTACCCTGGCCGGACTCGCACCCTTCCCCACCATTGCAACAGAGGTCAGCTCCAAAGAAATCTCTTCCATCGATCCGGTCAGCCTCGCCCTGTTAAACAAAGCGGTCGATCGGATCCAGACAATGTCTATTGTCGATGAACCATCCTTTGCTCATGCTCAACGGAGCCTTGAGGCAGGCCACATGGAATTTTACATCCCACCCACCACCCACCTAATAGCCACGGTCAAGGATTTAACTGACATGCTGGACTATGCCTCCGAGGAGGCTGATGACATGGACGACGGTGGTGAGGCCACGGCCCCTCCCGTCACTGACCGATGGACGGCCACATCCACCTACAACATCTACATGGTGGACACCCCCAAGGACGATGGCAATGGCGCCAATGGGGACGGCACCCCCAGAAGGGATGGTAACCCTGGAGAGGATACCTCCAAGCACTGGAGGCAACGCCGATGCTCTAAGCGGCGATGTAGCAGGGAAAGCAACACGGGCATCATAGAAGGTGACACCCCGGACAATGTGGAAGACCTCGGCGACCCCGTCCCCGAACACCAAACGGGTGGTTTAGAGGGGCAGGAGGTTCAGCATGCTCTCGAGGACCCCAATGATTCCGAAGACAACAATTATATGCCCCTCTCCGAAGAGGAGGTCAGCCTTGGACCTGAGGACTTTATTGTCCCAGAAGATCCATTGGAGCAAAAGCGGTTCAAACAACAGCTCATAGCTACCGCGCGAAGCAGGAAGAAGAAACAACAACAGATAAAGGCCGAACAAGACACCCTCAACGAAAGATGGACGAAAGTCCTAGAAGCCGAAGAAGGGTACGACTATGAACGACAAACAAAGAGCTACCCCAAGCACAGACTGTTGCCATAGTTCAACGATGAGGCCCTCGAGCCCGTACCGCCTAGACGAACTCAAGGCGACCAACTGGACCGCCCCCCTAGAGGAAGAGACAGGCCGGCTGGAGAGCCCGAATACCTACCAGCCCCCCTTGCCATAAAGGCAAGGAGGCGGCACAACCAGCATATCAATACGATCTGCGACACGACCTGGCCATTAGAGCGGGTCAATCAAGGTCCATTTATGGATCAAGAGACTACCCTCTAAACATATACCAAGCATGGCTCGACCGAAATGATAGAGCTCGGGATCAACGCCGGGCACGAATGGATTCTGAAGTTCGACGTGACATGGCCCGAATAAGGGGCGCCGCTCATCCAATGTGCTTCACGGATGAGGTGATGCAGCACCAATTCCCAGAAGGGTTTAAACCCATAAATATCGAGCCATACGACGGGACTACGAACCCAGCCATTAGATCGAAGACTTTCTTCTCCACATTCATATGGCATGAGGAGACGACCTCCACGCCATCAAATATCTGCCATTAAAGCTCAAAGGACCAGCTCGGCACTGGTTAAACAGCCTCATCGAAGACTCCATAGGGAGCTGGGAAGAGCTCGAAGATGCTTTTCGAGCCAACTTTCAAGGCACCTATGTCCAGCCTCTGGACGCCAATGACTTGAGTCATGTGGTCCAACAGCCCGGGGAGTCAGCCTGGCAATTCTGGAATCGGTTCCTGACTAAAAAGAATCAGATAGTTGACTGTCCGGACGCTGAAGCCATAGCCGCATTCAGGCACAATATCCGGGACGAGTAGCTGGCACGCCAGCTCGGCCAGGATAAGCCAAAAACAATGGCGGCCCTTACCTCCCTTATGACCCACTTTTGTGCGGGCGAGGATAGCTGGTTGGCTCATAGAAGCACCAACCCAGAAGACCCTGGCACTTCAAAAGTCTGGGACGGCAATGGAAAGCCAAGGCATAACAAAAACAAACGCCGACATAATGTCGCCGAGGCCGATGATACGGCAGTAAATGCCGGATTCCGCAATTCCAAGTCCGGACCACGGAAAAAGCCCTCTAAAGGGAACCAGGACGGACCTACTAAGTTAGACGCCATCCTAGATAGGCCGTGCCAGATCCACGACACCTCGAACAAGCCTGCTAACCACACCAACCGCAATTGTTGGGTAATCAACCAGGCCGGCAAACTCACAGCCGAGGACACGGGCAAAAGCCCCCGCAGAGAGGACGATGAGGAACCTTGCAAGCCGAACAATGGAGGCCAAAAGCAATTCCCTCCTGAGGTTAAAACAGTGCACATGATTTACGCCACTCATATACCCAAGAAGGAGAGGAAACGCGCACTTCGGGATGTCTACGCCTTAGAGCCTATCGCCCCGAAGTTCAATCCATGGTCAGCATGTCCGATCACTTTCGATTGCAAGGACCACCCGGTCAGTATACGTCATGGAGGATCAACGGCCCTGGTCCTTGACCCAATTATCGATGGCTACCACCTCACTAGAGTCCTAATGGACGAAGGCAGCAGCCTCAATCTAATCTATGAAGATACAATTCGGAAAATGAGAATTGACCCATCAAGGGTCAAACCCAGCAACACAACCTTCAAGAGGGTTATCCCTAGCATCGAAGCCCGTTCCTCTGCCACTCTCACCTTGGAAGTAGTATTCGGCTCTCCGGATAACTTCCGGAGCGAAGACTTGATCTTTGATATCACCCCTTCCGCAGCGGCTATCACGCCCTCCTAGGCCGAACGACGTTCGCTCGTTTCAACGCCGTCCCCCACTATGCCCACCTCAAGTTAAAGATGCCCGGACCAAGAAGCGTCATTACAGTCAATGGCAACATAGAGTGTTCTCTTCAGATAGAGGAACACACTGCGGCCTTGGCGGCCGAATACGAAGGGCCGAAGTGCTTGCTCTCCTCCAAACCGCGTGAACCGAACAAATGAGTATGGGCCCTATCTCCGGCCAAGGGACCTTCCGGTGTTCGACGCACATAGGAATACGCCCCCCACGGCTGGCCCACTACAGTAGCATGCACGTGCCTCGGTGTCACAGCTTCATGCTCAAAATTCCATGGGCAGCTGTGGGGACTCAACCCAGAGTTTGGTTCGACCGCACTGTGGAAAAACGCGTCTTCAGACGACTTACAAGGTACCATCTTGGACCTATCCGGCTTCAAGCCCCACCAACTTAGCAACCTCTCGAGAGCTCCCTTTCAAGGACCCATCATGGGGCAATCATTCAACAAAAGTTGTCCCTCTTAGCAGAAGCAAAGGCGCAGATGTGCAGTAGGGCACAGTTCGGGTGTTAACCCACACATCAAGGCCCTGCGTAAACCTTTCATCAGTAAAATTATCTTTTTTATATAAATGTATCCCTATTCATTTTCTTGTTCGGCAGTTCGAATTGTACGGTTAGACGTCATGAGCTTATTGGAAATAAAGCAAACCTTTTTGCGGTTCCCTTACAGTTCCTTATGCTGTATTTTTCCTGATTGTTCCTTTTCGCTCTTCGAACCCGCCCCAATAAAGTGTTACACACTTCAGATCCTATTTATACACCGGTTATTAGACTGGGGGCTCGGCCTGGATGCTCGCCCTAAACATTCAAGACCGACACCCTTTCTTCTTTTCACTGTGTTCGGCGTCTCGGATATTGCATTGTATGCACTGGTTTCGACTTATGTCTTGGGTCAATAGTTGGGTTGCCTTGCTCCTGTGCTTGCCTTCTTACGTTCCGCATGTTCGGCTAAGAGGTAGAGGGAGAACCACCGCGATTGTACTTACGCCTAGTTCGGTTAAGTACCTCAGTGGAGAAAGTCGAAAACTGACTGTCATAATAGGCGAGAACTGGTCAGCAATCCGATGACCGGTCTTTAAACCAAAAATCGTTAGCGATTGTACCGTGTAATATGAAGGATTCGTATTTAAACAAATCGAGTGAGCTATGTTAGGCCCTAAGGTTTGCCCAAACATCTCACCACATCGGGGGCTGGTTACCAGCCCCCACAGTTAAGCTCCTATGGCTAAGTGAAGGTAATAAAGCCGCATAGTCTGATTGCCTCATTCCCCTCCTACGCTACCGCCCCCGGGCACCGAGACGTCGGCTAAGGGTTACAGTACGAAGGATGGAACACCCCTCGTAGCATCTACGTGGGGGCTGAAGCCGACGACTGGTAACCTTCAGGACAAAACGGCCGCACAGGAGTCAAAATTAAAACATGCAAACATACAAGTATGATAAACCATACAAAAGCAACCGCATAATGGCATAAAGGTTTGATCACAATTTAATACATAACAACGCAATTACTCAAGGAGTACATCCTTAGAGCATTGCGCTTCCACTGCCCGAGCCCCGTCCATCACGGCGGCAAAGTATAGTTGCGGGTGCCTATGCTCTTTCCCAGTTGGCGGAGGACCAGTGGCCATCTCGACGGGCTTGATTTTCGTACAATGCACCATCGTCTTTGAGAACGCCATCCGAGCCTCCTCGATGCATACAGAGCGCTTGATGGCCCTGATACGAGCAGAGGCATCACACAGCTTGGCCACCAAACCGAAGTAGCTGGTCGGTATGGGCTCGGCAGGCCACAACCGGACACAAATATCCTTCATGGCCGGCTCCGCCATGCGGTGCATCTCCATCATCTGCTTCATTTGATTAACGAGGAGGGGAGGGTGCTTGGGCGCCTGGAATTGGGACCAGAACAGTCTCAGCTCATCGTCACCCTCCCGAGCCACATAATGCCTCGCGGCATCGGCCGCACTCCTCGGGAGCTCTGCAAAAGCGCCTGTAGAACGCCATACCCGGGTGAGCAACTTGAATCTTTGGCCGCCAAAAACACTCTGCAGTAAGTACTGCTTACCATTGGAATTTGCTTCACTTGCCGGAGCTCCTCCCGGATGCTCCGTGTCTCCGGCCGCGCCTCTTGGATCTCCGTCTTCATGTTCACCAATGTGGTGGCGTGATCCTTATTCTGTAGCTCAAGGTCCTCACCTTTCGTGATGGCATCCTTGAGCTCTTGTTGCACTTCGGCCACCCTAGCCTCATGTTTCTCGCATTCGGTCTTTACCAACGCGAGGTCGGCAGCCGCCTGTTCGGCTGCTGCCTTTCGTTCGGTTGCTTCCTTCTTGGCCAGCAGCTGTTCGGCCATGAGGTTTTCCACCTCCGCGGCGGTAGCTGCAAAAATGTTTCTCGCTTAGGGATAACTCTGGATTCTTTGCTCGACAAAGAACATCAAGGAACCACATTTTAAAAATATACAAACCTCGTGCCTTGTCGAACTGCTTGTTGACAAGGTCGAGCTCCTCACTGGAAATCTTCAGTTTCCGATTCATTTCAGCCAGTTCGGCGGCATCGGCTGCTGCCGCTAACGCCGAAGCCTGCAAATACGTAGCAAGCACCCTGGTTAGTCTATTATTTGGACAATCTAGATCCTCAGCCAGGCTTTTCTTTTCAAACCCTGCTAGAGTCTCGAGGGCTGCTATATGTATATACGGGTCGCTAGACGTCCTATTTATAAAAACACACTCCTGCGAAGAGAAAGCATTACTTCGTTTACCTCAAAGCCTGTTAAAAGGCCACCAAAAGCATCTTTCAATCCGCTATTAACGGATCGAACGCTTTGCAAAACCGCACCCATCAGGGTGTGGTGTTGCGCGACCATGGAGGAGCTCTTCACAGCTTCCTCCATCATGTTCGGCCACTCCGCCGCGACCTGGCTCCCGGTGTTCGGCACTGGCGGTGGGGCCCCAGCTCCCCTTTCGAAGGGAGACGACTGGGACGCTTTGGGGGGCCAAATAGGCCCCAAAACCATCGTCTAAGAGGGCTCGGCTTGCTCGAGCTCCTTCTCCTGGTCTTCGACAGCCGAAGCATTAGCCTCGGCCATGGCGATATAGCCATCTCCCCCATGTTCGGCACGGGTGGGGTCCTCTGCAATAGCACTTCCCCGGCCTCATCAGTGACCAGAGAGGGTGCGGCACCAGATGCGCCTCCGCTCTCTGCCAAGTCAGTTGGCGGAGAAGTGCCCTCAGACATCTGGTCATCGGGGAGGTCGTGCGCCGGGCTGGAATGTAAAAAGACATATATTTTTAGTGATGGGTCAGTAAAATCCACGTCCGGACAAGTCTTCAAGTTCTTTACGTTTTGGCGCGGGGCTTGACCCTGGGAACCTTCTTCGGGACCTTCTCGGAGGCCGTGGACTCTTCGTCACAGTCCGAACTATCATCGAGCAGAACCAGCTTCCCCTTGGTCCTCTTCTTCGGAGTTGGAGAAGGGCGCCCCCTTCGGCTTCGGCCAGTGCGCCCTCTTCCTAGGGCGGGAAGAGTTGCTTTCCTCCTCCTCTTCTCCTTCCTAGTCCCCCTCTTGTGCGGAGGGGGTGATGGTGTCCCCGGACTTTGTGTCCGAAGAGACTCGTTGGCGGAGGCCCTCTCTGGCCCCCTTGTGGGGTTCTTCTTCCTCTCCGATGCCTTGTAAGGCGCCGCTGTCAGCATTTCTCCGAGCTGAGAAGGATGTGGGGTCTTTGGGCAACGGGGCCGGACATCCCATCTTCACGGCCTTCTTTAGCCAACCCTGGGGAAATAAGAAACAAGGAATTGAGATTCATAATGAAAAGGCAAATACCCCAGTTTATAGGAGGGTGGTGTCACATTACCTCCTTGGGAGGAGTCTTGGCGTCAAGGCCCATGTCCTCCTTTTTGGCCAGCCAGGACTCTTGTGGCTTAAACAACGCTCTCCATAGCTTCTCGCGAGTGGTGCCGTGGAAATATTGCATGGTGCGGGGGTCTTCGGGCTTCCAGGACCACATCGGGGTGTCCCGGGGTTGGCAAGGTAGCAGACTATGGTGGAACATGATCTAAACCACGTTGGTCAGCGCGACTCCTGCCTCTATCATACTGGTGACATGTTTTTGCAGTGCCTTCACCTCAGCAACAGGTTCCCAGTCAAGGCCTTTTCTGGTCCACGAGGTTAACCTCGTCGGGGGTTCGGACGTGAAAACCGGAATAGCTGCCCAGTTCGCCTCTCGGGGCTCTGTGATGTAGAACCATTCTTTCTGCCATATCTTGATCGTGTCTATGAACACGCCCTCTGGCCAGCCAAGCCGGGAAAGCCTACTCACAATGGCACCCCTAAAATCTGCATGATGACCGTCGACATCTTTGGCTTCACATTAAAAACCTTCAGCCACAGGCCGAAGTGTAGATGGACCCGAAGAAAGGCCTCACAAACGATGATAAAGGCGGAGATGTGAAGGAAGGAGTTCGAAGCCAGGTCATGGAAGCCGAGTCCGTAATAGAACATTAACCCCCAAACGAATGGGTGGAGGGGAAAGCCCAGTCCCCGGACTAAGTGGGGGAGGAAAACCACCCGTTCGCCTGCACGGGGCGTCGGCACGACCTGGCCTTCCTCCGGGGCTCGATGGGCGATGTCAAGGGAAAGAAAGTCGGCCCGCTTCAGCTCCTCCATGTCATTGTTGGTGACGCACGAGGCCTCCCACTTGCCTTTTGCTCTAGATCTGGCCATTGCCGAACTCGATTTGGTGGAAAGATGGGTTAGAGCGCTTGAGCTCTGTAGATTGGGAAAGATTGTGGCGAGAGGAGTAAGAAGGTGTGCAGGGATAACCGTGGTTGCCCCTCTTTATAAGCAGTTGTAATAATAGGAGTCCTGCAAATGCGCCGCCCACCTCGCCTCTTCCCGATAAACTCGTAGCATTATGCGCGAGTGGGATACTGTGAATCATTGATCAAATCCCTTAAAAACGGGGCACGATCTCCGCCATGAAGGGACATGTCATCAAAAGGGTGGCCTCGAGTCGCGTATCGAGTCTTCATGTTTATGACTGGGCACGACCCTTCGCTTAAAGTTGTCAGTCAAAGATACTATTCGCATTCAGACGATTGGCCTTCAAGGCTAAGTAAAGCAGATAGTTCGGAGTCTGGATACGGCTTGGTGTATGACCGAACTGAATCAAGTACCATTCGAAGAAAAAGTAACTCGCCTGCAAGCCAGAGCCTGCATACTTGGGAGAAATGAGAAGCCGGCGTTGAAGGCTAGTTCAGGGGCTACTGAGGGAGTCCTGGAATAGGGGGGTCCTCAGGAGGCCGACCTATCTCTTGTGGGCCGGACTGTTGGGCTGCACCGTATCCAGATTGAAGACGTTTTGTGCCTTGTAGTGCACCCCAAGTCAAGATGGAAGATCCGATGTTCGTCGTGTAACTGACTATCTGTAAACCCTAGAACCCCTGGTGTCTATATAAACCAGGGGTCTTAGTCCGTAGAGGCTAGAAGAACAATCTCCATCCTACTAGTTAGGGTTTAGTTCATCTGATCTCGTGGTAGATCTACTCTGAAACCCCCTTATACACATGCAATATAATCAAGTAGGACGTAGGGTTTTACCTCTTAGAGAGGGCCCGAACCTGGGTAAACATCGTGTCCCACGTCCACTGTTCCCCATTGATCCAAGGTCCACAGTTCAGGACCCCCTACCTGAGATCCGTCGGTTTTGACACCGACACCCGTCAACTCGCAGAATGAGGAGAAGCTCGCTTACTACGCCCTCTCCCCCGCCCACAGGCGTGGTGGCTCACAGAGTCGCAGGACGAGGAGAAGCTTTCTTACTACGGCTATGCCCTCTCCCTCGCCCAAGTGCGTGGTGGCTCGTAGGACGAGGAGAAGATTTTACTACTCCCTCCATTAGACGTATACTCCTCGTCCCTACCTTGGGTATAGAGATTATCATATTGTTTGAAATATATGTCTTTTATCAGATTTCAATATGAACTACATACTCCAAGTACTAATGTATATAGATGTATTTTAGAGTGTAGATCCACTCATTTTGCTCCGTATGTAGTCCATATTGAAATGGACGTAGTAGTACGCACTCTGCCTTTGCCTCTCGCTCACGTGGTGGACGTGCAACAATTCATCCGGTATCAGATAGCCAGAAGCATATACTATAGTACCATCATTGTTCGACTTCACGAAGAGGCGAAGAGCGAAGCGCAAGCTTAATATTTTTTAGATGCCAAGCACAAGGTTTACATGAGAACGAGTAGTAGTACTAGTAGTAGTACTGTTAGAGGAAGAAGGCAACAAGAATGTAAGTTTTGCATGACAGTTTCTTGTTACAGGACATGCTAGACCTAGTGGACCTCATTGTTGCAATGGGAGTATCATACAAGTATGTATCATAGATGGCACGATTCAGAGTGGTGGGCAGCGGGATAATATTCGGAGCTGCTTAGTCTTAAACCCCATGAAGAAGTCCCATCGAAAGGAATAGCCATCCTCTACACGTGCTCCTATGTAAAATGAGAGAAAAAGAGAAAGAGACAAAGTAAGAAAAAACACCAGCCTTAGAGCCAGCACTATTGTATTAGTCATATTTCTATGTCGTGATTGACATGGCTATATTATTAACCATGTTGCGGAGGTAGCAGGGGATTTTTTTTGCGGAGGTAGCAGCAGATGGATATTCAACGAGGAGTGACATGATGGCTGCTTCCTCCGTCAAACTTAGGGAAAGGTGGGCCTCATGATTTGACGGCTCATTAGTCATTATTACTGCCTATACTTGTCAGATTCAGGGCTCCGCAGACCCAAGAAGGTTCGAACTCTGGGGCGTGTGTGAAGGTCTCAACCTCACAAGCTTAGAGCCCGTCGCCCCACTGCCTAGCCCAGCTGGACTTGCGTGAACAAGGAAGAAGATGAACATAGCAGTTTACCCAGGTTCGGGCCACCTTGCGGTGTAAAACCCTACTCCTGCTTTGTGGTGGATTGGCCTTACGAGGGGCTGAGGATGAACTAGTACAGAGGATGAACAACCTCGCGAGGGCTCGGGGGTGAGAATGAGTCGACCTCCTCTATGGTGGTGGCCAACCTATATTTATAGTGGCCCTGGTCCGCTTCCCCCAAAACGTAGGCGGGAAGGGATACCACATGGCCAATTTGAAAGGGGATAAGTAGTACATCCTATCTTGACAAAAGGTGGTCTTCTCCTGCAAAGCTTCTAGTCGTGATGCAGCGGTGGGCTTGGTGATGACCTCTGCCTTGTCGAGCCTATGGTCTTGGTCTTGTAGCATCGGAATGGAAACCTTTGAGAGATTCCTCGAGAACCCACGCCTGTCCTTGCCTCCTTAGCACCAAAGAGGTACCTGCCTCCTCTGCGCCCGCTGGCGCCCGCCTGGCCTTGGTCGTCATGGCTCACGTCATCACAGCCTCGTGAGGCTGGGGTACCTGCATAGAAATGTCTGCTCCTCGGGAGGCCGCTCCCTCAGGAGGTTTTGGTGTCGTCCGCCTCGCGAGGCCAGGCCCCTTGCGAGGGTCTTGTCTTGGTGGTCTTGGAGATGGGCTGTACCAGGCTGTTGAGGGAGCCACGCCGTGGGCCGCAGCCAGGCAAGTCTGGGTACCCTGGTTCCCAGAATACCGACAGTAGCCCCCGGGCCCAAGGCACGCTCAAGCTGGCTTCGAGGCAAAGCCAAGGGGCAAGGGTGAAGCGCCGCGGGCCCCAACCGCCTGCAGGCCAGGCTGCTTGACAGGACGCGGACGCCTCTGCTTCCCCACATCGTCTCGGCAACCGTCCTGACTTGACAACTGCCTAGTGCATGCAGCAGGGCCATTATCGCCCGGAACATGGAAGGCCACCGGTAAGCCTTCCTCTGCCTATAAAAGGGGGATGGGAGAGGACCCCCCCAGCCCATCTTCATCTTCTTGCTCCTTCTTCGTCTCTGTCGCACCGCTGCCTTGCCGAAGCGTCCATGGCACTAGTGAGGACGTTTTCAGCCGAGGAGAAGGGAAAGGCCCCATGGGTGGAACCAGAGTTGCTCCCTCCGAAGAAGAGACGCGGTCGTCCCCGCAAGGCCACCGCAGCGCCCACAGCTGCCCTGCCCTGGTGTGAGTGCGCTCCACCGGGGTTCCCCACCGGCACTAGCATTCACGCCCAAGGTCCTGCTCGCGTGAGCGGCCGCGAGAGATGTGGAGGACGAAACCGGGAAGGGGAGCAAGCGAAGACCGCACAACCACCTCACCCGCAGGCCCATGCTGGCGGCACGGCCCGCGAGTTCGTGGTGTGGGCAGCGCTGCCTGGGTCGTGGTCCTCGAGAGACCTTTTTATTTTGTTTCATTCCTGCATAGAAAATCATGAAGGGCCCCGCGGGGGTGTGTAAGGACCATGACGCTTGTGCCTTAATGTTAGCATTCCCAACTTATGCCATGATTGCGTCTCTCGCTTGGGCACGGGTCCCCCTTTTACTCTTGCGGTAGCTTATGATACGTCTCCATCGTATCTACTTTTCCTAATGCTTTTCCTCTTGTTTTGGACTCTAATTTGCATGATTTGAATGAAACTAACCCAGACTGACGCTGTTTTCAGCAGAACTACCATGGTGTTGTTTTTGTGCAGAAATAAAAGTTCTCGGAATGGAACGAAACTTTGCGAGGAATTTTTATACAATAAAAGAAAAATACTGGAGCCAAGAACCACCGGAGTGGGGCACCTGGGTGGGCACAACCCACCAGGGCGCTCCCCCAGGCGCGCCTAGGTGGGTTGTCCCCAACTGGTGGCCCCGCAGACCCTGAAACCGACGCTATAAAATCACATTTTTCCAGAAAAAAATGAGGGAGAGTGGAAAAAAAATGAGGGAGAAAGAATTATCGCGTTCCGTGAGATGGAGCCGCCGCCACCTCCTGTTCTTCATTGGGAGGCCAGATCTGGAGTCCGTTTGGGGCTCCGAAGAGGGGGATCTTCGGTATTCGTCATCACCAACCCTTCTCCATCACCAATTCCATGATGCTCCCCACCGGGAGTGAGTAATTCCTTCATAGGCTCGCTGGTCGGTGAGGAGTTGGATGAGATTCATCATGTAATCGAGTTAGTTTTGTTAGGGCTTGATCCCTAGTATCCATTATGTTCTGAGATTGATGTTGCTATGACTTTGCCATGCTTAATGCTTGTCACTTTGGGCCCGGATGCCATGATTTCAGATCTGAACCGTTTATGTTATCATCATTATATCCATGTTCTAGTTCCGATCTTGCAAGTTATAGTCACCTACTATGTGTTATGATCTGGCAACCCCGGAGTGACAATAGTCGTGACCACTCCCGGTGATGACCGTAGTTTGAGGAGTTCATGTATTCACCGTGTGTTAATGCTTTGTTCCGGTTCTCTATTAAAAGGAGGCCTTAATATCCCTTAGTTTCCAATATGGATCCCGCTGCCACAGGAGGGTAGGACAAAAGATGTCATGCAAGTTCTTTCCATAAGCACGTATGACTATTTACGGAATACATGCCTACATTATATTTATGAACTGGAGCTAGTGCCGTATCGCCCTAGGTTATAACTGTCTCATGATGAATATCATCCAACAAATTACCAATCCAGTGCCTACGATTTTCCTACATATTGATCTTGCTAAGTTACTACTGCTGCTGTTACTATTGCACTTGCTACGAAACTACTGCTATCACTGTTACCGTTACTGTTGCTGCTGCTACTATTATCAAAACTATCATACTACTTTGCTACCGATCACTTTGCTGCAGATAATTAATCTCCAGGTGTGATTGAATTGACAACTCAGTTGCTAATACTCTCAAATATTCTTTGGCTCCCCTTGTGTCGAATCAATAAATTTGGGTTGAATACTCTACCCTCGAAAGCTGTTGCGATCCCCTATACTTGTGGGTTATCAAGACCTTTTTCTGGTGCCGTTGCCGGGGACCATAGCTATATTTGTTGAGTCACTTGGGATTATTATCAAATTATCACTATGAAGAATCTGAAGGATGCTAAGACTAAGATTTTTCCCGCTAAGACGAGGGGAGGTAAGGAACTGCCATCCAGCTTTGCTTTAGATTCACCTTCTGTTATAAGTAAACTTGCAACACCACCACATGCTATTAATCTTGATATGTCGCAAGTTATTGATGATTCTACTTCTGCTATGAATGATGCTTATGATGATGCTAGTACCTTGCTTGATGATGATGTGCCACTATGTGAATTTCTTGATGAACAAATTGCTAGAGTAAGACAACATGATATTGTTAAAACTGATGATGAGCTTGAAACTGAAAATCTTGAAACACCTACTAGAACTAGCCCTCCTAGATATGAATTGCCTAAGGTACCGGAAGGTTATGTTATGGGTGAGGAGGCAACTAGAGATATTCCTGCTTGCAAAGATAGAGATGATCTAGAAAAATTATTAAGCAAGTATAAAGAAAGATCTTTGAATGCTAGAATGAAATGTGATCCTAAGTTTGCTACTTCACCTATCTTTGTTGATGATAAGGATTATGAATTCTCTGTCAACCCAGAGTTAATTACTTTGGTTGAATCTGATCCTTTCCATGGTTATGAAAATGAAACTGTAGTGGCACATCTTACTAAGTTGAATGACATAGCCACCCTTTTTGCTCATGATGAGAAAATTCGCTATTACTATATTCTCAAATTATTTCGGTTCTCATTAAAGGGTGATGCTAAAGCCTGGTACAATACTCTTGCTCCTGGTTGTGTGCATAGTCCCTAGGACATGATTTATTACTTTTCTGAAAAATATTTCCCTGCTCATAAGAAACAAGCTGCCTTGCAGGAAATATTTAACTTTGTGCAAATTGAAGAAGAGAGTCTCCCACAAGCTTGGGGGAGGCTTCTCCGTTTGCTTAATGCTTTACCTGATCATCCTCTTAAGAAAAATGAAATACCTGATATCTTCTATAATGGACTAACCGATGCTTCTAGGGATTTCCTAGATAGTTGTGCTAGTTGTGTTTTCAGGGAGTGAACTATTGGGCAAGCTGAAGAACTATTGAATAACATATTGAAAAACTACGATGATTGGACTCTTCCTGAACCACCATCTAAACCCACTCCGAAGAAGAGGGGTATTTTATATCTCAGTCCTGAAGATATGCAAGAGGCAAAGAAATCTATGAAGGAAAAAGGTATTAAAGCCGAGGATGTCAAAAATTTACCTCCTATTGAAGAAATACATGGGCTTGATACACCACCACCATCTTGTTGGAAATATGCCCTAGAGGCAATAATAAAGTGGTTATTATTATATTTCCTTGTTCATGATAATTGTCTATTGTTCATGCTATAATTGTGTTATCCGGAAATCGTAATACATGTGTGAATACATAGACCACAACATGTCCCTAGTGAGCCTCTAGTTGACTAGCTCGTTGATCAATAGATGGTTAGGGTTTCCTGACCATGGACATTGGATGTCGTTGATAACGGGATCACATCATTAGGAGAATGATGTGATGGACAAGACCCAATCCTAAGCATAGCACTAGATCGTGTAGTTCGTCTGCTAAAGCTTTTCTAATGTCAAGTATCATTTCCTTAGACCATGAGATTGTGCAACTCCCGGATACCGTAGGAATGCTTTGGGTGTATCAAACGTCACAACGTAACTGGGTGACCATAAAGGTGCACTACAGGTATCTCCGAAAGTGTCTGTTGGGTTGGCACGCATCGAGACTGGGATTTGTCACTCCGTATGACGGAGAGGTATCTCTGGGCCCACTCGATAATGCATCATCATAATGAGCTCAATGTGACTAAAGAGTTAGCCACGGGATCATGCGTTACAGAACGAGTAAAGAGACTTGCCAGTAACGAGATTGAACAAGGTATAGGGATACCGACGATCGAATCTCGGGCAAGTATCATACCGGTAGACAAAGGGAATTGTGTACGGGATTGATTGAATCCCCGACATCGTGGTTCATCCAATGAGATCATCGTGGAACATGCGGGAGCCAACATGGGTATCCAGATCCCGCTGTTGGTTATTGGCCGGAGAGATGTCTCGGTCATGTCTGCATAGTTCCCGAACCCGTAGGGTCTACACACTTAAGGTTCGGTGATGCTAGAGTTGTTATGGGAAATAGTATGTGGTTACCGAATGTTGTTCGGAGTCCCGGATGAGATCCCGGACGTCACGAGGAGTTCCGGAATGGTCCGGAGGTGAAGATTTATATATGGGAAGTCATCATACGGTCATCGGAAGTGTTCGGGGGTTTTCCTGTATTATACCGGGACCACCGAAGGGGTTTCGAGGGTCCACCGGGAGGGTCCACCTGCCCCGGAGGGTCCTATGGGCTGTATGGGGGAGGGAACCAGCCCCTAAGTGGGCTGGGCGCCATCCCCCCTAGGGCCCATGCACCTAGGGTTGGGGGAAACCCTAAAGGGGGGGGCGCCCCCCTTGGCTTGGGGGGCAAGCCCCCTCCCCCTGGCCGCCGCCCTCCCTCTAGATCTGATCTAGAGGGGCCAGCCCCCTTCCCCCTTGGCCCTATAAATAGAGGGGAGGAGGGAGGGCAGCAGCACCTCATCCAAGGCGCAGCCCTCCCCCTCTCCAACACCCCCTCCTCCTCCGTTGAGCTTGGCAAAGCCCTGCCGGAGAACTGCCAACTCCACCACCACGCCGTCGTGCTGCCGGAGTTGTCTTCCCCAACCTCTCCCTCCTCCTTGCTGGATCAAGGCGTGGGAGACGTCACCGGGCTGCACGTGTGTTGAATGCGGAGGCGCCGTTGTTTGGCGCTTAGATTGGAATCGACCGCGATCTGAATCGCTACGTGTACGACTCCTCCAACCGCTTTCTTGCAACGCTTCCGCATCGCGATCTTCAAGGGTATGAAGATGCACTCCTCTCTCTCTCTCGTTGCTAGTCTCTCCGTAGATTGATCTTGGTGATGCGTAGGAATTTTTTTTATTTACTACTACGTTCCCCTATAGTGGCATCATGAGCTAGGTCTATGCGTAGTTTCTATGCACGAGTAGAACACAAGTTGTTGTGGGTGTCGATTTTGTCAATTTACTTGCCGTTACTAGTCTTATCTTGATTCGGCGGCATCGTGGGATGAAGCGGCCCGGACCGACCTTACACGTACGCTTACGTGAGACAGGTTCCACCGACTGGCATGCACTAGTTGCATAAGGTGGCTAGCGGGTGTCTGTCTCTCCCACTTTAGTCGGATCGGATTCGATGAAAAGGGTCCTTATGAAGGGTAAATAGAAATTGGCATATCACGTTGTGGTTGTGGCGTAGGTAAGAAACGTTCTTGCTAGAAACCTATAGCAGCCACGTAAATTTTTTTGCAACAACAATTAGAGGACGTCTAACTTGTTCTTGCAGCATATGCCGTGTGATGTGATATGGCCAAAAGGATGTGATGAATGATATATGTGATGTATGAGATTGATCATGTTCTTGTAATAGGAATCACGACTTGCATGTCGATGAGTATGACAACCAGCAGGAGCCATAGGAGTTGTCTTAATTTATTGTATGACCTGCATGTCAATGATAACGCCATGTAATTACTTTGCTTTATTGCTAACCGTTAGCCATAGTAGTATAAGTAATAGTTGGCGAGACAACTTCATGAAGACACGATGATGGAGATCATGGTGTCATGCCGGTGATGATGATGATCATGGTGCCCCGAAGATGGAGATCAAAAGGAGCAAAATGATATTGGCCATATCATGTCACTTTATGATTTGCATGTGATGTTTATCATGTTTACATCTTATTTGCTTAGAACGACGGTAGCATAAATAAGATGATCCCTCGCTAAAATTTCAAGAAAGTGTTCCGCCTAACTGTGCACCGTTGCGAAGGTTTGTTGTTTCGAAGCACCACGTGATGATCGGGTGTGATAGATTCTAACGTTCAAATACAACGGGTGTAAGCCAGATTTACACATGCAAAACACTTAGGTTGACTTGACGAGCCTAGCATGTATAGACATGGCCTCGGAACACGGAAGACCGAAAGGTCGAACATGAGTCGTATAGAAGATACGATCAAC
Source organism: Thinopyrum elongatum (assembly GCA_011799875.1). Classification (NCBI taxonomy): domain Eukaryota; kingdom Viridiplantae; phylum Streptophyta; class Magnoliopsida; order Poales; family Poaceae; genus Thinopyrum; species Thinopyrum elongatum. The sequence goes on along the minus strand of CM022303.1, from coordinate 273,627,195 downwards.
ATGGAGATGTTCACCGTTGATGACTAGTCCGTCTCACGTGATGATCGGACACGGCCTAGTCGATTCGGATCATGTAACACTTAGATGACTAGAGGGATGTCTATCAGAGTGGGAGTTCATTGAATAATTTGATTAGATGAACTTAATTGTCATGAACTTAGTCTAAAATCTTTACAATATGTCTTGTAGATCAAATGGCCCACGCTAATGTTGCCCTCAACTTCAACGCGTTCCTAGAGAAAACCAAACTGAAAGACGATGGTAGCAGCTACACGGACTGGGTCCGTAACTTGAGGATCATCCTCATAGCTGCCAAGAAAGCATATGTCCTTGAAGCACCGCTAGGTGACGCAACTGTTTTCCCAGCAACTCAAGACGTTATGAACGCCTGGCAGTCGCGTAGTGATGATTACTCCCTGGCTCAGTGCGGCATGCTTTACAGCTTAGAACCGGGGCTCCAAAAGCGTTTTGAGCAACACGGAGCATATGAGATGTTCCAAGAGCTGAAAATGGTTTTCCAAGCTCATGCCCGGGTTGAGAGATATGAAGTCTCCGACAAGTTCTACAGTTGTAAGATGGAGGAGAATAGTTCTGTCAGCGAGCATATACTCAAAATGTCTGGGTTGCACAACCGCTTGTCTCAGCTGGGAGTTAATCTCTCGGATGACGTGGTCATTGACAGAATCCTTCAGTCGCTTCCACCTAGCTACAAGAGCTTTGTGATGAACTTCAATATGCAGGGGATGGAAAAAACCATTCCTGAGGTATATTCAATGCTGAAATCAGCGGAGGTGGAGATCAAAAAGGAACATCAAGTGTTGATGGTGAATAAAACCACTAAGTTCAAGAAAGGCAAGGGTAAAAAGAACTTCAAGAAGGACGGCAAGGGAGTTGCCGCGCCCGGTAAGCAAGCTACCGGGAAGAAGCCAAAGAATGGACCCAAGCCTGAGACTGAATGCTTTTATTGCAAGGGAAACGGTCACTGGAAGCGGAACTGCCCCAAGTACTTAGCGGATAAGAAGGCCGGCAATACCAAAGGTATATGTGATATACATGTTATTGATGTGTACCTTACCAGCGCTCGTAGTAGCTCCTGGGTATTTGATACCGGTGCGGTTGCTCATATTTGTAACTCAAAACAGGAGCTGCGGAATAAGCGAAGACTGGCGAAGGACGAGGTGACGATGCGCGTCGGGAATGGTTCCAAGGTCGATGTGATCGCCGTCGGCACGCTACCTCTACATCTGCCTACGGGATTAGTTTTAAACCTCAATAATTGTTATTTAGTACCAGCTTTGAGCATGAACATTGTATCAGGATCTCGTTTGATGCGAGATGGCTACTCATTTAAATCCGAGAATAATGGTTGTTCTATTTATATGAGAGATATGTTTTATGGTTATGCCCCGCTGGTCAATGGTTTATTTTTATTGAATCTCGAATGTGATGTTACACATATTCATAGTGTGAATGCCAAAAGATGTAAGGTTGATAATGATAGTCCCACATACTTGTGGCACTGCCGCCTTGGTCACATTGGTGTCAAACGCATGAAGAAACTCCATGCAGATGGACTTTTGGAGTCTCTTGATTATGAATCATTTGACACGTGTGAACCATGCCTCATGGGCAAAATGACCAAGACTCCGTTCTCTGGAACAATGGAGCGAGCAACCAACTTATTGGAAATCATACATACTGATGTGTGCGGTCCAATGAGCGTTGAGGCTCACGGTGGTTATCGTTATGTTCTCACCCTCACTGATGACTTAAGTAGATATGGGTATGTCTACTTAATGAAACACAAGTCTGAGACCTTCGAAAAGTTCAAGGAATTTCAGAGTGAGGTTGAGAATCAACATGACAGGAAAATAAAGTTCTTACGATCAGATCGTGGAGGGGAATATTTGAGTCACGAGTTTGGCATGCACTTAAGGAAATGTGGAATTGTTTCACAACTCACGCCGCCTGGAACACCTCAGCGTAATGGTGTGTCCGAACATCGTAATTGCACTCTATTGGATATGGTGCGATCTATGATGTCTCTTACCGATCTACCGCTATCATTTTGGGGTTATGCTTTAGAGACTGCCGCATTCACTTTAAATAGGGCTCCGTCGAAATCCGTTGAGACGACACCGTATGAATTATGGTTTGGGAAGATACCTAAGCTGTCGTTTCTGAAAGTTTGGGGATGCGATGCTTATGTCAAGAAACTTCAACCTGAAAAGCTCGAACCCAAATCGGAAAAATGCGTCTTCATAGGATACCCTAAGGAAACTATTGGGTATACCTTCTACCTCAGGTCCGAAGGCAAGATCTTTGTTGCCAAGAATGGATCCTTTCTAGAGAAAGAGTTTCTCTCGAAAGAAGTTAGTGGGAGGAAAGTAGAACTTGATGAGGTAACCCCTCTTGAACCGGAGAGTAGCGCAGCTCAGGAAGATGTTTCTGTGGTGCCTGCACTGACTAGAGAGGAAGTTAATGATGATGATCATTAAACTTCGGATCAAGTTGCTACTGAAATTCGTAGGTCCACGAGGACACGTTCCGCACCAGAGTGGTACGGCAACCCTGTCCTGGAAATCATGTTGTTAGACAACGGTGAACCTTCGAACTATGAAGAAGCGATGGCGGGCCCGAATTCCAACAAATGGCTAGAAGCCATGAAATCCGAGATAGGATCCATGTATGAAAACGAAGTATGGACTTTGACAGACTTGCCTGATGATCGGCAAGCCATAGAGAACAAATGGATCTTTAAGAAGAAGACAGACGCGGATAGTAATGTGACCATCTATAAGGCTCGACTTGTCGCTAAGGGTTATCGACAAGTTCAAGGGGTTGACTACGATGAGACCTTCTCACCCGTAGCGAAGCTGAAGTCCGTCCGAATCATGTTAGCAATTGCCGCATTCTATGATTATGAGATATGGCAAATGGACGTCAAAACGGCATTCCTTAATGGTTTCCTTAAGGAAGAGTTGTATATGATGCAGCCAGAAGGTTTTGTTGATCCTAATAATGCTGACAAGGTATGCAAGCTCCAGCGCTCAATCTATGGGCTGGTGCAAGCATCTCGGAGTTGGAACATTCGCTTTGATGAGATGATCAAAGTGTTTGGGTTTACACAAACTTATGGAGAAGCCTGTGTTTACAAGAAAGTGAGTGGGAGCTCTGTAGCATTTCTCATATTATATGTGGATGACATACTATTAATGGGAAATGATATAGAATTCTTGGAAAGCATAAAGGCCTACTTGAATAAGTGTTTTTCAATGAAGGACGTTGGAGAAGCTGCTTACATATTAGGCATCAAGATCTATAGAGATAGATCGAGACGCCTCATTGGTCTTTCGCAAAGCACGTACCTTGACAAGATATTGAAGAAGTTCAATATGGATCAGTCCAAGAAGGGGTTCTTGCCTGTATTGCAAGGTGTGAGATTGAGCACGGCTCAATGCCCGACCTCGGCAAAAGATAGAGAAAGATGAGTGACATCCCCTATGCCTCAGCCATAGGGTCTATTATGTATGGCATGTTGTGTACCAGACCTGATGTGAACCTCGCCGTAAGATTGGTCGGAAGGTACCAAAGTAATCCCGGCATGGAACACTGGACAGCGGTCAAGAACATCCTGAAGTACCTGAAAAGGACTAAGGATATGTTTCTCGTTTATGGAGGTGACGAAGAGCTCGTCGTAAAGGGTTACGTCGATGCTAGCTTCGACACAGATCTGGATGACTCCAAGTCACAAACCGGATACGTGTATATTTTGAATGGTGGGGCAGTCAGCTGGTGCAGTTGCAAGCAAAGCGTCATGGCGGGATCTACATGTGAAGCAGAGTACATAGCAGTCTCGGAGGCAGCACAGGAAGCAGTCTGGATGAAGGAGTTCATCACCGACCTAGGAGTTATTCCCAATGCGTCGGGCCCAATGACTCTCTTCTGTGACAACACTGGAGCTATTGCCCTTGCCAAGGAGCCCAAGTTTCACAAGAAGACCAAGCATATCAAGCGTCGCTTCAACTCCATTCGTGAACATGTTCAAGATGGAGACATAGATATTTGTAAAGTGCATACGGATCTGAATGTCGCAGATCCGTTGACTAAACCTCTTCCACGAGCAAAACATGATCAACACCAGAACTCTATGGGTGTTCGATTCATCACAATGTAACTAGATTATTGACTCTAGTGCAAGTGGGAGACTGTTGGAAATATGCCCTAGAGGCAATAATAAAGTGGTTATTATTATATTTCCTTGTTCATGATAATTGTCTATTGTTCATGCTATAATTGTGTTATCCGGAAATCGTAATACATGTGTGAATAAAATAGACCACAACATGTCCCTAGTGAGCCTCTAGTTGACTAGCTCGTTGATCAATAGATGGTTAGGGTTTCCTGACCATGGACATTGGATGTCGTTGATAACGGGATCACATCATTAGGAGAATGATGTGATGGACAAGACCCAATCCTAAGCATAGCACTAGATCGTGTACTTCGTCTGCTAAAGCTTTTCTAATGTCAAGTATCATTTCCTTAGACCATGAGATTGTGCAACTTCCGGATACCGTAGGAATGCTTTGGGTGTATCAAATGTCACAACGTAACTGGGTGACCATAAAGGTGCACTACAGGTATCTCCGAAAGTGTCTGTTGGGTTGGCACGAATCGAGACTGGGATTTGTCACTCCGTATGACGGAGAGGTATCTTTGGGCCCACTCGGTAATGCATCATCATAATGAGCTCAATGTGACTAAAGAGTTAGCCACGGGATCATGCGTTACGGAACGAGTAAAGAGACTTGCCAGTAACGAGATTGAACAAGGTATAGGGATACCGATGATCGAATCTCGGGCAAGTATCATACCGGTAGACAAAGGGAATTGTGTACGGGATTGATTGAATCCCCGACATCGTGGTTCATCCGATGAGATCATCATGGAACATGCGGGAGCCAACATGGGTATCCAGATCCCGCTGTTGGTTATTGGCCGGAGAGATGTCTCGGTCATGTCTGCATAGTTCCCGAACCCGTAGGGTCTACACACTTAAGGTTCGGTGACGCTAGAGTTGTTATGGGAAATAGTATGTGGTTACCGAATGTTGTTCGGAGTCCCGGATGAGATCCCGGACATCACGAGGAGTTCCGGAATGGTCCGGAGGTGAAGATTTATATATGGGAAGTCATCATACGGTCACCGGAAGTGTTCGGGGGTTTTCCGGTATTGTACCGGGACCACCGAAGGGGTTCCGGGGGTCCACCGGGAGGGTCCACCTGCCCCGGAGGGTCCTATGGGCTGTATGGGGGAGGGAACCAGCCCCTAAGTGGGCTGGGCGCCATCCCCCCTAGGGCCCATGCACCTAGGGTTGGGGGAAACCCTAAAGGGGGGGCGCCCCCCTTGGCTTGGGGGGCAAGCCCCCTCCCCCTGGCCGCCGCCCTCCCTCTAGATCTGATCTAGAGGGGCCGGCCCCCTTCCCCCTTGGCCCTATAAATAGAGGGGAGGAGGGAGGGCAGCAGCACCTCATCCAAGGCGCAGCCCTCCCCCTCTCCAACACCCCCTCCTCCTCCGTTGAGCTTGGCGAAGCCCTGCCGGAGAACTGCCAACTCCACCACCACGCCGTCGTGCTGCCGGAGTTGTCTTCCCCAACCTCTCCCTCCTCCTTGCTGGATCAAGGCGCGGGAGACGTCACCGGGCTGCACGTATGTTGAACGCGGAGGCGCCGTTGTTCGGCGCTTAGATCGGAATCGACCGCGATCTGAATCGCTACGTGTACGACTCCTCCAACCGCGTTCTTGCAACGCTTCCGCATCGCGATCTTCAAGGGTATGAAGATGCACTCCTCTCTCTCTCGTTGCTAGTCTCTCCATACATTGATCTTGGTGATGCGTAGGAATTTTTTTTGATTTACTACTACGTTCCCCTATACATCTAAGGTTGTAGAGGTTAATTCTCTAATGAAATTAAATGATAATGATAATCCTCACAATATGCACCCTAGCCAATGCCTTTATGAGTTTGAAAACTACATTAGAAAGCAAGATCACTTCAATGCAAATGTTATGAAACAGTTGAAATATAATTCTGATATGATTGCTCGCTTGAGTGACTTGTTATTTAGAATCTCAAATGATGTTAGAGGTGTAGGGAAGCATGCTTCTATGGTTCAAACTCAGTTAGAACATGTTGCTAAATCTCAAAGAGAATTGTTAGATGAAATGAACAATAATATCAATGATCATGCTGTTAGAGTAATGACTAGAGGAGGTAGAATGACTCAGGAACCACTTTATCCTGAGGGACACCCAAAAATAATTGAACAAGACTCTCAAAGAGTTGACACCGATGCACGTAGTCCTTCTAAAAAGAAAAAGAAGAAGAAAAATGATAGGACTTTGCATGCCTCTAGTGAACCTGAAGTAGAAAAATCTCCTGATAATGATAATGAAGTTTCTATCTCTGATGCTGAAACTCAATCTGGTAGTGAACACTCACCTTCTGATAATGAAAAAGATAATGATGAGGTTCATGAAGACACTCAAACAAATAATAAAGAACCAGAAAATGATGTTGAGATAGAACCAACAGTTGGTCTTGATAACCCACAATCTAAGAATAAAAGATATGATAAAAGAGACTCTGTTGCTAGAAAACATGGAAAGGAAAGAGAACCATGGGTTCAAAAACCTATGCCCTTTCCACCTAAGTCAACTAAAAAGAAAGATGATGAAGAATTTGAATGCTTTGCTGAAATGCTGAGGCCAGTCTTTCTGCGTACTCACTTGACTGATATCCTTAAAATGCTTCCTTATGCAAAGTACATGAAAGACATCATCACCAATAAGAGAAAAATACCGAAAGCTGAAATCTCCACTATGCTTGCTAATTATACCTTTAAAGATGGAGTACCTAAAAAATTTGGAGATCCGGGAATATCAACTATACGTTGCTCCATCAAAAGAAATTATGTGAAAACTGCTTTGTGTGATTTAGGTGCTGGTGTTAGTGTTATGCCTTTCTCTTTATATAAAAGACTTGACTTGAATAAACTCACACCGACTGAAATATCTTTGCAAATGGCTGAAAAATCAACTACCATACCTATCGGTATTTGTGATGATGTGCCCGTTGTTGTTGCTAATGTTACTATTTTTACTGACTTTGTTATACTTGAGATGCCCGAGGATGACAACATGTCGATTATCCTTGGTAGACCCTTTTTGAATACTGCAGGGGCTATTATTGATTGCAATAAAAGCAAGGTCACTTTTCATATCAATGGTAATGAGCATACGGTGCACTTTCCAAAGAAATAATTCCAAGTGAATGGTATTAATGTTATTGAAAAATCTCCGACAATCACTATTGGAAGTTTTCAACTACCTCTATCTACTGTTAAAAAGAAATATGAAATGCTTTGTAGCGACCCGAACCGAATGGATCAAAGTCTCTGTGCTTAAGTGTCATCCCTGGATCGGTAATGCTGATACACACAGTACTTGAAGGATTTATAACAGAGTGCAATCACACACTTATTACGTCGAATGTCTCAAAAGAGAACTTAATACAATAATATGGCTTAAGGCCATCTAAATAAGGTAACTGCGGAAGCATCGAAGGTAAGTGAGTCCATCATCTCCAACGGCATAGCTGAGTGCACGACAACAACCTAGCGCACCTTACTCTTCGTCTAAAAAGTCTGCAACATGATATGTTGCAGCCCAAAACGGGTCAGCACATGGAATATGCTGGCAAAATAACATAGTAGAGCAAAGAACAAAGTAAATGCTATCACTACATGAATATATGGCTGGTGGAGGCTCTATGGTTAACATGTTTTTGCGAAAAGCTAATTTTTCCCTACAACAAAGGATTATATTTTATTTAACTATCATGGTGGTTGTTAAACATTGAGAATGGTAACCCCATCTCAATCCCAATTAAACAGTAATTAACAACCCAGCATCATTAATTAAGAGTGATGAGATCATCATGATAATCCAAGAACCAGATACTCAAGATGTCCATAACCGGGGACACGGCTAACCATGATTAGTTTGTACACTCTGCAGAGGTTTGCGCACTTTTCCCTACAAGACTCGATCTCCTCCGTTGGATTTCTCGCACTACATGGTGTTTGAGAAACGGATGACCGAGACACAGTCTTTCAGAAGCATTAACTCTAACCCTGGGTAGACAGTACCAACCTACATCCCCTACATCTGCTAGCCTACCACTGGAAGAGGTCATGCAACATACTCAACTATGCTAGAGCCCATAATAGCTTGTGGCTGCACACGGAAGTTTCTAGCATGAATAATCTTATGATCCCTTTGAGCCTGGGTGGCGAACCAAATGGACAGCACTGGTATATCCCCAGGTGCCCGCAACCAATCCACCCAGATGTGTGTTTAAGTAGCCACCTTAAGTTAACCATTAATTAACAATCTCACATCTGTCATGGATACACTCAAACCCAATCCACGTCTACGAGCATAGCATGGCAATATAAGCATAGCGTAGAAGTAACTCCCAAGGTTTGATAATAAAGGGCAATAGGTTCTACCTCATCATCTACTTCCCAATACCCACAAGTTAATCACATCCTAATCATGCAGTGTTTGAGGATTGTAACTAATGCATAAAAACTGGGTAATGAAGGGATGTGATCAAAGTGTTACTTGCCTTGCTGACGATCTGCAAACCCTAGAGACTCGTAGTAGCACGCTTCGCACTGCGGGAATTCTATCGCAAACAAACAATAGCATACATAAGCACTCAAGCATAGATGCAAGGGTAAAACTCGAATGAGAAAGATCAAATCTGAAAGTACAACTGAAAAGTTTCGATTCGCAAAAAGAATCAAACGAATCGGAGCTACGGAACTGAAACTACGGTCAAAAGAACTTCGAATTCAAAACTGCTTGAAACCAAATTTTAAATTGTCAAAATCATGTTTAAGTTGATTAAACAGAAAGAGGGGCTCGAGATGAAGATTTTGGCATTGGTTTCACTGGATTTGGACAAACGGTTTAGAAACGACGAGGGTTTGAAGATTAGGGGCTAATCTGCGATAAAAATAATCACGGATAGATCCCTGGCCGAAAAAGAAAATAAAAAAACAAAACTATCGGACGAACGTCCGCTAACAGAGACGAACGGGCGAATTCGTTCGTTTAAAACGAACTAACGAGCGGGCACTTGGTAAATAACGAAACCGAAGAAAAACCGAACCAATCTAATAAAATAAAATAAAAACCGAACTAGGGTTTTAAAAAAACCGAGATGGTTTTTACCTAAACCGAGAGGAAAAAACTGGCGGCGGCGGATCCGGCGGCAGCGGCGGAATTTCCGGCGGGGCGGGCGGCGAACGGCGAGGCGGCGGGCTCCGCGGGCGGCGACGCGGTTGCGCGGGGTGGCGGGGCAGGCGACGCGCGGCGCGGGGCAGCGAGCGGCAAGGCGGCGGCAGCGGAGCAGCGGCGGCGGCGGCCTGCGGCATGGCGCGGGGTGCGGCGGTGGAGCGGGACGAGGTGAGGGGGGCGGCGGCGGCCGGTATTTAAGGAGGGGAGGGGGCGGGGTTGGCGGCTTGGGGAAGGGGCAACGGCGGCCGGGGCAGAGTCGGACTCCGGCGAGTCCAGCGTGAGCACGGCTCACGACGCAGGGCGGTGGCGCGCGATGGGCCGGCTGGGCTTCGGCCCAGTCGGTCCGAAGAGTTTTTTTTTAAATTCCACCGAAGAAAAATTCTAAAAAAATATAAAAAAATAATTCTAAAAAAATGCCAAAAACAAGTTTCACCGTCTAAATAAAATATTTAGAACAAAGTGAACATTTTTCTGGCCTAAAATGCAATTTTAAAAAAAATGCATATTTTTCTAATTCAAATAAAATAGCAATAAAATCCAAATAAAATATTTATTTGATTTTAACATTTTTCCTCCAATATTTCTTTTATTTTGGAGAAGTCATTTTATCTCCTCTCTTTTATTTTTGACATTGGAAATATTTTGGAGAGAAAAATTATTATAACCAAAATGATCCTCTTTTCAAATTTGAGAAAATTTCAAATATGAAAATAAATGAAATCCCCAACTCTCTCCGTGGGTCCTTGAGTTGCTTAAGATTTCTAGGATCACAAATGAAATGCAAATAAAATATGATATGCATATGATGACCTAAGTATAACATCCAAATTGAAAATTTGGGATGTTACAAACCTACCCCCCTTAAGATGAATCTCATCCTCGAGATTCGGGTTGGCTAGAAAATAGGTGTGGGTGGTCTTTCTGTAGGTCTTCCTCTCGCTCCCAGGTGGCTTCATCCTCGGTATGGTGGCTCCACTGAACTTTGCAAAACTTGATAACCTTGCTGCGCGTAACTCGGCTGGCAGACTCGAGAATCTTGACAGGTTTCTCCTCGTAGGTTAGGTCACTATCCAACTGAATAGCTTCCAGTGGCACTGTATCTCTCAGAGGGATATCGGCCATCTCAGCATGACACTTCTTCAACTGGGAAACGTGGAACACATCATGAACTCCGGACAGTCCTTCGGGTAACTCCAACTTGTAGGCTACCTCTCCCATACGTTCCAAAACTTGGTATGGTCCTACAAATCTCGGGGCTAACTTTCCCTTAACTCCAAAACGTTTAACTCCTCACAGAGGTGACACACGAAGATATGCTCTGTCTCCGATTTCGTAGACTACCTCCTTGCATTTTGTGTCGGCATAACTCTTCTGCCTGGACTGAGCTACCTTCAGTCTATCTCGAATCAACTTAACCTTCTCTTCGAACTCTTTGATCAAATCCGGTCCAAACAACTGACGGTCTCCAACTTCATCCCACATCAACGGTGTTCTGCACCTCCTTCCATACAAAGCTTCGAAAGGTGCCATCTTCAAACTGGCCTGGTAGCTATTATTGTATGAGAACTCCGCGTAGGGCAAATTGTCATCCCATCTAGATCCACAATCTAGCGCACAAGCTCTCAACATGTCCTCCAGAATCTGGTTGACTCTCTCAGTCTATCCATCAGTCTGCGAATGAAAGGCTGTACTGAACTCTAGCCTGGTTCCCAAAGTCTGGTGTAGCTGGTGCCAAAACTTTGAAGTGAACTGTGTTCCTCTATGTGATACGATGGTCCTCGGAACTCCATGCAGACATATGATCCTGGTCATGTATATCTTGGCCAACTTCACACTCGTATAGGTGGTTTTCACTGGGATAAAGTGAGCCACTTTGGTCAAACGATCCACTACTACCCAGATAGAATCATATCCCGATCGGGTCCTGGGCAATCCGGTGATAAAATCCATGCCAAGCTTATCCCACTTCCATTCGGGTATCGGCATAGGCTACAGTAATCCTGCTGGCTTTTGATGTTCTGCCTTCACTCTCTGACATACATCACATACTGCTACATACTCGGCAATATCCTTCTTCATTCCTGTCCACCAGAAACGCTCCTTTAAATCCAAATACATCTTGGTGTTTCCAGGGTGTATCGAGTATGGCGAGTCATGGGCCTCCTGAAGTATTAACTTCCTGATCTCTGCATTATTGGGTACATAAACACGGTCCTCAAACCACAAGGTGTCGTGCTCATCCTCACGAAAACCTTTGGCTTTTCCTTTGCTCATCCTCTCCTTTATCTCGGCAATTTCTTTGTCATCCTTCTGAGCTTCTCGAATCTTCCCCAATAATGTTGACTGAACTTCTAATGCTGCAACGAAACCTCTCAGAACTATCTCCAAACGAAGCTCCCTGAGATCTTCGGCTAACTCCTTTGGCAATCCTCCGCTTACGAGGGTATTGACATAACTCTTACGGCTCAAAGCGTCTGCTATGACATTGGCCTTTCCTGGATGATAATGCAACTTCATGTCATAATCTTTTATGAGCTCCAACCATCTCCTCTGCCTGAGGTTTAACTCCTTTTGCGTGAAGATGTACTTCAAGCTCTTGTGGTCCGTGTACACATCACAACGGTTTCCAATAAGAAAGTGTCTCCAAGTCTTGAGTGCATGCACTACTGCTGCTAACTCCAAATCATGCGTGGCATAATTCAACTCATGCGGTCGAAGTTGATGTGAGGCATACGAAACAACTCTTCCATCCTGCATAAGTACTACTCCAAGTCCTAAGCGAGAAGCGTCGCAATACACTTGGAAATCCTTGCGTACATCCGGTAGAATTAGCACTGGGGATGTAACCAAACATTTCTTCAGCTCCTGAAAACTTGCCTCACATTCCTCTGTCCAGTTGAACTTGGTGTCCTTCTTCAACAACTCTGTCATAGGCTTCACAATCTTGGACAAATTCTCAATGAATCTTCGGTAATATCCCGCAAGTCCAAGAAAACTGCGGATCTCTCCAACTGAGATGGGTGTCAACCACTCAGTGATAGACTGAACCTTGGTAGGGTCTACTGCTATACCTTCTCCTGATATAACATGTCCAAGGAATCCAACTTCCTTCAACCAAAACTCGCATTTGCTGAACTTGGCATATAGTTGATGTTGCCTGAGCTTCTCGAGGAATAGACACAAATGCTCCTTGTGTTCTTCTTCATTCTTCGAATATACCAAGATATCATCAATGAACACCACAACAAACTTATCCAAGAACTCCATGAACACCTTATTCATCATACTCATGAAATAGGCAGGAGTGTTAGTCAATCCAAATGACATAACCGTGTACTCATATAGCCCATACCTTGTGGTGAAGGCTGTCTTAGGTATATCCTGTTCTCGAATCTTCAGCTGGTGGTATCCTGATCGCAGATCGATCTTGGAGAATACTTTAGCTCCTTGCAGCTGGTCAAACAAATCGTTGATCATTGGTAGTGGGTACTTGTTCTTGATCGTCACTTCATTCAATGCCCGATAATCAACAACCATTCTCAAAGATCCATCCTTCTTCTCAACCAAGAGCACTGGGGCTCCCCATGGTGACGAACTTCATCGAATGTAACCTTTCTCCAATAACTCCTTAATCTACTTCTTAATTTCCTCCAGATCATTTGCGGGCATCCGATACGGTCTCTTTGATATTGGTCCGGTGCCTGGCAACAGCTCTATCAAAAATTCAATGTCTCGATCCGGCGGCATACCTGGTAGTTCCTCTAGAAATACATCCGGGTAATCCTTCACTACAGGCACTTCCTCCTGAACAACTGAGAGGGAATTTACTTGTGTCTTCTTTGGCGCATGCCTGGATACATACTTGATCCTTTTTCCCTCTGGGGTGGTGAGCAGAATTGACCTACTAGCACAGTCAATGTTCCCTCCATACTTTGACAGCCAATCCATGCCTAGTATTATATCCAATCCTTGTGACTCCAAAATTATTAGGTCTGGGGGAAATACATGGCTACCAATGGTTAAGGGTAACCGATCACACCATCGGCTAGCCATATACTCTGCACCTGGTGAACTTACTAACAGGGGTGACCTAAGGGCTAAGGTGGGTAACTTAAACTTGTCCACAAATCCCTTTGAAATGTATGAATGCGATGCACTAGTATCAAAAAGAACGAGAGCGGTAAATGACTTAACCAAAAACTTACCGATAACTGCATCTGGCTGCTCTTCAACCTCCTCCACGTTCACGTGGTTCACTTGTCCCCTGTTGAAAGGGTTGGGCTTCTTCCCAGAGCTTCCATTGCCATTACCATTCTTTGGATCGGGGCACTCATTGGCGTAGTGTCCAGTCTTCCCGCACTTGAAACAAGTAATGTGACTTTGGTCCTTCTTGGCGGGTGTGGCTGGGTTAGAGCGGTTCTGATTGCTGCCTGCTCCATTCCCATTTCCATTCTTGGGGCCACTGTGGTTATGCAAGCTTCCTCCATTGTGGGTATGGCCTCCATGGTTATGGGTATAACCTCCCGAGTTCAGGGTAAAACGGGGCTTCTGCTGAGCTCCTGAATTGTACTTCCCTTGTCCATACTTCCTTTTGCGGCTCTCAATTTGCTGCTGCTTCCCCTCAATCATAAGGGCCCTGTCTACCAACTCCTGGTAGTTAGCAAATGTTGCCACCATCAACTGCATACTCAACTCATCATTCAGCCCTTCCATAAACTTCTCCTGCTTTGCGGCATCTGTGGCCACATCATCCGGGGCATAGCGAGCTAACTTACTGAACTCATCCACGTACAGCCCCACAGTACGATTTCCCTGGCGTAAGTTGCGAAACTCATGCTTCTTCATGCTCATCGCTCCTGCCGAGACATGTGCAGTGCGGAATGCTTGCTGAAACTGCTCCCAAGTGACATTGGCTATGGGGAAAGTGGCTGTGTAATTCTCCCACCATGAGGCTACGGGTCCATCCAATTGATGTGTGGCAAAATGCACCTTCTCAGCATCTGTGCAACCTGCGGTGGTCAACTCCCTTCCAATCCTGCGTAGCCAGTCATCAGCAACAATCGGCTCGGCGCTGCTGGAAAACACCGGCGGTTGCAACCTCAGAAAACGAGCTAGGTTGTCGACTGGAGGGGGTGGCGGTGGGTTGTTGTTGTTGTTGCCTTGGTTCTAGACTAGTAGCTGCATCAGGGTATTCTGCTGTTGGATCAACTGAGTGAGCTCCGGTGGGAAGACAAAACCGGGGTCACGTCTCGGAGGCATCTGATGGGTTTAGAGGGAAGAGATTATAATAGAGTGAGGTCTAGTGAGAAAGCACTACCCATATGCACATGAGACAAACACATTCATAACACACCACTCAATTCAAACAAGGCATACAAATGATCTAACTACCGTTACAAAAGTGCTTGGACTATGACTATATACATGGGGAAAATACTACTGATAATATGGTGGTCATCTAGAAGTTTTGATCGGTGGAAGACTCCATGATATCCGCTCCAGCTTCGTCTTCATAATCATCATCACTACTGTCGGGGTCGGAGTCGGTGTCGTCGATGATGATGTAGTCTTCAGAACGAATGTCGTCGGGATGGTCGTCATCTCCTCCTGGCGTGGGGTCTCCCATGAATACTCCTAGCTTCCTCTTCAGGTCATCATTCTTCTCCACTAGTGTTGAGATTTCCTCCTCGTATCCATCGCGTGTAGACATGAGTTCCTCTTCTAGCTCCATGTTTCGGGTCATCACCTTCAAATCTATCATGCTTGCGCACATTTGGTTTTCCTGGCGACGGATGTGCTGGTTTAACTCCTGGATGAAAGCTGCAATGGACCTGTCCCTCCTGGTGCTGATCATCTCCCATTGCTCATCTCGGCGCCCACATATCTGGTAGATGGTGTCCTTAAGATCCTCGTGATAAACTTTGCCGATGCGTCCCATGGCGATGTGGGCTGCCATGCTCTTTCCTAGACTCCAGGTTGGTGCATCAAAGGAAACCTCTATGGGCTCAGTAATTGGCGTGAATGTCCTTCCTGGAACTTGAACTCGAATCATCCAATGCTCCTCTTCTGGTAAGGTGGTGGTGTAGGTCCCGATGAAGCTTGGTGTCGGGGACGAATCCGCGATCACCTATGGGACCCAGAGAAGGACCCCTTTACGTTCGGCAGGGAGAGACGGTCGCGCGAAGAGCAAATCTAGCAAAGAACACGACAGTGCACGAGAGAGATTTACCCAGGTTCGGGCCGCACGGATGCGTAAAACCCTACTCCTGCTTTTTGGTTTATTATCTGTATGATTGTTCTAGCTCCAGGAGCGCTACAGTACCGAGCAGCTGCGTACAATACTGGAGTTCTCCCTTTTTCAGTTCCTCCCCCCTCTTTCACGTTGCCTATGGGCCTCCTTTTATACGCACAAAGGGGTCACCAACAGGTGGCAAACAGTAAAGGTAGAGGTGGAAAGTTGCTACAGTAAGGCCACTGTTACCAGGATGACATGTCCTACCTACCACTGACGGCAGGGGACAAGGGCATTAAATGCCCATGCCTTTGCTGTCCACATACATGTACCCGGACGTCGTGGACGTGGGAAAAGCCTATCCCACCTGCTGCTGCACCGCTATCTACAGTGCACCGCCGTCTACACAGTGCCCTGCCACGCACGCTTGGAAGGACCCAGAGCGCCACGCTGGCAGAGGCACCGGAGCAGCACAGTAGCACAGTGGTACAGTAACGCTTGCCGCGGCAAGACCTTGCCGCACCTGACAGCTTGGCGCAACCCATAGTTTGCCATGCAAGGTAACTTGCCGGGGCAAGTACCTTGCCGCAGCCGATATCTTGCCGCAGCCAATACCTTGCCGCAGCCAATACCTTGCCGCAGCCAATGACTTGCCGGGGCAAGTACCTTGCCGCGGCAAGTACTCTGCTTCAGCAATGCCCAGGCTGGGCCTCAGCTGTCCCTCCCGGCAAGCTCCTCTTGCCGGGGCCTTAACTCTTGCTTTGTATACTTTGTTCTTGAATGGCTTAATAAACTTGAGCTTCTCTCTGGCTGTCCTCCCGCAAGCCTGGCCGCGGGATGCTACTACTGCCCGTGCACAAGTACGGGGTACTAGGGTACCCCTATTCTAGTACACCGACAGGAGCCCCCGGGCCTGGGCCACACACGGTGCCGGGCGTTGTTGGGCCAGGCCCAAACAGTGCACGGGCACGTGTGGCTGGGATAAGCCGAAATGTCTCTATGCTGTTTAATTGCACGCTCTCCCACGCGTCGCGCGTTGAATGCGGAGCGTGGGAAGCGTGCACAGTTATCTCGAATGACGAAGGGGCGGATGGTTCCGCATCTTTCCCCATAAAAGGAGGGACCTGTAGAAGCACTCGCACACCCCTCTCACCATTCTCGATCTCCAAATCTCCGCCTTCTTCTTCCTCCGCTCCAAAACAAAGCGGTTTCCCAATCCTCCGCCACCGCGCGCGTCCGCATCTCCCTTGGTCCTCAGCTCCGCCTTCGCCATGCCTCCCAAAGGAGAAAAGGGGAAGACGGGGAAGTCCTCAAGGACGGAGACCCAGGCGCAGATGAAGAGGCAGAAGTACGCGCTCTTCGCTCCGACGCTCACGGGGGCGGATCTGAAGGCCAAGTTCCAAGGCATGTGGGCCGCGAGGACCAAGGCGCATCCGGCCACCCGCGTTCTCCCAGCCACCGACGAGAGCGAAGTGAGCAAGTACCCCTTCTTCGCTTGCTACTTTTGGTGCGGGCTCTGCCCACCGTACTCGGATTTCTTCAGCGACGTCATGTACACCTTCAACCTCCGGCTGCTGGATCTCACACCGAATGCCGTATCTACCATGGCAATATTTGCGCATCTGTGCGAGAACTTCGTCGGCGTCGCACCCAACGCCGCGCTGTTCAGGCATTACTTCACTCCCCGTGCTGAAAAGGGGGAGCCTCTCACTGTTGGCGTCTCGTTCGTTTCAAGATTGGGCGCCAAGGAGCATTATCTGAAGGGGGATCTCCGCCCAAGATGGGGAGAAATCCGGTCTGAATGGTGTTGGATCATTGACGACGAGCCGCCACCATACTGTGAGCTTCGCAAGACCCCAGCGGCGCGTGGCACAGACTGGAGCGATCTGGATCCCCAGGACAAAAAGCTGGAGATTGCCGCTGCCAGGATCATACGGCTCAGGGAGGCCGGGCTCACCATAGGGATGGTTGGCGCAGACTTCCTCCGCCGCCGCATTGCTCCTCTGCAGCAGAGAGGAAGGCCGTCCTCTGATTGGAAGAACCCAGCCGATATCATGCGGCTGCGCCCTGGACTGATCAACAACTTCACAGTTCTGCAGCACGACTTTTTCATGCGAGAGCTGTTCAAGCAAGAGACAGATCCAGAGAAGCGCGACAAGGCGTTCACGCTGCCGAAGCACATCGTGCCCCTTTGCAACAACTCCGCATTGAGTGCAATCATCGCTATGATGCCGCTCTGCAATGCGCACAGCGTTGAAGCAACTTGGGACGTGCCACTCGAAGAAGACGTGCGGCGATTCTTTGACTCCACGGTCGAAAAGCAGGTCCGGGTGGAAGAGTGGCTCGTCCGCAACACCACTGAGCAAGAAATAGAATTCATTGCTCGAAGAGTGGAGGAGGACAGGCTCGCCAGGGAAGCTGGCGATTTTGGTTATACTTTGGCGGAGCTCGACGAGGCACAAAAGGAGAGCCTTGCCGAGCAGGGGATGCTTGCCGGGAAGGGGGGGCTCGCCGCACCCGGTAAGGATGTCGGGCCAAGCCGGCCTGCCGACGAGTCAGGCAGCTCGGAGGATGAGGGCTCCTCTTCCGAGGAGGGCATCGAAAGCCCACCGCAGTCAGAGTCCCCAGCCCCTCTGAGGAGGAAACGCCTTCGCAGGCTTGGCAAAGCGGCTGAGCAGCAAGAAGTTCAACAAACGCCGGAGCGCCGTTCGACGCGCTCGACCGCGGCAAGGGCTGGTGCTGCGGGAGTGTCTCACGCGGCCCCGGTAACTGGAGCAGGGTCATCAAAGACCGCTGCTACTATCCCCGCCAAGCGGCCAAGGAGCCCAGCCCCCCCTGCTCCCCCTCCTCACACGGAGGCGGACTTTGATTTTTCCGCCCTCAGCGAAGAGGATGACGAGGAAGAGTAAGTTCCCTTGCCGCGGCCCTCAATCTTTGTAAGGTTTTGTTTCTGTCCTCACTTGTCACGCAGGGAGGAAACTTTGGCGGAGAGGACAAGGAAGAGAGCTAAGGTCTCGACGAGCAAGACCGTGGTGGTCGTCGAAGATGAGCCCACGGCAACCACCGGGAGAGCGTCTGAGACCGTCCCGACCAGCTCGGAGCCCAGCCCTCGTTGCAGCCCCCAGCGCAGCCCCCAGCGTAAGTATTTCAACTACCTTTCGCTGGCGGTCGCTGAGGAACAAGCATTTTGTTACTGACATCTTTGGGCGTGTAGGAGAGGAGCAGCAAGTGGAGCCATCTGAAGGTGCTCCAGAAGTACCACCGCCCTCGACCACTCCGCCAAGGAGAAGATCTCCGGTAAGGGCTCCCACTAGCGAGCCGAGCCACGAAGAGGAGCCGGCAAGCGACGAAGCGCCAAGCACCAGCGCTGGCGACCCCACCCCAATGACAAACATTGACGGGGGAGGGGAGCCCACCGCTCCTGAGCTCAACACGGGTAAACCCACTTGCCGCAAAACTCTTTCTGCTTTCTTTCTTTTGGCTTCTTGAATTTCTTCCTGAAGCTCTTTTTGCTTTACTTCTCGGGTTGGCAGAGCCCTCCTCGGTGGAGCCAATGAACATTGACTCTTCTGCCGAGGAGAACACCGCAGGGGCCGTCGACGACGAGGCCGCCAAGGCCGCCGCTGCCAAGGCCGACAAGCTGGCAGCCGACAAGCTTGCCGACGAAGAGGCTGCCAGGGCTGCCGAAGAGGCCAGCAAGGCCGCCGAGGATAATACCGCCAAGGCGCCCACCGATGAAGCCGCCAAGGCTGCTGAAGCTGAGGCCGCCCAGAAGGCTGCTGAGGAGGCCGGCGAGGGAGCCGGTGGTCGTACTGACGGCCCTGAGGCCACAGGAGCGCCAGGCGCTACTCCGACCACGGGTCCCTCAACCACTGTCGAGGCGGCAGGGCCCAACTCGCCTCTGCCAAGCAAATACATCCGGGTTGGCGAGAACGTCTACGTCAGCCTCCCCTGGACGGTGGGCTCCAGAGCGCCAACCGAGGAGGATGTTGTGGACGAGGAGATCCTTGCCGCTGCCGGGCTCCAGCTTGTGGATGCGCCAGGCGCCAGCAGTAGCAGCACGTCTGAAGAGGAGCAACTGCTTCAAAAGTTGCTGAATCTTCATCGCGCCCGACGGGAGAAGCTAGCTTCCTGGGAGGCGCTCATCGAGAAGGCCGAAGCTGACATGTTGAGGCGCGTAGAGATCTTGGCGGATGTCCGCGCGCGATCTCTTAATGCGTTAGAGGCCAAGCGGGCATAGCTGGCCGAAGAACGGCAGGCCCTCCTCCTGATGAAGCAAGACATTGAACAAAAACAGGAGGAGACCGCCAAGGAGTTGTCTGCTCGGGCCGGTGATCTGAACCAGCGAAAAGTGGACCTTGATGCCCACGAAGAAGAACTTGCCGAGCGCAAGAGGAAACTTGCCGAAACCCTCCGACAGAAAGACGAGGAGGTGGCAAGACTTGTCGCAGAGCGGACCCAGGGGCAGGCACAAAAACACCAGAAGGAAATCGAAGCCTTGGCCCAAGAGTACGCCAGCAAGTTGGTGGAGGCCACCAACGCTGTCGCTGCTGCAGAAGTGAACAGGAAGGAAACGGAGGAGAAAGTGGCAAGACTAGAGGCCGCCCTCAAGGCAAACGGTGACAAGCTCTCAACGCTCGAAAGTGAGAGGGCAAAGGTGACCCACACTTTGGCGGAGATGCAAGTTACCATAGCCAAGAAGAACAATCTGCTTGCTGCCGCCAATGACTCCAGAGCAGACCTGAAGCTGAAACTGACCACGCTGAAGGAGACGCTCGACACCACCAGAAAGCGCGAAGGGCTTCTAATGGCAGAGCTCCAGAAGGAAAAGGGTCTGCTTCAAGACGCTATTGCAACCCACAAGAAGTTCAGGGATAACGTGGGGATCTTCACAGACAGGCTTGCCAGCGTAGCCGAGGACATCGACAAGGAGCTGACTGCCCTGAAGGTGCCGGACTTTGGGTACTCCACCGACAAGAACACGCAAACTAGCGTCAAGCTAGCCGAGTTCTTCGACGGAGTAGTAGAAGCACTCCAACAGCTCCAAGTCAATCACAAGGCTCAACTGGCCGATGAGTCACGCAGGCTTTGCCGGGGAGTTCTCCGGAGGTTGCTGGTGAAGATAGCATACAGAAACCCGGGCGTCGACTTCAGCAACATCTTCAAAAGCTTGCCGAAGGGATACGACCCTGCGCCACTAGAGGCCCTTGTCGCGCCCATCGTGGAGAGGGTGGACCAAATCCAGAGAGTCGAAGGCGAGCACCGCAATTAGAGAGCCCATTCTTCTCCCTCCTTGCCGCCGCTAGACATGTTAAAGAACAATCTGTTTAAGCCGCGACAACTTATCTTGTAATATAACATGCAATATTTTGAAGTTAATGCATGTCATCTCCCTTAAGCAATTTCTTTCTTTGTGTGTACTTGCCCTACGCTTATAGGAAACTTGCCGGTGCGCGCACCATCGCCGCGAGCGCTGGGTGCGGGACTCCAGCAGCCTGCTGGTGGTGCTGCTGCCGGCAAGCAACCTTGTCGCGCTCAGTGCGGCCACTTAGGTTGTTGAGCGGACTCGAAACAAGGTAAGGGCGCGACCGATTACGCTTAGGTTCCGTCGCGCACAGGTTTTCCATACAAAGAGTAGTATCGTTCAAGGAAAATAACCTTGAAAATAAAAAAGAATTTGGTTATTCAAACTTTGGCACTTAGCTTTGTCACTAATCTCTCCTCGGCAAGGTCTTGTCACTGCTTGCCGCTGCCTTCTACCCAGTAGGGCAAAGTTTCTTTGAACGACGCCTGGTCCATATCATTATCCCATCCCCCCCGGCAAACTTGTGCGCGAGGGAAGCTTCTGTCTTTTTGAGAAAAAGAAAGAAGAGAAAATAAAGATATAGGAGCTTGGCGGCTTGTTAATGCTTACCGGGGAGGCTGTACTGCACAGTATGTCAGATAATCATGCAAAATAAAAGTAAACATGAAATCGTCAAAAACTGCGAAATACAAAAGCTTTATGTATGCACAGGGTCTGCGCCTGGCTTTGTACAAAGGATTACATGCAACAGCAGCAATACTTGTACAAAAGGTGGTTGCCGGGGAAGGGCCCGGCAACCGCGCCTTATGGAAAAAACTTACGGAGATGCTCAATGTTCCAGGAATTGATCACTGGAATGCCATCCCCGGTCTCCAGGCGGACAGCGCCGGGCCTGGTGACTCGTTTCACCCGATAAGGGCCTTCCCACTTCGGCGTCAACTTGTTTGAATTCTTGGCCGACTGAACGCGCCGAAGAACAAGGTCGCCTTCCTCGAGACTTCTGGCATTAACTTTGCGGCTATGGTAGCGACGCAAAGCTTGCTGGTAGCGAGCAGCTCTCACAGCAGCCTGAAGACGATCCTCCTCGAGGAGCACAGCGTCATCTTGCCGCAGTTGCTCTTGCTCAAGCTCATCATAAGCGAGCACTCGAGGTGACCCGTATACGAGTTCCGTGGGGAGAACTGCCTCTGCTCCATAAACTAGAGCAAAAGGCGTCTGGCCAGTAGCTCGATTTGGCGTCGTCCTGATCGACCAAAGAACCACTGGCAGCTCTTCGATCCAGTTTTTGCCGCACTTGCGCAGCCTGTCAAAAGTTCTCGTCTTGAGCCCACGCAGCACTTCAGCATTTGCCCTTTCAGCTTGACCGTTGCTTCGGGGGTGAGCAACAGAAGCGAAACAGACCTTGGCGCCAAGGTCTTCGACATACTGCATGAAGGCGTGGCTCGTGAACTAGGTACCGTTGTCGGTGATGATCCTGTTAGGAACACCAAAGCGACAAACAATTCCCTTGAAGAACTTGATGGCTGATTGTGCTGTCACCTTCCTCACTGCTTCCACTTCTGGCCACTTCGTAAACTTGTCAATGGCCACATACAAGTACTCGAAGCCCCCGGTGGCACGGGGAAAGGGGCCGAGGATGTCGAGCCCCCAGGCCGAAAATGGCCAGGAGAGAGGGATTGTCTGGAGAGCTTGAGCTGGCTGATGAATCTGCTTGGAATGAAACTGGCACGCTTCACACTTGGTTACTAGTGCAGTTGCATCCTGGAGGGCGGTGGGCCAAAAGAAACCTTGCCGGAAAGCCTTTCCAACAAGGGCTCTTGACCCTATGTGGTGACCACATATGCCTCCATGAATCTCCGCCAACAGCTCCTGTCCTTCTTCCCGGGGAATACACTTCAATTTCACACCGTTTGGTCTTTTTCTGCACAGCATGTCATCGACAAATTGATACATATTGGACCGTCGGGCTACTTTCTCCGCTTCTTCCTGCTCTTCGGGTCTCCTGTCTGAAGGAAACGGACGATCTGCTGCGCCCACGCTGGAGCCTGTGGCTCGACAACGAGGACTAAAGGCATTTCTTTTGCTGCGGGAACATCAGGCCCTACGGCAAGAGCTTGTCGCTCTACCAGAGCCGGCCGTTCCCCGACGAGCTTGGCGGGAACAGCCGCCTCAACGACAAGAGCCTGGGGCCCTGCTGGAGCGTGCTGTCCTTCAACAAGCTTGTCGGGAGCAGTTGCTTCAACGACGGAAGCCCAAGGCCTCGTCGGAGCATCTTGCTCCTCAGCGCTTCGATCAGGAGCGCCTGCTTCAACGACAAGGACCTGAAGTCTTGTCGGAGCAAGTTTCCCCTTTGCCTCTAGCGTAGGAGCACCCGCTTCAACGACAAGAGCGTGAGGCCTTGTCGGAGCAAGTTGCCCCTCTGCATCCTTGGCGCTGGCTTTGGCAGCCTTCTTGCCGGCGGCTTCGGAGAGCTCTGCCGGGAAGTAGTCGCCAGAAGCCGACTTCCTCTTCCTGCCTTGCTCTACTGATGGCGTCACGGATGGCTGAGTTAGTTGGAGCACAAAAGTGCCTGGCTCCACAGGCAATTTGAGTGCGATGCGCTTTGACAAACCATCGGCAATGTCATTCTCAGCACGTGGGACGTGCTCCATTTGTAGGCCGTCAAAGCGTTCTTCCAACTTCCTTACCTCATCTACATAAGCTTCCATCAATGGGCATTGGTAGTTCTTGTTCACTTGCCTGACGACAAGCTGCGAATCTCCCCTGACAATAAGCTTCTTGATCCCAAGGTCTGCCGCGATCCTGAGACCGGCAAGCAACCCCTCATATTCTGCAGTATTGTTCGTCGCCTGTTCCTTGGGAAAGTGCATTTGGACCACGTACTTGAGGTGCTCTCCAGTGGGTGCCACAAGCAGTACGCCAGCACCGGCGCCTTGCAGCGAAAAGGCACCATCAAAGTACATAAGCCACTCTTTGCTTGTCTCCTTGCCGGGGAGAGTCATCTCTGGGATTTCTTCGTCTGGCGTTGGTGTCCATTCTGCGACAAACTCTGCCAAAACTCGGCTCTGTATGGTTGATGTACTCTCAAACTTGAGACCAAAGCTCGACAACTCCAACGCCCACTCGACAATCCTGCCCGTCGCTTCTGGATTTTGCAAAATCCTTTTCAGCGGGAAGCGAGTGACGACGGTAACTTCATGTGCTTGAAAGTAATGGCGCAGCTTTCTCGAGGCCATGAGAAGGCCGAAAAGCAGCTTCTGTACACCAGAATACCTTGACCTAGCTCCCTGCAGAAGAGAGCTCACAAAGTAGACCGGGCGCTGCACCATTTTCTTCTTTTGTATCACTTCGCCTGACTGCGCAGACGAATCCTTGTCGGCGGCAAAACTTGTTGCCCCCAGCTTGTCGCTGGTCGTGCTTGCCGCAGTTACTGCCTCCTCATCCACCTCTCTCTCCGCTACCAGCGCAGCACTAACCACTTGATTGGTTGCCGCTAGATACAGCAACAACTTCTCTTGTGGTTTAGGCGCGACAAGTATTGGAGGAGAGGAGAGGTATCTCTTCAAGTCTTGCAGCGCTGCCTCCGCCTCCGGAGTCCATTTCAATGGACCTGCCTTTTTTAAGATTTTGAAAAATGGCAGGGCGCGCTCAGCTGACTTGGAGATAAACCTACTGAGGGCCGCAACACAACCGGCAAGTCGTCGCACATCCTTGACGCGCTTCGGTGCTTCAATTTGCTCAATGGCTTTGATCTTGTCAGGATTGGCTTCAATTCCACGTTGAGACACAAAGAACCCGAGAAGCTTGCCGGAGGGAACTCCAAACACGCACTTCTCGGGGTTGAGCTTCAGGTTGATCTTGCGCAGATTTACAAAAGTTTCTTCTAGATGTTGAACCAAAGTAGCCCTGTCTTTGCTTTTGACCACTATATCATCCATATAGGCTTCCACATTTCTGTGCAGCTGAGGCTCAAAAGCAATCTGGACGGCTCTTGCAAATGTCGAACCAGCATTTTTCAAACCAAAGGGCATACGTATGAAACAGTATGTGCCACAGGGTGTGATAAATGCGGTCTTTTCCTCATCTTCCTCAGCCATGAAGATTTGATGATACCCTGAATATGCGTCAAGAAATGAAAGCAAATCACATCCTGCCGTGGAGTCGACAATCTGGTCTATGCGGGGCAAAGGAAATGGGTCTTTGGGACAAGCTTTATTGACATCAGTGAAATCAATACAAAGCCTCCATTTTCCATTCGCTTTGCGCACGACAACAGGATTGGCCAACCACGTAGGATGGAGCACTCCTCTAACGAGGCCTGCTGCTTCCAACTTCTTGATTTCTTCCGCAATAAACTCTTGCCGCTCCACAGCTTGCTTTCTGGCTTTCTGTTTGACGGGCCTCGCGTGGGGACAAACGGCAAGGTGGTGCTCAATTACTTTCCTGGGAACACCAGGGATGTCAGACGGTTGCCATGCAAATACGTCGACATTCGCCCGCAGGAAAGCAACGAGCGCGTTTTCCTATTTGTTGTCAAGTGTGGCACTGATGGTGAAGGAACCACCAGTGCCATCCTCCTTGGCGGGCACCTTCTTTGTCGCCGGCGGAGCGGCTTTGTTCTTCTTACACTTGCCGGTGGAGCTCTCTGGTGCGTCCTCGACGGCAGCGCAGCACTCCGAAGAGGTGCGCTTGCCGGAGTGGGCACATGAGCTCTTGCCGGACTTCCTCTTGTTCTCCCGCCCGAGAGCTTCAGCGGCAAGTGCCTTGGCGGCAGTTGCGGCAGCTGCTTCCCGGTAGATCTTGTCGGCGCAAATAAGCGCATCCTTCTTGTCGCAGGGAACTGTGATAACACCTACTGGACTTGGCATCTTCAACACGTTGTAGGCATAATGAGAGGCTGCCATGAACTTGGCGAGCGCTGGACGGCCAAGTATCCCATTATAAGGCAATGGAATATCGGCAACATCAAAGGTGACCTTCTCGGTCCGGTAGTTCAGCTCGCCACCAAATGTCACTGGCAGCGTGATCTTCCCTTTCGGCTTGCTCCTTCCTGGATTGACTCCTTGGAAAGTACCAGTTTCCTCAAGCTCGCCATCAGAGATTTGAAGTTTCCTGAGCACAGCGGGCGAAATCAGATTCAAACCGGCCCCACCGTCAACTAACATCTTCGTGACCTTGAGGTTGCGGATCGTTGGTGAAACCAACATCGGCAAGCACCCGACCGCCGTTGTGCGGTCAGGGTGGTCCTCAATGTCAAAGACGATAGGCGTGTCGGACCACTTCAGAAGCTTTCTGGCGTCAACAGATGGTTCCGCCGCATTGATCTCTCGCGCCCACTATTTAAGTTGGCGGTGAGAAGAATGCAACGAAGCACCACCGTCAACACACAAGACTTCTGCGGCTTTCTGAAATTCGTGCCCACTGGATTCTTCATCATCTAGATCATCATCATCATCATCTTTGTCGCGGCCACGAGGAGGCCTGTCTCTCTGCTGCTGCTTGGCCTTGCCGCGACGCCCTCCTCGGGCAGTACGCTTCTTGCCGGACCCGCCAGCACCTTCTGGGGCCTTCTCCTTGTCGCGCCTCTCATACTCAGCTTTTTGCTGTTCGACAAGCTGCTCGACTCGTCGACAGTTCTGGAGATCGTGCCCCTTGGTGCGGTGGATCTTGCAATATTGCTTGTCGGAGCCGTCCTGCTTGTCGGCAGCCGCCAAGGCCTGACAGTTGGCGCACGCAGCAATCTCCTTGCCGGAGACCTCGACTTTGGCCTTGTCGGCGCTGCCGTTGCCGCTGGACTGCTCGACGGCAAGCACAGCTTTGCCCTTTTTCTTCCTGTTGTTCCGCCGCCGGCCCTTCTTTGCCGGGGCGGTACCTTCGCTGTCAGAGCTCCCCCCTGCGCCAACACCTTCACCGGGAAGTTTCCTTCCCTCTTCAGCACGCGCACACTTGTCGGCGAGAGCATATAGCTGGCCAATGTCTCTGACCTTGGTCATCGCCATTTCCTCCCGCATCTTGCGGTTACGCACGTTCTGACGGAATGCGCTAATAACCGCAGTGGGGTGGACATCTGGGATGTTGTACTGTACGCGGCTGAACCTTTGAATGTATTTGCGCAGGGGCTCTCCTTCCTTCTGGGGGATGAGATGAAGATCACTCTCCTGGCCATGAGGTTGATGACCGCCAGTAAAGGCACCAACAAACTGATGGCACAGGTCCGCCCATGAAGAAATGGAGTTCTCCGGCAAGTGCATGAGCCATGAGACGACGTTGCGCTTTAACACGAGCGGGAAGTAGTTAGCAAGAATCTTGTCGTCTCGTCCCCCGGCAGCTTGCACCACAATGGTGTAAATGCTGAGGAACTCCGACGGGTGTGTCTTGCCATCATACTTCTCCGGCACGTCAGGCTTGAAAGCCTTGCGATTGGGCCACTGGACCTGCCGCAGCTCACGGGTGAACGCTGGACAACTTACCGAGTACGGCAAGTCGCCAGGATCCCTTGGCGCATGCATGTCAACAGCGGGCCCTGCGCGTCTGTCAGACTGACGATGCGCTTCTCTCCTTCGCTCGATAGTGGTACGAGCGTCTTCTCCTCTGCGTTCCTGAAGAACGAGGCGCTGGTCACGACGAGCTCGCGGGTCAGACGACGCCGTGGAATCATCGCCACGGGCGTCGTTTCGACGTGTCGGCGACCGAGGCCGTCTGGGTGGGGAGTGTACGGTTGTTGCCCCCTCGCTGTTCTTGTTGGTGACAGCATCGTCACCAGCTCTCTTGTCGGCCGCGCGCACCGGGTCGGCATCAGCGAAGCTGAGAAGGCTCTGAATGGTTGCCCTCCACTCGTCAAGCTTATCTGCTGGTGGAGGGAAGTTCAGGAGCAGCTGCGCACGCGCCAACGCTTCTGCTGGTGAGGGAGGTATCGAGTGGCGTGAGGACTGTGGGATGCTCTTACTCCTAACGGTGTTAGAAGGAGCATCTCCACGCCCAGGCGACCGCGCCTCGACCCCGCCAACGTGTTGTTGCGTATGGTGACCCCGCGCATCTCGAGATCGATGCGCAAGTTCACTATCCAGGGAGCGCCTGGCACCTGGGGCGTCATGACGCTGCCTGTCACGGGCTTCTTGCGAAGGCCGCGGCGTCTGAACCGGCGCAGGCGTTCCAGAACACGCAGCACCGTTTCTGGAGCTTGCAGGGCCAGCAGCAGCGAGCAGCGCTGCGTTCCCAGACCCTGCAGTGCCAAGATTGGCGTTGCTGGCCCGGTTTTGGACAGGTGGAGGTAATAGGAGCTCTCGCTCTCCAGTCCCCCCAGCAGCCGCAATCACGTCGGCACCCTCCTGCACGGGAGTAGGCGGGTTGGACGTGGACGCACCGATGGCTGAAGTCTTCTTTTTTGGAGCCATAAGACGGAGAATGGCCCAAAGACTAGCGCGCAAATCGCTAGATTAGGTTCACACAACTATCAGATCCCCTACCTGGCGCGCCAAAGATGTCGGGGACGAATCCGCGATCACCTATGGGACCCAGAGAAGGACCCCTTTACGTTCGGCAGGGAGAGACGGTCGCGCGAAGAGCAAATCTAGCGAAGAACACGACAGTGCACGAGAGAGATTTACCCAGGTTCGGGCCGCACGGATGCGTAAAACCCTACTCCTGCTTTTTGGTTTATTATCTGTATGATTGTTCTAGCTCCAGGAGCGCTACAGTACCGAGCAGCTGCGTACAATACTGGAGTTCTCCCTTTTTCAGTTCCTCCCCCCTCTTTCACGTTGCCTATGGGCCTCCTTTTATACGCACAAAGGGGTCACCAACAGGTGGCAAACAGTAAAGGTAGAGGTGGAAAGTTGCTACAGTAAGGCCACTGTTACCAGGATGACATGTCCTACCTACCACTGACGGCAGGGGACAAGGGCATTAAATGCCCATGCCTTTGCTGTCCACATACATGTACTCGGACGTCGTGGATGTGGGAAAAGCCTATCCCACCTCCTACTGCACCGCTATCTACAGTGCACCGCCGTCTACACAGTGCCCTGCCACGCACGCTTGGAAGGACCCAGAGCGCCACGCTGGCAGAGGCACCGGAGCAGCACAGTAGCACAGTGGTACAGTAACGCTTGCCGCGGCAAGACCTTGCCGCACCTGACAGCTTGGCGCAACCCATAGTTTGCCGTGCAAGGTAACTTGCCGGGGCAAGTACCTTGCCGCAGCCGATACCTTGCCGCAGCCAATACCTTGCCGCAGCCAATACCTTGCCGCAGCCAATACCTTGCCGCAGCCAATACCTTGCCGCAGCCAATGACTTGCCGGGGCAAGTACCTTGCCGCGGCAAGTACTCTGCTTCAGCAATGCCCAGGCTGGGCCTCAGCTGTCCCTCCCGGCAAGCTCCTCTTGCCGGGGCCTTAACTCTTGCTTTGTATACTTTGTTCTTGAATGGCTTAATAAACTTGAGCTTCTCTCTGGCTGTCCTCCCGCAAGCCTGGCCGCGGGATGCTACTACTGCCCGTGCACAAGTAAGGGGTACTAGGGTACCCCTATTCTAGTACACCGACACTTGGTATTCCGATGTTCAGGTACCTAGTAACTTCCTTCAAGTGTCGTCCAAAAGGTGTATCTTCATCCGGTTGTGCAAACTTGTTCCTTGAGTCCGTCATCTATAGAGTAGAAGATGGAGAGAGTCAGAAATGAGTAGAGAAGAGTGACCTATGGCTTTTCATAGTTGTCGTGTCTTACAGTCAGCGTGTGCTCTGATACCATCTTTGTAGCGACCGGCCTGAATGGATTGAAGTCTCTGTGCTTAAGTGTCATCCCTAGATCGGTAATGCTGACACACACAGTACTTGAAGGATTTATAACAGAGTGCAATCACACACTTATTACGTCGAATGTCTCAAAAGAGAACTTAATACAATAATATGGCTTAAGGCCATCTAAATAAGGAAACTACGGAAGCATCGAAGGTAAGTTAGTCCATCATCTCCAACGGCATAGTTGAGTGCATGACAACGACCTAGCGCACCTTACTCTTCGTCTGAAAAGTCTGCAACATGATATGTTGCAGCCCGAAATGGGTCAGCACATGGAATATGCTGGCAAAATAACACAGTAGAGCAAAGAACAAAGTAAATGCTATCACTACATGCATATATGGCTGGTGGAGGCTCTATGGTTAACATGTTTTTGCGAAAAGCTAATTTTTCCCTACAATAAAGGATTATATTTTATTTAACTATCATGGTGGTTGTTAAAAATTGAGAATGGTAACCCCATCTCAATCCCAATTAAACAGTAATTAACAACCCAGCATCATTAATTAAGAGTGATGAGATCATCATGATAATCCAAGAACCAGATACTCAAGATGTCCATAACCGGGGACACGGCTAACCATGATTAGTTTGTACACTCTGCAGAGGTTTGTGCACTTTTCCCCACAAGACTCGATCTCCTCCGTTGGATTTCTCGCACTACATGGTGTTTGAGAAACGGATGACTGAGACACAGTCTTTCAGAAGCATTAACTCTAACCCTGGGTAGACAGTACCAACCTACATCCCCTACATCTGCTAGCCTACCACTGGAAGAGGTCATGCAACATACTCAACTATGCTAGAGCCCATAATAGCTTGTGGCTGCACACGGAAGTTTCTAGCATGAATAATCTTTTGATCCCTTTGAGCCTGGGTGGCGAACCAAATGGACAGCACTGGTATATCCCCAGGTGCCCGCAACCAATCCACCCAGATGTGTGTTTAAGTAGCCACCTTAAGTTAACCATTAATTAACAATCTCACATCTGTCATGGATACACTCAAACCCAATCCACGTCTATGAGCATAGCATGGCAATATAAGCATAGCGTAGAAGTAACTCCCAAGGTTTGATAATAAAGGGCAATAGGTTCTACCTCATCATCTACTTCCCAATACCCACAAGTTAATCACATCCTAATCATGCAGTGTTTGAGGATTGTAACTAATGCATAAAAACTGGGTAATGAAGGGATATGATCAAAGTGTTACTTGCCTTGCTGACGATCTGCAAACCCTAGAGACTCGTAGTAGCACGCTTCGCACTGCGGGAATTCTATCGCAAACAAACAATAGCGTACATAAGCACTCAAGCATAGATGCAAGGGTAAAACTCGAATGATAAAGATCAAATCTGAAAGTACAACTGAAAAGTTTCGATTCGCAAAAAGAATCAAACGAATCGGATCTACGGAACTGAAACTATGGTCAAAAGAACTTCGAATTCAAAACTTCTTGAAACCAAAATTTAAATTGTCAAAATCATGTTTAAGTTGATTAAACAGAAAGAGGGGCTCGAGACAAAGATTTTGGCATTGGTTTCACTGAATTTGGACAAACGGTTTAGAAACGACGAGGGTTTGAAGATCAGGGGCTAATCTATGATAAAAATAATCGCGGATAGATCCTTGGCCGAAAAAGAAAATAAAAAAAACAAAACTATCGGACGAACGTCCGCTAACAGAGACGAATGAGCGAATTCGTTCGTTTAAAACGAACTAACGAGCGGGCGGTTGCTAAATAACGAAACCAAAGAAAAACCGAACCGATCTAATAAAATAAAATAAAAACCGAACTAGGGTTTAAAAAAAACCGAGACGGTTTTTACCTAAACCGAAAGAAAAAAAACCGGTGGCGGCAGATCCGACGGCAGCGGCGGAATTTCCGGCGGGGCGGGCGGCGAACGGCGAGGCGGCGGGCTCCGCGGGCGGCGGCGCGGTTGCGCGGGGTGGCAGGGAAGGCGGCGCGCGACGCGGGGCGGCAAGGCGGCGGCGGCGAAGCAGTGGCGGCGGCGGCTTGCGGCGCGGCGCGGGGTGCGGCGGTGGAGCGGGACGTGGTGAGGGGGGGCGGCGGCCGGTATTTAAGGAGTGGAGGGGGCGGGGTTGGCGGCTTGGGGAAGGGGCATCGGCGGCAGGGGCGGAGTCGGACTCCGGCGAGTCTGGCGCGAGCACGGCTCGCGACGCGGGGCGGTGGCGCGCGATGGGCCGGCTGGGCTTCGGCCCAGTCGGTCCGAAGAGTTTTTTTTTTAACTTTCTGCCGAAGAAAAATTCTAATAAAATATAAAAAAAATTCTAAAAAATGCCAAAAACAATTTTCGCCGTCTAAATAAAATATTTAGATCAAAGTGAACATTTTTCTGGCCTAAAATGCAATTTTAAAAAAATGCATATTTTTCTAATTCAAATAAAATAGCAATAAAATCCAAATAAAATATTTATTTGATTTTAACATTTTTCCTCCAATATTTCTTTTATTTTGGAGAAGTCATTTTATCTCCTCTCTTTTATTTTTGACATTGGAAATATTTTGAAGAGAAAAATTATTATAACCAAAATGATCCTCTTTTCAAATTTGAGAAAAATTCAAATATGAAAATAAATGAAATCCCCAACTCTCTCCGTGGGTCCTTGACTTGCTTAAGATTTCTAGGATCACAAATGAAATGCAAATAAAATATGATATGCATATGATGACCTAAGTATAACATCCAAATTGAAAATTTGGGATGTTACATGCTTATTGTTGGGAAAATTCATATCCCCGTTGAGGTAACTTAGTGATTTACGAAAGTTCTTCGGTTTCATGCTAATCGAAAGTGGTTGTTAATAAGACTTGATCAACCTTATTAATGGATCATTTTTGAGAGGTATGAAGTTGATGAATTTAGTGAGCACTACCTTTTGTCCCTACCTTTAGTTTTTTGTTTTTATTAGTTAAATAAAATAAAATGCCATGTTTTGTTTGTTTTCTGAGTTTTTCGTGCAATAAAAAATGACCCAAAAATAAAAGTTCTCAAAATGCTTTGAAAATTTAATACGATTTTTTTCTGAATATTTAAGAATTTTTGGTGCAAATAATATCAGAGGGAGGTGCACCAGGTGGGCACAACCCACCTGGGTGCGCCAGGACCCCCAGGCGCGCCCTGGTGGGTTGTGGTCCCCACGTGGGGCCCCTCACTTATCTCTTCATCCCACATCATCACCTACCTCTAGAAAAAATTCACCATTGCTCTTGCTCTCGTTTCTTGCTCTCAAACCCGCGGATTTTGATCTCTTTGCTCGAAGCTCCATTTTCGAAACTGTTTCGGGGAATTGTTGCTTGGTGTGTGACTCCTCCATCTGTCCAATTAGTTTTTGCTTTAGTGGTTTATATTTTGAATAATTAACTACTCTTGGTGCTGCTGTAGATGAGCTTGGATGTTGAATTCTTAGAGTTTTAAGTAGTTTGAATGCTTGCTATGGCCTCTATGCTTCCCTATGAGTAGTTGTTACCAATCTTGTAAAGTTTTGTCAAGAAAATTTTATGGACTAAAAATTTCAGAATTTTTGTTCATAGGAAAAACATGAGTATCTTTAGGAAGTTTGCTTCCAAGAAGAACTCCAAGGGGGTGATTGGAGAGTCATCTGACAGTGATCTCCGCACCCGGAGGTTGGCAGAGCTACGGCCGTGCGAATGGCCGCATACCCCATTCATGGAAGGGGCCGGAATCCTCCAAGAGTTTGCACAATATGCTGCTAATGCCGGCCTCACCGACTTCATCACACCTGAGTGTGAACAGTATCATCTCCTCACAAATTCCTTTGTGCAAAGTTTTAATTTCCTTCCTAGGAATAATCCCCCTGAAGTGAAGTTTAATTTATACGCTGAACTCCATCAGATACCGCTTACCGAATTTTGTGAAATATGCTTGCTTCCTTCTGATGGTGGGTTAGTAGAGCCTAGGCCTGCAGAGTTTGAAGGTTTTTATCGTACTCTGTCTGTGGGGGATGAGAGAGGAGTGTCGAGTGTCACCGCCACTAGCTTGCAATTTCCTGCTGTTCATTATTTTGCTCTTTTCATTACAAAGTGCTTGCTTGCTAGAGAGAAGGTGGGTGCACTCAGTGCCCCAAACCTTGCCATTTTACGTCGTGCACTGGAAGGCGACAACACTTATAGCTTAGGAGCTATTGTGGCACGCCGTCTCCACATTAATAAATCCAAGGGTAAAATACATGGTGGTATCTACGCTACTCGCCTGGCAGCTCGCTTTAATATTCAGATACGCCAGCATGATTATCCTTTGCCCAAATTCTACTCAGACCGCGCGGCCATGGAACACCACCAGTTTATTGCTGCTGACTACCCTGATATTCCTATTCCTTATAACTTAGTTTTTAGTGAGAAAACTCGTGATATTATTCCGCTTCCTACACCTGCTTTGTTTGATCCTTTTGCCAGGCATGGATACAGGATTATGCCTGAGGACATCATCGCTTACCGGAACAACCAGGCTGCAGCACAGGAGGAGCCTCAGCAGTGGGATCCACAGGTGCCCGCACCTCAGCACTTCAACATAGGACCTCATGGCTTCTACGACTGGTGATTACCAAGCTAGGCCAAAAGCCTAAGCTTGGGGGAGTACGTATTTCCACCGACATTACATTCGTGTTCACACATTTCATTCGTCGGTGTCCTCACTTTTTCATTGTATTATCCATGCTTAATTTATTTTCTCGCTTTCTTCTTGTGTGTTTGAAAAACTTTGAGAAAATCCAAAAATATTTCTCACTTCTTTTTTATTTTTCTTCCTAGTTTAAATTCTTGTAGCACTAAAAAGATTTCCTTTTGCTTGTTGGGAGCTTTCCCGTGTAAATAGTTTTCTCATTTTTGTTTTTCCCCTTTTATTTGCTTTCCTTCAGAAAACCAAAAACTCCAAAAATATTTCAGTGTGTTTCTCTGAACTTCTTTTCTTTTATTGAGTCATACCAAGGAGAAGACCATGATGAAAATGTTGAGTGGCTCTCATATGCATTATTGTTGATCTAACAAAGAGCCCATTTTACCTTGTCTTCTCCTGTTGAATAAAATGTTTGCAGATTCCAGCTTAGTCCACGGCACTCTTGCACTATTATTATTTTCACATCGTCCGGTCGTGCAAGTGAAAGGCAATAATGACGATATTCGATGAACTGGCCGTGGCAGAGAGAAACGGGTATGAACTCGACTTGTTCTGTTTTTGTAAATATGTTTAACCTAGTATCCATGATTCAACCCATTATGATTAAACATGTTTGCAATGACAATTAGAGATTATAGTTTCTCATGCCATGCATAAGTAGCTAAGAGTGGATAATGATTTATCTTGGATGTCAACATTGCGTTAAAATGAGTGTGATGTAGTATGATGATATGGTATCCTCCTCTGAATGTTCGAGTGGCTTGACTTGGCACATGTTCATGCATGTAGTTGAATCAAAACCAACATAGCCTCTATGATATTTATGTTCATGGTGTTCATATCCTACTCATGCTAGTGTCCAATGTTACTTATGCATAATGCATGTTCATGACCGTTGTTGCTCTCTAGCTGGCCGCTTCTCAACCTATTTGCTAGCCTTCACCTGTACTAAGTGGGAATTCTGCTTGTACATCAAAAACCTTGAACCCAAGTTATTCCAGATGAGTCCACCATACCTACCTATATGCGGTATTACCCTGCCGTCCTAAGTAAATTTGCATGTGCCACCTCTCAAAAACTTCAAACAAATATCCTTTTTGTGTGCCTGGATTGTTCATAGAGCAACAGGAGGTAGTTGGTATCTTTCGTGCTAAGCGGGTTATTCTCATGATGAGTGTTTATTCGCTCGTCCTTGCACAAGAGGGGCGGTAATAGGGATTCCCAGTCCCGAACTCAAAATGTAAATAATTAAACAAAACTCCCCCGGGACTGTTGTTGGTATGGACGGCACCCGTTGTTTCGGACAAGCCGTGGAGTGTGAATGTTGGTGGAGGGGGAGTAAACCTTTACTTTTATCGCTTGGGAACCGCCACTAATGTGTTTAGCATCAAAGATATTGATAACTAACGGTCGCGAAGTAAACAAGAAGGGTGCATCTCTCAAAATTTCATTTACCTCTGTTTTTAAAACTTGAGCTCTAGCACCTCTGCAAATCACTGCTTCCCTCTGCGAAGGGACTATCTATTTACTTTTATGTTGTGTCATCACCTTCTCAAATAAGCGCCAGAACCTGAGAGCACTGCTGTCATGCTTATGCATTGTGTGTAGCTAATGTTGGGTGCATCATGACTGGATCTTTTCTACCATGAATTACAATGTTTAGTCGCTGCTCAGACTTTGGAGGTGCTCTGCATTTATGTTTTGCGGTCTCAGAAAGGGCTAGCGAGATACCACTATTGTCATATTATATCATGTTTGTTTTAATAACGTGTTGTTGTTCGAGATATCTTATTATTGCTCGCTAGCTGATTATGTCATTGTTATGAGTTAATATAATTTTCAAGAGTTATTGTCAACATGGTTAGTTATAATCTTTGCTGAAAACCTGGGTGCTAATTAAGCTTATTTATGCAAACAAGAGCAAAATAGTTCGTAAAAGTTTTTCTTTTTCACTTTCAGTTTATCAACTGAATTGCTTGAGGACAAGCAAAGGTTTAAGCTTGGGGGAGTTGATATGTCTCCATCGTATCTACTTTTCCTAATGCTTTTCCTCTTGTTTTGGACTCTAATTTGCATGATTTGAATGAAACTAACCCGGACTGACGCTGTTTTCAGCAGAACTACCATGGTGTTGTTTCTGTGTAGAAATAAAAGTTCTCGGAATGGAACGAAACTTTGCGAGGAATTTTTATACAATAAAAGAAAAATACTGGAGCCAAGAACCACTGGAGGGGGGCACCTGGGTGGGCACAACCCACCAGGGTGCCCCCCCTCCAGGCGCGCCCAGGTGGGTTGTCCCCACCTGGTAGCCCCGCAGACCCTGAAACCCACGCTATAAAATCACATTTTTCTAGAAAAAAATGAGGGAGAAAGAATTATCGCGTTCCGCGAGACGAAGCCGCCGCCACCTCCTGTTCTTCATCGGGAGGCCAGATCTGGAGTCCGTTTGGGGCTCCGGAGAGGGGGATCTTCGGTATTCGTCATCACCAACCATTCTCCATCGCCAATTCCATGATGCTCCCCACCGAAAGTGAGTAATTCCTTCGTAGGCTCGCTGGTCGGTGAGGATTTGGATGAGATTCATCATGTAAATCGAGTTAGTTTTGTTAGGGCTTGATCCCTAGTATCCATTGTGTTCTGAGATTGATGTTGCTATGACTTTGCCATGCTTAATGCTTGTCACTTTGGGCCCGGGTGCCATGATTTCAGATCTGAACCATTTATGTTATCATCATTATATCCATGTTCTAGATCCGATCTTGCAAGTTATAGTCACCTACTACATGTTATGATCCGGCAACCCCGGAGTGACAATAGTCGGGACCACTCCCGGTGATGACCGTAGTTTGAGGAGTTCATGTATTCACCGTGTGTTAATGCTTTGTTCCGGTTGTCTATTAAAAGGAGGCCTTAATATCCCTTAGTTTCCAATATGGACCCCGCTGCCACAGGAGGGTAGGACAAAAGATGTCATGCAAGTTCTTTCCATAAGCACGTATGACTATTTACGGAATACATGCCTACATTATATTTATGAACTGGAGCTAGTGCCGTATCGCCCTAGGTTATAACTGTCTCATGATGAATATCATCCAACAAATTACCGATCCAAAGCCTACGATTTTCCTACATATTGATCTTGCTAAGTTACTACTGCTACTGTTACTATTGCACTTGCTACGAAACTACTGCTATCACTGTTACCGTTACTGTTGCTGCTGCTACTATTATCAAAACTATCATACTACTTTGCTACTGATCATTTTGCTATAGATAATTAATCTCCAGGTGTGATTGAATTGACAACTCAGTTGCTAATACTCTCAAATATTCTTTGGCTCCCCTTGTGTCGAATCAATAAATCTGGGTTGAATACTCTACCCTCAAAAACTGTTGCGATCCCCTATACTTGTGGGTTATCAGCTTAGTGCTCTACGCCGACAGGACCCAGTTCCCAGGCAAGCTTCGGCCGTCGCTGGTATGCCAGGTCGCGATGCTGTGGTCAAGGCCAGGAGGTGAGCGGCCCGAGGTCCGTACGAGCCCCCGAGGCGCGATGCTCGGGAGGTCCCCTTTATCATGCAAGCAACTCCCGAAGGATTAAGAGGGAGGTTTCCTTGCCCGAGCAAGGTCGCAGGAAACAAGATGCCAACGACGAGGTTCACGCTTGTGCGTGTGAGGCGACTTAGCTTAGCGAACTTGCAGCCTGCGGTGGTTTTCTCGTTGCGACGGCGAGCTTCTTCGGATTTTTGATTCTGAGCATGCTTCTTGTCCTGAAATAAATTAGGGTGAACCCCGCGAAGGGAGTGAGAGAACACTGATGTCCATTATATGTCGAGAGGAGAGCGCCGCCGACGTCGGGTCGCGCCCCTCCCTTGGTACTCCTCCGCAAGGTTTCACGACCCCATTTCTCTCACTCATCATGGTGCTCTACGTTCTTAGGACCCGGCCCTCGAGCAGGGCTCAGCCGCCGCTGGTATGCCAGGTCGCGATGCCGTGGTTAAGGCCAGGGGGTGAGGGCTCGAGAGCCAGCAGGAGCCCTTGAGGCGCGGTGCTCAAGGGCCACCCTTTTAACGTGCAAGCGACTTGCGCGAGAAAGGAGTAGCTCACCCCGCGGGGGTGCCTAGGAGGGGTTGTGCCCAATGGTACGCGGTGTAGCATCCTTCTGAAGTGGTGAGGTGTTGGCGAAGCCGCTCGAGGTCCTGTCTCCGGAGGCTCCTGGCATTAGTGAGTCATGAAATACAGAGGGTATCCGCGCTTGCTGCTCCGCCCATGATCTTTCCGCGAGAAGACAAAGGCACTAAGGACCTGGCGAGGTGATGTGCGCGGGGCTGGCCGCGAGCCAGAGCTCAGTCTCTTAGGTTTATCAGCGCTGCAAGGACGGACCCAAGCACAAGCGCCATGCCGGTAGCCCCCCTCGCGGGACGAGCAAGGGACGGGTTAGCAACATGCGGGGACCGCAAGGGTAACTCCAGAGATGATAAACCGTCAGGCGCAATGTTAACAATCATGGTAACTCATGCACGCATAACTGGTTCAGGAGACATGAATCGAAATGATGCAGCTGCGAGGACGGGCCCCAGCAGCCTGAGGATAATGCAGCCCAGGGGGCGCCCTCAATCTGAACAAACCAAAAAGTCACCTGGCACCATCGTCACGGGAGCGTCGGGGTAGCTAAAGACGCTTCCTGCAGAAATTGCTCCTCATGAGCCGGGCGGCTTCGGAGGCCCGCCGAGCTCACGAGGCCCGTCGGGCTCGTGAGGGTCCGACACTTCCTCTGATAGGACCGCCTGGCGCCTGGCCTCGTGAGCCGACATGGCACTCTGCGCGAAGCGCTGGTACGAGGCGGCCACGTTCAGCAGGCCAAACGGCATGCGAACGTAGTTGCAGGGGTAGCCCCCACTCCGGCCGACGCGGGACGGCCAGAAGAGGTCCGGTGAAGCGGCCCTGTTGAGGCCCGGGATGTTGACACAGACGCGCAGTTCGCTGCCCACGTCAGGGGCCGCAGCTGCACTGGGAGGCCGTGCGGGGCGACGCTCGCAACGCATGGCCCTCGCCTCCTGAAACTCCTCGATCGCCTTGACGCTGAACTCTCGCGCACCTGGCACCTCGCGCCGTGCGCATTGCTCGCGGGGGCGCCCCTCGAAGCACGCCCCCAAGTGGTGCCCGAGTACCTCCCTCATCGCCCTGGTCAGGTCAGAGGCTCTCCAGACAGGAGCCCCCAAGCCCATCCTGAGGGAGGTGCCGGGCGTGCCTTCTTATTCAGGAGGAAGAGGCACCCCGGCAGTGGGTGCGAGGCCTGAAGTACCGCCGGTAGGTGCGCCAGCCCCTGGTGACTCTTGAGGAGGAGCTGCTTCTTCTTCTTGGGCATGTTCTCAGGAGGTAGGAAGGTGCCCTCATCATCTGGGTTGTCAGCCGCTGCGGCTTGGTAGGCGTGCTCGAGGGAGCACACCGCATCCTTTTCATCGCAGGCGATCATGATGATGCCGCCATTC
Source organism: Thinopyrum elongatum (assembly GCA_011799875.1). Taxonomy (NCBI): domain Eukaryota; kingdom Viridiplantae; phylum Streptophyta; class Magnoliopsida; order Poales; family Poaceae; genus Thinopyrum; species Thinopyrum elongatum. The sequence goes on along the minus strand of CM022303.1, from coordinate 273,587,337 downwards.
CCCGGCATCTTGAGGACATTGTAGCCATGGTGAGTTTCCGCCATGAACTTGGCAAGGGCCGGGTATCCAAGGATGGCGTTGTACGGGAGGCCAATGTGGGCGACGTCGAAGTCGATGAGCTCGGTGTGGTAGTTGTTGCGGTTGCCGAAGGTGACAGGGAGGCGTATCTGCCCTAGGGCGATGATGGAGCCGTCGGTCACCCCTGAGAAAGGCTTGGTTGGCAGAAGCTGATCATAGGGCACTTGCAGCATCTCGAATGTCTTGACGGAGAGGACATTCAGCCCCGCGCCACCGTCGATGAGGGTCTTGGTGACGAGGACATTGCTGATGGTGGGTGTGCAGAGCATGGGGAGCGCGCCTCCGGAAGCCGAGCACTTGAGGTGATCCTTGGAGTCAAAAGTGATGGAGTACTGCGACCACTTGAGGGGACGCGCGGCCTCGAGCCTCTGGAGGGCTGTGTTCACTTCACGAGCGAACTGCTTGAAGACGCGTTGCGAGGCTGGGGCCTACGCACCACCCAGGATGCAGGCGATAGCACGAGGTTCTTGGAAGCCCCCAGCCCTGTCGTCCTACTGGTTGTCGTCATTCCTCCTTGGCGGCGGCGGAAGCGGAGGGAGGCCAGCATTGCCCTGAGGACGGGCCTCACGAGGCTGATCATGCTAGAACCCGTCGCGAGACTCGTCGCGCCAGCGGTCCTCACGAGGCTGGTCGCGCTAGTCCTGACGGGGGTCATGGTTGTCCCAGCGGCCTCCGTCGCGGCCTCCTCCACGGCCGTAGCCCCGGTCACCATGCTCGGGGCGGCGACCAAGGCACCCATCATGGAGGGCCCTGAGCTCTTGGCAGTTGTTGGTGTTGTGGCTGTGTACGTTGTGGAAGATGCAGAACGGGCGGTTGCCCATGGAGGGTTCGTCGTGGTCATGACCGCACTTCATCTTTGGTTCAGCCGTAAGTACGGCGGGACCCTTGTGCTTCACCTCCTTAGCCTTGGCCTTCTTGTCCTCGAGGTCTGCCTCAGGAAGCTCCAGGAGGGAGAGGCGGCCCTCCTTGGCCCTTGCACACTTGTTCGCCAGGTTGAACATCTCCAGGGCCGAGCACAGGTCCTCGTTGATGGCGAGCTCCTCTTTCATCTTGACGTCTCGGACGCCTTCAGAGAACGCTGAGATGATGGCCTCATCGGACGCCTTCGGGATCCTAAGATGGACGTTCATGAAGCGTTGTATGTACTTGTGCAAGGTCTCACCCGGCTGCTGCTTCACGCGCCACAGGTCGCCCACTGCAGGAGCGCGGTCACGAGTACCCTGGAAGTTGGCGATGAAATGCTCGCGAAGCTCGTCCCAGGAGTAGATCGACCCCACCGGGAGGTTTAGAAGCCAAGAGCGTGCGCCATCCTTGAGGGCCATGGGGAACCAGTTCTCCATAACCTTGTCATCGTTGTTTGCCGCTTCGATGCTCAGCGCGTAGAGCTGGAGAAATTCCGCGGGGTCAGGAGTGCCATCGTAACGCGGAGGCAGATCCGGTTTGAACTTGTCGGGCCTGACAACATGGCGCAGCTTCGGGGTGAAAGAACGGCAGCCTGCCACACTTACAGGTGCGGGGCGCATGGGTGGAGCTTGGTCTTGACGCCCGCGCGCCACGACCTCCGGCAGCGCGCAGTCCTAGTGCTGGCGCTGTGGCGCCGGAAGTGCGTGCGCTGGATCACCTGGTAGCTTGCTTCATCGCGCGCCGGTGCCCCACACGGCGGGTCACACTGGGGCGCGTCGTGCCTGGGCTCTGGGTTGGCGCCGCACAGAGGAGGAGGAGGAGGTGCGCCGTGAGCCACGTCACCCGCCTGAGATGGCGGGGGAAGGAGCGAGTGGGACGGTGCAGGGGCCTCACCGGCGGCACTGACGAGCTCGGCGATGCGGCCAAGCCAGTCGTTGGCTGGGCGGTAACGCAAGAGCTCAGGTGCCATGAGCAGTGTAGCCTGTGTGTTTGCCGGCCGGCGATGAGCATGGGAAGACGATGTCGTGGCTGGAGTGGGTGATGGGGTTGCGGTGCGGCCATCACGCTGCACGAAAGGTGGCAGCGAGGAATCTTGCTGCTCACGAGCAGCAGGGTCAGTGGCAGCGTTAGCCACCAAGGAGGCAGAGAGGCAAGGAGCGCCGTTGCCCACGGGTGCCGTCTGGGTGACACGAGCGGCCCGGCGCTCGGCATGGACACGGTGAGCGTCGGCCATGGGAGCGACGGAACGGAGGCGAAGCGAACGGTGGAGGAAGGACTTCGACACGCCCCTACCTGGCACGCCAAATGTCAGATTCAGGGCTCCGCAGACCCAAGAAGGTTTGAACTTTGGGGCGTGTGCGAAGGTCTCAACCTCACAAGCTTAGAGCCCATCGCCCCACTGCCTAGCCTAGCCGGACTTGCGTGAACAAGAAGATGAACACAGCAGTTTACCCAGGTTCGGGCCACCTTGCGGTGTAAAACCCTACTCCTGCTTTGTGGTGGATTGGCCTCATGAGGGGCTGAGGATGAACTAGTATAGAGGATGAACAACCTCGCGAGGGCTTGGGGGTGAGAATGAGTCGACCTCCTCTATGGTGGTGGCTAACCTATATTTATAGTGGCCTTGGTCCTCTTCCCCCAAAACGTAGGCGGGAAGGGATACCACACGGCCAATTTGAAAGGGGACAAGTAGTACATCCTATCCTGACAAAAGGTGGTCTTCTCCTGCAAAGCTTCTGGTCATGACGCAGCGGTGGGCTCGTTGATGACCTCTGCCTTGCCGAGCCTATGGTCTTGGTCTTGTAGCACCGGAATGGAAACCTTTGAGAGATTCCTCGGGAACCCACGCCTGTCCTTGCCTTCTTAGCACCAAAGAGGAAACTGCCTCCTCTGCGCCCACTGGCGCCCGCCTGGCCTTGGTCGTCATGGCTCGCGTCATCGCAGCCTTGTGAGGCTGGGGTACCTACATAGAGATCTCCGCTCCTGGGGAGGCCGCTCCCTCGGGAGGTCTTGGTGTCGTCCACCTCGCGAGGCCAGGCCCCTCGCGAGGGTCTTGTCTTGGTGGTCTTGGAGATGGGCCATACCAGGCTATTAAGGGAGCCACGCCGTGGGCCGCAGGCAGGCAAGTCTGGGTATCCTGGTTCCCAGAATGCCTACAATACTCTTTGCCCATTTAATAACCTTGTGGTAGAGTAGTAGTTGGCTATACTTTTAATAACCATGCTCAAAGAGAAGAGGTGCACGCACCCACGCACGTAGTACCCTTTGCGTCTTCCCCAACCACACACGTGTGCCTACACGATGGAGCTCACTTCTGTACGAAGATGCAACACACTTAATGGAGGGTCAAGAACCACACATGAATGGTGCCGCATTATTTATAAATAAAGTTTTTTTTCTTCAGTGGCACATACGCAATATAAATAGGTTCATATGAAGAGAAAAAGAAACTGCTCCACTATATAGATAGGTGGGAGCCTACATGGTTGCTTGCTGGGGTTGCTCTCTTCACACTCTCTCGCACAAAATGACTGTGGGCACATCTCTAGTCACACATCCAGGCGGATCACGTCCACCGGGGGAAGGGAAGGATGTTTTGTGTAGATGTGGTCGCCGTAGGTGAGGGCAAAAACCCACTGTCGGCGCGTCCCGATCAGGGGTCCCCATCGTTCTCTCTCACAAAGCCAGCGCGGCTGCCTTTGTCCCTTGCTCACTGCTGTAGTGTGGGCAGATGCCGCCTCCCGTCGCCCTCCTAGCTACATCCTGACATCCCTCAGGTACAACTTCCTTTACAGCCGGCTTGCACCACTGCCCCAGCTCCCCACATCGCTCGATGTGGATATTTCTCTACTTCTTTGCCCCGCACGTACCTCTACTGGCTTCTGTATTTGTGATGAGTTTTTGTCTCATCAACTAGTGCCACTAGTCTTATTCTAATCAAACTTCTTCAATTTATTTGCCTATAGGGGTGCTCAGCTCGATTTTAGTGAAACTGCAAAAAATGATCCGATGGTCAAAGGGTTGCAAACTTCATTCCTTCAGAAGGTTCAACCTCGCCAGGAAATTAAAGCCTGGTTAGGGTTTAGGGTTCAAGGCCTAGGGACTGCAAGGCTGCTGCTCCCGCTAGAAGCCGCCATCGCTGCTGCTCCTGCTTGGCTGCCGCTCCTGCTTCCTGCATCTGCTGCTATGGCCGGCCGGCACTGCTAAGTCAGTAGCGATTAGTTAGGCTAATTAGTATTCAGTTCAGTTGTCACCCAATGACAAATGGACCCTGCAAAAAAAATTAGAAAGGGTTGAAGCAAATAAATAAATATCTAAGCCCATGACAATCGGGACCCACTTACACTATTTTTTATTAACTAGTCAATCTCTGACTGGGTCAAAACAACCCCATTGGCCCCACCAGTCAGTGTATGTGGCTGGCACTACACTGGGTACAAAAAGTGTTTGCTGGTATTTTGTTGAATTACTAGTAAATAGAAAATCTAGAAATTTAATTAAGCTTAAAAAAAGAATATAAAATAAACCGTTGCTCGGATGAAAATACTTTGTACATGAAAGTTGCTCAGAATTTCGAGACGAATCCGAATACGTGGTCCGTTCGTCTGTCACACGTCCCTAACTACCCGAACATGGAACCGTTCCCCTCCGGTCATATGTCTGACAAATGTCTGGAACCGGGAAAATATTCTTTCCCTTTTGAGCATACCGATATCGCCTATTCTTTCCCTCTCATGCTTGCATTAGAAATGCTGCTGCTTTACCTATTCTGATGCATAGCTTGTTTATTGTAACCTACTATTGATACCTTACCTGCTTATCCTAAACTGCTTAGTATAGGCTGGGTAGAGACCTATCAGTGACCCCACTTATCCTGACTGCCCCGCTGGATAATCCGAAGACCCGATCAACGGGATTGAAGACCAGGCCCCAGCACCGCACATCACCCCCTTAGTTGTAACGACACTGCAGCGTTACTATTGAGTGCCGAGGGTGATACCTCATGTAGCACTTCTGATGTTAACTCTGTAGAGTAGCTATTCGGTCGTGGTCATCGAGGGTGATTCCTCCTTCACCGCTTCCGATAACGACGCCGTCGTACAACACCTCAAGTGTGAACCCAGCGAGGGTGATTCCTCCGAGTTCACCTTGACGGATACATCGAGTAGGAATCCAACGAGGGTGATACCTCGGATTCCCCTGATGTTATGGACACACGGATACTTGGACTGTACTATTGTTACTTGGAAAGGTGGGTCGACCCTGAGGGGTACCCGCGTGTGATGTGAAGACGGGTTGCCTGCATGGTGCCCGAGTGATGAATACGAGGCGCGGTCGGGCATTCTTGGCGCTTGCCGCAAGTCCTCGAGACGGGGCGACGGGGTCACATCTTTCGTGAGTCTCTGCTCGTTACCGCAAGCCCTAGTCCACTAACGATTTGGATATTTGATCCGAGCAGGCCTCTGGTCTGATAGCACTAACCATCACGTGGGCATAGTATGGGCGTTCTGCATCGTAGCATCAGCCGAAAGCTTTGTCAGACGTCCAGTTCAGCACTGCGGCCAGGCCGGGCCGGCACCATCCTGAGGGGTGGAGCCTGGTTCGCCCGGCACGCAACGATCCGGAGGGCGAGGGGTGATGGCCAAGACCCCCTTGCGCTTAGGATGTAGACCGACGGGGACCTCTCTGCTGAGCTGTAGGTAGGGTTGCGGTGTATCGTTTGGCCGAGGCCGGGCATGACCCAGGAAAGTGTGTTCGGCCGGAGTTAATCGAGCGTGTTGGGTAAGTTGGTGCACCCCTGCAGGGAAGAAAACATCTATCGATAGCCTGTCCTACGATAACGGACACTCGGAGTTGTATCCCGATCGATACAGCTAGAACTTGAGATGAGACCTGGATATGAGGCTCTGGGATTGCTTCTCGCAGGGAGTCGAGAAGGGATCTCAGGACGAGGTTGATGACTGTATGGCTCTGGGATTGCTTTCTCGTAGGGAGTCGAGAAAGGATCTCTGGGTGAGGTTGATATCATTACTGCTACCTTATATTGTATTGTTCTACTCTCTTCTATTGCTGCAAGACCTCTGAAGATGCTAGTCTTCGATAGGACTAGGCCTCCTCTCTATTCTGGCATTTCTGCAGCCCAGTCCACATATACAGCCTTCCTTTGATAATGTTGCATATGTAGTGTAGATCCTTGCTTGCTGAGTACTTCAGATGAGTACTCATGGTTGCTTTGTTTTCTTTTTCCCCCATATTCATTTGATGCGACCAGATGACGGAGCCCCGGATACAGCTGTCCCCGCCGACGATCGCTACTACTACCCCGAGGGTGGATACTACTACGAGTTGACTGACGACCAGGAGTAGGTTCGGAGGGTCCCAGGCAGGAGGCATGCGCCTTTCGATCGTAGTGTTTTATTTTGCCCCGCCTTTCTAAAGGCCTTTCTGTTTCTGTTTCATATCTGTACTCAGATATCTGATGCTTTCGCTGACGCTTGTATGCGAGCTTTTGTATTCGAGCCCTGGAGGCCCTAGCTTATAATATAAAGCTTGTATGACTTTATTTATGTTTTAGAGTTGTGTTGTGATATCTTCCCGTGAGTCCTTAGGCTTGATCGTGTGCATTTGCATGTATGATTAGTGCACGATTGAGCCGGGGGCGTCACAAGTTGGTATCAGAGCCGACTGCCTGTAGGAACCCCCATTCCAACTCCTTGGCCGAAGTTGAGTCTAGTGGTCCAAAACCGTTTTACTAACTTGGCTGTGTGGCTTACGGGCCCACGTTGCCAAATGGGTGGTATTAGTATCTTTTATTCCTCGTCTATACTCTGGGACTCTAATCTCTCTTCTATTCGGGTTAAAATTTTACTAACTCCAACATTAGGTTCTCGTGATCACATCCATCCGGTGTTCTAAAATATTCCCCCCTTACCTCAAGATTGTGGGCCAGGTTCTTCTTGCAGGATCCTTTTATCGAGGGCACCCTGTGTTGTCACTTGCAGATCCCTCGCCCCGGCAGTTTTCTCCGACGTGTTGTAGCCTTTGCTATGTCATGTTGTTGTATTCCTCACCGCGTGCTTGCGCGCCTCCTAGTTTGTCTAGCTGCGAGCGTTCCCGTGCGCGTACTATCCGTTTGAATCCAAATCTGTGCATGGATTGGTATGTCTTTGACGACTACTATTATATATCTAATGCCTATCATGTTCTTCCCATGTTACATCATGAATAACTCCATTCACATGCAGTTTTTCTTGCTAAACTGCCCCTGTTGAATTGGCAGGATGGCTGACGATCCTCCACCTCCACCCTATATTGCCGTAGTGATGCAGCAGTTTATGACCGGACTAATGGCTCAATTTCCAAACCAGAATGCTCAACAACAGAATGCTCTAATAACTTTGGCAGAATTCATGCGCCTCAACCCGTCTGTTTTCCGCAACTCCACCAATCCTATGGATGCTGATGATTGGCTTCGAGACATCCTGTTTGAGATGGAGTCAGCTAATGTTGCTCCTGGCAGTTACGTCACCTTTGCGACATTCCACCTGAAGGGCCCAGCTGCTCAATTGTGGGAAAGCCACAAGGGTATGTTGCCTACTGAAACTGTAACCACTTGGCAGGAATTTCAGTCAGCTTTTCGTGCACGGTACATTCCTCAAGGTCTGATGGACCAGAAGAAGCAGGAGTTCCGCAAACTCTCTCAGGGTATAATGACTGTGGATGAATATCAGAGGAAATTTCTCGAATTGTCCCGCTATGCTGAAGATGACGTCTGCACTGATGCCTGCAAGCAGGATAAATTCCGTGAAGGACTGCGTACTGTCATAAACCTTGCACTTGCAGTACATGATTGCACAGACTTCACAATGCTTGTCAGCAAATCTTTCCAAGTTGAAACAGCTCTGACTAAATGCCAGGAGTCTCTCAAGCGCACTCATGAAGCTGGCTCATCCTCGGGTCAGCCTGTTCAGAAGCGTCGAGTGTGGATCCCGCACAATGTACATCACCGACCTGCCCCTACACCCAGGCCGTCATATGTTGCACCTCGTCTGCCTTCACCGCCGAGACAGCTAACGGTTCATGAAGGACCGCCTAATGTTATGGCTTCTCCTCAGGATGCACCACATCCTCCTGATGGTCGTACGAAGGGCCATCGAACCCATCGTTGCAGAAATCGTAAAGCCAGGATGTCTGCTATGGACCGAGGCCAGGTTACTCACATCAAAATGGGAGAAGCTCGTGAGTCTCCTAAAATCGTGATGGGAACTCTGTCAGTTAATTCAGTTGCAGCTTCTGTTCTCTTTGATTCCAGGGCATCACATTCCTTTGTGTCTCAGCAATTTGCTCAGCGGCATGAGCTACCTCTAGAGTTATTGCCCACACCATTAGAGATTATCACTCCCCGTTCTAGGTGGCAAACCAAGATGGTAAGTCACAACAATCAGATCAAAATTGAAGGGTTGATGTTCTCTGCTTCTCTTATTGCTCTTGGACCTTCCGACATAGACATCATTCTCGGTATGGACTGGTTGACAGCCCATAATGCTTTGATTGATTGCGCTACTAAGACAGTCCAACTCACTCACCCTTCTGGCCAGACAGTCAAATACTCATCCTGAATAGCTCAGGATGCTGAGACTCAAATATATGTTTTGAATGCATTGAATGCCTCACCCCTTGAAGGCATCGAGAACGTTCCAATTGTTCATGATTTTCAAGATGTCTTTCCAGAAGAACTTCCAGGAATACCGCCTGCTAGAGCTGTTGAGTTTGTCATCGACTTGAAACCAGGCACAACTCCTATTGCGAAGCGTCCTTATAAAATGCCTCCGCACCACCTTCTTGAACTTAAGGAGGAAATCGACACGTCACTTAAGAAAGGTTTCATCCGCCCCAGTTCCTCTGCTTGGGGAGCACCTTCACTCTTTGTTAAGAAGAAGGATGGAACTAACCGATTGGTTCAGGATTATAGGCCCATTAACCAAGCCACAATTCAGAATAAATATCCGCTTCCTCGGATCAATGATTTGTATGATCAACTTGCTGGATCATTGGTGTTTTCTGAACTCGACTTGAGGTTGGGTTATCATCAGATCCGTGTTCATGAAGAGGATATTCCAAAGACTGCATTTGTTACTCGCTACGGCTCTTATGAGTACACTGTCATGTCATTTGGTTTAACAAATGCTCCAGCCACATTCTCCCGTCTGATGAATTACATCTTCATGGATTACCTCGACAAGTTCGTCGTGGTTTATCTAGATGATATTCTGGTTTATTCGAAGAATAAAGAAGAACATGCTGAACACCTCCGTCTTGTACTGGAAAGGCTCCGAGAACACCAGTTGTATGCCAAGTATTCCAAATGTGAATTCTGGCTTTCTGAAGTAACCTACCTTGGTCATGTGATTTCCAAGGATGGAATTGCTGTTAACTCGGAACGAGTTTAGGCTATTCTTGACTGGACTCCCCTGAAGAACGTCAAGCAAGTGAGAAGTTTTCTTGGCCTTGCAAGCTATTGCCATCAGTTTGTTGAGAACTTTTCCAAGATTGCTAAGCCGTTGACTGATCTGCTTCACAATGGCGCTAAGTTTGAGTGGACAGAAAAATGTCAGGAAAGTTTCCAGACACTCAAAGACAAGCTAACATCTGCCCCAGTACTATCTCCTCCGGATACCCGCAAAGACTTTGTGATTTATTGTGATGCATCCCGTGAAGGATTAGGCTGTGTCCTAATGCAAGAGCGTCAGGTGATTGCTTACGGCTCTCGTCAGTTGCGCCCACATGAAGAAAATTATCCGATACATGATCTAGAACTAGCAGCTGTCATCTATGCACTACAGTTGTGGCGACATTACCTCCTCGGTAATCGTTGCGAGATCTACACGGATCATAAAAGTCTGAAGTACTTGTTCACTCAACCATCTCTAAACCTCCGTCAGCAAAGATGGATGGAGGCCATTGCGGACTATGATTTGGGTATTTCCTATACCCCTGGCAAGGCTAACGTGATGGCTGATGCCTTAAGCCGCAAGTCCTATTGCGACAACCTCATGGTTAGGCGAGCTCAACCTCGTCTTTTTCAAGAACTGTGCAAGCTGAATCTGCGTATTGTTCCACAGGGATCTCTTAATAACCTTGTGATACAACCAGATCTCGAGAATGCTGTTAAGAATGCGCAAGCTAAAGATGCTGAAATTGATCTGATGAAGAAAAATCTTCACCTTGAAAAGTACAGGGATTTCTCGCTGTCTGAAGATGGAACCTTGTATTTCAGAAACCGCATTATCGTACCTCGCTTCAAGCTTATGACTGATAAGGTCATGAAGGAGGCACATGATACTCCGTTGTCTATTCATCCGGGTAGCACCAAGATGTATCGTGATCTCCGTCAAAGGTATTGGTGGTCTAAAATGAAGCAGGACATTGCTCGTTATGTTGCCGAATGTGATGTGTGTTGTCGCGTCAAAGCAGAACATTAGAAGCCTACTGGAATTCTGCAACCGTTACCTATTCCTTTATGGAAATGGGATAAAGTGCAAATGGATTTCATTACTGGCCTTCCCAGGTCACAGAAGGGTCACGATGCTATTCTTGTAGTCGTCGACCAACTCTCTAAGGTTGCACACTTTCTGCCCGTCAAGGAAACTATCACTGCTAGTCAGTTAGCAGGGTTGTATATCTCCAGAATTGTTTCACTCCACGGTATTCCGAAGGAGATCAGTTCGGACCGTGGCGGTCTTTTCACCTCAAAGTTCTGGGAAAGTTTCCAAGAAGCCATGGGAACTCATATTACCTGGAGTTCAGCTTATCATCCCCAATCTCAAGGCCAAGTTGAGCGAGTCAATCAAGTGCTTGAAGACATGCTACGAGCTTGTGTTATTTCTTTTGGCAAGAAGTGGGAAGAATCTCTTCCGTATGCCGAGTTCTCCTATAACAACAGCTATCAAGCCAGCTTGAAAATGGCCCCCTTCGAAGTACTCTATGGACGTAAGTGTTGAACCCCTCTGAATTGGTCAGAAACTAGGGAATGACCGCTCGTGGGTCCGGATATTATTCAACATGCCGAAGAACAAGTTCGTATTGTCCGAGAAAATCTCAAGGCGGCTCAGGACCGCTAGAAGAGCAACTATGATCGCAAACGATGGGGTTTGACTTATGAACCTGGTGATCAAGATTATCTGTGTGTCACTCCTATGAAGGGCACTCACCATTTCGGAATCAAGGGCAAGTTAGCTCCATGCTACATTGGTCCTTTTCGCATTATTGCTAGACGTGGTCAGGTGGCATATAAATTGGAGTTGCCGCCGCAATTCTCTCATATCCACGACGTCTTCCATGTGTCGCAACTTTGTAAATGCTTCAAGGAATCTCCGCACCGAGCAGTGGATCACGAAGTGCTCGAATTGCAAGATGACCTATCTTATAAGGAGCATCCGATCTGCATTCTCGATGAAGCTGAACGTCGGACCCGTCAGAAGGTTACCAAGTTCCTCAAAGTGCAATGGTCAAATCATACTGAAGATGAAGCCACTTGGGAACGCGAGGATAATCTTCGTGCGGAATACCCCGAACTTTTTCCTTCTACCTCTTAATTCTCGGGACGAGAATTCTTGTTAGTGGAGGAGATTTGTAACACCCAATGTATTAAGCTACAGTAATCACCCTTTTGATTATGCCATGTCATCGTTGTTAATCTTCTAATCTCACTTTGATCCAAACCAAATTCAAATTCAATTTAAAATAAAGTCAAACTATTATTTCTTCAACACGTAAAACAAAAATGTTCGCTAGGTTGCAATAATTCACTAACTAATTGTCCTGAATATACCAACATTATTTGAATTATTAAACTGCCCTTGACCTATTTTAAACTAGACCAAACAACCCCTTTTATCTCATTTAAATTCCACCATAAATTCTAAGGGAAACAAATTGTCCCCAAACTTTTTGTGGCAGTGCAAAATATTGCAATATATTTAAATGACCAATCTCCATAATTTTGCAAAGTCATTTGGTGGCTTATTTAATTGCAAACAGTGGTTGTTTTAGATGTCAGAAAAGGGAAAAGGCAAACTAGCTACTGTGCTAATGGGCTCTACCTACTAGAGTAAACGGCCCAGCCCACTACCAGGGCCTTTCCTTCAACCTTTGTATAGAGGGAACAGAGGCCATGGCGTGGACTCCGCACGCCCGTCCACGCCGCGGATGTCGCTGTGTCGACCATCCTGCGGTCGTGCAGTTGGATAAGAGCATCGTCGCGAGTCCCCTGGCAAACCCTAGAACACTTCCCCCTCTCCTTTCCTCCCTCGCTCGCCTCTCTCGATCTGGATCGGATCCGAGCGCCGCGGTCGCCGTGGCTCTGGAATCACCGCGGCCACCCTCCTCCCCGAGCTGCGCCAAGGCGTCCAGGAGGACCGGCGCCCTCGTCCTCGTCCTTCTCGACTACCAGGATGAGCCGGACCGCCCCGCAGCTCGCCGGCATCGTCGTCCTTCCTCGCACGCGCACCTCTGCTTCGCCGCCTCCCCGAGTCGCTCCTGAGCCCCCTGTGAGCTCACTGCCCCACTGCTTTCCCCCTTCTTTCCATCCCGTAGCAGCCACCACCGTCGCCCCCGCCCGCTGGTGCCTCCGCCTCGTGCCCGCGCCCCGGCTGCCCTGCTGCAGCCGCGCCCGCGCGTCGCTCCGGCCACCCGGTGCCTCCCGCTGCTATACTGCTGCTGCTTCAGTTGCCGCTGGCAACTGCTCCTGTGCCACTGGCAGCTGCTGTCGCTCCAGCCACCTAATGCTGTCGTTGTGTTGCTTGCTGCTGCTTGCTCTGCCCGCTATCGCTTCCGCTAGAAGCCACCATCGCTGCTACTCCTGCTTGGCTGCCGCTCCTGCTTCCTGCATCTGCTGCTATGGCCGGCCGGCACTGCTAAGTCAGTAGCGATTAGTTAGGCTAATTAGTATTTAGTTCAGTTGTCACCCAATGACAAATGGACCCTGCAAAAAAAATTTAAAAGGGTTGAAGCAAATAAATAAATATCTAAGCCCATGACAATCAGGACCCACTTACACTGTTTTTTATTGACTAGTCAATCTTTGACTGGGTCAAAACAACCCCATTGGCCCCACCAGTCAGTGTATGTGGCTGGCACTACACTGGGTACAAAAAGTGTTTGCTGGTATTTTGTTGAATTACTAGTAAATAGAAAATCTAGAAATTTAATTAAGCTTAAAAAAAGAATATAAAATAAACCGTTGCTCGGATGAAAATACTTTGTACATGAAAGTTGCTCAGAATTTCGAGACGAATCCGAATACGCGGTCCGTTGATCCGTCACACGTCCCTAACTACCCGAACATGGAACCGTTTCCCTCCGGTCATCTGTCTGACAAATGTCCGGAACTGGGAAAATATTCCCGGATGGATTCCCCCTTCCTCGGTGATGTGCAACCATACATTAGATCACCCCTAGCCCCGCGTATTTGCCATGCTATGCTTTGTGCTGCACTCGTTTGCTTGTATTTACTGTTTCCTCCCCCTCTTCTCTCTCGTTAGACCCCGATGCAGTTCCCGGTACCGCCACAGCTCCGGAGACCGAGGACACCATTGACGACCTTCCTTTGCCGCCGAGCAACCAGGCAAGCACCCCCTTTTGAGCATACCGATATCGCCTATTCTTTCCCTCTCATGCTTGCATTAGAAATGCTGCTGCTGCTTTACCTATTCTGATGCATAGCTTGTTTATTGTAACCTACTATTGATACCTTACCTGCTTATCCTAAACTGCTTAGTATAGGCTGGGTAGAGACCTATCAGTGACCCCACTTATCCTGACTGCCCCGCTGGATAATCCGAAGACCCGATCAACGGGATTGAAGACCAGGCCCCGGCACCGCACATCACCCCCTTAGTTGTAACGACACTGCAGCGTTACTATCGAGTGCCGAGGGTGATACCTCATGTAGCACTTCTGATGTTAACTCTGTAGAGTAGCTATTCGGTCATGGTCATCGAGGGTGATTCCTCCTTCACCGCTTCCGATAACGACGCCGTCGTACAACACCTCAAGTGTGAACCCAGCGAGGGTGATTCCTCCGAGTTCACCTTGACGGATACATCAAGTAGGAATCCAACGAGGGTGATACCTTGGATTCCCCTGATGTTATGGACACACGGATACTTGGACTGTACTATTGTTACTTGGAAAGGTGGGTCGACCCTGAGGGGTACCCGCGTGTGATGTGAAGACGGGTTGCCTGCATGGTGCCCGAGTGATGAATACGAGGCGCGGCCGGGCATTCTTGGCCCTTGCCGCAAGTCCTCGAGACGAGGCGACGGGGTCACATCTTTCGTGAGTCTCTGCTCGTTACCGCAAGCCCTAGTCCACTAATGATTTGGATATTTGATCCGAGCAGGCCTCTGGTCTGATAGCACTAACCATCACGTGGGCATAGTATGGGCGTTCTGCATCGTAGCATCAGCCGAAAGCTTTGTTAGACGTCCAGTTCAGCACTGCGGCCGGGCCGGGCCGGCACCATCCTGAGGGGTGGAGCCTGGTTCGCCCGGCACGCAATGACCCGGAGTGCGAGGGGCGATGGCCAAGACCCCCTTGCACTTAGGATGTAGACCGACGGGGACCTCTCTGCTGAGCTGTAGGTAGGGTTGCGGTGTATCGTTTGGCCGAGGCAGGGCATGACCCAGGAAAGTGTGTCCGGCCGGAGTTAATCGAGCGTGTTGGGTAAGTTGGTGCACCCCTGCAGGGAAGAAAACATCTATCGATAGCCTGTCCTACGGGAACGGACACTCGGAGTTGTATCTCGATCGATACAGCTAGAACTTGAGATGAGACCTGGATATGAGGCTCTAGGATTGCTTCTCGCAGGGAGTCGAGAAGGGATCTCAGGACGAGGTTGATGACTGTATGGCTCTGGGATTGCTTTCTCGCAGGGAGTCGAGAAAGGATCTCTGGGTGAGGTTGATATCATTACTGCTACCTTATATTGTACTGTTCTACTCTCTTCTATTGCTGCAAGACCTCTGAAGATGCTAGTCTTCGATAGGACTAGGCCTCCTCTCTACTCTGGCATTTCTGCAGCACAGTCCACATATACAGCCTTCCTTTGATAATGTTGCATATGTAGTGTAGATCCTTGATTGCTGAGTACTTCGGATGAGTACTCACGGTTGCTTTGTTTTCTTTTTCCCCCATATTCATTTGATGCGACCAGATGACGGAGCCCCGGATACAGCTGTCCCCGCCGACGATCGCTACTACTACCCCGAGGGTGGATACTACTACGAGTTGATTGACGACCAGGAGTAGGTTCGGAGGGTCCTAGGCAGGAGGCCTGCGCCTTTCGATCGTAGTGTTTTATTTTGCCCCTCCTTTCTAAAGGCCTTTCTGTTTCTGTTTCGTATCTGTACTCAGATATCTGATGCTTCCGCTGACGCTTGTATGCGAGCTTTTGTATTCGACCCCTCGAGGCCCTGGCTTGTAATATAAAGCTTGTATGACTTTATTTATGTTTTAGAGTTGTGTTGTGATATCTTCCTGTGAGTCCTTAGGCTTGATCGTGTGCATTTGCGTGTATGATTAGTGCACGATTGAGCCGGGGGCGTCACAGAATCCACTGCCGGTGCCGCTGTTCTCTTTCACCCAACGCCGATGCGGGAGGGCCTCCGATCCCTTCTTCCTCACTGTCGTACATAGTGTGGGCAGATCCGGCCTCCGGCCGCCCACCGAACCACACCCCGACAACCCTAAGGTATAATTTACTTAATCCACATGCATTGCTCTAGCTGCATGTGGATTTTTTTTGCTTCTCCACTCGAATCTAGGTGTTGGATCAAACTGGAAAGTAGGGGAGAAAGTTGTATAGCATGAATCTAGGACGTGGTTCAAAGAGGAAAGGAAGAGGGAAAGTAGTACAGATTGGCTATCCAACACCTCTGTTGGTCGAAAAGGGAGAACAATGACAAATGCAGTACACACATCTGTAAGGAACTGATCTTTCTGTGGGTGGGGGACAAGGCTGTGGAGTTTGAGCAGGACTAGATTTGCTGCCCTCACATAGGGAAAGGTGTCTAAAGAGAACAAAAATGGGACCAACACAAATATGCTCCTTGGTTGTTTGTTGCAACAGACTATGCATCACCCCTTTATACATCGGTGGATGCACATGGTGCTGGTGCGTCCACAGTCCCATACAACTCTTTAGCTGTTGTTAATCTAATAATGCTGATGGAAAATTGAAGCAATGACACAGTTAAAAGAAAATTACATGTTTAACAAATTTTATTTTAATATAATCTCTCTGTTAATATGAATCAATGCCACTATTTGAGAAATGCTACTGTCTTGCTTTCTTTCCCATTTAGATAAGTTAGATGCTTCTTTTTGTGGGCTTCTGTATCATCCACCGTTATTGACCAGTAATTCTTTCCTTTGCACCTCTGTGTAAACAGGGTTACCTACTTCACCTAGTTGCTATTGCGACCTTTTGTTGCACTGCAGAAAACACTTCTGTTTTAAGAGTGTTTTGTGCAGCTCAACTAAAATGTCACACCGACAACGTTGCTTGATTGCTTGATCTTAGTGGAACTGCACAAGAGGAGATCGGACTTCCTATCCATGTTGGCAAATTTGTTTCAGATGTTCTTCGTGTGAGTAGTTTGAATTCTGCGTCATGAGAGGTCAGTACTACCCTTCTTCCACATGATTCTGCATTGTGCTTTCATATGTTGTGCTACTTATACGGTAATCTTGTTTGATTTTAGTGAACTGCACAAAAGGAGACCAGACTTCCAATTTGCATGTGCACCGTAATATCCCATTTAGGTAAAATAATGATATTTCACAACTGTTGGCATCTATTTTGCTACTGTCATCAGAAAATTAATGTTGTTGTTTAGTGCTATACTTGTGCTCCCTAATTGACATGCCAAATCTTACATTGAAGGCGAAGCTTGTCTGTTATTGAACCAAGTGATGCAGGGGAAGAACAAGCAGAAGAAGAACAAAAATCAAATCCTGGTGTTGTAATGAAGCACTAGAACTGTGATGACACAAGTAATGATATAGTTTTGCATCTTAATTTATTGCTACGGCTAGAACGAGCCATTGTTTTGCCACTGTGATTTAATACCACTCTTAATGTAATATTTAATTATCTCTACTTGTGCAAACAGGGATCTTGTTTGAAGATAACATATATTTTAGTGGAACTGCTCAAGAAGATGTTGGAAACATTAAACTAATCAAGGAGTATATAGTAAGCATGGCAACCACAGTAGGTAATAATCGATGGCTCCTGTGAAGTGCTTCATCTATATGCTCTACACAATAAGCCTCCTGACAAAGGTTGGTACCGGCCCACGGATTTCATCCATGTGATTGAGCTTTGTCATCTCTATTGGTGTTGTGTTACTGTTTACCTACTTTCATGATAAAGTGGTATTGTTTCACGTGTTAATCTAAGGCTGCTAATAAATTGAGGCACCGGTTTGCCACCATTATATCCACTGATAAAATGAAGTAATAAGAGAAAGTACAATAGTGGGCTATAAGGCTGCTGATACGTCTCCGTCGTATCTATAATATTTTATTATTCCATGCCAATATTATACAACTTTTATATACTTTTGGCAACATTTTATATTATTTGTTGGGACTAACATATTGATCCAGTGCCGAGTGCTAGTTCCTGTTTGTTGCATGTTTTTTGTTTCATAGAATATCCATATCAAACGAAGTCCAAACATGATAAAACTTTACGGAGATTTTTTTGGAATATGTGTGAATTTATGGAAGAAGAATCAATGCAAGACGGTGCTCGAGGGGCCCACTAACCACCAGGGCACGCCACGGGGGGTCTGGCGCGCTGTGGTGGTTAGTGAGAGGCTCTTAGGTCGGTTGACCCTCTTCTTTCTCCGCAAGAAAGATAATTTATAAAAAAAATCATGTTAAAATTTTAGCCCAATCGGAGTTACGGATCTCCGGGAATTTAAGAAACGGTGAAGGGCCAGAAAACAGGAACGCGAAACAGAAGAGAACAGAGAGATAGATCCAATCTCGGAGGGGCTCTCGCCCCTCCGCCGCCATGGAGGCCATGGACCAGAGGGGAAACCCTCCTCCCATCTAGGGGGGAGGCCAGGGAAGAAGAAGAAGGAGGGAGGCTCTCTCCCCCTCTCTCCCGGTGGCCCCTAGGTGCCGCCGGGGCAACGATCGTGACGGCGATCTACATCAACAACCTTGCTACCGTCAACACCAACTTTCTCCCCCTCTATGCAGTGGTGTAGCCTCTCTATTCCTGCTGCAATTCTCTACTTAAACATGGTGCTCAACACTATATATTATTATCCAATGATATGTGGTTATCCTATGATGTTTGAGTAGATTTGTTTTGTCCTATGGGTTGATTGATGATCATGATTGGTTTGAGTAGTATATTTTGTTTTTGTGTTGTCCAATGGTGCCCTCCGTGTTGCGCAAATGCGAGGGATCCCTGCTGTAGGGTGTTGAAATACATTTATGATTCGCTTACGATGGGTGGCTAGATTGACACAAGCTTACGCCCGAGTAAGGGGGTTGTTGCGTATGGGATAAAGAGGACTTGATACTTAATGCTATTGTTGGGTTTTACCTTAATTATCTTTGGTAGTTGCGGATGCTTTCTAGAGTTCCAATCATAAGTGCATATGATCCAAGTACGATAAGTATGTTAGCTCATGCCTCTCGCTCATATAAAATTGCAATAATGATCACCGATTTAGTTATCGATCGCGTAGGGCAAATAAATTTCTTGTGTAACAAAAACCTTTCTACTAAATTACTAAATTTATTATCTTGCAATTTATTCATAGTTTTATTCTTGTAAAGTAGTTTTAGCATCACACCTACAAAATAGTTTCATACTTGTTTTAGGTAAAGCAAACCTTAAGTGTGCGTAGAGTTGTATCGGTGGTCGATAGAACTTGAGAGAATATTTGCTCTACCTTTAGCTCCTCGTTGGGTTTGACACTCTTATTTATCAAAAAAGGCTACAAACGATCCCCTGTACTTGTGGGTTATCAAGACCTTTTTCTAGCGCCGTTGCCGGGGAGCAATAGCATGGGGTGAATATTTTCGTGTGTGGTTGTTTGCTTTATCACTAAATAGTTTTTATTTTCTGTTCTAAGTTGTTCTCTATCTTTAGTTATGGATATGGAACACAAAATACCAAAAAAATTAGTTGTACTTGCTACTCATGGAGATGGGGAACCTCCTAAAACCCTCGATGCTTGTTATGTTGAAAATAATAAACACTACTTTGATAATCCTGAGAAAACCCCATTCAACTTGATAATGGGAGACATGTTGGATCAATGTGAATACTTTAGGGATTATCGCTTGACTAAAAAAGGGAAACTATTATGGGATCAAATTCATATGTTGCATTGGTATGCTCGTGATTTATGCTTGAGATATGATAATACTTGTTGCTCTAGGATGAAGGCTCCACACCTTCCCTTTTCTTGTAAATTTAATGATAATGAAACCTTGGCTTCTTATGCTAATGGTAGATATGATTACTATGATGTGGAACGAATAGAAGAATTTGTTGCTTTTAAGGGTGCTTATTAAATTGAATCTTTGTTTCAAAAGTATAAAGATTTTGATGGTGCTATTTATAGACCTGAATTTTTTTGTTATACTTAAGTATTGCAATGAGAATTATAAATATAATGACGATATTGAAGAATTTATTAAGAAAGTCTCCGTTGTCCAAGAAGAGACTAATATTTTGCAGGAATCTATGGAAGAATGATACGTCCATTTTGCATCATGTTTTCCTACTGTTATTTATAATGTTTTTATGCATAATAATGCTCTTTGGACTAATTCTAATGCCTTTTCTCTCATAATATGCAAGGTTTACACAAAGAGGGAGAATGCCGGCAGCTGGAATTCTGGACCTGAAAAAGCTACGTCATAGTTACCTATTCTGCACATCTCCAAATGACCTGAAAATTTACAGAGAATTGTTTTCGAACATATAAAAAATACTGGAGCAAATAACTACCAGAGGGGGCCACCCTCGTGAGCACAAGACACCAGGACGCGTCTGGGCCCCTAGGCGCGCCCTGGTTGGTTGTGCCCTCCTCGGCCCACCTCCGGTGCCCATCTTCTGGTACATAAGTCATTTTGACCTAGAAAAAAATAAGAGGTGGACTTTCAGGATGAAGCGCCACCGTCTCGAGGCGGAACTTGGGCAGGAGCACTTTTGCCCTCTGGCGGAGCGATTCCGCTGGGGAACTTCCCTCCCGGAGGGGGAAATCATCGCCATCGTCATCACCAACAACTCTCCCATCTTTGGGAGGGCAATATCCATCAACATCTTCAACAACACCATCTCCTCTCAAACCCTAGTTCATCTCTTGTGTTCAATCTTCGTACTAGAACCTTAGATTGGTACTTGTGGGTGACTAGTAGTGTTGATTACATCTTGTAGTTGATTACTATATGGTTTATTTGGTGGAAGATTATATGTTCAGATCCATTATGCTATTTAATTCCCTTCTGATCTTGAGCATGATTATTATTTGTGAGTAGTTACTTTTGTTCTCGAGGACATGGGAGAAGTCATGTTGCAAGTAATCACGTCAACTTGATATGTGTTCGATATTTTGATGATATGTATGTTGTGACTCCCTTAGTGGTGTCATGTGAACGTCGATTACATGACACTTCACCATATTTGGGCCTAAGGGAATGCATTGTGGAGTATTTATTAGATGATGGGTTGCTAGAGTGACAGAAGCTTAAACCATAGTTTATGCGCTACTTCGTAAGGGACTGATTCGGAACCAAAAGTTTAATGCTATGGTTAGATTTTATCTTAATACTTTTCTCGTAGTTGCGGATGCTTGCGAGGGGATTAATCATAAGTAGGAGGTTTGTTCAAGTAAGAAAAACCCTAATCACCGGTCCACCCACATATCAAATTATCAAAGTAGCGAACACGAATCGAACCTACATGATGAAAGTGACTAGATGAAATTCCCGTGTACCCTCAAGAACGCTTTGCTTATCATAAGAGACCATTTTGGCCCGTCCTTTGCCACAAATGGATTGGGATACCTTGCTTCACTTTATTTACCTTTACCATTACTTGCTCGTTACAAATTATCTTGCTATCAAACTACCTGTTACCGATAATTTCAGTGCTTGCAGAAATTACCTTGCTGAAAACCACTTGTCATTTCCTTCTGCTCCTCGTTGGGTTCGACACTCTTACTTATCGAAGGACTATGATTGATCCCCTATACTTGTGGGTCATCAAGGAGCTTTTCTGGCGCCGTTGCCGAGGAGTGAAGCGCTCTTGGTAAGTGGAAATTGGTAAAGAAAAATTATCACTACGTGCTGAAATTTATTGTCACTTGTTACTATGGAGAACCATCCTTTGAGGGGTTTGTTCGGGGTATCTTCACCTCGACCGGAAGCACAATTAGTTGCCCCTCAACCTACTGCACCTACTGAAAATATTGTTTATGAAATTGCTTCGGGTATGATAGAACAACTGCTAGCTAATCCTTATGCAGGAGATGGAACTGAACATCCTGATATGCACTTGATATATGTGGATGAAATTTGTGGATTACTTAAGCTTGCAGGTTTATCCGGTGATGAAGCTAAGAAGAAGGTTTTCCCCTTATCTTTAAAGGGAAAGGCATTGACATGGTATAGGCTATGCGATGATATTGGATCTTGGAACTGGAATCGATTGAAATTGGAATTTCACCAAAAAAATTATCCTATGCATCTAGTTCATCATGATCGGAATTATATATATAATTTTTGGCCTCGTGAAGGAGAAAGTATCGCTCTAGCTTGGGGGAGGCTTAAGTCAATGTGATATTCATGCCCCAATCATGAGCTCTCTAGAGAAATTATCATTCAGAATTTTTATGCTCGGCTTTCTCGTGATGATCAATCCATGCTCGATACTTCTTGTACTGGTTCTTTTATGAAGAAGACTATTGAATTCAGGTGCGATCTTTTAGAAAGAATTAAACGCAACTCTGAAGATTGGGAACTCGGCAAAGGTAAAGAGTCAGGTATTAAGCTTGAATTTGATTGTGTTAAATCTTTTATGAATACCAATGCTTTTCATAAGTTTATCACTAAATATGGACTTGACTCTGAGATAGTAGCCTCTTTTTGTGAATATTTTGCTAATCATGTTGATCTCCCTAAGGAGAAGTGGTTTAAATATCATCCCCTATTAAAGAAGAAATTAAAGAATCGGTCATAGTTAAATATGAAACTATTATTTACATTGTTGATCCAGTTGTGCCTACTGCTTATATTGAAAAACCACCTTTTCCTGTTAGGATAAAGGAACATGCTAAGGTTTCAACTATGGTTCGCAAAAGTAATATTAGAGCACCTAAACCTGCTGAACAAATTAAAGTAGAACCTAGTGTTTCTATGGTTAAAGATCTCCTGGTAGAAAATATTGATGGGCATGTTTATTTACTTCTGCGATGACGTTGCTAGAATTGCCAAACCCGATGAAAAAGATAAACATAAACCTGTTGTTGGCATGCCTGCTGTCTCAGTTAAAATAGGAGATTAT
Source organism: Thinopyrum elongatum (assembly GCA_011799875.1). Classification (NCBI taxonomy): domain Eukaryota; kingdom Viridiplantae; phylum Streptophyta; class Magnoliopsida; order Poales; family Poaceae; genus Thinopyrum; species Thinopyrum elongatum. The sequence goes on along the minus strand of CM022303.1, from coordinate 273,564,752 downwards.
TGTTATCATGGTTTATGTGACTTAGGTGCTAGTGTGAGTGCTATTCCTTTTACCTTATATCAAGAAATTATGAATGACATAGCACCCGCTGAAATAGAACACATAGATGTTATTATTAAACTTGCTAATAGAGACACCATCACACCACTTGGGATTGTTAGAGATGTTGAAGTCTTGTGTGGGAAAATAAAATACCCTACTGATTTTCTAGTTCTTGGTTCCCCACAAGATGATTTTTGTCCTATTATTTTTGGTAGACCTTTCTTGAAAACCGTGAATGTCAAAATAGATTGTGAAAAACAAACTGTCGGTGTTTGCTTTGGTAATGAGTCTTATGAGTTTAATTTCTCCAAGTTTAGTAGACAACTGCATAAGAAAGAATTACCTAGTAAGGATGAAATAATTGGTCTTGCTTCTATTGTTGTGCCTCCTACTGATCCACTAGAACAATATTTGCTAGACCATGAAAATGATATGCGTATGCACGAAAGAAATGAAATAGATAAAAATTTCTTTGAACAACGACCTCTGCTCAAACACAATTTGCCTATTGAAACTCTAGGAGGTCCTCCTGCACCTAAAGGTGATCCTGTGTTTGAATTAAAACAATTGCCTGACACTTTGAAATATGCTTATCTTGATGAGAAAAAGATATATCCTATTATTATTAGTGCTAACCTTTCAGAACATGAAGAAGAAAGATTATTGAAAATTCTGAAGAAGCACCATGCTACTATTGGATATACTCTTGATGATCTTAAGGGCATTAGTCCCACTCTCTGTCAGCATAAGATTAATATGGAACCTGATGCTAAACCCGTTGTTGATCATCAATGACGTTTGAATCCTAAGATGAAAGAAGTGGTAAGAACTAAAATATTAAAGCTTCTGGAAGCAGGTATAATCCATCCCATAGCTGATAGTATATGGGTAAGTCCCGTTCATTGTGTCCCTAAGAAGGAAGGTACTACTGTTGTTCCTAATGATAAAAATGAACTCATTCCACAAAGAATTGTTACTGGCTATAGAATGGTAATTGATTTTAGAAAATTAAATAAAGCCACTAGCAAAGATCATTACCCTTTGCCTTTTATCGATCAAATGTTGGAAAGATTATCTAAGCACACACACTTTTGTTTTCTGGATGGATATTCTGGTTTTTCTCAAATACCTGTTTCACAACCTGGTCAAGAGAAAACCACCTTTACTTGCCCTTTTGGAACTTATTCTTATAGACGTATGCCTTTTGGTTTATGCAATGCACCTGCTACCTTTCAAAGATGTATGACTGCTATATTCTCTGATTTTGTGAAAAGATTGTTGAGGTTTTCATGGATGATTTTTCTGTTTATGGAACTTCTTTTGATGATTGCTTGAGCAACCTTCATCAAGTTTTGCAGAGATGTGAGCAGACTAACCTTGTCTTGAATTGGGAGAAGTGACACTTTATGGTTAATGAAGGTATTGTCTTGGGGCATAAAATTTCTAAACGAGGTATTGAGGTGGATAAAGCTAAAGTTGATGCAATTGAGAAAATGCGATGTCCTAAAGATGTTAAAGGTATTCGTAGTTTCCTTGGTCATGCTAGTTTCTATAGGAGGTTTATTAAAGACTTCTCTAAAATTTCTAGGCCTCTTACAAATATTTTACAAAAGGATGTTCCATTTGTTTTTGATGATGCTTGTGTAGAAGCCTTTGAAACACTTATGAAAGCCTTAACTTCTGCACCTATTGTTCAACCACCTGATTGGAACTTGCCTTTTGAAGTTATGTGTGATGCCAGTGATTATGCTATTGGTGTTGTTCTAGGATAAAGAGTTGATAAGAAATTAAATGTTATTCATTATGCTAGCAAAACTCTAGACAGTGCCAAAAGAAATTATGCTACCATTGAAAAAGAATTTTTAGCAGTGGTGTTTGCTTGTGATAAATTTAGATCTTATTGTTGATTCCAAAATGTGTGTTCACACTGATCATGCTGCTATAAAATATCTTATGGAAAAGAAAGATGCTAAACCTAGACTCATTAGGTGGGTTCTCTTGCTACAAGAATTTGATTTACATATTACTGACAGAAAAGGAGCTGAGAACCCCATTGCTGATAACTTGTCTAGGTTAGAGAATATTCTTGATGACCCACTACCTATTGATGATAGTTTTCCTGATGAACAACCAGCTGCAATAAATGTTTCTCATAATACTCCATGGTATGCTGACTAAGCTAATTATATTGTTGCTAAATACACACCGCCTAGTTTCACGTACCAACAAAAGAAAAAAATCTTCTATGATTTAAGACACTAATTTTGGGATGACCCACATCTTTATAAAGAAGGAGTAGATGGTATTATTAGACGTTGTGTAACTGAGCATGAATAGGAACAAATCCTATGGAAATGTCACTCCAAAGCTTATGCAGGACATCATGCGGGAGATAGAACTGCTCATAAGGTATTGCAATCTGGTTTTTATTGGCCTACTCTCTTCAAGGATGCCTGTAAGTTTGTTTTATCTTGTTATGAATGTCAAAGAATTGGTAATATCGGTAAGCGTCAAGAAATGCCTATGAATTATTCACTTGCTGTTGAACCATTTGATGTTTGGGGTTTTGATTTTATGGGACCTTTTCCTTCCTCTAATGGGTATACACATATTTTTGTTGCTGTTGATTATGTTACTAAGTAGGTAGAAGCTATTCCAACTAGTAGTGCTGATCATAACACTTCCATTAAAATGCTTAAAGAAGTTATTTTCCCGAGGTTTGGAGTCCCTAGATATTTAATGACTGATGGTGGTTCACACTTTATTCATGGTGCTTTCCAGTACTGCATAGATACAAGTTTAGCACAATGAAGATGAGGGAGAAGTTCATGCTTGATCTTTGACCCAAGAAAATGGAAGGGAGCTAAAGCCTTCATACTTGGCTGCTACCCGGCCTAACTATCAATAAGTATAACTGCCTTCTAGCTCTTCTCTCTCAACGAAAGTACGGGGCAGAAAGCGGTGCAGCCAATGGCCTGGGCTTTGAGTGGTATGTAAAATTCTTGCTAAATATGATGTTAACCATAGAATTGCATCACCCTATCATCCTCAATCTAGTGGTCAAGTTGAACTTAGCAATAGATAAATAAAATTAATATTACAAAAAACTGTTAATAGGTCCCGAAAGAATTGGTCTAAGAAATTGGATGATGCACTTTGGGCCTACAGAACAGCATATAAAAATCCTATGGGTATGTCTCCTTATAAAATGGTTTATGGAAAAGCTTGTCATTTGCCTCTAGAGTTAGAACATAAAGCATATTGGGCAATTAAAGAACTCAACTATGATTTCAAACTTGCCAGTGAAAAGAGGTTATTTGATATTAGCTCATTAGATGAATGGAGAACCCAAGCCTATGAAAATGCCAAATTATTTAAAGAAAAAGTTAAAAGATGGCATGACAAAAGAATCCAAAAGCCGAAATTCAAAGTTGGAGGATATGTTCTTTTGTACAACTCTCGTTTCAAATTCTTTGCAGGAAAACTTCTCTCCAAATGGGAAGGACCATATATTATTGAGGAGGTTTATCGCTCTGAAGCCATCAAAATTAATAATGCCGAAGGTACTAACCCGAAGGTGGTCAATGGGCAAAGAATTAAACACTATATCTCAGGTACACCTATTAATGTTGAAAGCAATATTATTCAAACCATGACACCAGAGGAGCACATAAAAGAGACCTTCCGGATCACTTCAGAATACTAAAAAAGGAGGAGGTACGTGATACGGTAAGTAAACAAACTCCGAAAAATCCGCAAAAATATTTTTTGTCAGTTTTGGAATATAACAAAAATTAGGAAAATAAGAAACAACCAGGAAGGCAACCGAGGAGGGCACAAGACACCAGGGCGCGCCTGGCATGCCTGGCGCGCCCAGGTGGGTTGTGCCCACCTCGGAACCTTCCCGACTCCGTTTTTCTCTTGTTTGCTTGTTTCCCAAGATAAAAAATCTTTATATACACCCCGAATGTATTGACCACCGTATCACGGAGAAATCTTCTGTTCTTCTTTCTTGCTATTTTCTGGCAGATCTGAAAATATGTCATCTAAAGATTCGAAGGGTGAGAGCTATGTTGCTGATTATATTTCAAACCCCAAGGTTTACGGAGATGTGGAACATTATGGTTGGACCACAGAGGAAGAAGAAGACTATGATCAGAAAGGGAAAGAAGAGACAAGCTCACATGAAGATGAAGTTCCATTGCCCCAACCTGGGGACATGCATGTGGAATTCAAGAAGTCAAGTCTCCCTAATAAAGCAAAGAAACCTAAGATCCAGTTTATCCCTTTTCATCTCTTGCAGAAAAACAAGCAGGAATTATGCAAAAAGATATTAAAGCTTGAGCAGGAGATCGATGACTTGAAGGAGAAAAAATCCATTCTCAAGCATAAGCTGAGGAAGAAGAACACTCATATTACTTCACCCACACCACCATCACCTTCTTCACCACCAAAGGAGACTTGAGTTCATGGTATGGGCACCCGCCTTGCCTTGTGCCAAGCTTGGGGGAGGTGCCCCGGAATCGTATCACCACCACTATCTTTGCCTTTATCTATTTTATTTCGATCCTTAGTTATCCTATGATTTAGTTGAATAAAAGTTTAGTTCGATCCTTTCTTTTCGAGTGCTTGCTTAGTGATCTATCTATGTAATCGTGTGCGAGATATATAATAAAGATTAGTTTTAGTTTTGTTTCTTTACTCTTTTGTTTCAATAAAAAGAAAGGAAAATAAATGAAAAAGATCATATTCTAATCTTATGGTAAGTAGTGACATCACATAAGGAAATGTATAAGTGGTAAAATTTGTTGGAGATTAACAAACATAGCATTGGTCAATGATGCAATTCATGAAAAAATTAATAAGGGAAGAGAAGATTCACATGCAAATACACTATCTTGGACATCTTTTATGATTGTGAGCCCCCATTAAATATTTGGAGTCAAAATTGTTGACGTTGGACAAGGAAGACAACATAATGATTTATGTTTGTTCATATTCACATAGAAGTTATATTGTCATAGATCCTTCAACATGTGGTGCTTGCTCAATATCTTTTCTAGCCAAAAACTCCGCACTAAGTAGAGATACTACTTGTGCATCCAAAAACCCTTAAACCCAAAATCTTATTTTGAGAGCCCACCATACCTACCTATGGATTGAGTAGGATCCTTCAAGTAAGTTGTCATCGGTGCAATAAGGCAATAAAAATTGCTTCTAAATGTGTTGGATCATTTAGTGTAAGAGAAAATTGAGCGTTGCACGAACTTATGATGGCAAAGTAATAAAAGCCATGGACTGCATAATAAAGGTTGCTATCACAAGGGGCAATATAACATGACGTTCTTTTTCATTAAGGGATTTGGCATACAAACAAAGAGCGCATGGCAACCTCTGCTTCCCTCTGTGAAGGGCCTATCTTTTACTTTTATGGATTTACTTTTATGCAAGAGTCAAAGTATCCTTCCCTATTCCTTTTTATTTTCTCTTTTTGCAAGCATCATGTGGTGAGGAAAGATCTAGGCACATATATCCAGTTGGATATGAGCAGGCATGAGTTATTATTGTTGACATCACCCTTGAGGTGAATACGTTGGGAGGCGAAACTATAAGCCCCTATCTTTCTATATGTCCGGTTGAAACTTTTTGTTCATGGGTACGCTGTGAGTGTTAGCAATCATAGAAGGTTAAATGATGGTTGAGTATGTGGACTTGCCTAAAGGCTCCGATACATGACCCTTCCTGAAAATATGATGAATTGTAGTTGCAAAGTTGACTGAGAACATAGTTTGTTGGTTTTCAATAAGGTTTATGCTTCATACTTTGATGTTGTGATGAATTGTTACTTCCTCATGAGAAGTTATATGATATAAGTTGCGTGATAAAGCTTTATGTTAAAGTTCTTTAATGTTATAATAATAAGCATGATGCTTCTATGTTCGCATTTTGTTTTTATCGACACCTCTCTCTCTAAGCATGTGGACATGTTTTTTGATTTCGGTTTTTCGCTTGAAGAAAAGCGAGGTCTAAGTTTGGGGGAGTTGATACGTCCATTTTGCATCATGTTTTCCTACTGTTATTTATAATGTTTTTATGCATAATAATGCTCTTTGGAGTAATTCTAATGCCTTTTCTCTCATAATATGCAAGGTTTACACAAAGAGGGAGAATACCGGCAGTTGGAATTCTGGACCTGAAAAAGCTACGTCTGAGTTACCTATTCTGTACATCTCCAAATGAGTTGAAAATTTACAGAGAATTGTTTTGGAATATATAAAAAAATCTTGGACCAAATAACTACCGGAGGGGGCCACCCTGGTGAGCACAAGACACCAGGGCGCGCCTGGGCCCCCAGGCGCGCCCTGGTGGGTTGTGCCCTCCTCGGCCCACCTCCAATGCCCATCTTCTGGTACATAAGTCATTTTGACCTAGAAAAAATCAGAGGGGAACTTTCGGGATGAAGCGCCGCCGTCTCAAGGTGGAACTTGGGCAGGAGCACTTTTGCCCTCCGGCGGAGCGATTCCGCCAGGGGAACTTTCCTCCCGGAGGGGGAAATCATCGCCATCGTCATCACCAACAACTCTCCCATCTTTGGGAGGGCAATCTCCATCAACATCTTCAACAACACCATCTCCTCTCAAACCCTAGTTCATCTCTTGTGTCAATCTTCGTACCAGAACCTTAGATTGGTACTTGTGGGTGACTAGTAGTGTTGATTACATCTTGTAGTTGACTATTATATGGTTTATTTGGTTGAAGATTATATGTTCAGATCCATTATGCTTTTTAATACCCCTCTGATCTTGAGCATGATTATTATTTGTGAGTAGTTACTTTTGTTCTTGAGGACACGGGAGAAGTCATGTTGCAAGTAATCATGTGAACTTGATATGTGTTCGATATTTTGATGATATGTATGTTGTGATTCCCTTAGTGGTGGCATGTGAAAGTCAACTACATGGCACTTCACCATATTTGGGCCTAAGGGAATGCATTGTGGAGTAGTTATTAGATGATGGGTTGCTAGAGTGACAGAAGCTTAAACCCTAGTTTTTGCGCTACTTCGTAAGGGACCGATGCAGATCCAAAAGTTTAATGCTATGGTTAGATTTTATCTTCATACTTTTCTCGTTGTTGCGGATGCTTGCGAGGGGGTTAATCATAAGTAGGAGGTTTGTTCAAGTAAGAATAACACTTAAGCACCGGTCCACCCACATATCAAATTATCAAAGTAGCGAACATGAATCGAACCAACATGATGAAAGTGACTAGATGAAATTCCCGTGTACCCTCAAGAACGCTTTGCTTATCATAAGAGACCATTTTGGCCTATCCTTTGCCTCAAAAGGATTGGGCTACCTTGCTGCACTTTTGTTACCATTACCGTTACTTGCTCATTACAAATTATCTTGCTACCAAACTACTCGTTAATTATAATTTCAGTGCTTGCAGAAATTACCTTGCTGAAAACCACTTGTCATTTCCTTCTGCTCCTCGTTGGGTTCGACACTCTTACTTATCAAAAGGACTATGATTGATCCCCTATACTTGTGGGTCATCAAAGAAGATATTGCTGAAACTGTGAGCTCATTAGATGAAAAAGATTATGAGGAGAGTGTCGTGGTTTTGTCACAGCAGATGTCCTAGTGTGAGAACTTAGTCGTGAGGCCAACGCGTCTAAGTGGTAGCTTGAACGGGGTTGAGCGGGACGAGAGACGCGAGATTTTACCCAGGTTCGTCGCCTCACGGTGGAGGTAAATGCCTACATCCTGTTGATTGATATTGATGATGATGACGATCTCGGTTACAAGGGCGGTGTTTCACTAGCTCTATTTCGAGAGCATCTACTCTTATCTTGACTAGGACTTGTCTGTCTAAGCCCTGTCTATTTTGACCCCTAGAAACTTGACCCTCTTGGGGTGCCCTGCCCCTCCCCTATATAAGTTGAAGGGGCGGGTTACATGTAGAGTCCAAGTCGGATTAGGACTTAACCTATTCTAACATCTTATCATGGGCTCCTTAACTCCTGGGCTTCTCACCGTGGGCTTATTAACGCCTTGGGCTTCTTAACTCCAGGCAACTCATCTTTAGGGCTCATCTCCATGACTCCATGCATCTGCCGGGTCACAATCTGTCTGCCGGGTTACAATCTGCCGGGTCACAATCTGCCGGGTCACAATCTGTTTGCCGGGTTACAACTGTCTGCCGGGTTAGAAACTATCTGCCAGGTTAGAAACTGTCTACCGGCTTACAATTGTCTGCCGGGTTAGAAATTGTCGGCCGGCTTACAACTGTCTGCCGGGTTAGAAACTATCTGCCAGCTTACAACTGTCTATCGGGTTACAATCTGTCTGAGCCCAGAGAGGGCTTAAATGGCTGCTTAAGTCTAGAGAGTACTTAACATCAGGGCGACTTAAACCCAGAAATGACTTAACGTCAGGGCGACTTAAACCCAGAGATGACTTAAGCCTCATGGTGGCTTACCCTTATGAGCCAGGTCTCGGTTGTGGGGAATATCCTTACGGCAGAGGCAGCTCAGAAGTAGTAGCTCGGCCACGGCAGCGGCAGCTTGAAGCGAGGCAAGCGTCGCGGAGGCGAGTGATGAAGGCGACTTGAGGCGGGGTTCCAGCCCAAGTCAGCGGCTGAGGCAGCGTGAGGCGGTGGCTCAGTGGAGGATGGTGGAGACGGCTGATGCGGCTCATAGGTGACTCGAGGCGGAGGCGGCTTAGCGATGCCGGCGAGGGGAGACAGTGGGTCAAAGAAGTGGCGGCTTGAAGTGCGGTTTTGACCGCAGCAGCGGCTTAAGAGTCGGACCGGCAGTTGTTCACGATTTGAGGCAGGGCTGGCTTGCGGCAGGGGTGAGAGTGGCTCGCACCGGGGCGCAGATGGCAGAGAGGGGCTCGGCCGGCTTGAGGCGAGACCTCAGCGATGGAGGAGAGGCGCCTGCGGGTTTCAAGCAGTGTGAGGCGGAGCCAGCGGCTGAAGCAGCTTGAGGTAGCGGAGGGCCGCGGCGGGTCGACGGTAGGCAGAAGTGAGGCGGGACGAAGCGCGGCGCGGGGCCTCAGAGGTGACTCAATAGCGACGGCAGCTTGACGCTGCGGGGTTGCGGGGCCAAGTCCGTGGCGAGTCATAGCAGCGTGAAAGCGGCTGGTGAAGGCGACTCAGAACGGGGAAGTACGGGGCGGCTGCAACGGCACGAAGCCACATCAACGGGGGCATCTCAGATGCAACGAGGCAGTAGAGCCGGCTGGGAGAAGATTTTGGCGGGTTGAAACCCATGGCGGCGGCTTCAGGCCGGTGTTTGAAGCAAGTTGAGATAGCTCCGGCGTCTCGGAGGTAGCTCTGGGCCAGCGGTTTGAAGCTGACGACTCGGCAACGACGGCTTAGCGACGGATCATGGCAGAGGAGCGCCGGCGAAGCAAGGCGAGTGACCCGCAGGCAGGGCAAGGGGACCCGGCGGGGGCTCGGAGTGGCAGCTTGGAGGCGGCGCGTCAAGGCTGCAGCGGTCCGGCTTGAAGTGGAAACGAGGCCACGGCGATGCGCCAGTCCGCTCAGAGGCGGGGCGGCCGGGCGGCTTGACGCAAGGCGACTCTCCGACGGCGGCTGACTTTGCAACAGAGGCTGTTGGAGTGGTTTGAGGCTGATGCAGAAGTGACCTGGCGAGGCGAGTTGGCGCGGCCAGTGAGGCAGCAGGGCCGGCTCGTGGCGAGATCGAGACCAGCTTGGAGTGGAGGGCCACGGCGGCTTGGACGTAGGAGTGGTGAGACCCAACGGTGACTCTCGGCGTAGACGAGGTGGCTCGAAACTGCTTGAGCAAGGCAGCAAATCATGGCGGCGGCTTAGTGATAGCCGGCTTAAGGCGACCGACAAAGGCGGTGAAGCGAGCCTGGCGGAAACAGGGGCGAAGGAGGCCGAGGCGGCTTGACGTGCGATGATTTCGCTCGGGGACAACCCGGAGCGGAGGCGCTTGACGATGACCGAGGCGAGGTGCTCTTGGACAGGCGGGTTTGACTCCTCCTTGGGGTCGTGGTGGATAATCCACGCCCGCCCGGGTCTTTCCTTCTTGGTAGCTGATCCAGTTAATGCCTTCTCTTGCAAACAGCCATGCATGTAACTTCTCTATCCGTTGAGTTCCTTTGAGACTTAAACTGTTGTATGCCTAAGCACTTGATTATGTGCAGCCAGATGAGATTGAGACCAAAACGGATTTGGCCAGAGACTATCTGGATTTTGACAATGGAACTTTTTCCAACTAAAGAACTCGGCGACTTGACAGCTTGATGGATCGCTATCAGCCTTGGCGGGTCGTGGGACGGCTGCGACGAACGCGCATAGACACAACAACTCGGACTTTTCTTGAACTCAAACCCCAATCTTGTATTTAGAATTAATTTAGATCTGATATGCTGCTTCTTCCTCGTCCGACCGATCGCGAGCTTCTCGATCCCTAGACAGGCTCCCTCCAAGAACTCAACACCACCGTGCAATGGCCCCACGGTGGGCGCCAACTGTCGTGGTTTTGTCACGGCAGATGTCCTAGTGTGAGGACTTAGTCGTGAGGCCAACGCATCTAATTGGTAGCTTGAACGGGGTTGAGCGGGACGAGAGACGTGAGATTTTACCCAGGTTCGGCCCCTTACAGTGGAGGTAAAAGCCTACATCCTGCTTGATTGATATTGATGATGATGACGATCTCGGTTACAAGGGTGGTGTTTCGCTACCTCTATCTCGAGAGCATCTACTCTTATCTTGACTAGGACTTGTCTGTCGAAGCCCTGTCTATTTTAACCCCTAGAAACATGACCCTCTTGGGGTGCCCTGCCCCTCCTTATATAAGTTGAAGGGGCGGGTTACATGTAGAGTCCAAGTCGGACTAAGACTTAACCTATTCCGACTTCTTATCACGGGCTCCTTAATGCCTGGGCTTCTCACCGTGGGCTTCTTAACGCCTTGGGCTTCTTAACTCCAGGCGACTCATCTTCAGGGCTCATCTCCGAGACTCATCTCCGTGACTCCATGCATCTGCCGGGTCATAATCTGTCGGGTCACAACCTGTCTGCTGGGTTACAATCTGCCGGGTCACAATCTGCCGGGTCACAATCTGTCTGCCGGGTTACAACTGTCTGCCGGGTTAGAAACTGTCTGCCGGGTTAGAAACTGTCTGTCAGCTTACAACTGTCTGTCGGGTTAGAAACTGTCTGCCGGCTTACAACTGTCTGTCGGGTTACAATATGTCTGAGTCCAAAGAGGGCTTAACATGGCTTCTTAAGTCCAGAGAGGACTAACATTAGGGAGACTTAAACCCAAAAATGACTTAATGTCAGGGCGACTTAAACCCAGAGATGACTTAAGCCTGAGGGCGGCTTACCCTTATGAGTCGTGTCTTGGTCATGGGGAATATCCCCAACAGAGAGCGAAGAACGAAAGGAGGAAGAGCAGATTAGCTACCCGTGCCCACCTTCTAATGAGACTAACTCTTCAACTCATACATTGTTTAATTTCCCTTCATGCTTATCTAAGGATGAATGCTATGATGATTTCTATGATCCTGTTGATTCATTTGAAATATCCCTTTTTAATGAACTTGATGATTGCTATGCATGTGGCCATGATGCCAATATGAATTATGCTTATGGAGATGAACTTGCTATAGTTCCTTATGTTGAAAATGAAATTGTTGCTATTGCACCCATGCATGATAGTCCGATTATCTTTTTGAATTCTCCAAATAACACTATATCAGAGAAGTTTGCACTTATTAAGGATTACATTGACGGGTTGCCTTTTACCGTTGCATGTGATGATTTTGATGAATATAATATGCATGTGCTTGCTGCTCCTACTTGCAATTATTATGAGAGAGGAACCACATCTCAACCTCTCTATGTTTCCAACATGATAAAATTGCAAGAAACTGCTTATGCTATGTATTGGCCTTTACATGATGTGCATGAATTGTTCTTTTATGACATGCTGATGCATGGGAAGAGAGTTAGACTTCATCATTGCATGATATATATTACTTTGTGCTTACTACTAAATTACAAATCATTGCTAATTAAAATTGGCTTTGATATACCTTGGGATCCGGGTGGATCAATTACTTAAGCACTTTATGCCTAGCTTAATGGCTTTAAAGAAAGCGCTGCCAGGGAGACAACCCGGAAGTTCTAGAGAGTCATTTACTTCTGTTGTGTGCTTTTATAAAGTTTAGAAACAAAAATATATATAGAGGGGAACCTAAAACTGGTGCAATTGTCTACTTAAACAAGGTGCTCAACACTATATATTATTATCCAATGATATGTGGTTATCCTATGATGTTTGAGTAGATCTGTTTTGTCCTATGGGTTGATTGATGATCATGATTGGTTTGAGTTGTATATTTTGTTTTGGTGCTGTCCAATGGTGCCCTCCGTGTCGTACAAACGTGAGGGATCCCGATGTAGGGTGTTGCAATACGTTCATGATTTGCTTATGGTGGGTGGCTAGAGTGACAGAAGCTTACGCTCGAGTAAGGGGGTTGTTGCGTATGGGATAAAGAGGACTTGATACTTAATGTTATGGTTGGGTTTTACCTTAATGATCTTTTGTAGTTGCGGATGCTAGCTAGAGTTCCAATCATAAGTGCATATGATCCAAGTACGGAAAGTATGTTAGCTCATGCCTCTCCCTCATATAAAATTGCAATAATGATTACCGGTTTAGTTATCGATCGCCTAGGGACAAATAACTTTCTTGTGTGAGAAAAACCTTTCTACTAAACTACTAAATTTATTATCTTACAATTTATTCGTAGTTTTATTCTTGCAAAGTAGTTTTAGCATCACACCTACATAATAGTTTCATTCTTGTTTTAGGTAAAGCAAACGTTAAGTGTGCGTAGAGTTGTATCGGTGGTCGATAGAACTTGAGAGAATATTTGCTCTACCTTTAGCTCCTCGTTGTGTTCGACACTCTTATTTATCAAAAAAGGCTACAGACTATCCCCTATACTTGTGGGTTATCACCTACTTACATGGCACTTTTGCCGATGTGGAGGAGAGAGACATTGAAAAAGTGAATGAGTGGGCTCTTATGCAAGAGCCCGCCCCTACGTGTGCTCCTAGGTAAAAACATTTAATGAGAGGAAAGAGATAGAGAGAAAGTGAGAAAAAGGTTTAAACTTATAGCCAACCTTATAGTCAGCACTATTGTATGAGTAATTAATAATGCTAAATCTTGATGATATGGCATGCTCATTCAGCCAGCAGCTGGCTATACTAGTAACCATGCTCTAATACAGTTCAAGTTGAGATGCTGTCTTTTGTATCATATCATTTCCTATGAGGATAATGAGGATGAATCTCTTTGCGACTATACATTTTATCAGTTACTCCCATTGTTAATGTAATGGCATGTTTTAAATATTTTCTTTTCTTTTGTTCGAGCAAACAAGGATGCTAGCATTTAGTTGTTCTCTTATCTTTGCACAACAGGATCCTCCTCTGAAGAAGAATATGGAGTATGTGAAGTGCCTAGTTCTGATTATGCCAGGATGAAGAAGCCCAGTCTATCTTCTATCTTCTTATTAGAAGGAGCAGTTGAAGGATGGTTACATTACTGCCCACAAGACCAAACTAACTTCAGCTCAGAGGGACTCACAGATCTCCATCTTTGTTGTTGTGATGGGCAAGTACAATGTTGTTTTAGGATTCTTTTTGGTGAGTTCCATTTTTTAAAATGTGTGCTCTGCATGGATCATGTAGGTGCCTGTTTAAACTGTAAATTCATAATACATTTTGCTTCATACTAATCACTTCTTTTGTATTTATGCAAACAGGGATGTTCAGCTTGATTTCAGTGGGAACTGCACAAAATGTTCTGATGGTTCGTGCCCTCCATAATACTCATCATGCACAATACATCGAATGTTCTCGAATCATTCATTTCCACCTTCAGCCACAAAATTAGCTACAAGAAAGGAGGTGCCGATGTTGTTCAAGGTGTTGCAACATATAAAGGCGAAATCCTACAAGCTACGCGCGAAGTTGGTTGATTTTAGTGGAACTGCACAAAAAGAAGAGTTGGTTTATTTAGCATGAGGTGATGTGTCAATATGCAAACTGATGGCAAACCCCGCCCATTCCACAATCATAGGCATTTGATATTTTGGAATGGGAAAACCTTCTCAAAGTTTGCTCATCGATGTTCGCAAAAACACACGCATTTGATATTTTGGAATGGGACAAGCTTGTCAAATTTTTCTCATAGATGTTAGCAAGAAATGTGTTTCATATTTTGGAATGGGACGCCCTTTGCCATCAGCAACATAGATCGATTTTTCTTTATTTGTGTCTATTGTGAAGTAAATATTAGCTCTGACGTGTGAATCATTGAGATGCATAATCATCGATCGATTGTTGTGAATGTTCTCTATGAATTGTTAGGCCTGTGAGTTTGATTGCAATGTACAGGCACGCTAAAAAGCTGCTCAATCTTTTTGTACATTTGAAACTGCAGCAAACAAGGTGATCACCGTGCGTCCTAAGAATAATGCTAGTATGTATTGTTTTGCATGTTCATCTAATGCCATTGATACAAGAATTCAAACTAGCGGACTAAATTCATTCATACACGGCCGGATTTTAGATAAACATGCCGGACTTCATTACATTTCAGACATTCTTCAACTAAAAAGCGGTGCTCTGGAGGTATAATTAATTAACGTAATCTATTATCTCCGGCGCCCATTTCCTGTGTCTGTCTGAGCCCCAAGAACTGAAGCTTCTTCTCCAGCTTCACCTCGCCGCTCTCTAGCTCTGCCTCTGGAGCCACAGGAAGTGAAGTTGTCCGACTCCACGTCGCTGTCAAGTAGCTAATCGGCCATCGATGTTCAACCCGCCAAGCTTGGCTTCAACCAGAGGGCAGGAGCGGTGGCCTTACTTGGACCTGAGCGGCGGCGACCTACCGTCTTCTACTCTTCCTCGTTTTCTATGTGGCACGGCCTCGTTGCTGGTGGGGCGGGGCCTCGATGGATCCAGCGATGTCCTCTGCCTCGTTGCCGGTGGGGCGGCGCCTGGCGGAGTGGGGGAAATCCTCCCCCTTGTTGTCGGTAGGGCGGGGCCTTGGCGGAGCCGGCGATGTCCTCTGCCACATTGCCGATGGGGTGGGGCCTCGGCAGAGCAGGGACTTGCCATAGCCGACGAAGTCCCCAGCCTCAGTTCCGGCGGGGCGGGGCCTCAGTGGAGCCGGCATTGTCCTCTGCCTCATCGTCGGTCTAGCCAAACAACGCCTTGCCCTCTTCATCACCCTCTTTGTAGGCGGTCGCAACCTCCGCCACCTGCATGTGGTATGCCAACGCGCGAGGACGCTCTCGCGGGCAGAGCAGTACGACTCGAGCAGCACCTCTGATTTCGCCCGCTCCACGGCGATCTGCTCCTCCGCCTGCAGGTGCTCTTGGAGGACATGGTGGTTGTAGGCGATGGCGTCCTGCGACTACCGGAACTGCTCCTCATGCTTCTGCCTCACCATATCCATGTATTGGGCACTGGCCTCGCCGATGGTCATTGTGCAATGCACCGGCGATGATGGCGCGAAGGAGGGGGTTGGCGCCGGCTCGTCGACGACCACATTCTCCATTGGTATGTCGTCGTCCTCCGGCTGCCTACCGGCCAGCCAGTCGGCAGCAATGGCTGCCATCTCCTTCTTCTGGTCCGACGTCCGCCCGTCCTGGAGAGCGCTGGAGCACGAGGAAGCCATGGTGGGAGTGGTGTGGAGAAGAGAAAGGGAACGGAGGCGGATGACTGCGCCTATGGCCTGGGCAGTAGTTTAACCTAGGGTTTTTATCATTTATGCCACTAGTTGTGTCTCACTACTCAGTTTTGCCACTAGGAATTTCAACTGCTCAAAAATGCCATCGCTTCATTACGCGCATGCTCAAAAATGCCACTCGATACCATGATTGTCAGCTCAAATCTCGTTTGCCATCTCATAATGACCAAAATACCTATAGACCAACATGCCAGCTCTCCCTCTATCTCACTATAATAAAGTGTGGGTCCCACTTGATCCCAACAGCGTTCTTATTTTCTCTAAAATTATTCGCTTGCTTACTCCTAACAAGTGGGGTCAACACTTATCATTGTGAGGTAGAGAGAGCTGACATGTGGGTATAGGGGTATTTTTGTCATATAACATGATCAACGAGTTTGACCTGACAATAACGATGTCTAATGGCATTTCTGAGCAAACATCTAATGGAATGATGGCATTTTTGAGATATCTAATGGCATTTTTGAGAAAACATCTCACAGAACGATGGTATTTTTGAGCATTTGTATTTTCTAATGGCAAAACTGAGTAGTGAGACACAACTGGTAGCATAAACGATAAAAACCCTAACCAAGTAATGGTGGGCGGTAGAGAAACGGACGGGTGGTGCCGAAGTAGTTGCCTCGGCAACCGCGTATCATTAATGTGGGCGACAGATGGATGGCAGTTGTGTCGTTTGAACACGGAGCAGTCGCCTGCACCGGGAAGTGGCACGGGCGGTGCTGACCGTTTCGGGTAGGAAGTGCGCGCGGGCGAGGGAGGGGGTCTAGGTGGGCCAGGGCGGTCTGACTCGTGGTTGGCAGTGGTCCGGTCCAACAGCCGGGCATGCTGGCTCGCTAACGAGCTCGCCGAGCTCAATGACGACAACCAGACGATGGAGCCCGCGCCACCGCCAAGCCGGTTCATGCCGTGTTCACCATAGAGCAGGTGCGGCCGAACTTCGATGCCCTAATGGCAGCAGAGCTACCACCACCTCCAGAATTGGCATTCTAGCAAGCGCGGGAGGACTAGTGCTACAACCTCTGTATCCTCAACGAGCACTGGCTCGCGGAGGGACGAATCACCGGCGAATAAGCGAACGACAATGCCGTCGCGGACATGTGGCCCGATGATCCTGGATTCATGAATGAGCAGCGAGCGCTGTATTAGGCCATCCGTAGGGCCCGCGAGGCCCTCTCCGTCATCCTTCGAGTTGTTGCGCTCACCATGGCTCCGCCGTCTCGCGTTGTCAACATGGTCAACAAAGATGAGGAATTAGGACATGACTTTACATGGAGAGGATGACAGTACGGACCCACCAGGGCCATAGCCGTATGTACGCAAGTGCCTTCTTATTACAACTATAAAAGAAATTGCTTCCTCCTGGTTTCCTGACATCACGGTCCCACACCATTGTCAACCTATATAGTCAATAAATTAGAGAATTGCACAAGGAGCGGCCGACAGCTTGGACCCAGCAGCTCGAGCAGTATTTGTTTTTTGAGGTGTGAGCAGAATTTTTTTTGAGCGATGTTTTTGTTGTTGTTTAGAGGAGCTATCAACTGGGCAGGCTGTGGCCCGTCTAGCCCAGGCTATTATTTTATGTCGACCAAATATCCAGCCCAAATATTAATTTTTCAAGGTGAAAATAGCTAGCCCAGCTATACTTTTTTTTTAGGAATACCCAACCCGGGTCAACTTGTTATTCTCCGGCCCGCTGGGCTGCAAATTTTCCTAGGAGGGATGCATTAGGCTTGCCAAGAAAACTGGCTTTAAGAAATAATAAATGGGCTGTAATTATAAAAAATGGGCTTTAAATATAGAAAAATGCACCGAACAGGTAATTAGTTTCAAAATTATTATTTTTGGATTTTGAAAATTTCAATTTCATTACTTGTTGCATGTGCAAAATTTCGTTGGATTTTTACCTAATATAAATTTATTTTGAAATTAGATTTAATCTGACTCGAAATTTTGGGATAAAAAATATTTCCGATGCCATAAAAATGTGGGAAACTTGGTTGAATTTTTTTTGAGCGGTTGGTTGAAATTATTAACCGTTGTCTTGGCTAGAAAATGGGTTGTAATGTTAACAAACAGTAAATGGGCTGCAATAAATTCCATTAGAATTAAAAAATGGGCTGTAAATTATTACAAATCGCAAACGGGCTATATGTTCTCTTCCACAAATGTGATGCTCACTTGTGGGCCTACTAAGTTGATGCCTACACAAGGCTTTGTAAACTTATAGTCAACACACTTAGCCCTAAAAAAACTTACAGTCAACACATGATTCTAGCAGCAACGGCCATTGGATGTCCATCCAACGGCTGCGTGCTTCTTCAATCTCGGATATTCTTGCTTCAGCCACCCAAACCACCGCCGGTGGTACCGCCTGCTACCGCCTCTCGTGGCCGGCTGTGCTGCCGCGCAGGGCTCACCGGCCCACCCTACTCCCATCACCATCGAGGTCATTCCTCTACTCACCAACACCTCATGTTATTCTTCGGCGACGGCAGCCTCACACCGCAGCCGAACCAGTGAACCCTCGTACTCCCCTCTGTGTGGGCATCCACTACTTTATCTTCGCCGGCTCCGGGTCGTTCCCTTCCTAGGCCTCGCCATCGTCCACCGCGTTGGTTCTCTCGGCGTGCCGTGGTCAACTTTGTCCACAAACGACAGCCATCAGAAGAGGGATGTACGTGGAGTGGCTGACAGTAGGGACCCACATGGTCCATGGCCGCACGCAAGCAAGTGCCTCCTTATTATGCGAAAACAAATGATTTCTCCCCCTGACAGGTTTGACCCACCAGCTACATCTTCACACGCAAGGAAGTGCCTCCTTATTATGCGAAAAAAAGTTTCCTCTCCCTGACAGCCGGGACCCACCAGCTACATCTTTGCACATAAGGAAGTGCCACCTTATTATGAGCAAAAAAATGATTCCCTCCTGCTAGCTGGGACCCACCAGATTTGTAGGCTGACTTGTGGGCCTACTAAGTTGATGCGTAGGCAGGGCTTTGTCAACTTAGTCAATAAACAATTCTAGTTGCAGTGACTGTTGGATGTTAATCCAACGGCCGTGCTGCGTCTTCAACCTGGTCTTCTTGCTCCAGCCACCCAAACTAGCGCCCGCCGTACTACCTGCTCCAGCCTCCTGTGGCCGGCTGTGCTACCTCACAGGCCTCACCACCCGACCATACTACCACTGGCCAGGCCTTCCCTCTACTCAACCACACCCCCTAGTATTCTCCAATGATGGCAGCCTCACACAGCAGCCGAACTAGTGAACCCTCATACTCCCCTCCGCGTGGGCATCCACCTGCCTCATCTTCCCTGGCTCTGCGTCGTTCCCTTCCTAGGCCTCACCGTCGTCCACCGCCTTGATGATCTCGGCGCAGCATGGTCAACGCGATCAATGAACATTAGCCATCTGATGAGCCACATGTATAGGGGATCAATCGTAGTCCTTTCGATAAGTAAGAGTGTCGAACCCAACGAGGAGCAGAAGGAAATGACAAGCGGTTTTTAGCAAGGTAATGTCTGCAAGCACTGAAATTATAATTAACGAGTAGTTTGGTAGCAAGATAATTTGTAACGAGCAAGTAACGGTAATGGTAACAAAAGTGCAGCAAGGTAGCCCAATCCTTTTGAGGCAAAGGACAGGCCAAAACGGCCTCTTATGATAAGCAAAGCGTTCTTGAGGGTACACGGGAATTTCATCTAGTCACTTTCATCATGTTGGTTTGATTTGTGTTCGCTACTTTGATAATTTGATATGTGGGTGGACAGGTGCTTAGGTGTTGTTCTTACTTGAAAAAACCTCCTACTTATGATTAACTCCCACGCAAGAATCTGCAACTACGAGAAAAGTATTAAGAATAAATCTAACCATAGCATTAAACTTTTGGATCCAAATCAGTCCCTTACGGAATAGCGCATAAACTAGGGTTTAAGCTTCTGTCACTCTCGCAACCCATCATCTAATAACTACTCCACAATGCATTCCCTTAGGCCCAAAATATGGTGAAGTGCCATGTAGTCGATGTTCACATGACACCACTAAGGGAATCACAACATACATATCATCAAAATATCGAACACATATCAAGTTCTCATGATTACTTGCAACAAGATTTCTCCCGTGACCTCAAGAACAAAAGTAACTACTCACTAATGATAATCATGCTCAAGATTAGAGGAGTATTAAATAGCATAATGGATCTGAACATATAATCTTCCACCAAATAAACCATATAGTAATCAACTACAAGATGTAATCAACACTACTAGTCACTCACAAGTACCAATCTATAGTTCCGGTACAAAGATTGAACACAAGAGATGAACTAGGGTTTGAGAGGGGATGGTGCTGTTGAAGGTGTTGATGGAGATTGCCCTCCCCAAGATGGGAGAGTTGTTGGTGATGATGACGACGATGATTTCCCCTTCCGGGCGGGAAGTTCCCCCGGCGGAATCGCTCCGCCGGAGGGCAAAAGTGCTACTGCCCATGTTCCGCCTCGAGACGGCGGCGCTTCGTCCTGAAAGTCCTCTCCTTATTTTTTCTAGGTCAAAATGACTTATATACCAGAAGAGGGGCACCGAAGGTGGGCCGAGGATGGCACAACCCACCAGGGCGCGCCTGGACTCCCTGGCACGCCCAGGTAGGTTGTGCCCACCTGGTGGGGCCCCTCTGGTACTTATTGGCTCCAATAATTCTTATATATTCCATAAAAATTCCTCGTGAAGTTTTACCTCATTTGGAGTTGTGCAGAATAGGTAGCCTGACGTAGCTTTTTCAGTTCCAGATTTCCAGCTGCCGGAATTCTCCCTCTTTATGTGAACCTTGCATATTATGAGAGAAAAGGCATTAGAATTACTCCAAAAAGCATTATTATGCATAAAAACATCATAAATAACAGTAGAAAAACATGATGCAAAATGGACGTATCAACTCCCCCAGGCTTAGACCTCGCTTGTCCTCAAGCGAAAACCAAAATTGAAAAACATGTCCACATGCTTAGAGAGAGAGAAGTGTCGATAAAAACAAAATACGGACATAGAAGCATCATGCATATTATTATAACAGCAACCAACTTTAATATAAAACTTTATCATAGAACTTTTATCATATAACTTCTCATGAACAAGTAACAATTCATCACAACATCGAAGTATTAAGCATAAACTCTATTGAAAACCAACAAACTATGTTCTCAGTTAACTTTGCAACTACAATTCGTCATCTTTTCAGGAAGGGTCACGTATCGGAGCCTTTTTGGCAAGTCCACATACTCAACCATCATATAGTCTTCTCTGATTGCTAACACTCACCGCATACACATGAGCAAAACATTTCAACCGGACAGATAGAAAGATAGGGGCTTAAAGTTTCGCCTCCCAACATACTCACCTCGAGGGTGATGTCAACAATAATAACTCATGCTACTCATATCCAACTGTATATATGTGCCTAGATCTTTCCTCACCACATGATGCTTGCCAAAAGAGAAAATAAAAAGGAATAGAGAGAAGAACTTTGACTCTTGCATAAAAGTAAATACATAAAAGTAAAAGATAGGCCCTTCGCAGAGGGAAGCAGAGGTTGCCATGCGCTTATTTGTTTGTATGCTCAATCTCTTAGTGCAAAAGAACATCATGTTATATTGCCCCTTGTGATAGCAACCTTTATTATGCAGTCTATCACTTTTATTCTTTGCCATCACAAGTTCGTACAACGCTCAATTTTCTCTTACACTAAATGATCCAACACTTTTAAAAGCAATGATGACAACTTACTTGAAGGATCTTACTCAATCCATAGGTAGGTATGGTGGACTCTCAAAATAAGATTTGGGTTTAAAGGTTTTTGGATGCACAAGTAGTATCTCTACTTAGTGCAGAATTTTTGGCTAGCAAAGATGGGGGCAAGCACCACATGTTAAAGGATCTATGACAATATAACTTCTATGTGAATATGAACAAACAAAAATCATCACGTTGTCTTCCTTGTCCAACGTCAACAATTTTGGCATATAATATTTTGATGGGGGCTCACAATCACAAAAGATGTCCAGGATAGTGTATTTGCATGTGAATCTTCTCTTCCCTTATTAATTCTTTCATGAATTTCATTATTGACCAATGCTATATTTTTCAATCTCCAATAAAATTTTCTACTTATACTCTTCCTTATGTGATGTCATTACTAACCATAAAATTAGCATATGATCTTTTTCATTTATTTCCTTTCTTTTTATTGGACATGAAAGTAAAGAAAATAAAACTCAAACTAGACTTTATTATATATCTCTTGCACACGATTACAAAGGTAGATCACTAAGCAAACACTCGAAAAGAAAGGATCGAACTAAATTTTTATTCATCTAAAGCAAAAGATAACCATGGATCGAACTAAGATAAGTAAAGGCAAAAGATAGTGGAGGTGATACGATACCGGGGCACCTCCCCCAAGCTTGGCACAAGTCAAGGGGAGTGCCCATACCCGATACTCAATTTTCCTTTGGTGTTGAAGAAGGAGGTGGTGGTGATGAAGTAGAAGGTTTGTCTGCCTTTTTCTCCAACTTATTTCGAAGGTAAAAAAATACTATCCTTAACTCTTCATTCTCCATCTCAAGATTTATTATCCTCTTGCATAACGCCTCCATGCTTTCATGCTTGAAACGAGGAGGGATAGGTTCATCTTCATCTTCTTCATCGGAGAACCATATATAGGGATAGGTATCCTTGAAGATATTTTTATCTAAAGGCTGATGAGAAACTAGGCACTCATCCTCGGAATCTTGAGACGACATATTTCTAGATCTGTCAGAAAACAGCAAGGAAAAGAAAACAGAAGATTTCTCCGTGATACGGTGGTCAATAGGCTCGGGGGTATAGAAAGATTTTTTTATCTTGGGAAACAAGCAAACGAAAGAAAAACGGAGTCCGGAAGGTACCCGAGGTGGGCACAACCCACCTTGGCGTGCCTGGCAAGATAGGCACGCCCTGGTGTCTTGTGCCCACCAGGGTTGCCTTCCTGGTTGTTTCTTATTTTCTTAATTTTTGTTATATTCCAAAACTGACAAAAAAATATTTTTGTGGATTTTTCGGAGTTCGTTTACTTACCGTATCACGTACCTCCTCTTTTTCAGTTATTCTGGAGTGTCCCAGAAGATTTCCTTTATGTGTTCTTCCGGTGTCATAGTTTGGATAATATTGCTTTCAACATTAATGGGCGTACCTGAGATATAATGTTTTATTCATTGCCCATTAACAACCTTCGGGTTAGTACCTTCGGCATTATTTATCTTGATGGCTCCAGATCGATAAACCTCCTCGATAACATAAGGTCCTTCCCATTTGGAGAGGAGTTTTCCTGCAAAGAATCTGAAACAAGAGTTGTACAAAAGAACATATTCTCCAACTTTGAACTCACGCTTTTGGATTCTTTTGTCATGCCATCTTTTAACTTTTTCTTTAAATAACTTGGCATTTTCATAAGCTTGGGTTCTCCATTCATCTAGAGAGCTAATATCAAATAACCTCTTTTCACCGGCAAGTTTGAAATCATAGTTGAGTTCTTTAATTGCCCAATATGCTTTATGTTCTAACTCAAGAGGCAAATGACAAGCTTTTCCATAAACCATTTTATACGGAGACATACCCATAGGATTTTTATATGCTGTTCTATAAGCCCAAAGTGCATCATCTAACTTCTTAGACCAATTCTTTCGGGACCTATTGACAGTTTTTTGTAATATTAATTTTATTTCTCTATTGCTAAGTTCAACTTGACCACTAGACTGAGGATGATAAGGTGACGCAATTCTATGGTTAACATCATATTTAGCAAGCATTTTACGGAAAGCACCATGAATAAAATGTGAACCACCATCAGTCATTAAATATCTAGGGACTCCAAACCTTGGGAAAATGACTTCCTTAAGCATTTTAATAGAGGTGTTGTGATCAGCACTACTAGTTGGAATAGCTTCTACCCACTTAGTAACATAATCAACAGTAACCAAAATATGTGTATACCCATTAGAGGAAGGAAAAGGTCCCATGTAATCAAATCCCCAAACACCAAATGGTTCAACATCAAGAGAATAATTCATAGGCATTTCCTGACGCTTATCAATATTACCAATTCTTTGACATTCATCACAAGATAAAACAAACTTACGGGCATCTTTGAAGAGAGTAGGCCAATGAAAACCAGATTGCAATACCTTGTGAGCAGTTCTATCTCCCGCATGATGTCCTCCATAAGCTTCGGAGTGACATTTCCGTAGGATTTGTCCCTGTTCATGCTCAGGTACACAACGTCTAATAATACCATCTACTCCTTTATAAAGATGTGGGTCATCCCAAAAGTAATGTCTTAAATCATAGAAGAATTTTTTCTTTTGTTGGTATGTGAAGCTAGGTGGTATATATTTAGCAACAATATAATTGGCATAGTCAGCATACCAAGGAGTGTTATGAGAAATATTTATTGCAGCTAATTGTTCATCAGGAAAACTATCATTAATAGGTTATGGGTCATCAAGAATATTTTCTAACCTAGACAAGTTATCAGCCACGGGGTTCTCAGCTCCCTTTCTATCAGTGATATGTAAATCAAATTCTTGTAGCAAAAGAACCCACCTAATGAGTCTAGGTTTAGCATCCTTCTTTTCCATAAGATATTTTATAGCAGCATGATCGGTGTGAATGGTCACTTTAGAATCAACAATGTAAGATCTAAATTTATCACAAGAAAACACAACTGCTAAAAATTCTTTTTCAGTAGTGGCATAATTTCGTTGAGCACTGTCCAGAGTTTTACTAGTATAATGAATAACATTTAATTTCTTATGGACTCTTTGTCCTAGAACAGCACCAACAGCATAATCACTAGCATCACACATAATTTCAAAAGGCAAGTTCCAATCAGGTGGTTGAACAATAGGTGCAGAAATCAAGGCTTTCTTAAGTGTTTCAAAGGCTTCTACACAATCATCATCAAAAACAAATGGAACATCCTTTTTTAAAAGATTTGTAAGAGGCCTAGAAATTTTAGAGAAGTCTTTAATAAACCTCCTATAGAAACCAACATGACCGAGGAAACTACGAATACCTTTGATATCTTTAGGGCATGGCATTTTCTCAATTGCATCAACTTTAGCTTTATCCACCTCAATACCTCATTCAGAAATTTTATGTCCCAAGATAATACCTTTATTAACCATAAAGTGGCACTTCTTCCAATTCAAGACGAGATTAGTTTGCTCACATCTCTGCAAAACTCGATCAAGGTTGCTCAAGCAATCATCAAAAGAAGTTCCCTAAACGGAAAAATCATCCATGAAAACCTCAACAATCTTTTCACAAAAGTCAGAGAATATAGCAGTCATACATCTTTGAAAGGTAGGAGGTGCATTGCATAAACCAAAAGGCATACGTCTATAAGCATAAGTTCCAAAAGGGCAAGTAAAGGTGGTTTTCTCTTGATCAGGTTGTGAGACAGGTATTTGAGAAAAACCGGAATATGCATCAAGAAAGAAAAAATGTGTGTGCTTTGATAGTCTTTCTAACATTTGATCAATAAAAGGCAGAGGGTAATGATCTTTTCTAGTAGCTTTATTTAGTTTTCTAAAATCAATTACCATTATGTAGCCAGTGACAATTCTTTTTGGAATAAGTTCGTTCTTATCATTAGGAACAACGGTAATACCTCCCTTTTTAGGGACACAATGAACGGGACTTACCCATCTACTATCAGCTATGGGATAGATTATACCTGCTTCCAAAAGCTTCAGTATTTCTGTTCTTACCACTTCTTTCATTTTAGGATTTAAACGTCGTTGGTGATCAACAACGGGTTTAGTATCAGGCTCCATATTAATTTTATGCTGACAGAGAGTGGGACTAATGCCCTTTAAATCATCAAGAGTATATCCAATGGCAGCTCGGTTCTTCTTCAGAACCTTCAATAATCTTTCTTCTTCATGTTCTGAAAGGTTAGCACTAATACTAACAGGATAAATCTTTTTCTCATCAAGATAAGCATATTTCAAAGTGTCTGGCAATTGTTTTAATTCAAACACAGGATCACCTTTAGGTGGAGGAGGACCTCCTAGAGTTTCAATAGGCAAATTGTGTTTAAGCAGAGGACGTTGTTCAAAGAAAATCTTATCTATTTCATTTCTTTCATGCAGATGCATATCATTTTCGTGGTCTAGCAAATATTGTTCTAGTGGATCGGTAGGAGGCACAGCAATAGAAGCAAGACCAATTATTTCATCCTTACTAGGCAATTCTTCCTTATGATGCTTCCTACTAAACTTAGAAAAATTAAACTCATGAGACTCATCACCAAAACTAACACCGACGATTTGTTTTTCACAATCTATTTAACATTGACGGTGTTCAAGAAAGGTCTACCAAAGATAATGGGACAAAAGTCATCTTGTGGGGAACCAAGAACAAGAAAATCAGTAGGGTATTTTATTTTCCCACACAAGACTTCAACATCTCTAACAATCCCAAGTGGTGTGATGGTGTCCCTATTAGCAAGTTTAATAGTAACATCTATGTCTTCTATTTCAGTGGGTGCTATATCATTCATAATTTCTTGATATAAGGTAAAAGGAATGGAACTCACGCTAGCACCTATGTCGCATAAACCATGATAACAGTGATCTCCTATTTTAACTGAGACAACAGGCATGCCAACAACGGGTCTATGTTTATCTTTTTCATCGGGTTTGGCAATTCTAGCAGCTTCATCACAGAAGTAAATAACATGCCCATCTATATTTTCAACCAAGAGATCTTTAACCATAGCAATACTAGGTTCTACTTTGATTTGTTCAGTAGGTTTGGAAGTTCTAATATAACTTTTGTTGACCATAGTTGAGATTTTAGCATGTTCCTTTATCCTAACAGGGAAAGGTGGTTTTTCAATATAAGCAGTAGGCACACCTGGATCAACAGTGTAAATAATAGTTTCATCTTTAGCTATTACTGGTTCTTTAATTTCTTCTTTGATAGGTGGGTGATATTTAAACCACTTCTCCTTAGGGAGGTCAACATGAGTAGCAAATGACTCACAAAAGGAGGCTACTATCTCATAGTCAAGTCCATATTTAGTGATAAACTTCTGAAAAAAATTGGTATTCATAAAAGATTTAACACAATCATACTTGAGCTTAATACCTGACTCTTTACCTTCGTCGAGTTCCCAATCTTTAGAGTTGCATTTAATTCTTTCTAAAAGATCCCACCGGAAGTCAATAGTCTTCTTCATAAAGGAACCAGTACAAGAAGTATCAAGCATGGATCGATCATCATGAGAAAGCCGAGCATAAAAATTCTGAATAATAATTTGTCTTGAGAGCTCATGATTGGGGCATGAATATAACATTGAATTAAGCCTCCCCTAAGCTAGAGCGATACTTTCTCCTTCATGAGGCCAAAAATTATATATATAATTCCGATCACGATAAACTAGATGCATAGGATAAAAATTTTGGTGAAATTCCAATTTCAATCGATTCCAATTCCAAGATCCAATATCATCGCATAGCCTATACCATGCCAATGCTTTTCCATTCAAGGATAAAGGGAAAACCTTCTTCTTAGCTTCATCTTTGGGTAAACCTGCAAGCTTAAATAATCCACAAATTTCATCCACATATATCAAGTGCATATCAGGATGTTCGGTTCCATCTCCTGCATAAGGATTAGCTAGCAGTTGTTCTATCATACCCGAAAGAATTTCATACCCAATATTTTCAGTAGGTGCAGTAGGTTGAGGGGTAACTAATTGTGGTTCCGGTCGAGGTGAAGATACCCCGAACAAACCCCTCAAAGGATTGTTCTCCATAGTAACAAGTGACAATAAATTTCAGCACGTAGTAATAATTTTTCCTTACCGATTTCCACTTACCAAAAGTGCTTCACTCCCCGGCAACGGCACCAGAAAAGAGCCTTGATGACCCACAAGTATAGGGTATCAATCATAGTCCTTTCGATAAGTAAGAGTGTCGAACCCAACGAGGAGCAGAAGGAAATGACAAGCGGTTTTCAGCAAGGTAATGTCTGCAAGCACTGAAATTATAAGTAACGAGTAGTTTGGTAGCAAGATAATTTGTAACGAGCAAGTAATAGTAATGGTAACAAAAGTGCAGCAAGGTAGCCCAATCCTTTTGAGGCAAAGGATAGGCCAAAACGGTCTCTTATGATAAGCAAAGCGTTCTTGAGGGTACACGGGAATTTCATCTAGTCACTTTCATCATGTTGGTTTGATTTGTATTCGCTACTTTGATAATTTGATATGTGGGTGGAGCAGTGCTTAGGTGCTGTTCTTACTTGAACAAACCTCCTACTTATGATTAACCCCCTCGCAAGCATCCGCAACTACGAGAAAAGTATTAAGAATAAATATAACCATAGCATTAAACTTTTGGATCCAAATCAGTCCCTTACTGAACAGCGCATAAACTAGGGTTTAAGCTTCTGTCACTCTCGTAACCCATCATCTAATAACTACTCCACAATGCATTCCCTTTGGCTCAAAATATGGTGAAGTGCCATGTAGTCGACGTTCACATGACACCACTAAGGGAATCACAACATACATATCATCAAAATATCGAACACATATCAAGTTCACATGATTACTTGCAACAAGATTTCTCCCGTGACCTCAAGAACAAAAGTAACTACTCACTAATGATAATCATGCTCAAGATCGGAGGAGTATTAAATAGCATAATGGATCTGAACATATAATCTTCCACCAAATAAACCATATAGTAATCAACTACAAGATGTAATCAACACTACTAGTCACCCACAAGTACCAATCTATAGTTTCGGTACAAAGATTGAACACAAGAGATGAACTAGGGTTTGAGAGGGGATGGTGCTGTTGAACATGTTGATGGAGATTTCCCTCCCCAAGATGGGAGAGTTGTTGGTGATGATGACGACGATGATTTCCCTCTCCGGGAGGGAAGTTCCCCCGGCGGAATCGCTCCGCCAGAGGGCAAAAGTGCTCCTGCCCAAGTTCCGCCTCGAGACGGCGGCGCTTCGTCCCGCAAGTCCTCTCCTTATTTTTTCTAGGTCAAAATGACTTATATATCAGAAGAGGGGCACCGGAGGTGGCCCTAGGTGGGCACAACCCACCAGGGCGCGCCTGGGCTCCCTGGCGCGCCCAGGTGGGTTGTGCCCACCTGGTGGGCCCCCTCTGGTACTTATTGGCTCCAATAATTCTTATATATTCCATAAAAATTCCTCGTGAAGTTTCAGCTCATTTGGAGTTGTGCAGAATAGGTAGCCCAACGTAGCTTTTTCAGGTCCAGATTTCCAGCTGCCGGAATTCTCCCTCTTTGTGTGAACCTTGCATATTATGAGAGAAAAGGCATTAGAATTACTCCAAAAAGCATTATTATGCATAAAAACATCATAAATAACAGTAGGAAAACATGATGCAAAATGGACGTATCACCATCCGAAGAGGAATTTAGGCGGTGAGGCTGACAGCTGGAACCACCAGCTACATCTTTGAACACAAGGAAGTGCCTCCTTATTACTCACAAAATAAAAATTATTCCTCCCCTGATAGCTGGGACCAAATAGTTATATCTTCGCACGCAAGGAAATGCATCCTTATCCTCCCTGATAGCTGGGACCCACCCGGTCGAAGCATACGTAGTGTTGCTTGTCTGGTCGTGAACATGTACGTACATACTAGTCGAACGGTCTCTCTGCAACGATAAACCACGGCCGAGTAAGTAGCAGCACGTGTCATTATAGAGCCCCTGATGTAGTAGTTCAGGCAGTCCCGTCTAAACCGTGTACACGTACGTACAACCACATGCCAAAAACTACGGCCACGTACGTGATAGGGAACGTTGCATGAAAATCAATAATTTCCTACGAGCACCCAAGATCCAATCTAGGATATGTATAGCAATGAGAGGGAGTGTGTCTACATACCCTTGTAGATCGAAAGCGTTACCGTCGTAACGCGGTTGATGTAGTCGTACTCTTCACAATCCAATCCGATCTAGTGTCGAACGGACGGCACCTCCGAGTTTAGTATATGTATGGCTCGGAGGCATCCTCCTTCTTGATCCAGCAAGTGAGGGAGAGTAGGTAGATGAGATCTTAACCAACACAATGGCGTGGTGGTGGTGATGGCAGCGGAATTCTGGCAGGGCTTCGCCAAGCGCTGTCAGAACATGGAGGAGGAGTAACAGAAGGGAGACGGGGCAAGCGCGGAAGGGTTGGATGCCCCCAACACCTCCCAACCTTTATATAGGCATGGAGGGGGCTAGTGGGTTGCCCTCCAAGCCCCAAGGGTTGTTGGTCAACGGGGGGGGGGGGGGGAGTCCCTCCATTCCTTCCCCACCGATCTCTACCCCCCCTTTTTAGGGATCCTGATCTTATCCCTTCGAGATATGATACTATTCCTTTTAAGGGGGGATCTTGGTGTGCCTAGACTAGGGATGTGGGGCCTTTCTCCACTACCCACGTTCATGTGGGTCCCACCATACAGGTGGGCCCCACTCTGAAACCTTCTAGAACCTTCCCGGTACAGTACCGAAAAAAACACGAACATTTTCTGGAACCCTGACAACACCTTTCCATATATGAATCTTTACCTCCGGACCATTCCAGAGCTCCTCGTGATGTCCTGGATCCCATCTAGGACTCCGAACAACCTTCGGACTTTCCACTATTAATATCTCAATACTACCCTAGCACTACTGAATGTTAAGAGTGCGACCCTACGGGTTCGGGAACATACAAACATGACCAAGACTCCTCTTTGGTCAATAACTAATAGCGGGACCTGGATGCTCATATTGATTCCTACATATTCAACAAATATATTTATCAGTTGAACCATGATGTTAAGGATTCAGTCAATCCCGTATGCAATTCCCTTTGTCTGGCGATATGTTACTTGCCCGAGATTCGATCGTCGGTATCTCCATACCTAGTTCAATCTCGTTACCGGCAAGTCTCTTTACTCGTTCCGTAATATAAGATCCTGTGACTAAACTCATTAGTCACATGCTTGCAAGCTTCTTGTGATGTTGTATTACCGAGAGGGCCCAGAGATATCTCTCTGTCACATGGAGCGACAAATCCCAGTCTCGATCTGTGCCAACCCAACAAACACCTTCGGAGATACCTGTAGAGCACCTTTATGATCACCCAGTTACGAAGTGACATTTGGATACACACTAAGTATTCCTCCGGTGTCAGGGAGTTGCACAATCTCATGGTCTAAGGAATAGATACTTGACATGAAGAAAGCTGTAGCAAATAACTAAGCGATACGATATTTTGCTAAGCTTACGGTTGGGTCTCGTCCATCACATCATTCTCCTAATGATGTGATCCCGTTATCAAATGACAACTCATGTCCATGGTTAGGAAACTTTAACCATCTTTTATCAACGAGCTAGTCTAGTAGAGGCTTACTAGGGACACAGTGTAGTTTATGTATTCACACATGTATTTAAGTTTCCTATCAATACAATTCTAGCATGAGTTAATAAAGATTTATCATGAACGGGAAATATGATAATGACCATTGTATTATTGCCTCTAGGGCATATTTCCAATAGTCTCCCACTTGCACTAGAGTCAGTAGTCTAGTTCACATCGCTATGTGATTAACACCCAATGAGTTCTGCGATTTGATCATGTTTTGTTTGTGAGAGGTTTTAGTCAACGGGTCTGCCAGATTCAGATCCGTATGTACTTTGCAAATCTCTATGTCTACAATGCTCTATATGGAGCTACTCTAGCTAACTGCTCCTACATTCAGTACGTATTCGAATTGAGACTCAGAGTCATCCAGATCGGTGTCAAAGCTTGCATCGACGAAACACTTTACGACGAACTCTTTATCACCTCCATAAATGAAAAACATTTCCTTAGTCCTCTTTTGGTACCTAAGGATAAATTTTTACCGTTGTCCAGTGATCCACTCCTGGATCACTCTTGTACCCCCTTGCTAGACTCATGGCAAGGCACACATCAGGTATGGTACACAACATGTCATACATTATAGAGCCTATGGCTGAGGCATAGGGGACGACCTTCATCCTTTCCCTTTCTTCTGCCATGGTCGAGCTTTGAGTCTTACTCAACTTCACACCTTACAACTCAGGCAAGAACTCCTTCTTTGACTGATCCATTTTGAACTCCTTCAAAATCTTGTCTAGGTATGCTCTACGTGAAAGTCTTATCAGGCGTCTTGATCTATCTCTATAGATCTTGATGCCCAATATGTAAGCAACTTTACCCAGGTCTTACTTTGAAAAACTCCTTTCAAACAATCCTTTATGCTTTCCAAAACTTCTACATCATTCCCAATCAACAATATGTTATCCACATATACTTATTAGAAATGCTATAGAGCTCCCACTCAGTTTCTTGTAAATACAAGTTTCTTCATAAACTTCGTATAAACCCAAAAAACTTTGATCACTTCATCAAAGCGTATATTCCAATTCCGAGATGCCTGCAACAGTCCATAGATGGATTGCTGGAGCTTGCATACCTTTTTAGCATCCTTAGGATCCATAAAACCTTTGGGCTACATCATATACAACCCTTCCTTAAGGAAAGCAGTTTTCACATCCATCTGCGATATTTCATTAATCAAAATTGCAGCAATTTCTAACATAATTCTAACAGACTTAAGCATAGCTATGGGTGAGAAAGTCTCATTGTATTCAACTCCTTGAACTTGCCGAAAACCCTTTGCGGCGAGTCGAGCTTTATAAACAGTGACATTACCATCAACGTCTATCTTCTTCTTAAAGATCCATTTGTTCTCGATGGCTTGCCGATCATCGGGTAATTCTACCAAAGTCCACACTTGGTTCTCATACATGGATCCTATCTCGGATTTCATGGCCTCTAGCCATTTGTCAGAATCTGGGCTCATCATCACTTCCTCATAGTTCATAGGCTCATCATTGTCTAACAACATGACTTCCATGACCGGATTACTGTACCACTCAGGGCAGTATGTGTCCTTGTCGAACTACGAGGTTCGGTAGTGACTTGATTCGAAGTTTCATGATCATCATCATTAGCTTCCTCTTTAATTAGTGTACGCATCACAGGAACACCTTTCTGCGATGCTCTACTTTCCAATTCAAGTGAAGGTTCGATAACCTCATCAAGTTCTACCTTTCTCCCACACACTTCTTTTGAGAGAAAACTGCTTCTCTGGAAAGGATCCATTCTCGACAACAAAGACTTGCCTTCAGAACTATGATATAAGGTATTCTATGAAGACGCACTTCTTCGCTTTGGGTTTGAGCTTATCAGGCGTAAGTGTCGCATCCCCAAACTATAAGAAATGACAACATAGGTTTCTTACCAAACCATAGTTCATACGGTGTCATCTCAATGGATTTAGATGGTGCCCTATTTAAAGTGAATGTAATTGTCTCTAATGCATAACCCCAAAACTATGGTGGCAAATCGATAAGAGACATCATAGAATGCACCATATCCAATAGAGTACGACTATGACGCTCAGACACACCATTACACTGTGGTGTTCCAGGTGGCGTGAGTTGTGAAACAATTTTCACATTGTCTTAAAGACATACCAAACTCGTAAATCAGATATTCACCTCTACGATCATATCATAGAATTTTTATCTTCTTTTCATGATGATCTTCAACTTCACTTTGAAATTGCTTGAACTTTAAAAAAAAATCAGACTTGTGTTTCATCAAGTAAATTTACCCGTATCGACTCAAATCATCTGTGAAGGTAAGATAATAACGATATCCATCGTGTGCTTCAACACTCATCGGACCACATACATCGGTATGTATTATTTCAAACAAGTCACTTGCCCGCTTTGTTCCAGAAAATGGGGTTTTAGTCATCTTGCCCATGAGGCATGGTTCACATGTTTCAAATGATTCATAATCAAGTGATTCGAAAAGTCCATCAACATGGAGTTTCTTCATGCGCTTTATACCAATATGACCTAAGCGGCAGTGCCACACATATGTGGTACTATCATCATTAACTTTGCATCTTTTGGCATCAGTAATATGAACATGTGTATTACTACGATCGAGATTCAACAAGAATAAACAATTCATATTAGGTGCATGACCATAAAAGATATTATCCATATAAATAGAACAACCATTATTCTTTGACTTAAATGAATAACCGTCTAGCAATAAACAAGATCCAGATATAATGTTCATGCTTAACGCAGGCACCAAATAACAATTATTTAGGTTTAAAACTAGTCTCGAAGGTAGATGTAGAGGGAGCGCGCCGACGGTGATCACATCAACCTTTGAACCATTCCCGGCACGCATCGTCACCTCGTCCTTAGCTAGCCTCTATTTACTCCGTAGCTTCTGTTTCGAGGTAAATAAGAGCAACCGAACCAGTATCAAATACCCAGGTGCTACTACACATCAATAACATGTATATCAAATATACCTTTGTTGACATTGCCAGCCTTCTTAACTGCCAAGTACTTAGGGCGGTTCTGCTTCCAGTGACCATTCCCCTTGCAATAGAAGCACTTAGTCTCGGGTTTGGGTCCAGCCTTGGGTTTCTTCACAGGAGCGGCAACTGCCTTGCCATTCTTCTTGAAGTTCCCTTTCTTTCCCTTGCCTTTCTTGAAACTAGTGGTCTTCTTAACCATCGACACTTGATGCTCTTTCTTTTGATTTCTACCTTCGCAGCCTTAAGCATCGCGAAGAGCTCAGGGATCTCCATCCTTTGCATATTATAGTTCATCACAAAGCCCTTGTAGCTTGGTGGCAGTGATTGGAGAACTCTATCAATTGCCACTTCATCCAGAAGATTAACTTCCAACTGATTCAAGTGGTTGTGTTACCCAGACATTTTCTATACGTGCTCACTAACGGAGCTGTTCTCCTGCATCTTACAGCTAAAGAACTTGTCGGAGGTGTCATACCTCTCAACCCGGGCGTGAACCTGAAATGCCAATTTCAGCTCCTGGAACATCTCATATGCTCTGTGGTGCTCAAAACGTCTTTGGAGCCCCGGTTCTAAGCCGTAAAGCATGGTGCACTGAACTATCGTGTAGTCATCACTTCTAGTCTGCCAGACGTTCATAGCGTCTAATTTTTTGAGAGCGGGTGGTTCACCTAGCGGCGCATCTAGGACATAAGCTTTCTGTGCAGCAGTGAGGATAATCCTCAAATTATGGACCCAGTCCGCATAGTTGCTGCTGGTATCTTTCAACTTTTCTTTCTCTAGGAACGCATTAAAATTCAGGGGAGCTACAGTGCGAGTCATTGATCTACAACATAATTTTCGAAGACATTTAGACTATCTTCATGATAGTTGGTTAAATTAATCATATTACTAATGAACTCCCACTTAAATCAACATCCCTCAAGTTGTCTAAGTGTTACATGATCCAAATCAACTACCCATGTCCGATCATCACGTGAGATGGGGTCATCATCAATGGTGAACATCTCCATGTTGATCATATCTACTATATGACTCATGTTCGACCTTTCGGTCCACCGTGTTTCGATGCCATATCTGTACATGCTAGGCTAGTCAAGTTTAACCCAAGTATTCCGCATGTGTAAAAACTGGCTTACACCCGTTGTATGTGAACGTAGAGTCTATCACACCCGATCATCACGAGGTGCTTTGAAATGATGAACTTTTGCAACAATGCATACTTAGGGAGAACACTTTTATCTTGAAATTAAGTGAACGGATCGTCTTATAATGCTACCGTCGTCCTAAGAAAAATAAGATGCATAAAAAGATAAACATCACATGCAATCAATATATGTGACATGATATGACCATTATCATCTTGTGCTTTTGATCTCCATCTCCAAAGCACCGGCATGATCCCCATCGTCACTGGCATGACACCATTATCTCCATCATCATGATCTCCATCATCGTGTCGTCATGTGGTTGTCTCATGAATTATTGCTTCTACAACTATTACTAACGCACATCGATAAAGTAAAGCAATTACATGGCGTTAAATCATTGACACACAGGTCATACAATAAATTAAAGACAACCCTATGGCTCCTGCCGGTTGCCGTACTCATCGACATGCAAGTCGTGAACATATTACAAAACATGATCATCTCATACATCAACATATATCACATCACGTTTTGGCATACCACATCATAACATGCGCTGCAAAAACAAGTTAGACGTCCTCTTCTTTGTTGTTGCAATTTTTACGCGGTTGCTAGGGCAAACTATAAGAACCGTTCTTATCTACGCAAAACCACAATGGTGATATACAAGTTGCCTTTTAACCTTCTACAAGGACCGCCCTCATCAAATCAGATTCAACTAAAGTGGGAGAGACAGACACCCGCAAAGCCACTTTTATGCAATACAAGTTGCATGTCAAACAGTGGAACTGATCTCATGTGCTTGGACATGTAAGGTTGGTCCGAGCCGCTTCATCCCACGATACGGCCGAATCCAAATAAGACAAGGGAAGTAAGCAATCTGAACATCAACGCCCACAACTTCTTTGTGTTCTACTCGTGCATATACATCTACGCATATACCTAGCTCATGATGCCACTGATAGGGAACGTTGCATGAAAATCAAAAATTTCCTATGAACACCCAAGATCCAATCTAGGAGATGTATAGCAATGAGAGGGGAGTGTGTCTACATACCCTTGTAGACCGAAAGTGTTAGCATCGTAACGCGGTTGATGTAGTCGTACTCTTCACGATCCAATCCGATCTAGTGTTGAACGGACGACATCGCCGAGTTTAGCACATGTATGGCTCGGCAGCGTCCTCTCCTTCTTGATCCAGCAAGCGATGGAGAGGAGGTAGATGAGATCTGAACCAACACGATGGCATGGTGGTGGTGATGGCAGCGGAATTCCGGCAGGGCTTCGCCAAGCGCCGACAGAACATGGAAGAGGAGTAACGGAAGGGAGACACGGCAAGCGCGGAAGGGTTGGCTGCCCCCAACGCCTCCCCACCTTTATATAGGCGTGGAGGGGGCTGGTGGGTTACCCTCCAAGCCCTTAGGGTCGTTGGTCAAGGGGGGAGGAAGGAAATCCCTCCTTCCCTTCCCCACCGATCTCTATCCCCTTTTTAGGGATCCTGATCTTATCCCTTCGAGATATGATATTATTCCTTTTAAGGGGGGATCTTGGTGCACCTAGACTAGGGGTGTGAGGCCTTTCCCAACTAACCACGTTCATGTGGGTCCAACCATGCAGGTGGGCCCCACTTCGGAACCTTCTAGAACCTTCTCGGTACAATTACCGAAAAAAACATGAACATTTCTGGAACTTGACAACAACTTTCCATATATGAATCTTTACCTCCTCGTGACGTCCCAGATCCCATCCGGGACTCCGAACAACCTTTGTACTTTCCACTATTAATATCTCAATACTACCCTAGCGCTACTGAACGTTAAGTGTTCGACCCTATGAGTTCGGGAACATGCAGACATGACCAAGAATCCTCTCCAATCAATAACCAATAGCAGGACCTAGATGCTGATACATCTCCGTCGTATCTATAATTTTTGATTGTTTCATGCCAATATTATACAACTTTCACATACTTTTGGCAACATTTTATATGATTTATTGGACTAACCTATTAATCTAGTGCCCAGTGCCAGTTCCTGTTTGTTGCATGTTTTCTGTTTCGTAGAATATCCATATCAAATGAAGTCCAAATGCGATAAAAATTTACGGAGAATTATTTTGGAATATTTATATTTTTTGGGAGGCGGAATCAACACTAGCAGAGGCCCACGGCCACCACAACCCACCAGGGCACGCCGGGCACCCCCTGGCACGCCTAGGTGTCTTGTGACCTCCCCGTAAGTCGGTTGGGGCCCTTCTTCGGGCGAAAGAAAGATAATTTATGGAAAAAAATCGTGTAAAAATTTCAGCACAATCGGAATTACGGATATCCAGGAATTTAAGAAACGGTGAAGGACCAGAAAACAGGAACGTGAAACAGAAGAGAACAGAGCGACAGATCCAATCTCGGAGGGGCTCTCGCCCCTCCGCCACCATGGAGGCCATGGACCAGAGGGGGAAACCTCCTCCCATCTAGGGGGGAGGCCAAGCAAGAAGAAGAAGGAGGGGGGCTCTCTCCCCCTCTCTCCCGATGGCGCCGGAACGCCGCCGGGGCAATCATCGTGTGACGGCGATCTACTCCAACAACTCAGTCATCTTCACCAACAACTCCATCACCTTCCCCCATCTATATTCAGTGGTCCACTCTCCCACAACCCGCTGTACCCTCTACTTGAACATGGTGCTTTATGTTTCATACCATTATCCAAGGATATGTTGCCATCCTATGATGTCTGAGTAGATTTTTGTTGTCCTATCAGTAATTGGTGAATTGCTATGGTTGGTTTAATTTGCTTGTGGTTATGTTGCTGTCCTCTGGTGCCCATCATATGAGCACGTGTGTAGATCACGCCATAGGGTTAGTTGTATGTTGATAGGACTATGCATTGGAGGTCAAGGGTGACCGCAGCTTCAGCCTAAACATATAAATTGATACGTACAGGATTGAAGGGGGGCCAATATATATCTTAATGCTATGGTTGGGTGTTTTACCTTAATGAACGTTAGTAGTTGCAGATGCTTGCTAATAGTTCCAAGCATAAGTGCATATAATTCCAAGTAAGGTACGACATGCTAGCAGTGGCCTCTCCCACATAAAAACTTGCTATCGGTCTAGCAACGTAGTCAATTGCTAAGGGACAATTTTGCAAATCCTACCAGCACTAATCCACACTCGTTTTACTAAACTTAATTGTTTCTTTATCTAAACAACACCTAACTTTTATTTTCACGTTCTTTATTATCTTGCAAACCTATCCATACCTACAAAGTACTTCTAGTTTTATTCTTGTTCTAGGTAAAGCAAACGTTAAGTGTGCGTAGAGTTGTATCGGTGGTCAATAGAACTTGAGGGAATATTTGTTCTGCCTTTAGCTCCTCGTTGGGTTTGACACTCTTATTTATCGAAAAGGGCTACAAATGATCCCCTATACTTGTGGGTTATCAAGACCTTTTTCTGGCGTCGTTGCCGGGGAGCAATAGCGTGGGGTGAATATTCTTGTGTGTGCTTGTTTGCTTTATCACTAAGTAATTTTTATTTTGTGCTCTTGTTTTCTATCTTTAGTTATGGGTAGGAAACGCAAAATACCAAAAAAATTAGTTGTACCGACTAAACCAATGGTTGAAGAACCACCCAAAATCTATCATACTACTGAAGCTTTCTACTTGGATCATCTTTGATTCCTATGTGCTCGTGCTGAAACCCCAACTAGCTTAGTTGACGGAAAATCATTAAATGAGCATGCTTGTTTTGTGTGACACCGCTTATCTCAAAAAGGGAAACTTTTATGGCATCATATTAATAGTTTGTATTGCTATGCTTTGAATTTATGCGAAATACACGATTTTGCTTGTTGTTCTGAAGATCCTAAAAAAACACCTTCCCTTCCAATGTGAGTTTAAGGATAATGGAATTTTATCTTCTTATGCTAAGGGTGTTTATAATTACTATGATATTGAACAAATTGAAGAATTCATTGCTTTTAAAGGTGCTTATGAAATTGCTTCTTTGATTGAAAAGTATGATGCTACTCTTTACAAATCTGAAAATTTTGCCATACTTAAATATTGGTATGAAAATTATTCTTCTAATGCTTATATTAAAGCATATATTGAGGACTTCTCCGCTGTCCAAGAAGAGACTAATATTTTGCAAGAGTCTATGGAAGAAGAAATTGATGAAACTGTGAGCTCATTGGATGAAAAAGATGACGAGGAGAGCGAAGAACAAAAGGAGGAAGAGCGGATTGGCTACCCGTGCCCACCTTCTAATGAGAGTAACTCTCCAACTCATACATTGTTTAATGTCCCTTTGTTCTTACCAAAGGATGAATGCTATGATAATTGCTATGATCCCATTGATTCTTTTGAAATATCCCTTTTTGATGAAATTGATGTTTGCTATACTTGGGGCCAAGATGCCAATATGAATTATGCTTATGGAGATGAATTTGATATAGTTCCTTATGTTAAGAATGAAATTGTTGCTATTGCACCCACACATGATAGTCCTATTATCTTTTTGAATTCTCCAAACTACACTATATCGGAGAAGTTTGCACTTATTAAGGATTACATTGATGGGTTGCCTTTTACCGTTGCTGTCGGGGTACACAAATAGGGGTGTATGTTTCCCCTGACTTGTGCACGGATAGTAAGCCTCCGTCCCAGCACCACCAAGCATCCAAGACAAGGACCAAGCCAGAGAGAGAGAGCTCTTTGAGAAATCAAAGGGCGGATCAAGAAGACCAAGACAAGCCAAGACAGCGAGATATCACCAAGGGAAGGCCTACCTTGCCGGGCAGGCGAGCCCGGTCGGGTCGAGGCCGCCCCAAGGACGAAACCAATCTCTCCCCAGCAGGTTTACCGAGGCCGCTGGCGGCTTACGTTCCCCGCCAAGACTCCACCGCTCCACCGCATCTCAACGCAAGTCATCCATCGGTGCGGTGTCGAGCGCCCAGATAACTAAGTGGCTGTCATTTGGCACGTGGCAGCCATTTGGAAGGAAGATCACCTCCATACGACACCCGTCCAGAGGCGTGTCAAGCAAACAGGTGGAAGATGACTAAAGCGGCTCGGCAGGCCTGTCGGGCCGCATCCATAGCACGACACATGGCAGTGCATTTAATGCACTTTGTCCTAACTGCCAGAGTTAGGTACGATAGCACTGTTAGCTATCTAATCACTGGATAATGACCGTTTTGCCATTGTGGTAACCCCTTAAACTATAAAAGGAGGACCGTGGCAACCTTAGAAAGGATTCGGATTCGGACCCTCGTGTACTCATACGCGCGTAGCTGCTCTCCCCAAGGCGACCTTGCCGGGCTTGAGCGCCGCGCGTTCTTCACGATCCCTCCATCAATCCAACAAAGCAGGAGTAGGGTTTTATGCTTCTCAGCGGCCTAAACCTGGGTAAAAACCACCAGCATCACCACTGCCGTGCTGTCCCATGGCCTCCGCTCTTTGTGCAATGCGTCCTCCCCCCTGCCGAACCACAAAGGGGCCGATGGCCCCATAGGAGGCCGTGTTCAACCACGACATCTTTGGCGCACCAGGTAGGGGGAGCACTTGTGCGAACCTGAGGTTATGATCAACGCGTCAAGCTACACCAACATCGGCACCGACGCTCACATCGTCGGAGATTCCTGAGGAAAGAGGCGACGCCACTCCCTCGTTCCGCCTTGCCCGGGCCCTGTCACCCGCGCAGAAACGGGAGGTGGTGGCGGTGCGATGGACCCGAGCCACTCAGGTGGTGTGGCCACCACACTGCCCCTAACAAAAGGAGAAAAGCGAGGCACGCGGTGATGCTGTCCTCCTGGTGGGTTCCCGCCAAGCATGCCTGATGACTGAGAGAATCACTAAGTCAAGCAGAAAGCATGGTATGTGGCCTCCTCCTCCTCCACTTTTGCTCATCAACGATCGAAGCCGCGCATGGTGTGGAATCTACAACGTCGATAAGCCCACGCAGAACTCGGTCCAGCATTTACCCCGCCGAGGGAAAATCCTAAGTGAAGCGTTGGTGCAAATCCATTGATTGACTCCCCGGCAAGCGCGCTCCAACAGGGCTGTCCGCGCCAGCATGACCTTTATGCCCGTGGCCGTGATGTCGTCAACAGCAAAGGGAAGAGGAGAGAGGAACCGACCATTCCTTTTTCGTCATGCATCATCGCCTGCAGGCGTTTGATTATCCCCTCCGGCCCTTGCCGGGGGCGGACATGCAACTAAACTGCCAAGTTCCCCTCTTGCGCATGTGTTTTTTTGTTGATTCTACAGACTTGAGGCGGGTACG
Organism: Thinopyrum elongatum; assembly: GCA_011799875.1. NCBI lineage: Eukaryota > Viridiplantae > Streptophyta > Magnoliopsida > Poales > Poaceae > Thinopyrum > Thinopyrum elongatum. The sequence continues at coordinate 273,522,973 of CM022303.1, read as the reverse complement.
CAAATCCCATCTCCTCGAGATATGCGGACATGATGAACGATCGTGGTTAAGGAAGGAGGGAAGTGTGAACGAAAGCTAAGTCCATGTATTCGCAGGTTCTTTCTCTCCAGAGTTCACATTTGCTTATCCCTCGGATAGCTAGGGTGTTTCGTATGGAGAAATCTTTCGTGTGATGGCACCTTGCTGGATTTGTCTGCGCCCCCGCTCTATTTTGAGCCTGCTCAATAGAATGGGTGGCTGCGTCAAAGACTCCTAAGGAAAAACCTGCCGGGGCATGTCCTCGCCAGCTGAATGCTAAGGAGCCGCTCCTCACAGCAATCGCGGCAGCATGCTACTGGCGGGCACCCAAAACGCGCAAAAAGAAGCTAACCATACGAACGTCCATGGGTGAAACACAAGAGGGATATCATGCGCTTAACCTTAATTAAACATCAGTTCGACAAAGAGCAAAAGCAAAAATAGTATGGGGCCTAAACACGAGACATGCATTATGTTTTTGTTACAGGGCACCACGACAACAAGAATGGTTCACGGCTGTGCCTGGCGGTCTTCTGGGACCCTGGGGGCGGAAAGAACCTTGTCGGCGAAGGGACCAGCCTTCTCCTCGGCAGCAGAAACATCAGTGCCCGCCGGCAGCCTCCTGAAGCCATCGGCAAGGTTGAGGTCCGGGTGGCGGAAGGCGAGATTGCTCAAGACCATGAAGAGGGTGTCACGGGCGAGCTTTCAGGACTCGTGGACAAAGCATGCGTCCCTCTCATCCTCATACATCTTCAACCCTTCAATCAACCCTTCGAAGAAGAGCGACAACTTGACACTAGGAACCTCATGTTAGCCCACAGAGAAAGCCTAGCTCTTCATCTTCATTGTCGCGATCTGGGCAGAGAGGCGCTCGGCGATATTCACCAAATTCTTGATCCAGAGGTCGCGCTGCCCAACTTGGATCGCCAGCTTGTCCTCTGCATCTTTTCAGTGGAGTCTTGCGTTGTCCAGGTCCTTCGTCAACTGCCTCTCGCGGGCGTCAGCGGACTCAATCTTGCTTTACAGAGTACTAAGCCGTGCCTTCATATCAATGATGGAGCCATTGGCAGTGTTAAGGTCCTGGCTCTTGGATGAAAGCTGCGATCGCACCTCTTTCAGAAGGATTTCCACCTTCTACGCTTCCTCCTTGAGGGTCGCAGCTTCCTTAGCACTCCCGGCAAGCTCCTCTGTCAGTTTGACCACCTATTGGTCAAGATCAGCTTTGGCAGTGGATGCAGCAGCAAGATCATCAGCAATCTTCTTCAGTTGGGCGACAGAATCAAGGGCGAACATGTCGAGGGCCGCTGCTTGTCCTCCAGATCCTTGGTACGCTGCTGGACGAGGGCTTCCAGTTCTTTGTCCTTGCTGTGGAGAGCGGCCTCAAGGTTCTCTTCCCGGGAAGAGATGTCCTTCTCTTTGGCGTTAAGAAGTGCTGTGTGCTCCGCCAAACGAGCTTCCGGGCGGCAACGTCCTCCTTGGCCATAGTGATCACCTCCTGTTGCCGCAGAAGGGTTTGGAACTGCTTACCGTGCCACTCACGTAACTTATTGCCCTTATCCCTTAGCTTCTGATCCATGAGGCTGGCGGAGTTGCGTTGCTCCTTGAGCGCCTGCCACTTCTAGCTGTACCTGTTTTGCACCTCCTTGATGCATATAGCCATAGACTCTAGGAAGGACAGGTCCAAGACTGCGCTGACTGAGTCATCAGCCTCTTCAGCTCGCTGGGACAACGGTGCCATGATGCGCTGGATCTCTTCATCAAGGTCAGCGCTTACTGCCGCGGATGAGCCGGGGGCTCCAAGTCTAGGTTGAGCAAGGACTATCGCCAGACCACTAGAAGATGGCTGCAGGGCCGCGATCGGGGTGCCAAATTGGGGAGGAGGGCTCATGGTCTGAAGGGGAACCTTCTCTTCAACCACTACCTCCAGCCCTGGTGCACTGCCGGGGGCCTTCTCTGGGACCTCTTGGATATCCCCGGCAGTGTGTTCCCGGCCCTCCGTGGCAGCGATCTTGGCGGCCTCTTCAGCGGCGTCCTTGCCGATGCTGGCCACCTCCTCTAGCAGCTCTAGTTCCTCGGCCACCGGGACTATAAGCAAGATCAGTAGGCAATGACAAGAAAATAATATGCGTCAGAAAGCTAGAAACTTGAAGTAAAATAAAACAAGCAATAGAAGGCAAGGAGCAAGCAAACTACCTGGAGATGTCTACCGTGGTAGGGCATCGGTTTCCCCGGTGACACCCGTTGCCGGGACACGACCCTCGCCCCCTTCCTCGGTAGTCACGACGACAGCATGGGCCGATCCTTCCGTGGAGGCCCTTGCCGGGCATTTCTCTGCTTAAGCATCGGGCAGGGTGAGCCCCTCTCGGGGAGCCTCACTCTGGACAAGCTCTCCCTCTCCCTTGGCGGGAGAAGAGACTCACTCTCCCATGCCCTTGCTGGCAGGGAGGGCCTGTCACATACCTTCATGCCGGGGGCTGGGCTGGGGGCTTGGCGCTGGATCGTTCGCACTGTTTCCTGCCAAGCCCGTGCCCTCCGAAGGCCCCGACGAATCCACTTGCTTGAATCATTGGCCGGGTGGGTGAGGGTTTCTTCCTCATCTCTGCCAAAAACAACAAGCAAGATTGGGTTAGCGAACCTACAAGTGCATGATGCCTCAACAAGAAAGGATGACGTTTTCCTTACTCTGAATCAATGAGCATGGAGCCCAGAGCGAACTCCATAGGCGGTGGGGTCGCTCTGCCTCTCTTCAGGGTCGGAGGAGCGGTGCTTCCCGGCAGCTTCAAGCCTTTTGAGGAGGCCGGGGGCTCCAGCGAGGACGAGCCACGTGAGGAGATCGAGCCTGATTAGGAGCTGGGGTCGACCCCTATGATTGCTCGCCGCTTGGTGGGAGGTGTCTTGGCCCCAGAAAGGCGAGAAGAATGGCGGCGCACCATGTCCGGCCCATCGCCCCTAGAGATGGTCTTCTTCTCCCTCTTGGCGACGGGCGCATGGACAGGGGCCGCAGTTCCCCGGCTAGGCCGCCTGCGGGGACGCAGCTCCAAGTCTGGTTCAGGGGCTTATGGGCCTGCTGTGAGCCACTCCTCCTTGGGCTGCTCCACCTCCTCGGCCTCGTCCCCTTCCTGGGCCTCCGCTGCCGCAGCATATAAGGCCTCGATCCCGGCAGGCTCACCCCCAGCAGGATCGCCCTCGGCAGGCTCGTCCCCGGCAACCTCCTCCGTGGCGTGCCCCTCGCTCCTTCCATGAGAAGAGCCCTCATCTTCGGCCTCCTCCTCTTCCTCCTCCTCCACTCTTCTGGGCTTTGCCTTCCCGGCCGCTCGAAGCGCCTTGTCCTCCTCAATCCGCCTCTTGATAAAGTCCGCCTCCACCGTGTAGGTGCGCTTGAACATGTTGCTCTCCACTCTAGATGCCCTTTCCTCCAGACTGGAGACCCACTCCATCTCTGCGTCAAGCTCGGGTAGTTGCCAATCAGCCGGAACCCCGTAAGCGTTGCAATCAGGCATCCACTTCAAAATCTGGTCCCGAGTAGAGTTGATATTCAGCGGGACAACACTTGCCGGCAATTTGAACGGCCCAAGGCTGCCGAACAGCTGTTCGCACAACCAGATGTGGCCGTAAACTAACAAGTTGTTAATAAGGCCTGGATACAGGTGCATCCTGTCCCCAGCGTCTCCATACCGCCAGGCGAACCTATCCCTCTTCTGCAGCGGCGCGATGCGGCGTCGGACGAAATCGGCCCCCACCTGTTCGATGGTTAGCCCGGCAGCTTTAAGACGAGCAATCCTGTTAAGCACCGGGCGAAGCCTGTCGTCGGTAAGGCCCAGTTTCCTCCACTCATTGCCGCCCACGATGCACTCCGTCCGCGCCTGGCAGTACTCTGGAGCATCCTCATCCTGTATCCAGCACCAGTCCGCCCTCCATTCTTCCCATCTGCCTAGCTGCTGACTAGGAAGATAATCCCAAGCGTTCCTCTTTTCCCGGGGGATCCAATTGATGTTCCTCGAGCGGTGCGCCTTGGTTTCAAACCGTGGAATGAAGAGATGCCTGAACAGATCCATGTTGGGGGCGACTCCAACAAAGTTCTCGCACAGATGGGTGAAAATCGCCATGCACGCCATTGCATTTGGCGTGAAATCCAAAAGGTGGAATCCGTACACCACCATCATCGCCTCAAAGAAATCAGAGAAGGGAGGGTTGAGGCCGTAGAGGAAATACACACAGAAAAAGCGGTATGAATTTGGCGGGTCCTCTTTCCCCTCCGCTAAAACCGTGGGCGCGCCCTTCGGGACTTCCCTCCACCACATGTATGCGTACCTCACAACCAGGGTGTTGCTATCCAAGCTCGACGGGAAGAACACTACATCTTCCCGCCACTTCCTGTACAGCTCCGCCGCCTTCTTCTTCCCCTCCACCGTGGTTTCCTTCGAGGTGGTCGGCCGCTACCCCCTTCCGGCGGCCTTCTTCCCCATCCTTCGGGGCCGTAAGGAAGGTAGAAGACTGGATGGGAGATTGAAGGCGAATATGGGCGCGGGAGCGGTCGCTTGGCTTGAGGAGGAAGATGATGGAGGGTGAAACGGATGCGAATGAGCAGTCCCTGTTCGTGTTTCTCTTTTATGAGGAATGAATGTGGGGGTGGCTCTTCGCTGCTTTCTTTCAGAAAGTTACCGTTTTACATTAACTGCTACAGTCCCACGACCCCACGCCCTGCGGTAATTACGCGGAGTGGACGTTGAGTCGACTGGTCATCATGACAAACCGCTGCACGCTCAGCGTTCCTTCGACACGTGTCCGTGCACTGTTTGGGGCCAAACCCAACGTGCCCGGCGACACGTATGGCTCAGGCCCGGGGACTTCTGTCAAGGTACACAAACAGGGGTGTATGTTTCCCCTGACTTGTGCACGGACAGTAAGCCTCCGTCCCGGCACCACCAAGCATCCAAGACAAGGACCAAGCCAGAGAGAGCTCTTTGAGAAATCAAAGGGCGGATCAATAAGACCAAGACAAGCCAAGACATCGAGATATCACCAAGGGAAGGCCTCCCTTGCCGGGCAGGCGAGCCCGGTCGGGTTGAGGCCGCTCCAAGGACAAAACCAGTCTCTCCCCGCCAGGTTTACCGGGGCCGCTGGCGGCTTACATCCCCGCCAAGACTCCACCGCTCCACCGCATCGCATCGCAAGTCATCCATCGGTGCGGTGTCGGGCGCCCAGATAACTAAGTGGCTGTCATTTGGCACGTGGCAGCCATTTAGAAGGAAGACCACCTCCATATGACACCCGTCTAGGGGTGTGTCAAGCAAACTGGTGGAAGATGACTAAAGCGGCGCGACAAGCCTACCGGGCCGCATCCACAGCGCGACACATGGCAGTGCATTTAATGCACTTTATCCTAACTGCCAGAGTTAGGTACGATAGCACTGTTAGCTATCTAATCGCTGGATAATGACCGTTTTGCCATTGTGGTAACCCCTTAACCTATAAAAGGAGGACCATGGCAACCTTAGAAAGGATTCGGATTCGAACTCTCGTGTACTCATACGCGCGTAGCTGCTCTCCCCAAGGCGACCTTGCCGGGCTTGAGCGCCGCGCGTTCTTCACGGTCCCTCCATCAATCCACCAAAGCAGGAGTATGGTTTTATGCTTCTTAGCGGCCTGAACCTGGGTAAAAACCACCAGCGTCACCACTGTCGTGTTGTCCCATGGCCTCCGCTCTTTGTGCAATGCGTCCTCCCCCCTGCCGAACCACAAAGGGGCCGATGGCCCCATAGGTGGCCCTGTTCAACCACGATAGTTGCACATGATTATTTTGATGAATATAATATGCATGTGCTTGCTGCTCCTACTTGCAACTATTATGGGAGAGTAACTACATCTCCGCCTCTCTATGTTTCCAACACGATAGAATTGCAAAAAACTACTTATGCTATGTATTAGCCTTTACTTGATATGCATGAATTGTTCTTATATGACATGCCTATGCATAGGAAGAGAGTTAGACTTCGTCATTGCATGATATATGTTGCTTTGTGCTCACTACTAAATGCCAAATCATTGTTAATTAAAATTGGCTTTGATATACCTTGGGATCCGAGTGGATCCATTACTTGTGCACTTTATGCCTAGCTTAATGGCTTTAAAGTAAGCGCTACCAGGGAGACAACCCAGAAGTTTTAGAGAGTCATTTTATTCTGTTGAGTGCTTTTATAAAGTTTAAAAACAAAAAAATATAGAGGGGAACTTATAACTTCATAAAAAGAAAAGTGAAAGTGAGAGGGACGAGCATTGTCAAAGTAGGAGCTAGCCTTGAACTTTGTTCATGCCCATGGAAACTTAGTGAACCTTAATTACAGAAAATTTTCAACAAAAATAATTATCCCCTTGTACAAATCCATTCTATTATAAAAATAATGTGCCAAGATTTGCCTTTAGGATGATTAGATTGCTTGTTGATATGTGCGGTGTAAAAACAGAAACTTTGGCTGTAGTGCGTGATTTTACATTTTTTACTGGAATGTCAAAAGTTTCTGAAACATTTTGCACAGTATTTCTAAACAAATTGTTTATTTTTTTCCTAATTTTTCAGAATTTTTGGAATTACATAAGTATGGTAGATGTTCAGATTGCTACAGACTGTCCTGTTTAAGACAGATTCTGTTTTTGATGCATTGTTTTGCTTGTTTTGATGAAACTATCGTTTCTATCGGTGGTATAAGACATGAAGAAGTTATAATACAATAGCTACAATGAAAAAACAAAATATGAATGGGTTTGCAACAGTACTTAGAGTAGTGATTTGCATTATTATACTAACGGATCTCACCAGTTTTCTGTTAAGTTTTGTGTGGATGAAGTGATCAAAGATTGAGGAGGTCTCAATATGAGGAGAAGGAGGAGAGGCAAGAGCTCAAGCTTGGGGATGCCCAAGGAACCCCAAGTAAATATTCATGGATACTCAAGCATCTAAGCTTGGGGATGCCCCGGAAGGCATCCCATCTTTCTTCAACAAGTATCGGTATGTTTTCGTTCTCGTTTCGTTCATGTGATATGTGTAAATCTTGGAGCGTCTTTTGTGCTTAGTTTTCATTTTTCTTTTATGCACCATGCTCGTATGAGATAGTCCATTGTTGATTTATAGAATGCTCATTCACTTCACTTATATCTTTTGAGTATGGCTTTATAGAATGCTTCATGTGTTTCACTTATATCATTTGAAGTTTGGATTGCCTGTTTCTCTTCACATAGAAAACTATTATTTGTAGAATGCTCTTTTGCTTCACTTATACTTATTAGCGCATGATCTTTTGTAGAAAGAATTAAACTCTCATGCTTCACTTATATCTATTTAGAGAGTCAACAGGAATTGGTCATTTGCATGGTTAGTCATAAAATCCTACATAAAACTTGTGGATCACGGAATATGATATGTTTGATTCCTTGCAATAGTTTTGCGATATAGAGATGGAATATGTGGGAGGTTGTCCGTGCAATAGACCCTGGGTAAATTGCACGGACTGTGCACAGGCCAGAGACAAGATTACAAGACCAAGATCAGACCAAACATGGAGGTTCACTTCCTTTGAAGGATCCAAGTGCAAGTCAAGAAGGCCAAGGTGAGCCAGAGGAGCTAGGCATCGCTAAGGGAAGGACCTACCTTGCCGGGCAGGCGAGCCTGGCAGGGTTGGGTTTTGTCCCGGAAGCAAGCTCCCAGATCGCCCCGGCAGGCCTGCCGGGACTGGCGGAGGCAAGCCACTCCACCGCTCCACCTCACGGGCGACGCAAGTCATTAATCAAAGCGGTGTCAAGCTCCAAGGTGACTAAGTGGCTGTTTTCTGCCACATTGCAGCCACTTCCTACAACAAACACCTCCATATGACACCCGTCCTGAGACGTGTCAAGCAAGCAGGCATGAAGCTGGCAAAACTGCCCGGTAGGGCCTGCCGGGCGAGCTGTGATGTGACGCTGAGCAGCGCATTTAATGTGCTCTGTCAGCCTGCAGAGTTAGATATGATAGCACTATTAGCTATCTAATCAGTACGCAAAGACTGATTTGCCACTGTGCTGACCCCTTAATCTATAAAAGGAGGCCCATGGCGACCGTAGAAAGGGTTGGACCCTCGCATATCCATTCGCGCGTAGGCACTCTCGCCCCCAGAGCGACCTTGCCGGGCGAGTGTGCTACGTTCACCACCATTATCCACCATCAATCCACCAAAGCAGGAGTAGGGTTTTACGCCTCGCGGCCGCCCGAACCTGGGTAAAGACTACCCGTGTGATCTCTGCCGTGCTGCGTGACGCTTCTACGCTCTTTGTGCAATGTGCCCATCCCCCTGCCGAACCAAAAGGGGCTCATGGCCCCATAGGTGGCCGTGGTTTCCCATGACATCTTTGGCACGCCAGGTAGGGGGAAACACTTGCGCGAAACCGAGAGCGTACGCTGCGCGTCATCTTCATCGACATTTTCGTCGTCGACGGCGTCATTGACTATGGCGCCCAAGAGGAAGCCCGGAGCTGCAAATCACCTGTCTACCTCGAAGGCTCCGCCGCCCGCAACCGCCGACATCACGGGGAACGCGGGGCTCGCGAGGATGTGGATGCTGCGGGGGACGTGGTCGGCGCAGGCGGCACCGTCACCACCTCCCCCACGGCCGAAGCAGGAACGGGAGGTATCGGGGAAGGACACCATCAGCAACATCCCGACGGCCACGCTCCACGAGGTACGGATGGAGGGATCATTCCGCCTGAACCCCTTCTCCTCGCCAACGGGCACAGCCGCAGTGATGATGCTTGTTCTGGGGTGAACCGCAACCCTCTGGCCGCCCCCGCTGTGGGCGTGACCGCAGGGCACGCGCCACCCCCAGGGCGGGCTGACCCAGCTACTGTGCCCAATGGAGCCGCTGGCCCACAGGCGCCTCTGCCGCATCACCATGCCGTCCAAACGGCTGGTTCGCAGCAGCAAGGGTGCGGCGCGGTCGCCACCGGCAATGTCAGGAGCCGAGCGACGCTACGATCTACATTGTCATCACCTATGCCAAGCACTGCCTCAGAGGCCATGGCGCGAGCCCAACTGCTGTTGAGATTTCCACCGCCGGCAGACCAGATGGATGAGTGGCAAGCCACCATCCAAAGTTTGATTGGTTTTGCTGAGGCGGAAGGATCACAGTGAGCCGGACCGCCACGGCCTTCCCAGGCAGCAACGACGGCTCGTGCGGCTAGTTGTGCGGGAGGGGCCACCCTCACGGTGCAATCCCCACCACGGCAAGCCGCCCGGGAGCCGCAAAACCAAGCACCCGATGACGTCTCGATGGCCTCGTCAGACCCTCGAGCGCGTCAAGGCCGACAGCGTGCCCCGGAGGGCAGGCGAAGGGAAGGCGCACGCGTCATCGACGAGCGGCGCCGGGATGACCCCCGCCGGTCCAATGGGTGTGATGGCCCCGATGTTGACGAGCCCGCGCTCGGAGATGGCGGGTGCCTACCTTTCGAGGTTGGGTGCCCTGCCTTCACCTGTGAGTCGCGGCAAGTCCGTTGGCCGTCCACTCACATGTTCAAGCCAGTGATACCCGAGAAGTATGATGGGAGACTAAACCTGGCAGAGTTCTTGAGCATCTACACCATCGCTGTTCAAGCTGCCGGGGGAAGAGATGAGAAGGTGTTCGCCAACTACTTCCCTTTGGCCCTCAAGTCAAATGTGAGGTCTTGGCTGATGCACCTGCCAGAGAACTCCATGTCGACCTGGGCTGACTTGTGCCATGAGTTCATTGGTGCCTTCACGGGCGGCCATCAAGAACAAGGGCGGCCCAGTGACCTGCAGCTTCTCCAGCAGAAAGAGGGAGAAACTCTACGGAAGTACTTGCAGAGATTCAGTCGAGTCCATAGAAATTTCCGAGATATCCACCCAACTGCCGTGATAGCTGCCTTCCAATCCAATGTGCACAACCGCAGGATACGTTCCAAGATGAACGTTCGGTTGCCCAAGACTATGAAGGAGCTCTACACTTTGGTGGACAAATGTGCTCGGGTGGAGGAGGGGAGGAAACTTCCTGGAGAGGAAGATTGCATCGACATCGACTTAGAAGATGACGACGGAACCATCAGTAAGTAGAAGAAGAACAAGAAGCACAACAAGAAGCGCAAGGATAAGACAGTGATGACTATTGAGGGGTCAGGCATGCCTAGTACTGGTAAGAAGGCCAAGGCTAAAGCCCCCGGCAAGGAGGCTACCACATGCGCTGACTGCCGGGAGGCGGCGGCTACCGAGAAAGCTGGGAAAAGTGATGGGCCGTACTGTAAGATTCATCGGACCAAGGGCCATGATCTCCAGGAGTGTCATCAGGTTGAGCAGCTCGTCAAGATATAGAAGGCTGAGTATGAGAAGCACGATAAGGAAAAAGGTCAGAATGGCGCTGGCAGGAAGGGCCGGGGTGGTGAAGCAAATCGCCCCAGCAAGGCTCCTCGGAACCAAGGGAAACCCGCCAAGGGCCGAGAGAAGGAGGATTGCAGTAATGAGAGTGATGGAGGGAATGAAGAGGAAACCAGCGAGCAGGAGTTCCAGAAAGCCACTAACGCCCTGTGCATTGACGGGGGTGCATCTTTGCACTACTCTCACCGCCAACTTAAACAGTGGGCGTGTGAAGTCAATGCCGTGGAGCCAGCGGCAGATTCTTGGAAGCCGCTCAAGTGGTCACGCACCCCATCATCTTTGATGAAGATGACCACCCCGACCGCATTGCTGCGGTAGGGTGCTTGCCGTTGTTGGTCTCACCAACAATTCGCAACCTCACGGTCACAAAGATGCTGGTTGACGGTGGGGCCGTGTTAAATCTGATTTCCCCAAAGGTTATCAGCAAACTCCAGATAGCAGAGGAAGAACTTAAGGCCACATGCACGTTTCAAGGAGTCAATCCCGGCAGGAGCCGTCCTAAGGGAAAGGTTACGTTGCCAGTGACATTCGGAGAAGAGTTGAACTACAGGACTGAGAAAGTTGTGTTTGATGTGGTTGACCTCCCCCTGCCGTACAACGGGATCCTTGGGCGCCCGGCCCTGGCCAAATTCATGGCAGCATCCCACTATGCCTACAACACCTTGAAGATGCCAGGGCCGATGGGCATCATTTCCTCTCCGTCGGACAAGAAAGACGCAATCATTTGCATGGATAAGATGTACCGGGACACGGTCGCGGCAGAGGTCGTGGAAGCCACAGTTCCCGCCAAGGAAAAGCATAGCAGAGGCACTGGCAAGGAATTTGGGAAGCGTACCTCTGTGGAATGTGCCGCTCCCGTTGATGCCACGCTAGAGAGTTCCAACAGCAAGAGATCCAAGGCTGCTCCACCCCAAGTGAAAAAGGTCACGGCAGGGATGGCTGGCGCTAATGGTACTTTCACTATCAGCGCCACCCTTGATGACAAATAGGAAAGCGCGCTCATTGCCTTCCTACGGGCGAATATCAATGTGTTTGCCTGGCAACCATCTGATATCCCCGGTGTTCCCAGGGAGGTAATCGAGCACCACCTTGCTATCTGCCCACATGCCCAGCCCGTCAAGCAGAAGGTTCAGAAGCAGGCCTTGGAGCGGCAACAGTTTATTACCGAGGAAATCAAGAAACTTGAAGCAGCTGGTTTGGTCAGAGGAGTACTGCATCCAACATGGTTAGCAAACCCAATGGTTGTGCGCAAGGCTAATGGAAAATGGAGGCTTTGCATAGATTTCACGGATCTGAACAAGGCATGCCCAAAGGACCCCTTTCCCTTGCCGCGCATCGACCAGATCGTGGATTCTACTTCAGGATGTGAGTTGCTCTCTTTTCTGGATGCATACTCTGGATACCATCAGATTTTTATGTCCAAGGAAGATGAAGAAAATACCTCATTCATCACCCCATGCGGCACATACTGCTTTGTGTGCATGCCTTTCAGGTTGAAGAGTGCCGGGTCCACTTTTGCAAGAGCAGTCCAGATTGGCTTTGAACCACAATTGCACAGGAACATTGAAGCCTATATGGATGATATTGTGGTCAAGACCAAGGACAGATCAACCCTCATCCAGGATTTAGAAGAGACATTTGCTAATCTGCCCAAGATCAATTTGAAACTGAATCCGGAGAAGTGCGTGTTTGGCGTTCCCTCCGGCAAGCTACTTGGTTTCTTTGTGTCCCACTGTGGGATAGAGGCCAACCCTGATAAGATCAAGGCTATTGAGCAGATACAGGCACCAAAGACAATTAAGGATGTGAGGCGTTTGACAGGATGCGTTGCCACGCTTAGCAGATTCATCTCCAAGTCTGCCGAGCGCGCCATCCCGTTCTTCAAGATTTTGAAGAAGGCAGGACCCATGAAGTGGACCCCGGAAGCAGAAGCAGCACTGCAGGATTTGAGGCCAACTTGTCTTCTGTGCCTACTTTGGTCGCACCCAAACCACAAGAGCCATTGCTGCTATATCTGACAGCAACTAATCAAGTGGTTAGTGCGGCCCTAGTAGCACAGCGAGAAGTAGAAGAAGCAGCCACCTCAGCAAGTATCTTGCCCGGGGAAGAGGAAAAGAGCGGCCCGGCAAGGCCAGATACGGATCCGGACAAAGAAGAGCATGGCAGCGGAAACAACCCCAAGGACACGGCAATGAAGAAGGTGGTGCAGCGCCCAGTATACTTTGTCAGCTCCCTGTTGCAGGGGGCTAGATCTAGGTATTCTGGCATGCAAAAATTGATCTTTGGCCTTGTCATGGCCTCAAGGAAACTACGCCACTACTTCCAAGCCCATGAGATCACAGTTGTCACCCGCTTCCCGTTGCAAAGGATACTTCGAAACCCAGAGGCCACTGGCAGGATAGTGGAGTGGGCATTGGAGTTATCCACCTTTGGCCAGAAGTTTGAAAGCACATCAACAATCCAGAGCAGGGCATTGGCAGAGTTTATTGCAGAATGGACGCCAACCCCTGATGAAGAAGTACAGGAAAAAGTTATCCCCGGCAAGGTAGCGCCCCAAGAATGGATCATGTATTTCGATGATGCCTTCTCCCTACAAGGTGCAGGGGCTGGCATGCTTCTCATGGCTCCCACTGGAGGGCACCTGAGGTACGTCATCCAGATGCACTTTCCCCGGGAGGAGGCAACCAAAAATACAGCAGAATATGAAGGGCTTCTTGCCGGGCTCAGGATTGCTACAGAATTGGGAATCGAGAAGCTGATCATTCAAGGAGATTCACAACTGGTGGTGAGACAAGTCAACAAGGATTACCAAAGCCCATTGATGGAGGCATATGTCAAGGAAGTGAGAAGATTGGAGGAGTGCTTTGACGGGTTGCAAACAGAGCACGTACCCCGTGCGGAAAACAGCATAGCTGATCACCTGTCAAAGTGCACTGCGCAGAAGCTTCTTGTGGAACCAGGAACTTTTGCTCTCCATCTTACTCAGCCCTCCGTATCCCCAACAACAATGTCCTGAAAGAGGAGGAAATTGGACTCCAGTAAGCCTCTCCCGGTAGAGCCTTTCGGGGCTCCTGGCAGGGACCCTGCCGGGAACAACTTCCCTTCGATTGCTGGGCTGCACCCTCCTGCCGGGCCACTGGTCCCCGTGGACGAGGGATGCACCCCCATAAATGAGGAGGTGCCGCTAGTCCTCGTTGCCGAGCCTCAGGCTCCAACTTGGGTAAGGCACATAGTCCATTTCCTCCAAACCAGAGAACTTCCCGAAGAGCAAGAAGAAGCTGAAAGAGTAGCCCAGAGGGCCAGTATGTATCAGTTTGTCGATGACACACTATACAGAAGAAGGCCCAATGGTGTGAAATTGAAGTGCATTTGCCGGGAAGAAGGAAAGGAACTGCTGGCGGAGATACACAAAGGCATGTGCGGCTCCCACATTGGATCAAGGGCTTTGGTTGGGAAAGCATTCCGGCAAGGATTCTATTGGCCCACAACCCTCCAAGATGCGGTTGATCTCGTCACCAAGTGTGAAGCCTGTCAGTTCCATTCCAAAAATATCCATCTGCCTGCCCAAGCACTCCAGACAATCGCTTTGTCATGGCCGTTTTCGGTCTAGGGGCTCGATATCCTCGGCCCTTTCCCCCGAGCTGCCGGGGGCTTTGAATTCTTGTTCATTGCAATCGAAAAGTTTACAAAGTGGCCGGAAGTAGATGCCGTGAGAAAGGTGACTGCTCAGTCAGCTATCAAGTTCTTGAAACGATTGGTGTGCCACTTCGGGGTCCCTACCCGAATCATCACCGACAATGGCACCCAGTTCACGAGCCGCGCCTTCATGCAATATGTTCATGCCCTCGGAAGCAAGATCTCATTTGCCTCTGTCGCACATTCCAAAAGCAATGGACAAGATGAGAGGGCGAACGCTGAAGTGTTGCGAGGACTCAAGACGAGAATGTTTGATAAGCTGCGGAAGCACGGCATGCAGTGGATCAATGAGCTGCCGGTGGTTCTTTGGTCCCTCAGAACAACACCAAACTGAGCTACCGGGCAGACTCCCTTCTCCCTAGTCTATGGGGCAGAAGCAGTTATCTCCACGGAACTCATTTACGGGTCACCTCGAGTGCTTGCCTGCGATGAAGTAGCGCAGGAACAGCACATGCGTGACGACACCGTGCTTCTCGAGGAGAACCGTCTCCGGGCTGCTACGCGTGCTGCACGCTATCAGCAAGTCCTGCGTCGCTATCATAGCCACAGGGTTCATGCTCGGTGTTTTGAGGAAGGCAACCTTGTCCTTAGGCGCGTTTAGTCCGCCAAGGGTAGAAACAAGCTGTTGCCAAAGTGGGAAGGCCCTTACCGGGTAGTACGAGTCACCAGACCTGGCGCAGTCCGTCTGGAGACCGGAGATGGCATTCAATTGCAAAACTCATAGAATATTGAGCATCTCCGCAAGTTCTACACATAAGGCGCAGCTGTCGGGCCCTGCCTAGTAGCCACCCTTTTGTACAGGCCTTGCCTCAGCTGCATGTAACCCCTTGTACAAAGCCAGGTGTAGACCCTGAGCAACAGAGAAATAAATGAAGCGCTGGGGGCCCCCGACAAGTTGCATGCATGCATAAGCATTGCATGATTCATATAGATAGGTTGCATGATCATGTAGATAGATTGCATCTGGCATCATCTTCATTTGCATAAACTGCAGGCTCCTGCCGTGGACTTAGTCCTGGGAAGAGGATGCGAAGACAAGCCAGCACTGCGGTCTCCGGCAAGCCAAACAGATAAGTTCCATCTCTTATCCATACATGTTCCGTGAGTAGGACTTGTGCATATGAAAACCTCGCCGCCTCAGAAACAAAGGTGCTCCCATCTACTGACACGAACGCTGCTTCGGTCAGGATGGTCGTAGTGGCCTTTGGCTGAAAGGGGTTGTAGGGGGGCTGGTCTCTCCCAATGGGTTCTGCGCCCGGCAGGCTCAGCCTCACGGCAACAGTCCTATGGGGTGCCGGCAAGGTAGCTTACCAGGATCTACTTGTTTACGTGAAAATATGGAGGCGTTTCACCTCTGCATGGATATCATACATGCACAAGTGCCCGGCAAAGCTTATCTTTTTCATTAATATGATGATCAACAAGTACAAATCTCATGGAACATAAACATGGATACAAGAGATTACATTATTTGAACTAAAATTTGGCAAGTGCCTACAGATTTAAGATTGAAAAAATATAAGTGCCCCGTAATGCTCTTTCTTGTCCCTCTCCTCCTAGGCACGGCGGTAGAAGGCGAAGAGGGCAAGAGGAGTGCCTGGGCAGAAGCTCAGCCTGACCCTGTCGGGCTACGGGAGAGGTTGCCCGGCGGGGGCGGGAGGGCGTGAACAAAGACGATGATGGAGAGCATGGCGGAGGCGACCCATCGACCGCCACCACCGGAGTACCACCACGCCCTTGCCCCCTCACCATGGCAAGCAAGGGAAGCTTTGAGGAAAGTGAGAAGGATGGTGTGTGAGCAAACGCACTACTCCTACCCCCCCCCCTTTCATTGGAGAACAAGGCAGGGGGTCTGGCCTCTCGCCCAACTGGCGACCGCCCTGCTCCTCCAATGCGGTTCCCCTGCACCTCCAACAGCTTGGGGAATCAGAGCCGCCGCTCTACACCACTCAGCGACGCCTGGCTTTCTGCCATGGCGCCCGTTCCCGCGCCCTCCGCGTCCACCACCTACCCTACGCTATGCATGCAGTACACGTGGCGGAGGCGCCCCGGGGCAGGCGCAAGTGGGATGGCAGTTTCCTACCCCGTGATCATGGGGCATGAGCCCCCCGTAGATCATGGTTCAGTCTCTCCCCTAAGAGTTTTGCATGACGCGTGGGAAAACCGGAAACTGACGCAAGCTCAGGTTAATGAAGAAGCAAAGAAGATCTCAAAGGGTGGAGCCGCCCTTACATTTCTGCCTGTGCACTGGTTAGTGCCTACCCCGATGATGCCCAGCGGTGCGTTCGTGCCAGGCTCGGGGGCTCCTGTCGGTGCAACAGACCCTGGGTCCATTGCACGGACCATGCACAGGCCAGAGACAAGATTACAAGACCAAGATCAGACCAAACAAGGAGGTTCACTTCCTTTGAAGGATCCAAGTGCAAGTCAAGAAGGCCAAGGTGAGCCAGAGGAGCTAGGCATCGCTAAGGGAAGGACCTACCTTGCCGGGCAGGCGAGCCTGGCAGGGTTGGGTTTTGCCCCGGAAGCAAGCTCCCAGATCGCCCCGGCAGGACTGCCGGGACTGGCGGAGGCGAGCCACTCCACCGCTCCACCTCACGGGCAGCGCAAGTCATTAATCAAAGTGGTGTCAATCTCCAAGGTGACTAAGTGGTTGTTTTCCGCCATATGGCAGCCACTTCCTACAGCAAACACCTCCATATGACACCCATCCTGAGACGTGTTAAGCGAGCAGGCACAAAGCTGGCAAAACCGCCCGACAGGGCCTGCCGGGCGAGCTATGATGTGATGCTGAGCGGCACATTTAATGCGCTCTGTCAGCCTGCAGAGTTAGATATGATAGCACTGTTAGCTATCTAATCAGTACGCAAAGACTGATTTGCCACTGTGGTGACCCCTTAATCTATAAAAGGAGGCCCATGGCGACCGTAGAAAGGGTTGGACCCTCGCATATCCATTCGCGCGTAGGCACTCTCGCCCCCAGAATGACCTTGCCGAGCGAGTGTGCTACGTTCACCACCATTATCCACCATCAATCCACCAAAGTAGGAGTAGGGTTTTACGCCTCGTGGCAGGTTGGGTTTTGCCCCGGAAGCAAGCTCCCAGATCGCCCCGGCAGGCCTGCCGGGACTGGTGGAGGCGAGCCACTCCACCGCTCCACCTCACGGGCGACGCAAGTCATTAATCAAAGCGGTGTCAAGCTCCAAGGTAACTAAGTGGCTGTTTTCTGCCACATGACAGCCACTTCCTACAGCAAACACCTCCATATGACACCCGTCCTGAGACGTGTCAAGGGAGCAGGTGCGAAGCTGGCAAAACCGCCCGGCAGGGCCTGACGGGCGAGCTGTGATGTGATGCTGAGCGATGCATTTAATGCGCTCTGTCAGCCTGCAGAGTTAGATATGATAGCACTGTTAGCTATCTAATCCGTACGCAAAGACTGATTTGCCACTGTGGTTACCCCTTAATCTATAAAAGGAGGCCCATGGCAACCGTAGAAAGGGTTGTACCCTCGCATATCCATTCGCGCGTAGGCACTCTCGCCCCCAGAGCGACCTTGCCGAGCGAGTGTGCTACGTTCACCACCATTATCCATCATCAATCCACCAAAGCAGGAGTAGGGTTTTACGCCTCGCGGCGGCCTGAACCTGGGTAAAGACTGCCCGTGTGATCTCTGCCGTGCTGCGCGACGCTTCTCCGCTCTTTGTGCAACGTGCCTATCCCCCCGCCGAACCAAAAGGGGCTCATGGCCCCATAGGTGGTCGTGGTTTCCCACGACAGAGGTACTAGTAAATGGTTGTGTTTAGTAAGAATATTGGTGTTAAGGTTTGTGATTCCCGAAGCATGCATGTATAGTCTCTCGTTATGCTATGAAGTTGGAGCATGATTTATTATTGATTGTCTTCCTTATGAGTGGCGGTCGGGGACGAGCGATGGTCTTTTCCTACCAATCTATCCCCCTAGGGGCATGCGTAGTAGTACTTTGCTTCGAGAGCTAATAAACTTTTGCAATAAGTACATGAGTTCTTTATGATTAATGTGAGTCCATGGATTATACACGCTCTTACCTTTCCGCAATTTGCTAGCCTCTACAGTACCGTGCATTGCCCATTCTCACCTTGAGAGTCGGTGCAAACTTCGCCGGTGCATCCAAACCCCGTGATATGATACGCTCTATCACACATAAGCCTTATTATATCTTCCTCAAAATAGCCACCATACCTACCTATTATGGCCTTTCCATAGCCATTCCGAGATATATTGCCATGCAACTTTCACCGCTTCCGTTTTGATGACTTGAGCATTCATTGTCATATTGCTTTGCATGATCGTAAGATAGCTAGCATGATATTTCCATGGCTTGTCCCTTTTTTGATATCGTTGTTATGCTAGATCATTGCACATCCTGGTACACTGCCAGAGGCATTCATATAGAGTCATACTTTGTTATACGTATCGAGTTGTAATTTTTATTTCTTTTGAGTTATAAGTAAATAGAAGTGTGATGATCATCATTATTCATTTTTAGAGCATTGCCCCAGTGAGGAAAGGATGATGGAGACTATGATTCCCCCACAAGTCGGGATGAGACTCCGGACAAAGAGAGAAAAAAAGAAAAATAAAAAAAACAAAGAGAGAAGGGGCATGCTAATTCCACACTTGTGCTTCAAAGTAGCACCATGTTTTTCATATAGAGAGTCTCCTATGTTGTCACTTTCATATACTAGTGGGGATTTTTCATTATAGGATTAGATGCACACCCACTTAGTTTTCATTTTGAGCTTTCATACACTTATAGCTCTTAGTGCATTCGTTGCATGGCAATCCTTACTCCTCGCATTGATATCAATTGATGGGCATCTCCATAGCCCGTTGGTTAGCCGCGTCGATGCGAGACTTTCTTACTTTTTTGTCTTCTCTATATTTACCCCTATCATCATACTCTATTCCACCTGTAGTGCTATATCCATGGCTCGCGCTCATGTATTGCATGAGGGTTGAAAAAGCTGAAGCGCATTAAAAAGTATAAACCAATTGCTCGGCTTGTCATCGGGGTTGTGCATGATAAATACTTTGTGTAGAGAAGACAGAGCATGACAAAGACTATATGATTTTGTAGGGATATCTTTCTTTAGTGTTGATATTTTGAAAGACATGATTGTTTGTTGGGATGCATGAGTATTCATGTCTTTATGTCAAATTATAGACTATTGTTTTGAATCATTCGTGTCTTAATATTCATGCCATGATTAGACATATGATCAAGATTATGCTAGGTAGCATTCCACATCAAAAATTATCTTTTTTATCATTTACCTACTCGAGGATGAGCAGGAATTAAGCTTGGGGATGCTGATACATCCCCGTCGTATCTATAATTTTTGATTGTTTCATGCCAATATTATACAACTTTCACATACTTTTGGCAACATTTTATATGATTTATTGGACTAACCTATTAATCCAGTGCCCAGTGCCAGTTCCTGTTTGTTGCATGTTTTTTGTTTCACAGAATATCCGTATCAAATGAAGTCCAAATGCGATGAAAATTTGCGGAGAATTATTTTGGAATATTTATGATTTTTGGGAGATGGAATCAATGCTAACAGAGGCCCACGGCCTCCACAACCCACCAGGGCACACCGGGCACCCCCTGGTGCGCCCAGGTGTCTTGTGCCCTCCCCGTAAGTTGGTTGGACCTTCTTCGGGCACAAGAAATATAATTTATATAAAAAAATCGTGTAAAAATTTCAGCGCAATCGGAGTTACGGATCTCCGGGAATTTAAGAAACGGTGAAGGGCCAGAAAACAGGAACGTGAAACAGAAGAGAACAGAGAGATAGATCCAATCTCGGAGGGGCTCTCGCCCCTCCGCCTCCATGGAGGCCATGGACAAGAGGGGGAACCCTCCTCCCATCTAGGGGGGAGGCTAAGCAAGAAGAAGAAGGAGGGGGCTCTCTCCCCCTCTCTCCCGGTGGCGCCGGAACGCCGCCGGGGCAATCATCATGTGACGGCGATCTACTCCAACAACTCCGTCATCTTCACCAACAACTCCATCACCTCCCCCCATCTATATTCAGTGGTCCACTCTCCCGCAACCCTCTGTACCCTCTACTTGAACATGGTGCTTTATGCTTCATACCATTATCCAATGATATGTTGCCATCCTATGATGTTTAAGTAGATTTTTGTTGTCCTATCGGTAATTGGTGAATTACTATGGTTGGTTTAATTTGCTTGTGGTTATGTGGCCGTCCTTTGGTGCTCATCATATGAGCGCGCTTGTGGATCACACCATAGGGTTAGTTGTATGTTGATAGGACTATGCATTGGAGGGCAAGGGTGACAGCAGCTTCAGCCTAAACATAGAAATTGATACGTATGGGATTGAAGGGGGACCAATATATATCTTAATGATATGGTTGGGTGTTTTACCTTAATGAATGTTAGTAGTTGCGGATGCTTGCTAATAGTTCCAATCATAACTGCATAGAATTCCAAGTAAGGGACAACATGCTAGCAGTGGCCTCTCCCGCATAAAAACTTGCTATCGGTCTAACAACGTAGTCAATTGCTAAGGGACAATTTTGCAAATCCTACCACCACTAATCCACACTCATTTTACTAAACTTAATTGTTTCTTTATCTAAATAGCACCTAACTTTTATTTTCATGTTCTTTATTATCTTGCAAACCTATCCATACCTACAAAGTACTGCTAGTTTTATTCTTGTTCTAGGTAAAGCAAACGTTAAGTGTGCGTAGAGTTGTATCGGTGGTCGATAGAACTTGAGGGAATATTTGTTCTGCCTTTAGCTCCTCATTGGGTTCAACACTCTTATTTATCGAAAAGGGCTACAAACGACCCCCTATACTTGTGGGTTATCAGCTGCTCATATTGATTCCTACATATTCAACGATTATCTTTATCGGTTGAGCCCCAATGTCAAGGATTCAGTCAATCCCGTATGCAGTTCCCTTTGTCCGGCGATATGTTACTTGCCCGAGATTCAATCGTCTGTATCTCCATACCTAGTTCAATCTCATTCCCAGCAAGTCTCTTTATTCGTTCCATAATATAAGATTACGTGAATACACTCACTAGTCACATGCTTGCAGGCTTCTTGTGATGTTGTATTACTGAGAGGGCCGAGAGATATCTCTCCGTCACACGGAGCGACAAATCCCTGTCTCGATCCGTGCCAACCCAACAAACACCTTAGTAGATACCTGTAGAGCACCTTGATGATCACCCAATTACGAAGTGACGTTTGGATACACACTAAGTATTCCTCTGGTGTCAGGGAGTTGCACGATCTCATGGTCTAAGGAATAGATACTTGACATGAAGAAAGTTGTAGCAAATAACTAAGGTATACGATCCGTTGCTAAGCTTATGGTTGGGTCTCGTCCATCACATCATTCTCCTAATGATGTGATCCCGTTATCAAATGACAACTCATGTCCATGGTTAGGAAACTTTAACCATCTTTGATCAACGAGCTAGTCCAGTAGAGGATTACTAGGGACACGGTGTACTTTATGTATTCACACATGTATTTAAGTTTCCTATCAATACAACTCTAGCATGAATAATAAACATTTATCATGAACGGGAAATATGGTAATGACCATTTTATTATTGCCTCTAGGGCATATTTCCAACAGTACGTACATACGGGCGGGGTCTCAACCGCGTACTCGCGCATACATATGGTCAGGGGTCGTGTACATGGAGAGGCAACGGACAAAAGCAAGGGTGGCCTATTCATCGGCAGCCAACCGACTGGGTCAGAATGGAGAAACAGTGTTGTGTTCATCGGGAGCCAACCGGCTTGGACGGAACAGCCAAAACGGAGCCCGGCGTACCGCAAAACGGAGGAAACGTCCTTCTATTCGACCGCCTACGGTCGAAACGGGGTCTTGTTGATCGGGAGGGGTCTGGCATACCGCAAAACGGAGGAAATAGACTTTTGTTGAAGTGCCTACGGTCGAAACAGGGTCCTGTTCATCGAGAGGGGTCTGGCGTACCGCAAAACGGGACTCCAACGACTATTGTTCATCCACCGTCTACTGCCTCGCTCGAGCCTTCATGGGCTACTGTTCATCCACCGTCGACTTCCTCCAGCCTCCACCTACTACAGTTCATCCACCATCGACTTTTTCTAGCCTCCACCAGCCACTGTTCATCCAGCCTCCACCGGTTACTGTTCAACCGGCCTCCATGGGTCCTGTTCATCCACCCCAACTGGCTGGGTGTGGTGTACCGTGGCACGGCCTCCTCGGGGTCTTGTTCATCCAGCAGCAACCGCCTACTACCACATGGGGTCCCATTCATCCAGCGGCAACCGCCTACCCACGGCCGGGGTCCTATTCATCCAAACCCCATCGGGAACTGTTCATCCACAGCCAACCAACCGGCTGGACTCACCACGTCTCGACTCGTACTACGTATCACGCGCGCGGCAACAAGGGGCACTGTTCATCTAGAGGCAACCCAACCAGCTAGCTATGTCTCGCACGGGGGTTTGATCGGCTTTAGTAAGCAGCAGCAGCGATCGATCGGGTTCAGTTAGCAACGAAGGAGTCGATCGGTTTCAGTTAGCAGCGAAGGGATCAATCGATCGTCTTCAATATGTAGCAGTATGATCGCTCGGGTTCAGTAAGCGAAGGCCTCTAGCTCAGGTTCAGTTATAGCGACACGACTCGCACCACGTGCGCGTACGAGAGAGAAACACGCAAACCACACTACATCGCTCGGCCATGACCATCCACCGTAACCAGGAACTCCGCGAAAATTTCCTTGCCCTCACTTCTACCACGATTTTTTATGTCATGGATGGACCAAAGAATGTCATGTAGGTGCGTCCCCAGCCCGCCCAGGTTGAAAAGCCCATTTTTTGTCATGATTTTTTGTCATAGAAGTAGGACCCCACCACATCTATGATGATACGTGTTTTTGTCACAATTATCGTCATAGAAGTGTCATAACCATGACAGAAAAAAAATTCATTCGGGCCATAATGTCACGAATGTGTATTTTTTCGTAGTGTACTCTCACGGTCTAAGGTACTAAAACACATGCTAACACTCCGTGTTATAACAACTGTTACAGACGATATTATCTCAAAGTATAACAAACAAGATTGGGTCGATTCAATATGATCGTTCTTCTAACGTCATACTCTCAATGTTGTTTCTGGACTATCGTTACACTTAACGATATCCCGAGATTCAAAAAACATGATCACCAACAACACTTGAACCAGTCTAGGAGGCTAGACTGGGAACTTGTGTTTTACTATTTATCATTCCACACGTGCATATGAGTTTTCCACTGAATCGTATATTCCAGAATCATAGCAGTTATTGCATGAATATAAACTCTTAATTATGAAAATGGAAATATAATAATACAATATTATTTCCTCTAGGGCATATTTCCAACACAAACTTCATGTGGTCTCTGTAGGATCGGAAGTATGTCTAGAGGGGGTGATTAGACTACTTGACCAAATAAAAATCTTTCATTTTCCCGATTTTAGTTGTTGGCTGATTTTAGCAATTATGACAAGTCAAGCAATCAACCTACACATGCAATTCTAAGAGTATAGCAGTGGAATGTAAAACATTGCATATGAAGGTAAAGGGAAGGGTTTGGAGAAGGCAAACGCAACGGAGACACGAAGATTTTTGGCGTGGTTTCGATAGGTGGTGCTATCGTACAACCACGTTGATGGATACTTCAACCCACGAAGGGTAACGATTGTGCGAGTCCACGGAGGGCTCCACCCACGAAGGTTCCACGAGGAAGCAACCTTGTCTATAACACCATGGCCATCGCCCACGAAGGACTTGCCTCACTCGGGTAGATCTTCATGAAGTAGGCGATCTCCTTGCTCTTACAAACTACTTGGTTCAACTCCACATCATGTCGAAGGCTCCCAAGCGACACCTAACCAATCTAGCATACAATACTCTCCAAAAGGTAATAGACAGTGTGTTGATGATGAACTCCTTGCTCTTGCGCCTCAAATGATAGTCTCACCAACACTCAACTCTCTCTCACAGATTTGGCTATGGTGGAAGAAGGATTTGAGTGGAAAGCAACTTGGGAAGGCTAGAAATCAAGGTTCAAATGGTAGGAATAGAATCTCTTGATCTCAACACATGAGTAGGTGGTTCTCTCTTAGAAAATGAATGGTGGAAGTGTAGGCGTGTTCTGATGGCTCTCCTCAATGAGAAGAAGGGGTGGAGGGGTACATATAGCCTCCACACAAAACCCAACCATTACACACTTTTGACCCATCTCGATGGCACCGATCAGAAAACTCGGTGGCACCAATCTGTACAAAAATATGAATTTAGGAATCTCGGTGGGACCAACGGGAACAACTCGGTGGCACCAATGTTCTAGGGCTAAGGGCAAACCTTGTCTCGGTGGCACTGATTGCATCAACTCGGTGGGACCGAAGTGAAGCAATAAGGCGACAAAGAGTTGGCAAGCCATCTCAGTGAAACCGATTGCAATTCTCAGTGAGACTGAAATAATTGCAACAAGCAATAGAGAGTTGGCAAGGCCATCTTGGTGAGACCGAGATCAATATCAGTATGATCGAACAGTTAGGGTTTTGGCAGTGGCTATGTCAAGATGAACTCGGTGGCTCTGGAAGGGAAATACCGGTGGGGCCGAGTTAGGATTTGGGTTTTGGACATATTTGGATAGAGAAAGTGGCTGAGGGTTTTGGAGCAATATCACTAAGCACTTGATCAACAAGATCATTAAGCAACATCTCATCCCCTTTTAATAGTATTGGGTTTCCTATGGACTCAATGTGATCTTGGATCACTTAAACAAAAATGTAGAGTCTTGAGCTTTTGCCAATCCTTGTCCTTATCATTTTGAGAGGTCCACATCTCTAGTCCATGCCATGTCGATCATTGAACATCCTGAAATATTTATCTTGAAAGAACATTAGTTCAATGAGATATATGTTGTTATGAATTACCAAAATCACCCGGGGATTAGTTGCACTTTCAATCTCCCCCTTTTTGGTAATTGATGACAACATATAGATCAAAGGTTCGACAAATGATTAAGTGAATGATATACATCATCGCTTTGAGAAGTATGTGATAACCAAGAGCTCCCCCTAAATTTGTGCATTATTAAAAATTTGTGTTTGAATGCAAATGCATAGTCGATTAGGATCATGGGTCACTCTTCCATGTCACATACATCTTGGTGGAGCGCACAAAATGATATGAGTGAAATAACATGAACGCATCACCAAATACATAAGTGAATGATCATACACAAATAATGATGGAAGCAATAAGCTCACATGAAGCATAGTATGATCAATCACACAAGACAAACATAGTATCTCACAAGCATAAGAACCATAGTAGCACAAATCAAACGGACAAAGTAGCAAGAACTCGAGAGAAAAAAACAAAGAGAAAAAGCGAGACTCTCTCTCTCTCGAAGCCCAATGATCTATACAATTTCTCCCCCTTTGGAAACAAGTACCAAAAAGTTTGAAAAAGGTATAAAGATATTCGTCTCTCTAGGCATGATCCTCCGGAGCTCCTGAAGGTGACTTCTGGCTGGTGGCTCCGGTGTGCATAGATGGCATTGAGATGAGTGTGTCCGCAAAAGCTTCTGCTGATGTCTGTGATACGCCTCCATCGTATCTACTTTTCCTAATGCTTTTGCTCTTGTTTTGGACTCTAGTTTGCATGTTTTGAATAAAACTAACCCGGACTAACACTGTTTTCAGCAGAACTACCATGGTGTTTGTCATGGGTGGACACGATCACCTATGGGGCCATGAGCCCCTTGTGGTTCGGCATGGGGGAGATCACGTTGCACAAAGAGCAGAAGCCACGAGGTAGCACAACGACGAGGACTCTGGTCATTTTTACCCAGGTCCGGGCCACTGAGAAGCATAAAACCCTACTCCTGCTTTGGTGGATTGGATGGAGGAACACAATGAACACATTACGCTTGAGCCCGGCAAGGTGGTCTCGGGGAGAGCTGCTACGCACGTACAAGTGTGCAAGGGTCCGAATCCCTTTCTAGGTAGCCTTGGACCTCCTTTTATAGCTCAAGGGGTAACCACAGTGGCAAAACAGTCATTTTCCTGTGATTAGATAGCTAACAGTGCTATCATACCTAACTCTGGCAGTTAGGACAAAGTGCATTAAATGCACTGCTAGGTGTCGTGCTGAGGGTGAAGCCCGGCAAGCCTGCCGTGCCGCTTAATTATCTTCTGCTTATCATCTTGACACGCCTTTGGACGGGTGCCAAATGGGTGTGATCTGCCTTCCAACGAGCTGCCACGTGCTTAGTGGAAGCCACTTGACCACCTGCGGGCTCGACACCGCACCGATAAGTGACTTGCGTCATTGTGCGGTGGAGCGGTGGTGCCTTGGCGGGGTTCTTGGTCCTGGCGACCCCAGCAGGCCTGCCGGGGTTATCCTGGATTTGCTTCCGGGGTGGTCTCGACCTGGCCGAGCTCTCCTGCTCGGCAAGGGAGGCCTGTCCAAGGTGGTATCTTGTTGTCTTGTTAATGCACTCCTTGATGTCACGAAGAGCGGTTTCTCTGGTATGGGTTTGCTCTACCCATTGGATGTTGGTTATATGACCGTCAGCACGCCTGTGCATGGGTCTGGTCAACAACTGCGAATGTTTGTTGCATCGACAGGAGCCCCCGGGCCTGGCTCATATGTGTTG
The DNA here is from genome assembly GCA_011799875.1 of Thinopyrum elongatum. NCBI lineage: Eukaryota > Viridiplantae > Streptophyta > Magnoliopsida > Poales > Poaceae > Thinopyrum > Thinopyrum elongatum. The sequence continues at coordinate 273,496,109 of CM022303.1, read as the reverse complement.
CCAGGCATCATTGGGGTAGGCCCTAACAAATGCACAGGCGAACACTTCGGCCGTACCACCATGGGATCCACGTCTTCCTTGATATCTTCCTTGCTTCTTCATTAACCTGTGACTGGATCAGTTTCTGGTTTCCCCGCGAGTCGTTCTAAATGACGTGGGGCTACCCACGTAATGGTTCGTCGGCCGCCCACATTCACGGGGAGGTAACTGCCATTTTACTCACCCCACTACTGTTGCCGTTTCTGCCACATACGCCGCATGCATTGCGCAGGGTTGGTGGCGGAGGCGTAGGGTGCGGGAATGAGTGCCATGGCAGAAAATTCGGTGCCGCGGATAGGCGCAGGAGGGCGGTCTGAGATTCCGAACGTTGCCAGGGACGCCGATGGACCGGATTGGTCAATCGTGGCGGTTGCCATGGGGTAGTCGGGAGGCAGCTCCCTGCCACGCTCTGCTATAAAAAGGGAGCACAGAGGCGGGCAAAAGGACTCACCCAAGCACCTCCTTCTTCTTGTGCCCTCTTCCACCATGGTGAGAGGAAGAGGATGCGGTTGTGCTCCTGCGGTGGCGATGAGGACCTCTTCTCGGCAACGCATCCCTGTCCCGGTCGGAGATGCAGGGGCAGAATCCAGTGCACAAGGAGGTGCTGCTGGACGTGGATGTGGTCGGTGAGGCCCTCGGGGCTGGGGAGGACGTGGTGGTGCACTGATCGCCCCTCCTCCAGCCCCCAGGCTTCGATGGAGGGCCATTTTGAGGACACACCACCGGAGTTCATCGTCAGGCTTTGCGGGCCCCCGCACAGCCGCCTTCGGCTCCCTACCATTTTCGCAAGGGTAATGGAGTTAGAACAGCCGCATGGGTTGAAGTTCCACATGAGGGGCTGCTGTAATGGCAGCATGCGGGCAGACATTGATTTCCCCACACCTCACGTGATGCTTCTCTGTCACGGCTGGAAAAGTTTTGCACGTGCCCATAGCTTGGCGGAGGGGCACATACTCCATTTTAAGTTAATGGATGCAGATCTACTCTCCATCAAGGTCTTTGGGTGTTCGGGTGCTCGCTTAGGGTGCTGCACGGAGAGCTCGACAGATGACGAAAGCTCCTCTTTGAGCGACAACGACGAAGAGGACACTGACAGCAAAGACGACGGTGCCGAGTGGGAGGACGGTGGCTCGGAGTCCAGCTGAGCGCCGGACGCACCGTCACCGTCAGCTAGGTGCCGGTGGCACCATCATCTGCACCTGGACTTCTCCCCGGCAGAGTGATTTGCTGGGGTGTTGGGTGTGGATGCCTCTGCCTACTCCAGCTGGACCCCGGCAGGCTTCCTCATGGACTCCGGATTTGTCTTCCTTGCTGGTGTCCCTCCTGCTGCGTTCCGCTGGTCCTGGAGGTGGTGACCAGGGCATCGCCTGGCTGCTCCTTCCGTCCGTCGTCTTCATCCTCGCCCTCCCGATCTTGTCAGGCTGCGTTCCACAGGCCCTGACGGGGTCAGGCTGGGCTTCTGCCTAGGCACCCCTTTTGCCCTCTTCACCTCCCACTGTAGTTCCTAGGAGGAGAGGGACAAGAAAGGTATTACGGGGCACTTATCTTTTTTCAATTTAAAAACTATGGGCACTTGCCAAACTTTAGCTTAAATTATGTACCCTTTCATCCATACTTGTACCCTGTATGATTTGTACTTGTTTATACGCATATTAATGAAAAAATATGCTTGCCGGTCCATGCTGAGGAACGATTCCTCTATACTCCCAAGTAAACAAGGTTTTCCGGCAAGACACCTTGCCGGTCCCTTTCATTGCTGCTGCAGGGCTCAGCCTGGCGGGTTAGGAGCGTGGAAGGGAACCGGCCCCTCGTCAACCCTTCTTTAAATTGACACTGCGACCAGCCTGACCAAAGTAACCTTCGAATCAAGGGATGGGAGCACAAATGTTTTTAGGGTGACAAGGTTTTTCCATGCACAAGTGTTTCACACAGGGTCATGTGATGGATGGTCAGGGGAACTTATCTGTGTTACGCTGTCGGGGATCGATACGCCAGCTTGTCCTCACTTCCCTCCTTCGGAGAGTTTATCTGTGATAGGAGCCCTGTTTGTCAGTACAGGGGAAAACAACAGCATATGATCTCATCTATATGATTTAAGGACTATAACAAAGTCAGACTTAAATAAACATGCATGCAAGTTTTAGGCGCCAGCACTTCGTTTTATTATCTTTGCACAGGGTCTGCATCTGGCTTTGTACAAAGGGTTACATGTGCATCGACAAGGCTTGTACAAAAGGTGGTTGCCGGGAGCTGAGCCCGGCAACCGCACCCTACGGGTAGAACTTGCGGAGATGCTTAATATTCCATGAGTTTTGCAATTTAATGCCATCTTCGGTCTCTAGACGGACTGCGCCAGGTCTGGTGATTTGTACTACCCGGTAAGGGCCTTCCCACTTTGGCATCAACTTGTTGGAACCCTTTGCGAACTGAACATGCCTAAGGACAAGTTTGCCTTCCTCAAGGCTCCGGGTGTGGACCCTGCGGCTATGATAGCAGCGCAAGGCTTGCTGGTAGCGTGCAGCACGCACAGCGGCCCGGAGACGATCTTCCTCGAGGAGCACGACATCGTCAGGCCTGAGCTGCTTTTGCTCTACTTCATCGTAGGCAAGTACTCGAGGTGACCCGTATATGAGTTCCGTGGGGAGCACTGCTTCTGCCCCATACACTAGGGAGAAGGGAGTCTGGCCGGTGGCTTGATTTGGTGTCGTTCGGAGGGACCAAAGAACCACCGGCAGCTCATGAATCCATCGCATGCCACATTTCTGCAGCTTGTCAAAGGTTCTCGTCTTGAGTCCATGCAGCACTTCAGCATTCATCCTCTCAGCTTGCCCGTTGCTTCAGGGATGAGCAACAGAGGCAAAAGATACCTTGCTCCCAAGGCTTTGGACATACTACATGAAGGCGCGGCTCATGAACTGGGTGTCGTTATCGGTGATTACTCTATTGGGTACTCCAAAACGGCACACCAATCCTTTCAAGAACTTGACAGCTGATTGTACGGTCACCTTCCTCACTGGTTCTACCTCAGGCCACTTTGTAAACTTGTCGATTGCAACGTACAAGAATTCAAAGCCCCTGGTGGCGTGGGGAAAGGGGCCCAAGATATCGAGCCCCCAGACCGAGAATGGCCAAGATAAAGGGATCGTCTAGAGAGCTTGAGTTGGTTGATGAATGTTTTTGGAATGGAACTGACAGGCTTCACACTTGGTGACGAGCTCAGTTGCATCCTGGAGGGCTGTGGGCCAGTAGAAACCCTCCCAGACAGCTTTTCCAACCAGGGCTCTTGATCCAATGTGAGAGCCACATATACCCCCATGTATCTCTGCCAACAGCTTCAGCCCATCTTCCCGGCAAATGCACTTCAATTTCACCCCGTTTGGTCTCTTTCTGTACAGAGTGTCATCGACAAACTGGTACATACTGGACTGTCGGGCTACTTTTTCAGCTTCTTCTTGCTCTCTGGGAAGTTCTCCTATTTGAAGGAAATGGACTATGTGCTGTGCCCAAGTTGGAGCCTGTGGCTCGACAACAAGGACTAAAGGCACCTCCTCGTTCGTGGGAGCGCTCACCTTGACCGCAAGAACTTGTGGTTCCGTGGGAGGGTGCTGCTCACCAACCAAAGTAGGGTTTTTCCCGGTAGCCTCTCTACCAGCGGCTTCAGGAAGCCCTGCCGGGAGATGCTTGCCGGAGTCCAACTTTCTCCTTTTTCTGGCCATCGTTGAAGGGGATACTGATGGTTGAGTTAGATGGAGAACAAAAGTTCCTGGTTCCACAGGAAGCTTTTGCACGGCACACTTTGACAAGTGATCGGCTATGCCGTTTTCTGCTCGTGGTACGTGCTCTGTTTGTAATCCATCAAAGTGCTCTTCCAACTTTCTCACTTTCTGCACATATGCCTCCATCAACAGACTCTGATAATCTTTGTTGACTTGCCCCACCACTAGCTGAGAATCTTCGCGGATAATTAGTTTCTTGATTCCCAACTCCACCGCAATTCTGAGTTCGGCAAGGAGCCCCTCATACTCAGCAGTGTTGTTGGTGGCCTTCTCCCGGGGAAAGTGCGTTTGAATCACATACTTGAGATGCTCTTCGGTGGGCGCAACAAGGAGCACGCCGGCCCCAGCGCCCTGTAGTGAGAAAGCACCATCAAAATACATGATCCATTATTGGGGTGCCTCTTTGCCGGGGACAACTGTTTCTGGCGCTTCTTCATCTGGGGTGGGCATCCATTCTGCAATGAACTCTGCTAATTCCCTGCTCTGAATAGTTGAAGTGCTTTCATATCTCAGGCCAAAGCTTGACAGCTCTAGCGCCCATTCAACTATCCTGCCGGTGGCTTCGGGGTTCCTCAGTATGCGCTGCAGTGGGAAATGGGTGACAACTGTGATCTCATGGGCTTGAAAGTAGTGGCGCAGTTTCCTCGAGGCCATGATGAGGCCGAAGATTAGCTTTTGTACTCCAGAGTACCTTGACCTAGCCCCCTGTAACAGGGAGCTGACAAAGTAGACTGGCCATTGCACCACTTTCTTCCTTGCCGCAGTTTTAAGATCGCCTTCGCTGGCTTGCTCGGCCTCTTCCTGATTTGCTTCTGCCACGATGGGTTCAGTTCCATCTCTGGAGGGTGCAGTTTCTGCAGCTGCTTCCTCGTCCACTTCTCGCTACGCCACCAGCGCTGCACTAACCACTTGATTCGTCGCAGCTAAATATAGCAACAACGGCTCTTGCGGTTTAGGCGCGACTAAGGTGGGAGCAGAGGAAAGGCAGGCTTTCAGGTCTTGCAGCGCTGCTTCTGCTTCCGGGGTCCACTTCATCGGGCCAGCCTTCTTCAAGATTTTGAAGAAAGGCAAGGTATGCTCGGCAGACTTGGAGATGAACCTACTTAGTGCGGCAACGCATCCAGTCAAACGCCTCACATCTTTAACAGTCTTGGGTGCTTGTATTTGCTCGATCGCTCTGATCTTGTTGGGGTTGGCCTCTATCCCCCGCTGGGACACAAAGAAACCAAGGAGCTTGCCGGATGGAACACCAAACACACATTTCTCAGGGTTTAGTCTCCAATTGATCTTGCACAGGTTTGCGAAGGTCTCTTCTAAGTCTTGAATGAGTGTCGATATGTCCTTGGTCTTGACCACTATATCATCCATGTAAGCTTGTACATTCCTGTGTAACTGGGGCTCGAAACCAACTTGCACCACTCTTGGGCAAGTGGATCCGGCGCTCTTTAACCCAAAAGGCATTCGTACAAAGCAATACGTGCCACATGGAGTCATGAACGTGGTCTTCTTTTCATCTTCTTTTGCCATAAATATCTGATGGTACCCGGAGTATGCATCCAAGAAAGATAGCAAATCACATCCGGAAGTAGAATCAACAATTTGATCAATGCGCGGTAGGGGGAAAGGGTCTTTCGGACATGCTTTGTTCAGGTCCGTGAAATCAATGCAGAGCCTCCATTTCCTGTTTTCCTTATGCACCACCACTGGATTCGCCAACCAAGTTGGATGCAGTACCCCTCTGACCAAACCAGCTACTTCAAGTTTCCTGATCTCCTCGGCAATAAACTGCTGCCGCTCTAGAGCTTGCTTTCTGACCTTCTACTTGACGGGCCGAGCATGAGGACAGACAGCGAGGTGGTGCTTGATTACCTCCCTGGAAACACCGGGGATGTCAGACGGTTGCCAAGCAAACACATCGACATTCGCCCGCAGGAAGGCAACAAGCGCGCTTTCCTATTTGTCATCAAGGGTGGAGCTGATGGTGAATGTACCGTCAGCGCCATCCTGCCTTGCCTAAACCTTCTTCACAGCAGGTGAAGCAACCTTGGGTCTCTTGCTAGTGAAACTCTCCGGCAAGTCATCAACAGGCGCGACGCACTCCGAAGAGGCGCGCTTCCCGGAGTCCTTGTCAGCGTCTCTGCTAGCCTTCTTCCCTTTCTTTGTATCCTTGGCGGGAGCTGGGATGTTAGCTGCCTCAGCTGCTACCGCGTCCTGATACATCTGGTCCACACATATGATCACATCTTTCTTATTTGACGGGATGGAAATGACACTCATCGGCCCTGGCATCTTCAAGGTGTTGTAGGCATAGTGGGATGCTGCCATAAATTTTGCCAGAGCTGGACGACCAAGAATCCCATTGTAAGGCAGAGGAAGCTCAACAACGTCGAACACGACCCTATCAGTCCGGTAGTTCAGTTCCCCACCAAATGTTACAGGCAATGTGATCTTCCCTTTGGGCCGGCTCCTGCCGGGGTTGATTCCTTGGAATGTACCCGTGGCCTTGAGTTCTTCATCAGGGATCTGCAGTTTGCCTACCACTTTAGGGGAGATCAGATTCAACCCAGCCCCGCTGTCAACTAGCATCTTTGTTACTTCGAGGTTGCGGATTGTTGGGGAGACCAACAACGGCAAACACCCTACCGCGGTAGTGCGGTCGGGGTGATCCTCTTCGTCAAAGATGATAGGCATGCGGGACCACTTAAGTGGCCTTTGGGAGTCCACAGTTGGCTCCACAGCATTGACTTCACACACCCATTGCTTGAGCTGCAGGTGAGAGGAGTGCAAGGATGCACCCCCATCAATGCACATGGCCTCAGTTGCCTTCTGGAATTCTTGCTCACTAGTTTCTTCTTCATCCTCTTCATCACTTCCGTCATCTCCTTCTTTCTTTTCACGGCCTCTGGTGGGCTTTTCTTTCTGCTGCGGGGTCTTGCCGTGGCGACCTCCTCTACTACCATGGCCTTTTCAGCCAGCACCCTCTTGGCCTCTCTCCCTGTCACGCTTCTCATATTCGGCTTTTTGCCTCTTGACAAGCTGCTCAACTTGATGACATTCTTGTAGGTCATGGCCCTTGGTGCGGTGGATTTTGCAGTACGGTCTGTCAGATTACCCGGCCTTTTCCGCTGCTGTGACCTCCTAACAATCAGTGCATGTAGCAGCTCCCTTGCCGGGGGCCTCGGTCTTAGTCTTCTTGTTGGCACTAGGATCACCTGAGGTCTCAACGACCAATACTGTCTTCTCTTTGTGTTTCCTATTGCGCCTCTGGTTCCTCCCCTTCGAGTTGCGGCACCGTCATCGACATCTGAATCAATTTTGACGCCAGCCTCCTCTTCGGGGAGTCGCCTCCCTTCTTCGATCCGAGCACACTTATTTGCCAAAGTGTACAGCTCGATGATGGTTTTGGGTAGCCGGACATTCTTCTTGGCCCGCATCCTTCTGTTGCGCACATTCGAATGGAACGGGCAATCACGGCTGCAGGGTGTATCTCTGGAATGTTACGATGCACTCGACTGAACCGCTGTATATACTTATGCAAATCCTCCCCTTCCTTTTGCGGAAGTACCTGCAGATCACTGGGCTGTCCAGGCTCTTGGTGGCCTCCTGTGAAGGCGCCAACAAACTCATTGCATAAGTCTGCCCATGGTGAAATGGAGTTTTCCGGCAGGTGCATCAGCCATGATCTCACGTTTGGCTTAAGTGCCAAAGGGAAATAGTTGGCAAACACCTTCTCACCTCTGCCCTTGGTGGCTTGAACAGCAATCGTATATATGCTCAGAAACTCTGTCGGGTTTAACTTTCCGTCATATTTTTCTTACAGCTCAGGCTTGAAGACGCGGGTAGATGGCCAGCGGACCTGCCGCAGCTCACGAGTGAAGGCAGGGCACCCTACCTCGAAAGACAAGTACCCTCCAGCACTGGGCGTGGGTTGGTCATCGTCTGGGCCATTGCGCCTGTCAGACTAGCGGCGTGCCTCTCGGCGTCGCTCTATGGTGACGTGCCTATCTTCCTTCCGCCGTTCTTCTAGAACTTGCCATGGATCACGACGGATTTGCGGGTCAGACGAAGCCATCGACGCCTCGTCAGGCTTGTCGGCCCGTTGAACTCGTTGAGGTTGCTGCTGGGCCTGCTGTCGTGGAGGGGATTGCGCCATTGGTGCAGCCTCCTCAACACGGCCAATGCCTCAGGGTGCCATCGCCGTTCGCCAGCATCGTGACGGCTCCGCATCACGCCCAATATGTGATCCTTTCCGAGAGGAACTCGATGGTCCCACCAAGGATGGAGCCACATATTGAAGATGCTTTTGCAAGGTGGATATCATTACATCGTACCATTACATAATAGATGGGGACACATACAAAGGCATACACTTGCCTCATAAATACATCAAACATCATACAGAAGAGCAACATCCGACTATGGATGAAACACAAACGAAAACTCAAATGACATCCACCCTGCTAGCCCAGGCTACCGACCAAGAACCTATCCCTCGAACGAAGAAGAAGAAGCAGAATAAGAACTCCAAAACAAGCAAGCATCGCTCTCAAGTCATATCATCACATTACCTATACCTGCATCTGTTGTTGTAGTAATCTGTGAGCCACGAGGACTCAACTGTCCCATTACCATGGGTTTCAAGACTAGCAAAGCTTAATGGGTATGGAATGGATAAGTGGTGAGGTTGCGGCAAGCACTAAGCATTGTATGGTGGCTAACTTATGAGTACAAGAATAAGAAGAGAGACTACGCATAACGGTCACAACTAGTAATGATCAATAAGTGATACTGAACTACTTACGAGTCAAACATAACCCCACCGTGTTCTCTTCTCGAACTCACTCGAAAAGAGATGGTCACATTAACGCATGCGGTGGGTGTATTTTAATTCAGATCTGGTGTCAAGTTCTCTACAACCGGATATTAACAACTCCCATCTGCCACATAACCGCGGGCACGGCTTTCGAAAGATTAAACCCTGCAGGGGTGTCCCAACTTAGCCCATGATAAGCTCTCACGATCAGCGGAGACAATCCTCCATCTCGGAACACCCCGATCAAGCTCGGGATCCCGGTGCACAAGACATTTCGACAATGATAAAACAAAACCAGCAAGACCTCCCGACGTGCCGACACCCTGATAGTAGCCGCGCGTATCTCTTCTCAGGCCATGATCGGATGAGCACATCGTACATCAACTGAGACCCGAGTTGCCCCTGGGGAAGCCGCACAAGACTCTGTTTTGGACCAACACTCATGAGGAGCACTGGCCCAGGTTGTTGATTAATTATCTTCGGGGTCCGGAAAGTCCCTATGCAAGTTTTAGTTGTTATTAGGCAAATGGTAAAACCAATGTTGGGCCTTGCTGGAAGAGTTTTATTCAAAGCGAACTATCAAGGGGGGCCCATAAACCCCGACCGCATTAGGAATGCAAAATTCAAGGAACATAACACCGGTATGACGGAAACTAAGGCGACAAGAGTGGAACAAAACACCAAGCAAAAGGCCAAGCCTTCCACCCTTTACCAAGTATATAGATGCATTAATTAAATAAGAGATATTGTGATATCCCATGATATCCATGTCCCCACATGGAACAACCTGCACTGCACCTGCAACTAGCAACGCTATAAGAGGGGCTGAGCAAAGTGGTAACATAGCCAAACAATGGTTTGCTGGGATGGTGGAGAGGTTAGAGGCTGTTTCATGGCAATTGGGAGGCTTGATAAACAAGTGGTAGGTAGCGCGACATAGCGATAGCATCGAGACAACTAGCAAAGCAAAGATAGTAGTGGTATCCAGGATAATGATCAACTTGCCTGAAATCCCGCTGGGAAGAAGATCGAGTCCATGAAGTAGACGAACCAAGCATAGACGAACGAATCCTCACAATCGCAACGGTACCAGGAACTATCGAGAAGAAGCACAACCGGAAAGAAGCAGACAACATGGTAAACAAACAACACTGTAACAAGGCATGATGCACAACCAAGTATGATGTATGTCCATTTTAATGAAGCATGGCATGGCAAAGAACATGTTCTACATAAAATTCTATCATGAATGCATATGAAGAATGTTACGAAAGGGGCTACGGTTCTACCGGAACGAGGGATAGGATGCCGGGAAGGACAAAGGTGATGACATGATGGATATGGGCAAACTCTTGGCAAACCAAGTATGCCACTAGATAGATTGGAAGACTCTAGTTGAAAACGATATAAAGATCATTGGAAACGGATGCGCGGTTTGCAAATTATGAGTAAAACAAAATGCAATGCAAAGCTGTTTAAACAGCAACATGCCAACTAGGATGCAATATTTAAATATGCTACAACACTCAAACATGGAAACAAATGGCATGGAATTGAAGTACATAACATCCACTACAAAACATGATTACTGAACTATTTATAAAAATCACTAGATCATCATCAAAACAGCATGGCAAACTGACAAGTGACAACAGTTTAACAGACTTGGTAAAAAAATACTGGACATGGCAGAAACAGATTCAGATTGCAAAGTTTAGGACTAGTAAACTATATGCTACAGGAACATCTCATGGCAAACAAGAGCATGGAAGGCTTGTACTAAATGCACTTAACAAAACTCCCTCACTGAACATGTTCCAGAAACCCATAGATAAGATGATAGCATCAATGCAAAATGGCAAGTCATATAAGCAGTTTTAGACGGTGAAATAACATGGCATGGCATGAACAGATTTGAGTAGACATGTTTGCAAGCTTGTTTCACTCACTACAAAACATTTCATGGCATGCGATAAAAACTAGCAGCAAGTAGGCATGATGATGAATCTAACCATGTGTAAAACTGGCACATAGCATGTATGAAATTAAATGCACAAAAATGACAAAAGGGCATATGCTGCATATATGACATGTTGGAAAACTTGCTCAAAAGATGAAATGGATGCCACAGATGGATTGGTGGGATTTTTCTACCCCAGAAACATATATGATATGTATGGGTTACTGAAGGAAAATATCCACAAATGCTTTAAGTTGAAATCTGCCTAAAAAGGAAATAAGCAGAATTGGCAATTTCCATAATTGGAATGTCCAGAATTGGACTTGCCCGAAATGGAATATGGCATCTTTCCAGAAATGGAATATCCCAGAGCTGAATTTAAATAAAATAAATAAATAAAAAGGAAAAAGGCCTGCTGGATGACAGCTGGGCGCTGGCTGCCAGAGGATATGACAGGCGGGCCCACACTGTCAGTGGCTGCACAAATGGGAACAAAAAAAGGGGGGTTAGCATGCGCCCGACGGGATTCAAACCCGGGTCGCTGGAGAGGTGTGTCTCGAGCCACTGGGCTAGGTGGGGGCGTCTGACAAGAGAGGGGCTCAGCCTCTCTTGATATAGCCGCAGCAGACAGGCCGGCCGACGATGACAGACACGGTAGAGGCTCGCCGGAGTTGCCTCCGGTGGCCAATAGGAGCGGCGAAGGGCTCGGACGGAACCGCGACGGGATTCCGCACGCGCGTGTGCAAACCTAAGCACCGGACGACGACGGAGGCGTCCCGGCGACGAGCTACAAAGACGACGGCGATGGACGAACTCGAACACGATGATCTACGGGACCAAATGGAGCGGTGAGGTCAGAGCACTCGTCGGCGACGAGGTCCAACGGTGGCAAGATCGGGCGCGTCCGGCTAATGGGGACAGAGAGCGCAAAAGAGGAGAAAAGAGGATGGGGAGGTTCGCATGCTCACCACAAGCACGGGGGTGCGCTTGGTTTGACGGGATATGGACAGAGACGAGCACGGCAGCGCTCAAACACGTACGGTGGCCGGAGTCGAAGCCGTCGCAGCAGCGGGTTTCGGCTCCATGAGTCGACATCGTGGATGTAGTGGACGTCGTGGAAGAAGTAGGACGCGCTCGCGGGGGCTAGATCCATCGAAGAGCACGCCGGCGATGACGACGCGCTCCTGGATGCGCTCGAGAAGGGCTGCAGGTGGCGGATCTGGTGGCCAGAGCACACCTGGCGACGGGAAAGGAGGAAGAGGGGAACCCTAGGGTTGCCCTGGACAAGGAGATGGCTTATAATGGGGGCCAAGGCGATGGAACGGAGCGGCGACGCTCTCGGCCGTGGCCATGTGCGTGCTCGCGAGGGGGGACTGAGGTGGAAAAAAGGTGGGCGAGGTGACTGGCGCGGTCGCTGATGGGTGGGGCCGAAGCGGCCACGTGGTAGGCGGGTGTGCGGGTGAGAAAAGGGAGAGAGGAAGAGTGCGCGGGAGGTGTGCTGGGCTGCGGGCGCGCTGGGCCTGCTGCTGCTGGGCCGCGGCGACTGGCTGGGCTGCACTGCTGCGGCTGTTTCTTTCTTTTTGATTTTCTTTAAGCAGAAAATAAAAAGAAAAGCGCAGGGGAAAAGGAGAGGGGTATGACGAATATAAAAATATCCTCATGACCCTGGATTAATGCCCTATTTGATAAAATTGGTTTGGACAAATTTAGAGGTAGAAAAATAAAACAAGTTTGAATAATATTCAAACTTGGGCCATTTTTTAACCTGACCAAATCAACTCCAAATAAGATGAATTTTGTAGAGAGGCTAAGGACATGGTGCAAAGTTTATAGGGAGAAGTTGAACATTATTGGAGGAGGGAAGATGCCACTTGCAAAATAAAGAAAAGAGGAGGGGTGAGGTGATGATTGATACGTCCATTTTGCATCATGCTTTTATATTGATATTTATTGCATTATGGGCTGTTATTACACATTCTAGCACAATACTTATGCCTTTTTTCTCTTATTTTACAAGGTTTATATGAAGAGGGAGAATGTCGGCAGCGGGAATTCTGGGCTGGAAAAGGAGCAAATCTGAGACCTATTCTGCACAACTCCAAAAGTCCTGAAACTTCACGAAGAATTATTTTGGAATATATAAAAAATATTGGGTGAAGAAAGCACCAGTGGGGACCCACCAGGCAGCCACAAGGGTGGAGGGCGCGCCCTACCCCCCTGGGCGCGCCTCCCTACCTTGTGGGCCACCTGGCAGGCCCTCGATGCCCATCTTCTGCTATATGATGTGTTTTGACATGGAAAAAATCAGAAGGAAGCTTTCGGGACGAAGCGCCATCGTCTCGAGGTGGAACCTGGGCAGAACCAATCTAGGGCTCCGGCGGAGCTGTTCTGTCGGAGAAACTTCCCTCCGGGAGGGAGAAATCGAAGTCATCGTCATCACCAACGATCCTCTCATCAAGAGGGGGCCAATCTCCATCAACATCTTCACCAGCACTATCTCCTCTCAAACCCTAGTTCATCTCTTGTATCCGATCTTTGTCTCAAAACCTCATATTGGTACCTGTGGGTTGCTAGTAGTGTTGATTACTCCTTGTAGTTGATGCTAGTTGGTTTATTCGGTGGAAGATCATATGTTTAGATCCTTAATGCTATTCAATACCCCTCTGATTATGAACATGAATATGCTTTGTGAGTAGTTACGTTTGTTCCTGAGGACATGGGAGAAGTCTTGTTATAAGTAATCATGTGCATTTGGTATTCATTCGATATTTTGATGAGATGTATGTTGTCTTTCCTCTAGTGGTGTTATGTGAACATCGACTACATGACACTTCGCCATGATTTGGGCCTAGGGGAAGGCATTGGGAAGTAATAAGTAGATGATGGGTTGCTAGAGTGACAGAAGCTTAAACCCTAGTTTATGCGTTGCTTCGTAAGGGGCTGATTTGGATCCATATGTTTCATGATATGGTTAGATTTATCTTAATTCTTCTTTCGTAGTTGGGGATGCTTGCGAGAGGGGTTAATCATAAGTGGGAGGCTTGTCCAAGTAAGGGCAGCACCCAAGTACCGGTCCACCCACATAACAAATTATCAAAGTAACGAACGCGAATCATATGAGCATGATGAAAACTAACTTGACAGTAATTCCCATGTGTCCTCGGGAGCGCTTTGCTTTATATAAGAGTTCGTCCAGGCTTTTCCTTTGCTACAAAAAGGATTGGGCCACCTTGCTGCACCTTAGTTACTTTTGTTACTTGTTACCCGTTACGAATTATCTTAGCACACAACTATCTGTTACCGATAATTTCAGTGCTTGCAGAGAATACATTTGCTGAAAACGCTTGTTGAAAGTGCGTTATATCGACTAGAGGGGGGGTGAATAGGCGATTTTTACAAATTCGTCACTGAGGAATTTCAAGGTGAGGAAATTCCTAAGAGACGAACTACTTAGCAGCGGAATAAGTACTCAGATGCAAGCATAACAGAGCAGTAGCACAGTCATCATGATGAAATGAAAACAAGCACAGAGTACGAGTAGCGTAAACACAGGATAAGCAGGCTGAAGAAAAATTGACTGAAGAAATTGAACTGAGGAAATTGAGAAAGTCTTCAGTCAAAGTCTTCAAACAGTAATGATCAAATACATAGCAAGTATGTGAGGAAATGAAAGGGTTGAGGAAATAGAACCAGTAGCTCGGTGAAGACAATGATTTGGTAGACCAGTTCCAACTGATGTGACAGTTGTACGTCTGGTTAGAGCGGCTAGGTATTTAAACCTGAGGACACACAGTCCCGGACACACAGTCCTCACCGTATTCTCCTTGAGCTAAGGTCACACAGACCTCACCCAATCACTCATGGTAAGTCTTTAGGTGACTTCCAAACCTTCACATACTCGGTCACTCGGCAATCCACAATTTCCTCTTGGATGCTCTAGACCATGACGCCTAACCGTCTGGAGGATGCACAGTCCTCAAAGGTAACAAGCGTCGGTTCCACACAGGAACAATCTCTTCAGTGATGCTCAATCACTTTGGGTTTGTAGGTGTTTGGGTTTTTGGGTTTTTCCTCACTTGATGATTTTCGCTCAAAGTGCTAGGAGGATGGGATGCTCTAAATGACAAGTGTCAATCTATCTCTCGGAGCAGCCAACCAGCTAGTGGTTGTAGGGGGCGGCTATTTATAGCCTAGGGAGCAGCCCGACATGATAAGACATAAATGCCCTTCAATGATATGACCGTTAGGTGGGTAGGATATTTGGACAGCTGGCGCGCAGCACAGCAACGATCGAATATTTGAGTATCAAATTCCTCAGGGCTATCATGTTCCTCACTTGTAGGCAATCCACACTGGCGAATTCCTAACTCCTCAGTCAGAACAAATTCCTCAAAGAACAGAAGAACTTCGTCTCTGTCACTGAAGAACTTGACTAAACTATATGAGATTTCCAATGGCTTCACTCGAAAGGATTGGGTAGGTGTAGGATTTTGAGTTGAGCATCACTTGGAAACTTTTCCTTAGTTTTACCTCGACCCCCTTTAACAGTACGGTGTTTCCTATGACTCAAGAAGAAGAAAATGAAACTACGAAAACAAAAGTCTTCACGCTTCATAATCCTCGCATGAATATCAAGTCTTCAGGGTCACACCAATTTCTACACTTTCAAAGTCTTCAAGAAAACCAAAGTCTTCAGTTGAAGACATTCATTTTTAGGGGTCGACATTCATCGTAAATAACAAACTCCTCATAGACTTATAGACCTGTGTACACTCACAAACTCATTAGTCCCTTAACCTATAAGTCTTCAATACACCAAAATCACTAAGGGGCACTAGATGCACTTACAATCTCCCCCTTTTTGGTGATTGATGACAATATAGGTTAAGTTTTCAACGGGGATAAACATATGAAGTGTAGATACTGATAATGAGGAATTTGATTGCAAGATATAGAAGAACTCCCCCTGAAGATGTGCATATTGAGGATTTTGCTTTGGATTGCAAATGCACATTGTAGAGTAATATCATGGAGATCTCCCCCTATATCTTGAAATTCATACATGCATTTAACATATGATATGAAGAATTTGAAATGCATGATGAAATATGGTGTCTGACGAAATTCAGCATGCGTGCATTAAGGTACTTGAGGTAATAAGCATGCAGAAAGCAGTTCAAAAGTATCAGACCACCATAGGACTTAAGTTTACAACTCATCAGAGCAAACACCTCAGAAAAGCAAGAGTTGTAACTTAACGGAAATATAGCCCATATATAAGACCCTCTTGAAGACTAACTCAAATTTCTCCCCCTTTGTCATCGAATGACCAAAAGGGACGAAAAATGAGGACTAACACCCCTGAAGAATATCATCATGATGTCGATGGAGGAGCGCCAGCATTGTTGGGGTCGTCCGTTGAAGTAGGGCCTGCCGCAGTGTCGTTCAAGTCTTCAGCTTCATCCGTCTCGCGCGATGAAGAATATGAACTGGCAACAAGCTGAGGAACTTTGACTTTCTTGAATTTCTTCGAAGGTGGCTGAGACCAGTCAAAGTCCTGTTGGAATCCCATCTCCTTGAGTTCTTCAGCACTATGAAGATTAGACAGAATCGCCCAAGTGCGGTCAAAGACTTCATGCAAGTAGTAGTGATTCTTCTTCACAGTATTTTGAGTGACTGTCATGTTCTGAAGAATTGCACCAAACTGACGCTTGACCCACTTGTGATTTCGATCAACTTTCTGATGAAGACTAAGGAGAAGTTCATGATCAGTCATCACACGCGGAGCTGTGGCTTGAGGATGATGTTCTGAAGCTTTGGCGGTAGAATCTTGAGTTGTAGAGTCATCATTGGTGGAATAGGAAGTAGCTTTGCGAAACTGTCCATCCAATGGACGAGTACCTTCATCAATAACAGCAACCTTGCCCTTCTCGTCAGCTGAGGAAATAGTCCGTTTGAGGACTTCGATAGGGGGCAAATAGCTGAGATGATTTTGAAAGTCAGCCATGTAATGAATTGAAGACCTTGATCTGATGAATCTCATGATCCAGGGAGCATAAGGCTTCAACTCAAAAGGTGACAGAGCAGCATTGGCCAAAGTCCTCATGAAGAAATCATGGTAGTTGATAGGAATACCGTGAATGATATTGAACAGCAGATTCTTCATAATGCCAACAACTTCTTCATCATTAGAGTTGTGGCCCTTGATTGGACTGAGGGTTTTGGTCAAGATGCGATAAACTGTCCTTGGCACATAGAGCAATTCCTTGACGAGGAATTTGGTCCTTGGAGCTTGGCTTGGCTTCAATGGCTTCATCAGCACTTGCATCAGATGATCAGACAATTCAGGTTCAACATAGAGAAGCCTTGCACCTTCAGTGGGAGGACAGACTGGAACGGCATGAAGCAATTCAGAGGCCGGTGCTTTGAAATGAGTATTATCGGTCATCCAGTCCAATACCCATGAATTGACATCATCAACATTTCCAGTAATGTGCAGTGTGGCGAAGAATTAAAGAATGATTTCTTCATTCCAATCGCAGATGTCGGTGCAGAAATTGAGTAACCCAGCGTCATGAAGAACACTGAGGACTGGTGTGAAGCAGGGCAGCGATTCCATATCTACATGAGGAATTTGCTCATGTTCAAAGATCTTATCCTTATCAACCAACAATGAGGAGTAGAAGTTCATCTGGCTTGCAGTCCAGAAGCGCTTGCGACGAAGACGAGCGGAGTCATAGGGATTGTAGTCAGTGAAGAATATGTGCTCATTGAAGAAATCCTCAGCATTAAACTTCTGCTTCATGGAGTGAGGGTTCTATGGCTTGGGCTGAAGATTAACAGTTGAGAATGTACAGCCTCTTGAGGTATAGCCACTGGAGCCACAGGCTGAGGAATTTCAGCAGCAGCCTTGGCCTCCATTTCTTCAGACATATGTACATCAGCGCTAGTGACTGGAACTTCTTCAGGAATAGAATGAAGTGAAGCTTGACGTTCATCAGAGCCCGTATGAATTTCTTCAGTTTGCACAGGGAACTGAGGAACATAATGTAGAGGGGTGGTCAGAGGTGAATTGGGGTGATGACTTTCCCAAAAGTCATCATTCAGAATAGGTGTTGTAGACCCAATATCCACATCCTCATCTTCTTCAGTTCCTTCGACGCCTGCCTCTTCAGCTGTGAACTGAGGCATGGGCGATGATACCAGTGGGGTTGAAGAGAAAGTATCCACTTCAATTTCTTCATCCATCTGCTCTGTCGAAGCAGCAGAAGGATCTTCTTCATCAGATTTACTAGGAATTTCATATTCCTCACCAAAGGGAATGATCTCCTTTGATGGCATGCTTGATATTGGAATAGCATCAATTGGGTCTTCAGTTGAACTCGTCAAAGTCTTCAATTTCTTGGGCGCTGAAGACTCTGAAGATGTAGATGCTTTCCTTTTCTTCACAGCTGCTCGCTCCGCAGCCTTGGTTTTCTTCGCTTTTGTTGTAGAAGGAAGATTGATGCTTGTCATCGGTGCAGGAGGAGCAGAGAAAATTGGTTGAATTTCTTCAGGCACAACTGATGCAGTTGCCCTGGCTTGTTCAGATTCCTCAGGCACAGTAGCAGATGCTTCAACTGGCCTGGATTGCTCTTCAGGCGCAATATTGGAGGATGCCCTGGCAATTTCTTCAGAGACTGGAATTTCTTCAGCAGTTCTGGCGCTTTCATTTTCTTCAGCAAACTGAACAGATGTTCCAGTCTGAGGAAATTTGGGTTGCGATGAAGCTGCAACACTTGGAGTAAATCCTTTTGCCATTCTAACGAATCTGACTTTGGCACCTAGCCAATCTGCATGGAATGCATGAAATTCATCACTGAGTGCTTTGATCTCAGCCTGCATAGTCACAAGTTCTTCAGGAGACATTTTCACAACATTGTTCTTCAGAAAATGCTCCTTCTTGTTCTGAGCCTTCTTCACCTTCCTGGCCTTTTCAAATTTCCATTTCTCTTCATTTATGAAGGCCGTCAACATGTGACTTTGACCAGGAGTGAGGCTTAATTCAGGCAAAGGTGTATTTGGATCCTTGTGCCATAGATCGATGAAATCAAGGATCTTCCTTGGATCCAGCATGAGGGGCACAGCACTGCCTTTGGCTCTAGCGGCCCTTTGTTGTCGATCTCTGATGATCTCAGCTAATTCTTCATCATCAGCTTCATCTTCGCTTGACAGAACCTGAAAGGCGACCTGCTTCTTGTGAGGACTTGGTCTTGTGCCTCGTCCAGCAGTGGCCTTTTTCTTCAGCAAGATAGGAGTTGTTGAAGACTGAGGTGGAGCTGAAGAACTTGCAGAGACTCCTGAAGCAATTGAGATTCCAGTAGTCCTTTGGCATGTGGCAAGATGCACAGGTGCTGAGGACATTGTAGGAGCAGCTGAGGATTTTGCAACTGAGGGAGTTGGAGCTGCTTTAGAGGAATTTGCTTGAGGGACAGACCGTGAGGGCTTTGAAGAGCTTGGCCGTGAGGGCATTGCAGCTGTGGAACTTGTCTTGACAGCTGATTTCTTCAGCATAGCCTTCTTAGGCTTGATAGCAGAGGCCTCAGCGGCGGCAGCAACAGAATCTTCATTGAATTTCTTCACTGCCTCTTTAGCCACTTTGGCCAGCTTGGCTTGACGCTTAGCCCACTCCTGAGGAAATTCCTCACCTCTTCTGATGCTAGTGGGATCAGCTTCTTGGCCAGGAGCCAATGGAGGTCTTGGACATGGAGGGTTAACAGCGAATTTCTTCATGTACTTGGGAGTGACATAGCGATATTCCCTCCATTCTCTTGCCCATCTCCTCTCAATCTTCTGAATGCGCACTTTGCGCTGATTTTTGTTCTCCTTGCCATGAGTTGCTTCATCAGGAGTACAATATTCATCATAGATGTCATCAGGGATCTCAAAAGCAGTATTTGTTTCTGGCCTCTTTCCTCCCTTCTGAGGTCTTTTACCATCAGCCATATTCTTCACTTGAGGATTTTGAACAATCGAATTTTCTGATGAGGTATGCAATTTTTCTTCAAGGTACGCTACAAATGAGTTAAGTTGATGAGAACCTAGAGATTCAGCAGCGGACATGTGTACCTGTGAACAGAATATAGGTGCGAAGAGTTTTGGAGAGGTCATATGCGTTCTTAGAAGATTTTCAAAAGTATCAAGTTTGAGGAATTTGACCAGGGGTGTCTTGAGGAATTTCACTAAGCATTTTTGACTTAGGTTCCAGAGTTGTGTAGATTGAAAATCCACACAATTGAGGAATCTTGAAGAAAAACGTTGCTTAGAGAAACTGATCAAGGACAGAAGCAAGTTGGTGTTTAAGAACATGAAAGTTGAAGAATAAACACCTTTTGAAGATTTTGTGGAAATCATCAGAATCAAAAAGGGCAGTAAAAAAATTATTTACCCTTTGACGAAGAACACGACGAACTGAGAGTAGCAGTGGAGAAGTTCGTCCGTTCAGATCTTCCACGCCCTAACTTGGCGATGGAAAACAGCTACGGCGGCGGCGGAGTGAAGATTTCCGCGGCCGGCGTGAGTACGACGGCGACGAGGTTGAGGCAGTGAAGCTCTTCCTCACCGGCGACGATGGAGTGTAGCGGCGGCGCTAGGTCTGAGAGCTCGAGCGCGGGAGTAAGATCGAGCGAGGTAAATGAGCTCTGAGGAGGGCGAGGGGTATTTATAGCCGAGGTGAAAAACCGCTCGTTCGAGGAAAATGGACGAACATGCCCCTGACCCTTCTCATCCTAGCGACATGTGTCACCCACATACTGTGAAGTGGAGATCGTGTTAGATCGTGGGTGAATAGATAAATCTTGTCGAGGGATATGGAACGGTTTGAGCGGCAAAAGCCGAAAATTCAGATAAGAATATTTTAATGTTTCATTCGCAAATTCTTCAGCTGTCAAGGACACAGTGAAGACTTTGAACAGGTTTCAAATAGAACGCACATGAAGAATTTGTGAACGGACTGGATTGAGTTTAGCACAGAGGGGGAACGGGTCCGATCACATTCACTTAGAAGAAAAACAACTTGAAGAATTAGCAATAAGTGAATGCTGTAGAGGACAGAAAACTCAAATATATATATATAGTCAATGAAGAACACAGACGGAAAGAGTGAAGATTTTGCAAAGTTGAAGAATTTGCATAATGATGAAAAACTCAAATTTTGAAGATTTTCAACTTTTTGTGGTGGCGTGGCCCACCGTGTAAGAATGATGATTTCAGACACCGCGTACAATTGTCGTAGGGCTCTGAGACTCAAATTCTTCATTAATTTCTTCACACTTAGAGGGTTAGTCTTCATTGATTGAAGAAAAACGTTTCTTCGTGTGTTGCACATCTAAGTCATCAGTTTGCATAAGTGTTAGGATGTGTGTCCATTTCAAAGGACATTCGAAGATTCTAAGATATTTAGCTCACACCGCAATTTGCTAAATCTCTTCTCATCCAAGGGCTTTGTGAAGATATCCGCTAGTTGTTCTTCAGACTTCACGGGATCAATAGAGATGTCACCCTTCAACACATGATCTCGAAGAAAATGATGACGAATCTCGATGTGCTTTGTCTTTGAGTGCTGAACTGGGTTATGAGCAATTTTGATGGCACTCTCGTTGTCGCAGTAGAGTGGCACATTCTTCATATTTATGTCGTAGTCCTTGAGGGTTTGCTTCATCCATAGCAATAGAGCACAGCAAGAACCAGCAGCAATATACTCAGCTTCAGCAGTAGAGAGTGATACGCAGTTCTGCTTCTTCGAGGACCAACATACTAAGGATCGTCCGAGGAAATGGCACGTGCCTGATGTTGACTTGCGATCCACACGATCACCAGCATAGTCAGAGTCAGAATATCCAATGAGATCAAAAGCCGAGCCCTTGGGATACCATAATCCAAGTGTTGGAGTGTGAGCTAGATATCGAAGAATATGTTTCACAGCCTTATGGTGTGATTCCTTCGGTGTAGCTTGAAAACGGGCACACATGCAAACACTAAGCATAATATCTGGCCTAGATGCACATAGGTACAATAAAGAGCCAATCATGGAGCGGTATACCTTTTGATCGAAGTCTATTCCATTTTCATCAGTGCATAGATGGCCATTTGTGGGCATAGGGATTTTGACGCCTCTGCATTCTTGCATACCGAATTTCCTCAGAACGTCCTTGAGGTATTTCTCTTGAGAAATGAAGATGCCATTGCGTTGTTGACGAATTTGAAGGCCTAAGAAGAATTTCAATTCCCCCATCATGGACATTTGATATTCCTCACTCATCATGTAAGCAAATTCATCACTGTAATGTTGGTTAGTACAGCCAAAGATAATATCATCAACATATATTTGGCACACGAATAATTCATCATCATAGGTTTTGGTGAAAAGAGTTGGGTCGAGTGAACCGGGTTTGAAGCCTTTCTTCATGAGGAATTCCTTCAAAGTGTCATACCACGCCCGAGGGGCCTGCTTGAGGCCATAGAGGGCCTTATTGAGTCTGAAGACTTTGTCAGGATGCTTAGGATCTTCAAAACCTGGGGGTTGAGCAACATATACTTCTTCCTCAATCTTACCATTGAGGAATGCACTTTTCACATCCATTTGATATAAGATGATATTATGATGGTTAGCATAAGCCAGCAATATGCGAATAGCCTCAAGTCTAGCAACAGGTGCAAAAGTTTCATCGAAATCAATTCCTTCAACCTGTGTGTAGCCTTGAGCCACAAGACGAGCCTTGTTCCTCACCACTAGGCCATTTTCATCTTGCTTATTGCGGTAGATCCATTTGGTACCGATGATATTGTGCTTGCATGAGTCCGGTCGCTTGACAAGCTCCCACACATTGTTCAACTTGAATTGATGTAATTCCTCTTGCATTGCTTGAATCCATTCAGGCTCCAGAAATGCCTCATCAACTTTGGTGGGCTCTGTGATGGACACGAAAGCAAAATGCCCACAAAAGTTAGATAAATGTGAAGCTTTTGAGCGAGTCAGAGGACCTGGTGCGTTGATGTCGTTGATGATTCTCTCAATCTGTACTTCATTTGCAACGCGAGGATGAGCAGGTTGACGACATTGATTTTGCTCAGTATTTTCTTCAGAGCCAATTTCTTTAGGTGCGCCAGCATGCTGTTCTTCATGTTCTGGAATGATTTCTTCAGCAGATTCTTCAATAGGAATGACATCCTCAGTAGCTTTGAACTTGATGGTTTCCTCAGGTGTCTTTTCATCTAGCACAGGAGGTAGGTGCTCTCTTTGCGAGCCGTTAGTTTCATCGAACCGCACATCTACAGTTTCAACAACCTTGTTGTGATAGGTGTTGAAGACCCTGTAGGTGTGCGAGTCCTTTCCGTAACCAAGCATAAAACCTTCATGTGCTTTCGGTGCAAATTTAGAATTGTGATGACGATCTCTAATCCAGCATTTAGCACTGAAGACTTTGAAATAACTCACATTGGGTTTCTTGTCAGTGAGGAGTTCATATGAGGTCTTCTTGAAGAATTTGTGAAGATATACCCTGTTGATGATGTGGCATGCAGTATCAATTGCCTCAGGCCAGAAGTGACGAGGTGTCTTGTATTCATCAAGCATGGTGCGAGCCATCTCAACAAGAGTCCTGTTCTTGCGCTCCACAACGCCATTCTGCTGAGGAGTGTATGGGGCAGATAGCTCATGAGTAATACCAAGTTCATCGAGATAGTCATCAAGACCAGTATTCTTGAACTCAGTCCCATTGTCACTACGTATATGCTTGATCTTCACGCCGAAATTCGTCGAAGCCCTTGAGGAAAATCGTCTGAAGACTTCCTGCACTTCAGTTTTGTAAGTAATGGCATGCACCCATGTGTAATGAGAATAGTCATCAACAATGACAAAGCCATATAGAGATGCTGCATTTGTTAGTGTGGCATAATGAGTAGGGCCAAAAAGATCCATATGAAGCAATTCAAAAGGACGAGAAGTAGTCATGATAGTCTTCGAGGGGTGCTTGGCTCTGGTCATTTTTCCAGCCTCACAAGCCCCACAAAGATGATCTTTGAGGAATTTGACACCCTCGATGCCAATGACGTGCTTTTTCTTCAGGAGCGTGTGTAAGTTCCTCATGCCAGCATGACCCAGTCGTCGATGCCATAGCCAGCCTTCTGAAGCTTTAGCAAGTAGACAAGTGGCAGGCTGTGGTCCTGCAGAGAAATCAACAATATACAAGTCTCCTCTCCTAAAGCCTTCGAAGACTTTGGAATTGTCAGATTCCATGAGCACTAAGCAACGATATTTGCCAAAGACAACAACCATATCAAGATCACAAAGCATTGAGACAGACATGAGGTTGAATCCGAGGGACTTGACAAGCATGACTTTTTCCATGTGTCGATCCTTTGAGATTGCAACCCTACCTAGACCCAATACCTTGCTTTTTCCTTTGTCAGTGTAGGTGATATGCTTCAAGTGTGATGGAGATAAAGGAGTGTTCATCAGTAAGCTCTTGTCACCGGTCATGTGATTTGTACATCCACTATCGAGGACCCACTCAGTAGCTTTGGGTAAATCATCCTGCAGATGAATTAGTGCATCTTACGAACTCATATACTTCAGAGTGAAGAATATGACATCAAATTCATCAGACATATTTCATCAATTAAAGCAACATATGTATATATAGCAATGTGAGGACGTGAGAAATGAATAAATCATTTCTTCATGATTAGCTTGCGTCCTTTCAAGCATTTCAGGTCTCCAGCAAATTTTTCAGACGATTTAGTTCGTCTGGAGACCTGATCTTGCATAAGAGATTAGTTCTTTTTCTTCACCACCCACATCTGGAGGGGTGACAAAGAGTTCATCATTCTGCGAGCTCCATAAGAGAAAGGTGGCATAGACGCCAGACCACTTCGTTTCACATAAGAGGGGTTAGGGTAAGCATATGAATAAGCAGAGAAATTCTTCGAGGACTTATGAACATAATGATTTGAAGAATAATGCACATATTCATAGCCCTTAGGCTTTCCCTGCGAAACAGAAGTGTTAGCACGATGATGTTCATGTGAGGACTTGGATCCATGTGAGGAATTTGATCCATAAGAGGACTTGGATCCATGTGAAGACTTTGGTCCATATGAAGAATTTGATCTGGGGTTATTATTCTTCACAGGTGGTGTCATGAGGACATTCACCTGAAGACTTTCAAGGCACCTTTTGGGAACCCAGATTTTCTTCATAGGGGGACCATTCCTGCAGTTAGATCCAACATATCTAGCAAATACCTCACCATTCTGATTTTTGAACAGTTTATAGTTGGAGTCAAATGACTCATCAGATGAATATGAGGATTCACAAGTAAAGCCAGATAAAGTGGATGGATCTACGGGAGATCCCTTCACAGCAACCCATGAGGTTTTGGGATACTGCTCAGGTTTCCAGTAGGTTCCATCAGCATTGAGTTTCCTCTCAAAGGCAATACCCTCTTTCCTAGGGTT
This sequence comes from Thinopyrum elongatum, assembly GCA_011799875.1. NCBI lineage: Eukaryota > Viridiplantae > Streptophyta > Magnoliopsida > Poales > Poaceae > Thinopyrum > Thinopyrum elongatum. Next base: position 273,471,025 of record CM022303.1, on the reverse strand, counting down.
CCTGTTCAAGATCTGCTTTTTGAGCACATCACAAAGAGTCTGATGCCCTTTGAGGCTTTTGTACATGCCTGTCACATACAATTCCTTCAACCCTGCATTTTCATCAGTGATACTAGTGGTATCCTTAGATGAGGAAGTTGTGACCACAGAGATAGTTGAAGAATTTGCAGCAATAGAAGCATTTGAACATTCAGGTGAAGAATTAGCAGTTTCACGTTCAATGCATTTCAAGCATGGTGGAACAAATTCTTCCTGAGCGGAACTGATCTGTTGAGCAAGCAAAGAATCATTTTCCTTCTGAAGATCTTCATGACTCACCCTTAGCTTCTCAAGATCTTGCTTTCTTTGAAGAAATTCATAAGAAAGCTTCTCATGATCGGCTAAGAGAGTTTCATGATGACCTTGAAGGTTGTCAAACTTAGACTGTAGTTGCTGAAGATTATCAGTCAGTGTTTGAGTTCGATCCATTTCCTCACCTAACAGATCATCGCTTTTGTCTAGCATATTTTGAACCTTTTTCCAAAGCCTTTTGTTGTTTAACAGCAATATTAGCAAGTTTGGAATAGCTGGGTTTGAGGTTTTCATCAGATTCATCCTCACTTGATTCAGAGGAGGGATATTTGAATACCTTGGCACCTTTTGCCATGAAGCAATAGGTGGGAGCATAGTCATCGTTGCCGTCATCAGCAGTGTTGGGGAAGTCATTTTCCTCAGTGTTGAAGATGGACTTGCTAACATAAGCAGTAGCGAGGGCTAGGCTCGCCACACCAGAGTCTGACTCCTCAGATGCCTCCTCTTCCTCATGTTCCTCAGATTCAGCTTCAGAGTCCATTTCTTTGCCAATGAATGCCCGAGCCTTCTTGGAGCTGCTCTTCTTGTGAGATGAAGACTTTGAAGATTTTGACGATGAGGACTTTGAAGATTTCCTCTTCTTCTTAGAGTCATCTGAACTATCATCCTTGTATTTCTTCTTCTTTGATTCCTTCTCCCACTGAGGACAATCAGTAATGTAGTGACCAGGTTTCTTGCATTTATGGCAAGTTCTCTTCTTGTAATCACGGGATGAGGAATCTGATTTCATGTCATCACCTCTTGAGGATTTTCCAAATCGGCCACGTCTAGAGAACTTCTGGAATTTCCTCACGAGCATTGCTAGCTCCTGACTCAGTTCTTCAGGATCACCAAGGCTGCTACCAGAATCTTCATCTTCAGATTCAGAGACTGCCTTGGCTTTCAGTGCACGAGATCTACCATAGCTCGGTCCGTAGAGATCTCTCTTCTCAGCTAGTTGGAATTCATGAGTATTTAGCCTCTCGAGGATATCAGTAGGATCAAGTGACTTGTAGTCTCCATGTTCTTGAATCATCAGTGCCAGTGTATCGAATGAAGAATCGAGTGACCTCAGCAATTTCTTCACCACCTCATGGTCGGTGATGTCAGTGGTACCCAATGCTTGAAGCTCGTTTGAGATGTCAGTGAGGCGATCAAAGGTTTGCTGAACATTTTCGTTGTCGAGTCTTTTGAAGCGGTTGAAGAGATTGCGAAGAACGTCAACTCGAGAGTCACGTTGAGTTGAGACTCCTTCGTTGACCTTGGACAGCCTATCCCAGATAAGCTTAGCTGTCTCCAGAGCACTCACTCTGCCATACTGCCCTTTGCTCAGATGGCCACATATGATATTCTTCGCTTGAGAGTCGAGTTGCTTGAATCTCTTCACATCAGCAGCGTTTACGGAAGGAGTGACAGAGGGAACACCCTTTTCCACAACATACCAGAGATCGTTGTCAATTGCCTCAAGATGCATGCGCATCTTGTTCTTCCAGTAGGGGTAGTCCGTCCCATCGAAGGCAGGACACCCAGCTGAGACCTTGATCATGCCTGCAGTCGACATAACTAAAACTCCAGGTGGTTAAACCAAAATCACACAGAACAAGGGAGTACCTTGCTCTGATACCAATTGAAAGTGCGTTATATCGACTAGAGGGGGGGTGAATAGGCGATTTTTACAAATTCGTCACTGAGGAATTTCAAGGTGAGGAAATTCCTAAGAGACGAACTACTTGGCAGCGGAATAAGTACTCAGATGCAAGCATAACAGAGCAGTAGCACAGTCATCATGATGAAATGAAAACAAGCACAGAGTATGAGTAGCGTAAACACAGGATAAACAGGCTGAAGACAAACTGACTGAAGAAATTGAACTGAGGAAATTGAGAAAGTCTTCAGTCAAAGTCTTCAAACAGTAATGATCAAATACATAGCAAGTATGTGAGGAAATGAAAGGGTTGAGGAAATAGAACCGGTAGCTCGGTGAAGACAATGATTTGGTAGACCAGTTCCAACTGTTGTGACAGTTGTACGTCTGGTTAGAGCGGCTAGGTATTTAAACCTGAGGACACACAGTCCCGGACACACAGTCCTCACCGTATTCTCCTTGAGCTAAGGTCACACAGACCTCACCCAATCACTCGTGGTAAGTCTTCAGGTGACTTCCAAACCTTCACATACTCGGTCACTCGGCAATCCACAATTTTCTCTTGGATGCTCTAGACCATGACGCCTAACCGTCTGGAGGATGCACAGTCCTCAAAGGTAACAAGCGTCGGTTCCACACAGGAACAATCTCTTCAGTGATGCTCAATCACTTTGGGTTTGTAGGTGTTTGGGTTTTTGGGTTTTTCCTCACTTGATGATTTTCGCTCAAAGTCCTAGGAGGATGGGATGCTCTAAATGACAAGTGTCAATCTATCTCTCGGAGCAGCCAACCAGCTAGTGGTTGTAGGGGGCGGCTATTTATAGCCTAGGGAGCAGCCCGACATGATAAGACATAAATGCCCTTCAATGATATGACCGTTAGGTGGGTAGGATATTTGGACAGCTGGCGCGTAGCACAGCAACGGTCGGATATTTGAGTATCAAATTCCTCAGGGCTATCATGTTCCTCACTTGTAGGCAATCCGCACTGGCGAATTCCTAACTCCTCAGTCAGAACAAATTCCTCAAAGAACAGAAGAACTTCGTCTCTGTCACTGAAGAACTTGACTAAACTGTATGAGATTTCCAATGGCTTCACTCGAAAGGATTGGGTAGGTGTAGGATTTTGAGTTGAGCATCACTCGACCCCCTTTAACAGTACGGTGTTTCCTATGACTCAAGAAGAAGAAAATGAAACTACGAAAACAAAAGTCTTCACGCTTCATAATCCTCGCATGAATATCAAGTCTTCAGGGTCACACCAATTTCTTCACTTTCAAAGTCTTCAAGAAAACCAAAGTCTTCAGTTGAAGACATTCATTTTTAGGGGTCGACATTCATCATAAATAACAAACTCCTCATAGACTTATAGACCTGTGTACACTCACAAACTCATTAGTCCCTTAACCTATAAGTCTTCAATACACCAAAATCACTAAGGGGCACTAGATGCACTTACACTTGTCATTTCCTTCTGCTCCTCGTTGGGTTGGACACTCTTACTTATTGAAAGGACTACGATAGATCCCCTATACTTGTGGGTCATCAAGACTCTTTTCTGGCGCCGTTGCCGGGGAGTGAAGCGCCTTTGGTAAGGAAACATTTATATAGTGTGCTGAAATTTACTATCACTTGTCACTATGGAAAAAAAATCCTTTGAGGGGCTTGTTTGGGGTATCTTCACCCCGATTGGAAGAGCAAAGAGTTGCTCCTCAACCTACTGCGCCTACTGAAAATATTTATTATGAAATCCCTTTGGGAATGATAGAGAAACTTCTTGCTAATCCTTATCCAGGAGATGGAACATTACATCTCGATATGCACCTAATCTATGTGGATGAAGTTTGTGTATTATTTAAGCTTGCAGGTTTGCCCGAGGATGATGTCAAGAAGAAGGTCTTCCCTTTATCTTTGAAGGGAAATGCATTGACATGATATAGGCTATGTGATGATATTGGATCATGGAAATACAACCGATTGAAATTGGAATTTCATCAGAAGTTTTATCCTATGCATCTAGTTCATCATGATCGGAATTATATTTATAATTTTTGGCCTCGTGAAGGAGAAAGTATCGCTCAAGCTTGGGGGAGGCTTAAGTCGATGTTATATTCATGCCCCAATCATGAGCTCTCAAGGGAAATTATTATTCAGAATTTTTATGCTCGGCTTTCTCGTATTGATCAATCCATGCTCGATACTTCTTGCACTGGTTCTTTTATGAAGAAGACTATTGAATTCAAATGGGATTTATTGGAAAGAATTAAATGCAACTCTGAAGATTGGGAACTCGACGAAGGTAAGGAGTCAGGTATAAACCTTAAGTTTGATTGTGTTAAATCTTTTATGGATACCGATGCTTTTCGTGATTTTAGCACCAAATATGGACTTGACTCTGAGATAGTAGCCTCCTTTTGTGAATCATTTGCTACTCATGTTGATATCCCTAAGGAGAAGTTGTTTAAATATCATCCTCCCATTGAAGTAAAAGTAGTAGAACCTATTAAAGTTGAAGAAGAAACTATTACTTATAATGTTGATCCTATTGTTCCTACTGCTTATACTGAGAAACCACCTTTTCCTGTTAGAATAAAGGATCATGCTAAAGCTTCAACTGTGGTTTGTAAGAGTAATATTAGAACACCTACACCCCCTGAACAAATTAAAGTTGAGCCTAGTATTGCTATGGTTAAAGATCTCTTGGTCGATAATATTGATGAGCATGTTATTTATTTCTGTGGTGAAGCTGCTAGAATTGCTAAACCTGATATTAAAGATAAACATAGACCCGTTGTTGGCATGCCTGTTGTTTCTGTTAAAATAGGAGATCATTGTTATCATGGTTTATGTGATATGGGTGCTAGTGTGAGTGCAATTCCTTATACCTTATATCAAGAAATTATGAATGATATTGTACCTGCTGAGATAGAAGATATTGATGTTACTATTAAACTTGTCAATAGAGATACTATATCACCAATTGGGATTGTTAGAGATGTTGAAGTCTTGGGTGGGAAAATAAAATACCCTGCTGATTTTCTTGTTCTTGGTTCCCCACAAGATGATTTTTGTCCCATTATATTTGGTAGACCTTTCTTGAATACTGTTAATGCTAGGATAGACTGTGAGAAAGAAATTGTTACTGTAAGCTTTGGGGATGTGTCTCATGATTTTAATTTCTCTAAATTTCATAGACGACCCCATGATAAGGAATTGCCTGGTAAGGATGAAATTATTGGTCTTGCTTCTATTGTCGTGCCTCCGACTGATCCTTTAGAACATATTTGCTAGATCATGAAACTGATATGTTTATGAATGATAGAAAGGAATTAGATGAAATATTCTTTAACCAAATGCCAGTTTTGAAACACAAGTTGCCTATTGAAATCCTTGGAGATCCTCCTCCACCCAAGGGTGATCCCGTGTTTGAGCTTAAAGAATTACCGGATACTTTGAAATATGCTTATCTTGATGAAAAGAAGGTATATCCTGTTATTATTAGTGCTAACCTTTTAGAGCATGAAGAAAAGAAATTATTGAAAACTCTGAGGAAGCACCGTGCCACTATTGGATATACTCTTGATGATCTTAAGGGCATTAGTCCCACTCTATGTCAGCACAAAATTAATATGGAGCCTGATGCTAAACCAATTGTTGATCACCAACGACGGTTAAATCCTAAGATGAAGGAAGTGGTAAGAAATGAAATACTAAAACTTTTAGAGGCAGGTATAATTTATCCTATTGCTGATAGTAGATGGGTAAGTCCTGTTCATTGTGTCCCTAAGAAGGGAGGTATTACTGTTGTTCCTAATGATAAGAATGAATTGATTCCACAAAGAATTGTTACAGGTTATAGAATGGTAATTGATTTTCGCAAATTAAACAAAGCTACTAGAAAAGATCATTACACTCTACCTTTTATTGATCAAATGCTAGAAAGATTATCCAAACATACACATTTTTGCTTTCTAGATGGTTATTCTGGTTTTTCTCAAATACCTGTATCAAAAGAGGACCAAGAAAAGACCACTTCTACTTGCCCTTTCGGTACCTTTGCTTATAGACGTATGCTTTTTGGTTTATGCAATGCACCTGCTACCTTTTAAAGATGTATGACTGCTATATTCTCTGACTTTTGTGAAAAGATTGTTGAGGTTTTCATGGATGATTTCTCTGTTTATGGAACTTCTTTTGATGATTGCTTAAGCAACCTTGATCGAGTTTTGCAGAGATGTGAAGAAACTAATCTTGTCTTGAATTGGGAGAAGTGCCACTTTATGGTTAATGAAGGTATTGTCTTGGGGCATAAAATTTCTGAAAGAGGTATTGAAGTTGATAAAGCTAAAGTAGATGCTATAGAAAAGATGTCGTGTCCTAAAGATATCAAAGGTATAAGAAGTTTCCTTGGTCATGCTGGTTTCTATAGGAGGTTTATTAAAGACTTCTCTAAAATTTCTAGGCCTCTCACTAATCTTTTGCAAAAAGATGTTCCTTTTGTTTTTTATGATGATTGTGTAGAAGCATTTGAAATACTTAAGAAAGCCTTGATTTCTGCACCTATTGTTCAACCACCTAATTGGAATCTACCCTTTGAAATTATGTGTGGTGCTAGTGATTATGCTGTTGGTGCTGTTCTAGGACAAAGAGTTGATAAGAAATTGAATGTTATTCATTATGCTAGTAAAACTCTAGACAGTGCCCAGAGAAATTATGCTACTACTGAAAAAGAATTTTTAGCAGTTGTTTTTGCTTGTGATAAGTTCAGATCTTATATTGTTGATTCCAAAGTAACTATTCACACTGATCATGCTGCTATTAAATACCTTATGGAAAAGAAAGATGCTAAACCTAGACTTATTAGATGGGTTCTCTTACTGCAAGAATTCGAAATGCATATTATTGATAGAAAGGGAGCTGAGAACCCCGTTGCAGACAACTTGTCTAGGTTAGAAAATGTTCTTGATGAACCACTACCTATTGATGATAGCTTTCTTGATGAGCAATTAGCTGTCATAAATGCTTCTCGTAATACTCCATGGTATGCTGATTATGCTAATTACATTGTTGCTAAATTTATACCACCTAGTTTCACATACCAACAAAAGAAAAAGGTTTTCTATGATTTAAGACATTACTTTTGGGATGACCCACACCTTTATAAAGAAGGAGTAGATGGTGTTATTAGACGTTGTGTACCTGAGCATGAACAGGAACATATCCTACGCAAGTGCCACTCCGATGCTTATAGAGGACACCATGCTGGAGATAGAACTGCACACAAGGTATTGCAATCTGGTTTTTATTGGCCTACTCTCTTCAACCCATAAGTTTGTCTTGTCTTGTGATGAATGCCAGAGAATTGGCAATATTAGTAGACGTCAGGAAATGCCTATGAATTATTCACTTGTTATTGAACCATTTGATGTTTGGGGCTTTGATTATATGGGACCTTTTCCTTCCTCTTATGGGTATACACATATTTTAGTTGCTGTTGATTATGTTACTAAGTGGGTAGAAGCTATTCCAACTAGTAGTGCTGATCATAACACTTCTATTAAGATGCTTAAAGAAGTTATTTTTCCAAGGTTTGGAGTCCCTAGATATTTAATGACTGATGGTGGTTCACATTTTATTCATGGTGCTTTCCGTCAAATGCTTGCTAAATATGATGTCAACCATAGAATTGCATCTCCATATCACCCTCAGTCTAGTGGTCAAGTAGAATTGAGCAATAGAGAGATTAAATTAATTTTGCAAAAGACCGTTAATAGATCTACAAAGAATTGGTCTAAGAAACTTGATGATGCACTATGGGCCTATAGAACTGCTTATAAAAACCCAATGGGTATTTCTCCGTATAAAATGGTTTATGGAAAAGCTTGTCACTTACCTCTTGAACTAGAACATAAAGCGTATTGGGCTATTAAAGAGCTCAACTATGATTTCAAACTTGCTGGTGAGAAGAGGTTATTTGACATTAGCTCACTTGATGAATGGAGAACCCAAGCTTATGAGAATGCCAAGTTGTTTAAAGAAAAAGTTAAAAGATGGCATGACAAAAGGATACAAAAGCGTGAGTTTAATGTAGGTGATCATGTTTTGCTATACAACTCTCATTCAAGATTTTTGCAGGAAAGCTTCTCTCTAAATGGGAAGTTCCTTACATTATTGAAGAGGTCTATCGTTCCGGTGCCATTAAGATCAACAATGCCGAAGGCACCAACCCGAAGGTGGTAAACGGTCAAAGAATCAAACATTATATTTCAGGTACTCCCATAAATGTCGAGACGAATATTATCAATACCGTAACACCGGAGGAGTACATAAGGGACACTTTCCAGAATGTTTTAGACTCCAAAAAGGAATAGGTATGTGGTACGGTAAGTAAACCAACTCCAAAACTGTTCTAATGGCAATTTTTCTCCGTTTTCAAATATTTAAAAATTTAGGAAATTAAAAGTAGTCCGAAAAGTGCACAAGGAAGCGACAAGGCAGGGAGGTGCGCCCTACCCCCCGGGGCGCGCCCCCCACCCTTGCCGCCACCTCGTGTGCCCTCCGGACTCCGTTTTCTTGCACAATACTGCTTTTGATCAGTAAAAATTCATTATATAATATCCTGAAGGTTTCGACCACCGTACCACGGCAAAACCCTCTGTTCTTGTTTTGTGCTGTTTTGCCAGGAAAATCTAAAGATATGTCGTCCCAAGATTCGGAGGGAGAGAGCTATGTAGCTAATTATATCACAAACCCAAAGGTTTATGGGGATGTGAAGTATTATGGTGGGACTACAGAAGAAGAAGAAGAAGAACATAATTCAAAGGGAAAGGAGGAGACAAGCTCAGATGAAGATGAAGCACCATTACCCCAACCTGGGGACATGCATGTGGAGTTCAAAAAGTCAAGTCTCCCTGATAAGACAAGGAAACCTAAGATCGAGTTTATCCCTTTCCTTCTTTTGCAGGAGAACAAGCAAGAATTATGCAAAAAGATATTAACATTGGAACAGGAAAATCTAACCCTCAAGCACAAGTTGAGGAAAAAGGATGAGATTCTTTCATCATCAACAACTCCATCATCACCACCTCCGAAGAAAGAGATCTAAATACATGGGTATGGGCACTCCCCTTGGCAACTGCCAAGCTTGGGGGAGGTGCCCCGGTATCGTATCACCATCACACCTTTACTTTTATCATTTTTCTTAGTTTGATCCTTTTGGTTATATCCTTATCTAGTAGAATAAAAGTTTTTAATATGATCTAGCTTTGAGTTTTGCTTTATGTCCCCTCTATGTAATCGAGTCTGTGAGTTATATATAATAAAGAGTAGTTTTGAGTTGAGGCCTTTGCTTTCTTGCTATGATCTTCAGGGAATTTAATAAAAGAAAGAATAAAAGGAAATAAAAAGTTCGTATAATGATCTTATGGAGAGTAATGACTTCACATATAAAGAGTATGATGAATAAAAGTTGTTGAGAGTTGACAAACATAGTTTTGGTCATTGTTGCAATTAATAGGAAGTAATAAAGAAAGAGAGGTTTCACATATAAATATACTATCTTGGACATCTTTTGTAATTGTGAGCACTCATTAAAATATGACATGCTAAAAAGTTGATGTTGGACAAGGAACACAACATAATGGGTTATGTTTTCTTATATCCGGATAGAAGTTATAGTGTCTTGGATCCTCCAACATGTTGAGCTTGCTTATCCCTCTTAAGCTAGCCAAATCCTTTGCACCAAGTTGAGATACTACTTGTGCATCCAAATATCCCTTAAACCAGTTTAGCCATGAGAGTCCACCATACCTACCTATGGATTGAGTAAGATCCTTCAAGTAAGTTGTCATCGGTGCAAGCAATAAAAATTGCTCTCTAAATATGTATAATCTATTAGTGTGAAAAAATAAGCTTTATACGAAATTGTGATATGGAAGAAATAAAAGCGACAGACTGCATAATAAAGTTCTTTATCACAAGCTGCAATATAAAGTAACGTTCTTTTGCATTAAGATTTTGTGCATCCAACAATAAAAGCGCATGACAACCTCTGCTTCCCTCTGCGAAGGGCCTATCTTTTACTTTTATCTTCTACCCTTATACAAGAGTCATGGTGATCTACACCTTTCCTCTTTATACTTTTTCTTTTGGCAAGCACTATGTGTTGGATAAGGATCCAGATATATATATATATCCACTCGGATGTAGGTTATCATAAAGTATTATTGTTGACATTACCCTTGAGGTAAAAGGTTGGGAGGTGAAACTATAAGCCCCTATCTTTCTCTGTGTCTGACTGAGGCTTCAAACCCATAAGTATCACATGAGTATTAGCAATTATGAAAGATTAAATGATAGTTGAGTATGTGGACTTGCTGAAAAGCTCTTGAATTGACTATTTCCTATGTTATGATAAATTGCAAGTGCTTCAATGACTGGGATCATGGTTTGTTAGTTTTCAATGAAATTTCCGATTCATACTTTACCTTGTGAACGAATTGTTACTTTAGCATAAGAAATTATATGACAATAATTGTTGCTGTTCTAAAGATGATCATGATGCCCTCATGTCCGTATTTTATTTTATCGACACCTCTATCTCTAAACATGTGGACATATTTTCCAATTTCGGCTTTCGCTTGAGGACAAGCGAGGTCTAAGCTTGGGGGAGTTGATACGTCCATTTTGCATCATGCTTTTATATTGATATTTATTGCATTATGGGTTGTTATTACACATTCTAGCATAATACTTATGCCTTTTCTCTCTTATTTTACAAGGTTTATATGAAGAGGGAGAATGCCGGCAGCTGGAATTCTGGGCTAGAAAAGGAGCAAATCTGAGAGACCTATTCTGCACAACTCCAAAAGTCCTGAAACTTCACGGAGAATTATTTTGGAATATATAAAAAATATTGGGTGAAGAAAGCACCTGAGGGGACCCACCAGGCAGCCACAAGGGTGGGGGCGCGCCCTACCCCCCTGGGCACGCCTCCCTACCTTGTGGGCCACCTGGCAGGCCCTCGATGCCCATCTTCTGCTATATGATGTGTTTTGACCTGGAAAAAATCAGAAGGAAGCTTTCGGGATGAAGCACCGCCGTCTCGAGGCGGAACCTGGGCAGAACCAATCTAGGGCTCCGGCGGAGCTGTTCTGCCGGAGAAACTTCCCTCCGGGAGGGGGAAATCGAAGCCATCGTCATCACCAACGATCCTCTCATCGAGAGGGGGTCAATCTCCATCAACATCTTCACCAGCACCATCACCTCTCAAACCCTAGTTCATCTCTTTTATTCGATCTTTGTCTCAAAACCTCAGATTGGTACATGTGGGTTGCTAGTAGTGTTGATTACTCCTTGTAGTTGATGCTAGTTGGTTTATTCAGTGGAAGATCATATGTTCAGATCCTTAATGCTATTCAATACCCCTCTGACTATGAACATGAATATGCTTTGTGAGTAGTTACGTTTGTTCCTGAGGACATGGGAGAAGTCTTGTTATAAGTAATCATGTGAATTTGGTATTCGTTTGATATTTTGATGAGATGTATGTTGTCTTTCCTCTAGTGGTGTTATGTGAACGTTGACTACATGACACTTCACCATGATTTGGGCCTAGGGGAAGGCATTGGGAAGTAATAAGTAGATGATGTGTTGCTAGAGTGATAGAAGCTTAAACCCTAGTTTATGCGTTGCTTCGTAAGGGGCTGATTTGGATCCATATGTTTCTTGCTATGGTTAGATTTATCTTAATTCTTGTTTCGTAGTTGCGGATGCTTGCGAGAGGGGTTAATCATAAGTGGGAGGCTTGTCCAAGTAAGGGCAGCACCCAAGCACCGGTCCACCCACATATCAAATTATCAAAGTAACGAACGCGAATCATATGAGCATGATGAAAACTAACTTGACAGTAATTCCCATGTGTCCTCGGGAGCGCTTTGCTTTATATAAGAGTTCGTCCAGGCTTGTCCTTTGCTACAAAAAGGATTGGGCCACCTTGCTGCACCTTAGTTACTTTTGTTACTTGTTACCCGTTACGAATTATCTTATCACACAACTATCTGTTACCGATAATTTCAGTGCTTGCAGAGAATACCTTGCTGAAAACCGCTTGTCATTTCCTTCTGCTCCTCGTTGGGTTCGACACTCTTACTTATCGAAAGGACTACGATAGATCCCCTATACTAGTGGGTCATCAATGATGCATGGGACAAATGCATAGGCAAGCAACAATATCTAACATGGTGCAAGCACAACAAGATGAATACCACAAGGCATATGATGAGCATGGAGAATGCATAATGACAAGAGGCACAAATGCAATATGACAATGATGGGCATGGCAATGCAATATAACCAAATGACGAACATGATGCAAGAAGCAAAATATGACAATGGCACTCATCATGATCATGGCAACAAACAGTTGAAACACACAACGACAATGAAATAAATGGAAGGCATCTGGAGCATCTATCTCGGGGCGTCACAGCCTCGAGGTGCCATCGCCATTCGCCGGCATCATGACGGCTCTGCATGCTGTGATTTACCGGCCTTAGCAAAGCGAATTAAACTCTGGATGTGGCCCTCCACTCATCCATCTTGTCAGCCGTTGGCGGAAAGTTCAACAGGAGCTGGGCTTGCGTCATTGCTTTCGCGGCTGTGCTCGGCATGGCCAACGAAGTGGGCCGTGATGTTGCTCGACTCCTGGTAGAACCAGCTGGAGTGTTGCCACGTTCTTGCCGTCGTGCACCGGTTGCCAAGGCGGTCTTGTGGTGAGTGGGGGGCATCTGGGGGTCGACGGCCCCGTTCGGTGCCCCGCCCTGCCCGTCTTGCTCCGGGAAAGGCGTGCGCTTCAGAGCCGCGCCCGTAACGGGCGGGACTGGAGAATCGTGGCTTGCGCTCGAGTAGGTGTCGTTGTTGCGACTGCGTCCGCCAGCTCGGTAGGGAGGTGGAGACCGGGTGTCCCCTCCACCCACAGCTTCAAGGCCAAGCCCGTCAGGACGCTGTTGGTGCTGCCCATCCCCGATGTTGCCCGCTCCAGCTTCGGCCGCGGGGGATACAACGGCGGCGCCGCCTGTGCCGGTCGTGTCACCAGCGGCACCCACCTCGCCCAACATTGCCATGGTGCCGACGGCGTCCGCAGCTGCGTGCGAGGGGGCCTTCGAAGTGGAGGGATGCGTGGTCGCGCCGGGTTTCTTCTTGGGCGCCATGGATGGAGAAGATGATGATGAAGAAGACGATGATGAAGATCGACGCGCTGTTCGCAACTTCGGGTTCGCGCAAGTGACCCCCCCCCCCTACCTGGCACGCCAAAAATGTCGTGGGTGGACACGATCACCTATGGGGCCATGAGCCCCTTGTGGTTCTGCATGGGGGAGATCACGTTGCACAAAGAGCAGAAGCCATGAGGTAGCACGACGACGAGGACTCTGGTCGTTTTTACCCAGGTTCGGGCCGCTGAGAAGCGTAAAACCCTACTCCTGCGTTGGTGGATTGGATGGAGGAACACAATGAACATGCAGCGCTCGAGCCCGGCAAGGTGGCCTTGGGGAGAGCTGCTACGCGCGTACAAGTGTGCAAGGGTCTGAATCCCTTTCTAGGTAGCCTTGGACCTCCTTTTATAGCTCAAGGGGTAACCATAGTGGCAAAACAGTCATTATCCTATGATTAGATAGCTAACAGTGCTATCATACCTAACTCTGGCAGTTAGGACAAAGTGCATTAAATGCACTGCTAGGTGTCGTGTTGAGGGTGAAGCACGGCAAGCCTGCTGTGCCGCTTAATTATCTTCTGCTTATCATCTTGACACGCCTCTGGACGGGTGTCAAATGGGTGTGATCTGCCTTCCAAAGAGTTTCCACGTGCTTAGTGGAAGCCACTTAACCACCTGTGGGCTCGACACCGCACCAATAAGTGACTTGCGTCGCTGTGCAGTGGAGCGGTGGTGCCTTGGCGGGGTTCTTGGTCCTGGCGACCCCGGCAGGCCTACCGGGGTTATTTTGGATTTGCTTCCGGGGCGGTCTCTACCTGGCCGAGCTCTCCTGCACGGCAATGGAGGCCTCTCCAAGGTGGTATCTTGCTGTCTTGTTAATGCGCTCCTTGATCTCACGAAGAGCGGTTTCTCTAGTCTGGGTTTGCTCTACCCATTGGATGCTGGTTATATGACCGTCAGCATGCCTGTGCATGGGTCTGGTCAACAAGTGTGAATGTTTGTGGCACCGACAGTGCTGTTTTTGTGTAGAAATAAAAGTTCTTGGAATTGGACAAAACTTTTTGGAGAATTATTTTGGAATAAATAAAAAATACTGGAACCAAGACCCACTGGAGGGGGGCCCTAGCTGCCCACTAGGCACCAGGGCGCGCCACCCCGCTCTGGCGCCCTGGTGGGTAGTGGGGCCGACGAGGCTCCGCTGACCCTAACTCCGACGCTATAAAATCCTATTTTTCCAGAAAAAATAAGAGAGGAAGTTTCATCGCAATTTACGATACAGAGCCGCCGCCACCTCTTCATCGAGAGGCCAGATCTAGAGCCCATTCGGGGCTCCGGAGAGGGGGATCTTAGGTCTTCATCATCATCAACTATCCTCCATCACCAATTTCATGATGCTCACCGCCGGGAGTGAGTAATTCCTTTGTAGGCTCACTGGTCGGTGAGGAGTTGGATGAGATTCATCAGGTAATCGAGTTAGTTTTGTTAGGGCTTGATCCCTAGTATCCGCTATGTTCAGAGATTGATGTTGCTATGACTTTGCTATGCTTAATGCTTGTCACTAGGGACCGAGTGCCATGATTTCAGATCTGAACCATTTATGTTTTCACCATTATATCTATCTTCTTGATCGGATCTTGCAAGTTATATGCACCTGTTACGTGTTATGATCCGTAAACCCCAAGGTGACAATAATTGGGATACTTTTCGTTGATGACCGTAGTTTGAGGAGTTCATGTATTTACTATGTGTGAATGCTTTGTTCCTGTTCTCTATTAAAAGTAGGCCTTAATATCCCTTAGTTTCCTTATGGACCCCGCTGCCACGAGAGGGTAGGACAAAAGATGTCATGCAAGTTCTTTTCCATAAGCACGTATGACTATTTATGGAATACATGCCTACATTATATTTATGAACTGGAGCTAGTTCTGTATCACCCTAGGTTATGACTGTTACATGATGAATATCATCCAACAAAATCACCGATCCAATGCCTATGAGCTTTTCACATATTGATCTTTGCTAAGTTACTGCTGTTGCTACTACTATTACAACTACTACAAAATTACTGCTGCTACCATTACCGTTACTATTATTGGTACTATCATTGCTACTGCTATCAAACTATCATACTACTGATCACTTTGCTGCCGATATTTAATATCCAGGTGTGGTTGGATTGACAACTCAACTGCTAATACTTACAAATATTCTTTGGCTCCCCTTGTGTCGAATCAATAAATTTGGGTTGAATAATCTACTCTCGAAAACTGTTGCGATCCCCTATACTTGTGGGTTATCAAGACCTTTTTCTAGCGCCGCTGCCGGGGAGCATAGCTATATTTGTTGAGTCACTTGGGATTTATATCTATTGATCACTATGAAGAATCAGAAAGATACCAGAACCAAGATCATTCCCTCTAAGACGAGGGGAGGTAAGGAATTGCCATCTAGCTCTGCACTTGATTCGCCTTCTGTTTTGAGTAAGCTTGAGACACCACAACCTGCTATTAATTTTGATATGTCGCAACTAATTGATGATGCTACTTCCGCTATGAATGATATTGATGATGATGCTAGTACCTTGCTTGATAAGAATGTGCCACTAGGTGAATTTCTTGATGAACAACTTGCTAGAGTTAAAGATATTGAGAATGCTGAAACTGATGAAGTCTTTGAAACTGAAAACTGTGAAACACCTATTAGGCCTAGCTCTCCTAGATATGAATTGCCTAAGATACCCAAGGGTTATGTTATGGATGAAGAGGTTGCTAGAGATTTTCTTGCTTGTAAGGATAGAGATGATCTTAAGAAATTATTATGCAAGTTGAAAGAAAAAACTTTGAATGCTAGAATGAAATGTGATCCTAAGTTTGCTACTTCACCTATCTTTATTACTGATAAGGATTATGAATTCCCTGTCGACCCAGAGTTAATTACTTTGGTTGAATCTGATCCTTTCCATGGCTATGAAACTGAAACCGTTGTGGCACATCTTACTAAATTAAATGATATAGCCACCCTTTTTTGCTCATGATGAGAAAATTCGCTACTATTATATTCTCAAGTTATTTTTGTTCTCATTAAAGGGTGATGCTAAGATATGGTACAATACTCTTGCTCCTGGTTGTGTGTGTAGTCCCCAGGATATGATTTATTACTTCTCTGGAAAAAAAATCTTGCTCATAAGAAACAAGCTGCCTTACAGGAAATATTTAACTTTGTGCAAATTGAAGAAGAGAGTCTCCCACAAGCTTGGGGGAGGCTTCTCCAATTACTTAATGCTTTGCCTGATCATCCTCTCAAGGAAAATGAAATACTTGATATCTTCTATAATGGACTAACCGATGCTTCTAGGGACTTCCTAGATAGTTGTGTTCGTTGTGTTTTCAGGGAACGAACTGTTGAACAAGCTGAGGAATTATTGAATAATATATTAAAGAATTATGATGATTGGAAACTTACTAAACCACCGCCTAAACCCACTCTGAAGAATAGGGGTATTATATTTCCCAGTCCTGAAGATATGCAAGAAGCAAAGAAATGTATGAAGAAAAAATTATTAAAGCCGAGGATGTTAAGAATTCACCACCTATTGAAGAAATACATGGTCTTAACACACCACCACAGGCAGTAGAGGTAAATTCTCTTTTAAAGTTTGATGAAGGTGATATCCCTTATAATAAACATCCGAGTCAATGCTTGTATGAATTCGACAACTACATTAGAAAATAAGATCACTTCAATGCTAATGTTATGAAACAGTTGAAACGAAATTCTGATATGATTGCTCGTTTGAGTGACTTGTTATTTAGAACTACAAATGATGTTAGAGGTGTAGGAAAACATGCGTCTATGTTTCGAACCCAGTTAGAACAAGTTGCTAAATCTCAAAGTGAGCTGCTTAATGAAATGAACAATAATATGAATGATTATGCTGTTAGAGTAGAAACTAGAGGAGGTAAAATGACTCAGGAACCTCTTTATCCTGAAGGTCACCCTAAAAGAATTGAACAAGACTCTCAAAGAATTAATACTGATGCACCTAGTCCTACTAAAAAGAAAAAGAAAAATGATAGGACTTTGCCTACTTCTAGTGAACCTGAGGTAGAAAAACCTTCTGAAGATAACAATGATGTCTCTATTTCTGATGCTGAAACTCAATCTGATCATGAGCATTCATCTAGTGATAATGAAAATGATAATGATGATGTTCATGAAGATACTCCACCAAATAATGATAAAGAACCAGATAATGATGTTGAAATAGAACCTGTTGTTGATCTTGATAACCCACAACCTAAAAATAAACGTTATGATAAAAAAGACTTTATTGCTAAAAAACATGGTAAAGAAAGAGAACCATGAGTTAAAAAACCCATGCCCTTTCCACCTAAACCATCTAAGAAAAAGGATGATGAAGAATTTGAACGCTTTGCTGAAATGCTTAGGCCAGTCTTTTTGCGTACTCGTTTGACTGATATTTTAAAGATGGCCCCTTATGCTAAATACATGAAAGATATCACTAATAAAAGAAAAATACATGAAGCTGAAATCTCTACCATGCTTGCTAATTATTCTTTTAAGGATGGAGTACCTAAGAAACTAGGAGATCCAGGAATACCAACTATACCATGCTCCATTAAAAGAAACTATGTCAAAACTTCTTTATGTGATTTAGGAGCCAGTTTTAGTGTTATGCCTTTCTCTTTATACAAAATACTTGATTTGAATAAACTCACTCCTACTGAAATATCAATGCAAATGGCTGATAAATCAACTGCCATACCTATCGGTATTTGTGAGGATGTGCCTGTAGTTGTTGCAAATGTTACTATCTTAACAGACTTTGTTATACTTGGGATGCCCGAGGACGACAACATGTCGATTATCCTTGGTAGACCCTTTTTGAATATTGCAAGGGATGTTATTGATTGCAATAAAACAAAGTCACCTTTCATATCAATGGTAATGAGCATACGGTGCACTTCCCGAAGAAACAATTTCAAGTGAATGGTATTAATGTTATTGACAAGTCTCCTACAATTACTATTGGAAGTTTTCAACTCCCTCTTCCTACTGCCAAAAAGAAATATGAAATACTTATTGTTGGGGATATGCACATCCCCGTTGAGGTAACTTAGTGTTTTACGAAAATTCTTCGGGTTCATGCTAATCGAAAGTGGTTGTTAATAAGACTTGATCAACCTTATTAATGGATTATTTTTTAGAGGCATGTGGTCGATGAATTTAGTAAGCACAACCTTCTGTACCCAATTTTTGTTTTCTGTTATTTTTAGTTAAATACAATAAAATGCCATGTGTATCCTGTTTTTTGATTTTTTTTTCGTGCAAAAAAAGTGCCCAAAAATAAAAGTGCTCAGAATGACCTGAAATTTTGACACGATTTTTTCTGAATATTTAAGAATTTATGATATAAATAACATCACAGGGGGGTGCCCCTCGTGCCCACTAGGCACCAGGGCACGCCAGCTACCCCAGGCGCACCCTGGTAGGTAGTGGGCCCCATGAGGCCCCCCCTCACTTATCCCTTCAGTCCACTTCATCACCTACCTCCAGAAAAAAATCACTCCAGCTCTCTCTCTCTCTCTCTCTCTCTCTCTCTCTCTCGTGTTCTTGCTCTCAAACCCGCGGATTTCGATCTCTTTGCTCGAAGCTCCGTTTCTGAAACTATTTTGGGGGATTGTTACTTGGTATGTGACTCCTCCATTGCTTCAATTAGTTTTTGCTCTAGTGGTTTATATTTTGAGTATTTAGCTGCTCTTGGTGCTGCTGTAAATGAGCTTGCATGTTGAATTCTTTGAGTTCCAAGTAGTTTGAATGCTTGATATAGCCTCTAGACATCCATATGAGTAGTTGCCATCAATCTTATGAAGTTTTGTTGACAAAATTTTGTGGCCCAAAAATTTCAGAAATTTGTTCTTAGGAAGATGGACCTTTTTCGAAGGAGTTCATCTAAGAAGAATGCCAAGGGAGTCACCGGTGAATCATCAGCTAGTGACATCAACCCTCCGCGATGGATGGAGGTCCGGTCGTGTGAATGGCCGCACATTACCTTCATGGAAGAAGTCAGATTCCATCAAGAGTTCGCGCAATTCATTGCAAATGCTGGACTTACCAACTTCCTCGCAGATGAGTGTGACCAACACCATACCCTCATGAACTCCTTTGTGCAAAAATTTATTTTCTGAATAGGCATGAACCTCCTGCAATGCGGTTTAATTTATATTCTGAAACCCGTCAGATACCGCTCACTGAATTTTGTGAGATATCTCTAATTTCCTCTGATGGGGAATTAAGAGAGCCTAGACCGGCAGAGTTAGAGGACTTCCTCCTCACTTTCACAGTGGGTGAGGAAAGAGGCGTATCGAAAGCTACAACCACCAGTCTATAGTTTCCTTCTGTGCATTACTTTGCTTTATTTATCACGAAGAGTTTGACTGCTAGGGAGAAGGGCAGTATACTTAGTGCCCCTGACCTCGCTATTTTATGCCGTTCACTTCACAATGATCACACCTTTAACCTAGGGGCTATTGTTGCACGTCGTCTACATCTTAATAGAACTAAGGGGAAAATCCATGGTGGTATTTATGCCACTTGCTTAGCGAGTCACTTTAATGTTTAGATACGCCAATAGTATTATTTGTTGCCTAGAGTTTATTTAGATCGCCAGTTGATGGCGGACCACCACTTTCTTGATAACACTGAGCCACTTAACCCTCTTCGCTATAACTTGGTCTTTAGTGAGAAGACCTGTGACATTATTCCATTGCATGCACCTGGTTTGTTTGGTTCCCATGCCAGGAACGGATACACCGTCCTACCAGCGGACATTGTCGCCTACCGGAACGCCCAGGCAGCGGCAGAGGAGGAGCCTCAGGAGTGGGACGCTCAGGTGCCGCCGCCGCAACACTTTTACATGGGACCAGACGGCTACTACGGGTGGTGATTACCAAGCTAGGCCAAAAGCCTATGCTTGGGGGAGTACGTATTTCCATCAACATTACATTCATGTTCACACATTTCATTCTAGTTGTCGGTGTACACACTTTTTCATTGTATTATTCATGTTAGTTTTATTTTCTCGCTTTCTTCTTGTGTGTTTGAAAAACTTTGAGAAAATCCAAAAACATTTCTCGCTTGTTTTCGGTTTTTCTTTCTAGTTTAATTAGTTGTACTATTAAAAGAAAACCCAAAAATATTTCCCACTTCTTCTTTTGCTTGTTGGGAGCTTTCCCGTGTAAATAGTTTCTCTTATTTTTGTTTTTCTATCTTTAATTTGTTACTTCCAAGAAAAACTAAAAACTCCAAAAATATTTTAGTGTGTTTCTCTGAAATTCTTTTCTTTTGTTGGGTCGTACCAAGGAGAAGACCACAATGAAAATGTTTAGTGGCTCTCATAAGCATTATTGTTGATCTAACAAAGAGCCCATATTATTTTGTCTTCTCCTATGAATGAAATGTTACAGATTCTAGCTTAGTCCATGGCACTCTTGCACTATTATTATTTTCATATCAAAATCCTTAAACCAAAGTTATTCTAGATGAGTCCACTATATCTACCTATATGCGGTATTACCCTACCGTTCCAAGTAAATTTGCATGTGCCGCCTCTAAAAATTCAAATGAACATCTGTTTTGTGTGCCTGGACCGCTCA
Source organism: Thinopyrum elongatum (assembly GCA_011799875.1). NCBI lineage: Eukaryota > Viridiplantae > Streptophyta > Magnoliopsida > Poales > Poaceae > Thinopyrum > Thinopyrum elongatum. The sequence continues at coordinate 273,450,163 of CM022303.1, read as the reverse complement.
TGGAGCGACAGGGGGTGGTCAGTATTTTCCATGCTAAGCGAGTTATTCTCATGATGAGTGTTTATTCACTCGTCCTTGCACGAGAGGGGCTGGTAATAGGGATGCCCAATCCCGAAATTAAAAACTATAAATAATTAAACAAAACTCCCCCGGACTATTGTTGGTATGGAGGGCACTCGAGGATTCGGCTAGCCATGGCTTGTGTTTGTTGGTGGAGGGGGAGTCAACTTTAATTTTATCGCTTGGGAACCGCCACTAATGTGTTTAGCATGGAAGATATTGAAAACTATTGGTCGTAACGTTGATAGGAAGGGTATACCTCCCAAAATTATATTTATCTCTGATTTAAACTTCGAGCTCTGGCACCTCTGTAAATCCATGCTTCCCTCTGCAAAGGGCCTATCTATTTACTTTTATTATTTTACTTTTATGTTGAGCCATCACCTTCTCAAACAAGCACCAGTCCTGAGAGCACTATTGTCATCCTCATGCATTGTGTATAGTTATCGTTGTGTGCATCATGACAGGATCTCTTCTACCATGAATTACAATGTTTAGTCGCTGCTTGATCTTTGGAGGTGCTCTGCATTTATGTTTTGCGGTCTCAGAAAATGCTAGCGAGATACCATTATTGTCATATTATATCATGATTGTTTTGACAAAGTGTTGGCAATTGAGGTATTTTATTATTGCTCGCTAGCGGATTATGCCATTTATATAAGTAAATATAATTTCTAAGAGTTATCGTCTGCATGGTTAGTTATGATCATTGCTGAAAACCTGGATGCTATTTAACCATATATATGGACACAAGAACAAAAGAGTTCATAGAAGTTTTTCTTTATTACTTTCAGTTTGTCAACTAAATTGCTTGAGGACAAGCAATGGGTTAAGCTTGGGGGATGTCGGGGATATACCCCTCGGTATAACCCGGCCTGATGTATGACCCGGCCGGACTGGGCGACTCACTGGTGACTCGGCCGAACTTGGTGACTCACTGGTGAACCGGCCGGGACTTGGCGACTCACTGGTGACCCGGCAGGCGGGTCAGACGAATGACAAGGCCCAAGGTCTAGAAGGCGACTCATGAGAAGACTGGCTCAAGGTACAGTATCCGGTGGGCCGGCTTGAGAGGAAAGGCATAAGGAATATTTCCCTTGCAAGGGAAGCAAGATCTGGACTAGGATTCTACTTGTAAATAAGAAAATAGACTTGTCCTAAGCCTACTAGGACTCTACATGTAAGCCGCCCCTTCAACTTATATAAGGAGGGGCAGGGCACCCCAAGAGGGAGAAGGGAGACAGATAGATAGATCTTAGACAAGATCAAAGTAGATGCTCTCGAGATAGAGGTAGCGAAACACCACCCTTGTAATCAAGATCATCATCAGCATCAATATCAATCAAGCAGGATGTAGGCTTTTACCTCCACCGCGAGGGGCCAAACCTAGGGAAAACTCGCGTCTCTCAATTCCGTCCAACCCCGTTCAAGCTACTACCTAGTTGCGATGGCCTCATGACTAAGTCCTCACACTAGGACATTTGCCGTGACAAAACCACGACAGTTGGCGCCCACCGTGGCGCCACGCACGGGGGTGTTGAGTGATGTCGCTTGAACTACGTCGGTGTTTACCCAAAGAGGAAGGGATGATGTAGCACAACTACGGTAGGTATTTCCCTCAATTATGAAACCAAGGTATCAATCCAGTAGGAGAACCAAGCAACACTATGTAAACGGTACCTACACACAAAGAACAAATACTTGTAACCCGACGATTAGGAGGGGTTGTCAATCCCTCTACGGGTAACGGTGCCAGAAATAGTCAAGTTGACGGGATAAAAATTGTGTAGATTGGATAAATAGATCTTGATAAAACGTGAAATAAAATAAATAGCAAAAAACTGCAGCAATGTATTTTTGGGTTTTTGGAAATATAGATATGAAAACAAAAGCGAATAAAATAGATCTCAAGGCAAATATGATAAAGAATAGACCCGGGGGCCGTAGATTTCACTAGTGGCTTCTCTCGAGAAAATAGCATATGGTGGGTAAACAAATTACTGTTGGGCAATAGATAGAAGATCAAATAATTATGATGATATCCAGGCAATGATCATTATACAGGCATCCCGTCCAAGATTAGTAGACAGACTCCTGCCTGCATCTACTACTATTACTCCACACATCGACTGCTATCCATCATGCATCTAGTGTATTAAGTTCATGGAGAAACGGAGTAATGCAATAAGAACGATGACATGATGTAGACGAGTTCTATTCATGTAGGAATAGCCCCCATCTTGTTATCCTTAATAGCAACGATACATGCGTGTCTTGCTGCCCCTTCTGTCACTGGGAAAGAACACCGCACGATCGAACTCATCACAAAAGCACCTCTTCCCATGGCAAGAAAATCGATCTAGTTGGCCTAACTAAACCAAAGATTCGAAGAAGAAATACAAGGCTATAAGTAATCATGCATAAAAGAGATCAAAGAACTCAAATAATTTTCATGGATATAGATCTGATCATAAACTCAAAGTTCATCCGATCCCAACAAACACACCACAAAAAGAGTTACATCAAATAGATCTCCAAGTGACCATTGTATTGAGAATCAAAAAGAGAGAAGAATCCATCTAGCTACCACCTACGGACCCGTAGTTCTACAATGAACTACTCACGCATCATCGGAGAGGCACCAATGAGGATGATGAACCCCTCCGTGATGGTGTCTAGATTGGATCCCGTGGTTCTGGAACTTGCGGCGGCTGAAATTGTGTTTCGTCGACTCTCCTAGGGTTTTTGGAATATTTGGGTATTTATAGGGCGAAGAGGCGGTGCGGGAGGCCACCTAGGTGGGCACAACCCACCAGGGCGCGCCTGGGCCCCCAGGCGCGCCCCGGTGGGTTGTGCCCCCCTCGAGGCACCCCTCCGGTACTTCTTTGGCCCAAGTTGTTCCTTCTGGTCCATAAAAATTCTCCAAAGGGTTTCGCTTTGTTTGGACTCCGTTTGGTACTGATATTTTGCGAAGTAAACAACAAGCAAAAAATAGCAACTGGCACTGGGCACTATGTCAATAGGTTAGTCCCAAAAAAATGATATAAAGTTGCTATAAAATGATTGTAAAACATCCAAGAATGATAATATAACAGCATGGAACAAGCAAAAATTATAGATACGTTGGAGACGTTCAGCATCCCCAAGCTTAATTCCTACTCGTCCTCGAGTAGGTAAATGATAAAAACAGAAATTTTGATGTGGAATGTTGCCTAACATGTTCATCACATATTCTTTTCTTTTGTAGCATGGACATATGGACTTTTATATGGTTCAAAGCAATAGTCTAGTTTTGACATGAAGATTTCAATACTCAAGCATATCAACAAGCAACCATGTCTTTTAAAATATCAACACTAAAGAAAGTTATCCCTGGCCCATCATGCTCAATCATTGATCCATTCATGAAACACACTCGCATATTAGCTACATCCAATGCTCAAGTATGATCATAGTGCCCCTTAGTTGGTGCTTTATAAGAGAAGATGGAGACTCAAATAAAAATAAAAATTGCATAAAGTAAATAGATAAGCCCTTCGCAGAGGGAAGTAGGGATTTGTAGAGGTGTCAGAGCTCAAAGCTTAAATTGAGAGATAAAAATTTTGAGAGGCATACTTCTCCCATCAATGAAAATGACCGAGTAATTCCCAAGACTTTCCATGCTAGATATATCATAGGCGGTTCCCAAACAGAAAAAAAGTTTATTCCTTTTTCCACCATTCTTTCACAATCCATGGCTAGTCGTATCCACTGGTGCCCTCCATACCAACACTTTCCAAGGAATTTATTATTTGACCACATAAAGTAAATTTCTTTTTCATTTCGGGACTGGGCATCCCTATTACTGCCGCACTCTCGTGCAATGACAAGTGAATGAACACTCATCTTGAGAATAACACATCTAGCATGGAAAATATTGGCCACCCCCTGCCGCTTCATGAGCGGTACGAGCACACAAAAAGGAAATTTATTTTGAAAATTAGAGATGGCACATACAAATTTCCTTAGAACGGCACGAAAATACCGCATATAGGTAGGTATGGTGGACTCATATGGCAAAACTGGGTTTAAAGATTTTGGATGCACAAGTAGTATTTCTACTTAGTACAAGTGGAGGCTAGCAAAAGATTGAGAAGCAACCAACCAAGAAACGAAAAATCACATAAGCGAGCATTAAGCATAACTAACATTGAATAATGCACCACAAGTAGGATGTAATTTCATTGCACAACTATTGACTTTCGTGCTTGCATAGGGAATCACAAACCTTAACACCAATATTCTTACTAAAGTATAATTACTCACCAACATGACTCACATATTACTATCATCATATCTCAAAACTATTACAAAGAATCAAGTTTATTTTGTCCAATGATCTTTATGAAAGTTTTTATTATAACCGTCTTGAATATCTATCACTTTGGGACTAGGTTCATATATTGCAATTACTTTTGACAAGCTCAAACAAATTTAAGTGAAGAACATGAGCATAAAAATTTTTGTCCCTCAAAATAATATAAGTGAAGCAAGAGAGAATTTCTTCAAAAATTTACTAACTCTCAAACAAATCTAAGTGAAGTATGACAACATTTCTTCAAAAATATTAAAGCACACCGTGCTAAAAAAGATATAAGTGAAGCACTAGAGCAATTCCATAGCTCAAAAAATTTAAGTGAAGCATAAAGGAGCAATTCTAACAAATCATAGCATAATTTGGGCTTCCTCAAATAGGTGTGTCCAGCAAGGATACTTGTGACAAACTAAAAAGCAAAACAAGCAAAGACTCATATAATACAAGATGCTCCAAGCAAAACTCATGATATGTGATGAATAAAAATATAGCTCGACGTAAAATACCGAGCTTAGGCTTTTCTTACTCCTTATTCCTTCATCCATTGTGATCTCACCTAAAACTTGAAAACTTCAATCACACAAAACTTAACAAAACCTTCGTGAGATCCGTTAGTATAAGAAAACCAATCTTTACTTTAAGTACTGCAGAAAACCCATTCCAACTTTGTTATTGCATTATATCTACTGTATTCTAACTTTACCATGGCTTATACCCCCTGATACAATCCATAGATTCATCAAAATAAGCACACAATGTAAAGAAAACAAAATCTGTCAAAAATAGAATAGTCTGTAAAGATGCAAATTGTTCTAATACTTCTGTAATCCAAAGATTTGGAAAAATAAGTACAACAGAGGCAATTTGTATATACATCTTGTGTAAAAAATTCAGAATTTTTCGTCACTTCTGTGAATTTAGGAAGTTCTGTTACTAGACGTAAAAGTTTCTGTTTTTCAACAGGATCAAATCAACTATCACCAAAGCTATCCCAAAGGCTTTACTTGGCACAAACACTAATTAAAACATAAAAAACACAATCATAACAGAGGCATAATTGTACAAACACTCAAGAACAGAAAGAAAAAAGAAAAAATAGATTTTATTCATTGGTTGCCTCCCAACAAGCGCTATCGTTTTATACCCCTAGCTAGGCATATAATGCATAGATTCAAGTATTGTCATTTTTGGTTTCCAATTCCTCAATCACACAACCACTATTCTTCAAAGATTTAGCATGTAGATTTTCAATAACAATACTCCTAGGAATGAGATTGAAAAATTCTGTCGTGGTTGAACACGGCCACCTATGGGACCATCGACCCCTTTGTGGTTCGGCAGGGGGGAGGACGCATTGCACAAAGAGCGGAGGCCATGGGATAGCACGGTAGTGGTGACGCTGGTGGTTTTTACCCAGGTTTGGTCCACTGAGAAGCGTAAAACCCTACACCTTCTTTGGTGGATTGATGGAGGGACCGTGAAGAACGCGCGGCGCTCAAGCCCGACAAGGTCGCCTTGGGGAGAGCAACTATGCGCGTATGAGTACACGAGGGTCCGACTCCTTCCTAAGGTTGCCACGGTCCTCCTTTTATAGGTTAAGGGGTTACCACAATGGCAAAATGGTCATTATCCAATTATTAGATAGCTAACAGTGCTATCGTACCTAACTCTGGCAGTTAGGACAAAGTGCATTAAATGCACTGCCATGTGTCACACTGTGGATGCGGCCCGGCAGGCTTGCCGCACCGCTTTAGTCATCTTCCACCTGTTTGCTTGACACGCCTCTGGACGGGTGTCGTATGGAGGTGATATTCCTTCTAAATGGCTGCCATGTGCCAAATGACAGCCACTTAGTTATCTGGGCGCTCGACACCGCACCGATGGATGACTTGCGTTGCGATGCGGTGGAGCGGTGGAGTCTTGGCGGGGACGTAAGCCGCCAGTGGCCCCGGGAAACTTGCCGAGGAGAGACTGGTTTCATCCTTGGGGCGGCCTCGTCTCGACCGGGCTCGCCTGCCCAGCAAGGGAGGCTTTCCCTTGGTGATATCTTGTTGTCTTGGCTTGTCTTGGTCTTCTTGGTCCACCCTTTGATTTCTCAAAGAGCTCTCTCTCTGGCTTGGTCCTTGTCTTCGATGCTTGGTGGTGTTTGCATTTCTGCCACTTGAGCCTGTGTACAGTCCGGGCAACATACGTGAAGGTTTGTTGCACCGACAGGAGCCCCCGGGCCTAGTCCAAACGTGCTGTTGAGCATCGTTGGAGTAGGCCCTATCAGGTACATAGGCAGGGGTCTTGCGCTGATATGCTCTTCTTCCTTGATTTTTTTTGCTTCTTCATTAACCCATGCTCGAGTTAGTTTCCGGTTTCCCCGTGCGTCGTGCCATGCCAAATGTGGTGGGGGCCATCCTGTTATGGCCCGTGAATGAATTTATCCCACGGGGCGATAACTGCCATTTCACTCATCCCACTACGCCCGTCCCTTCTGCCACGTACGCCACATGCGTCATGCGGGGTAGGTAACGGATGCGCATGGTGCAGGGAAGAGCGCTATGAGAGGAACCCAAATTCTCCGGATTGGTGCAAAAGGGCGGTCAATGGGCTCGGCCACCGTCCACAGCTTGGACGGATTGGATTCAAAGGAGCCCTTGGGAGTGGGTCGAGAATCAGCCCCCGGCCCCGGCTCGCCCATAAAAAGGAGCACTAGCGGGAGCGGAGGCATCCATCCACGTACTTCTGCCTTCTTCTTCCTTGCCTCCTTCTTCGTCATGCCGAAGGGGAGAGACCGGGGTCAGGCCCTGGGCCTCAGCTCGGGAGTGATGACTCCGAAGGCTAGTGTCGTCGTTTGGGGAGAGAGTTTGGTCCGGGGCCGTGGGAGGCGCAGCGACCATAGTAGGGGCGATCGCAGTTCGTGGCAGCGTGTCCGCGAACGCCACACCGACACCCGTGTGGGAGGTGCTGCGCTTCTTCATGATGGCGGCGTGCTCACCCCTTCCACGCAAGCCCGCCGCCTGGGGAAGAGGTGTCACCCCCGCCGCAAACTGTTGGGGCTTGCCGATCCGTCGGCGGAGTCCTCAGGGCTTCTAGCGCCCGCCCGCGGTGCTGTTCTCGGGATCCTTAGTAATCCCAGCACTGCTCTCTCCGGTGAAGTCGGGGATGACGCTGAAGATGGTGGTGTCTTCCTGCCCGTCAACGTGGGGAGTGGTGCTCCCCGTGCGCCTCGGGCGCCACCGCCACCGTCGGCCACTTCTTCGGGGGAGGTGACAGGCCAAGGGCCCGACGTCCTCCCGGAGCGACAGTGATGAGGAAAAAAACAGGCGAAGACGGAGAAGGCGGGTGGCAGGCCGTCAGGTTGGAGTATGATGGCACCGATGCCTTCGTCTCGTACTGCCTGCCTGCCGCCCCGTCTTTCTGCTCTTCCCCTCCCTCCCCGGCACCATCATCACCAGCTTCTTCCGAACGGTTGCCGAGGAGGGGATGCTCTCTTGGTGCCTTCGGTCGGGTGCCCCTTTGGTCCCGGTGGTGGCGTCCAGGGCACCTCCTAGCCACCCCTGCCACCTTCGCAGCATCGCCACTCCCGATCTTGTCAGGCCGCGCCTTGCAGGCCCTGACGGGGTCAGGCTGGGCTTTTGCCCAGGCGCTCCTTTTGCCCTCTTCACCTCCCACTGCAGTTCCTAGGAGGAGAGGGACAAGAAAGTGATTACGGGGCACTTATCTTTTTTCAATTCAAAATATGTAGGCACTTGCCAAACTTTAGTTTCAAATACGTAATCTCTTTTATCCATGTTTGTACTCTGTAAGCTTTGTACTCGTTTATCCGCATATTAATGAAAAAGGACGGTCTTGCCGGGTACTTGTGCATGTACTATATCCATGCAGAGGCGGAGCGCCTCTATACTTTTAAGTAAACAAGTTTTCTCCAGCAAGCTATCCTGCCGGGCGCCTACCATTTGTTACCGCGGGGCTGGGCCGGTAGGGCTCAAAACTATGGAAGGGGACCGGTCCCTCGTCGAACCTTCTTTTTCAAAACCGACTACAACCATCTTGACCGAAGCAACGTTCGGGTCAAAGGATGGGAGCACAAATGCTTCGAAGGTGATGAGGTTTCTCTATGCATAAGTTTTCTTCTTACAGAGACATGTATGGATAAGAAGGAACTTATCTGTTTGGCTTGTTGGGGATCAATATGTAAGCTTGTTTCCATTTCTTCTTTCTGGGACTGAGTCCGCTGCAAGAGTCCTGCAGTTAGTGCAGAGGAAAACAAAGCAACATATGATCTCATCTACATGATCATGGCATGTTCATGTTATGCTATGCATGTATGCATGTTTTTGGGGGTCCCCAGAGCTTCGTTTTATTGTCTGTGCTTAGGGTCTGCGCCTGGCTTTGTACAAAGGGTTACATGCGCATTGGCAAGGCTTGTACAAAAGGGTGGCTGCCGGGCAGGGCCCGACAGCCGCGCCTTATGGGTAGAACTTACGAAGATGCTCAATGTTCCATGAGTTTTGCAATTGAATGCCATCTCCGGTCTCCAGATGGACTGCGCCGGGTCTGGTGACTCGGACTACCCGGTAAGGGCCTTCCCACTTCGGCATCAACTTGTTTGCACCCTTGGAGGACTGAACACGCCTAAGGACAAGGTCGCCTTCCTCAAGGCTCCGGGCATGAACCCTGCGGCTGTGATAGCGGCGTAGAGTTTGCTGGTAGCGTGCCGCACGCGTAGCAGCCCGGAGATGGTTCTCCTCAAGGAGCACGGCATCATCATGCCGGTGCTACTCTTGCTCTACTTTATCGTAGGCAAATACTCGAGGTGACCCATATGAGTTCCGTGGGGATCACTGCTTCTGCCCCATAGACTAGGGAGAAGGCAGTCTGGCCGATAGCTCGATTTGGTGTCGTACGGAGGGACCAAAGAACCACCGACAGCTCATCGATCCAGCGTTTGCCGCACTTCCGCAGCTTGTCGAAAGTTCTTGTCTTGAGTCCCCGCAGCACTTCAGCGTTCATCCTCTCAGCTTGCCCATTGCTCCTGTGATGAGTAACGGAGGTGAATGAAACCTTGCTTCCGAGGGTTTGAACATATTGCATGAAGGCGCGGCTTGTGAATTGGGTGCCGTTGTCAGTGATGACTCTGGCGGGTACTCCGAAGTGGCACACCAATTCCTTCAAGAACTTGATAGCTGATTGTGCGGTCACCTTTCTCACAGGCTCCATCTCCGGCCACTTTGTAAACTTGTCGATTGCAACGTACAAGAATTCAAAGCCCCCTGCGGCACGGGGGAAGGGGCCCAAGATGTCGAGCCCCCAGACCGAAATGGCCATGACAAAGGGATCGTCTCGAGAGCTTGAGCAGGTTGATGGATATTCTTGGAGTGGAACTGGCAGGCTTCACATTTGGTGACTAGCTCAATTGCATCTTGGAGGGCCGTGGGCCAGTAGAAATCTTGCCAGAAAGCTTTTCCAATCAAGGCTCTTGATCCAATATGGGAGCCGCACATGCCTTTGTGTATCTCTGCCAACAGTTCCTTCCCCTTTTCTCGGCAAATGCACTTCAGTTTCACACCGTTGGGCCTCCTTCTGTATAGCGTGTTATCGACAAACTGATACATACTGGCCCTCTGGGCTACTCTTTCATCTTCTTCTTGCTCTTCGGGAAGTTCTCCTGTTTGGAGGTAATGGACTATGTGCCATGCCCAAGTTAGAGCCTGAGGCTCGGCAACAAGGATCAACGGCACCTCCTCATTCGTGGGAGCGCATATCTCAACCTCAAGAACTGATAGTTCGGCGGGAGGGTGCTGCTCACCAGGCGAAGTGGAGTTGTTCCCGCCAACCTCTCTGCCGGGGGCTTCAGGAAGCTCTGCCGGGAGAGGCTTGCCGGAGTCCAGTTTCCTCCTATTTCTGGCCATTGTTGTTGGGGATACTGAGGGTTGAGTAAGGTGGAGAACAAAAGTCGCTGGTTCCACAGGAAGCTTTTGTGCAGCGCATTTTGACAGATGATCGGCAACACTGTTTTCCGCACGTGGCACGTGCTCTGTTTGCAATCCATCAAAACGCTCCTCTAGCTTCCTCACTTCCTCCACATATGCCTCCATTAATGGACTATGGTAATCCTTGTTTACTTGTCTCACCACAAGATGTGAGTCTCCACGAATGATCAACTTCTTAATTTCCAACTCTGTTGCGATCCTGAGCCCAGCAAGGACTCCTTCATATTTTGCAGTGTTGTTGGTAGCTTTCTCCTAGGGGGAAATGCATTTGGACCACATACTTGAGGTGCTCTCCAGTGGGTGTGACAAGGAGCACGCCAGCTCCTGCACCTTGCAGTGAGAAGGCACCATCAAAGTACATGATCCACTCTTGGGGGCCCGCCTTGCCGGGGATAACTGTTTCTGGGGCCTCCTCATCTGGGGTTGGTGTCCATTCAGTGATGAACTCCACCAATGCTCTACTCTGAATGGTTGACATACTCTCGTACTTCAGACCAAAGCTTGACAATTCCAGCGCCCATTCCACTATTCTGCCAGTGTCCTCCGAGTTCCTCAGTATGCGTTGCAAAGGGAAACGAGTGACAATCCTGATCTCATGGGCTTGGAAGTAGTGGCGTAGCTTCCTCGAGGCCATGATGAGGCCAAAGATCAACTTTTGCATGCCAGAGTACCTTGATCTAGCCCCCTGCAATAGGGAGCTGACAAAGTACACCGGCTACTGCACCACCTTCTTCTTTGCCGCGGTCTTGGAATTTTCTCCATTATCCTGCTCTTCTTTCTCCTGATCTGCACCGCACCTTGCTGGGATAGGTTCACTTTCCTCTCCAAAGGGGATAGTAGCTGCGGCTGCTCCTTCATCCACTTCCCGCTATGCCACCAACATTGCACTAACCACTTGATTGGTTGCCACTAAGTATAGCAGCAACGGCTCTTGTGGTTTAGGAGTGACCAAGGTGGGAGCAGAGGACAGATAGGTCTTCAAGTCTCGCTGCGCTGCTTCTGCCTCCGGGGTCCACTTCATTGGCCCTGCCTTCTTCAAAATTTTGAAGAACGTCAAGGCGCGCTTGACAGACTTGGAAATGAACCTACTCAGGGCGGCAACACATCCGGTCAGGCGCCTCACGTCTTTAGCTGTCTTGGGTGCTTGAATCTGCTCGATCGCCTTGATCTTGTCGGGGTTGGCCTCTATCCCCTGGTGGGATACAAAGAAACCAAGTAGCTTGCCGGAGGGAACGCCAAACACACACTTCTCAGGGTTTAACTTCAAGTTGATCTTGCGTAGATTCGCAAAGGTCTCTTCCAAGTCCTGAATGAGAGTTGATTTGTCCTTGGTCTTGACTACTATGTCATCCATGTAAGCTTCAATATTCCTGTGCAATTGAGGCTCAAAACCAATTTGCACTACCCTTGCAAAAGTGGATCCAGCGCTCTTCAACCCGAAGGGCATCAGCATGAAGCAGTATGTGCCACACGGGGTTATGAACGCGGTATTCTCCTCGTCCTCCTTGGACATGAAGATCTGATGGTACCCAGAGTATGCATCCAAGAAGGAAAGCATATCACACCCGGAAGTGGAATCTATGATCTGGTCAATGCGCGGCAAAGGGAATGGGTCCTTCGGGCATGCCTTATTCAGATCCGTGAAGTCTATGCAAAGCCTCCATTTCCCGTTCGCTTTGCGCTCCACCACCGGGTTCGCCAACCATGTTGGGTGCAACACTCCTCTGACCAAACCAGCTGCTTCAAGTTTCTTGATCTCCTCGGCAATGAACTATTGCCGCTCCAAAGCTTGCTTCCTGACTTTATGCTTGACAGGCCGAGCATGAGGGAAGACAGCTAGGTGGTGCTCGATTACCTCCTTGGGAACACCGGGGATGTCAGATGGTTGCCAGGCAAACAAATCAACGAGTGCGCTTTCCTATTTGTCATCAAGGGTGGAGCTGATGGTGAACGTACCACCAGTGCCATCCAGCCCTGCCGGGATCTTCTTCACCGTAGGTGAGGCAACCTTGGGCTTCTTACTAGTGGAGCTCTCCGGCAAATCATCAACGGGTGCAGCACACTCCGAAGAGGTGCGCTTCCCGGATTCTTTGCCGGTGTCTTTGCTAGCTTTCTTCCCTTTCTTACTTTCCTTCGCGGGAGCTGTAGCTTTCGCGGCCTCAGCAGCGATTGTGTCTTGGTACATCTTATCCACGCATATGATTGCGTCCTTCTTGTCTGATGGAATGGAAATGACGCCCATCGGCCCTGGCATCTTCAGTGTGTTGTAGGCATAGTGAGATGCCGCCATGAATTTTGCCAGGGCTGGACGACCAAGGATTCCATTGTACGGCAGAGGGAGATCAACCACATCAAACACAAACTTCTCGGTCTGGTAGTTCAATTCTCCTCCAAACGTCACCAACAGTGTGATCTTTCCCTTAGGACGACTCCTGCCGGGGTTGATCCCTTGGAAAGTGCGAGTAATCTTGAGCTCTTGATATGATATTTAAAGCTTGCTGAGCACCTTGGGGTAAATTAGATTCAACCCAGCCCCGCCATCAACCAACATCTTCATGACCTTGAGGTTGCGGATTGTTGGTGAAACCAACAACAGCAAGCACCCTACCACAGTGGTACGGTCAGGGTGACCCTCTTCGTCGAAGATGATGGGCGTACGGGACCATTTGAGCGGTTTCCAGGAGTCTACCACTGGCTCTACGGCATTGACCTCATGTGCCTACTGTTTAAGCTAGCGGTGAAAGGAGTGCAAAGATGCACCTCCGTCAACGCACAGGGCCTCTGTGGCTTTCTGGAACTCTTGCTCACTGGTTTCCTCTTCATCCCCTTCATCACTTTCATCATCGCCTTCTTTCTTTTCACGGCCTCTTGCAGGTTTCTCCGGATGCTGGGGAACCTTGCCGCAGCGGCCTCCTATGTCGCCGCAGCCCTTCCCGCCAACACCTTCTTGGTCTTTTTCCTTGTCACGCTTCTCGTACTCAGCTCTCTGCTTCTTGACAAGTTGCTCAACTTGGTGACACTCTTGGAGATCATGGCTCTTCGTCCGGTGGATCTTGCAGTATGGCCCGTCAGCTTTCCCAGCCTTTTCGGCCGTCGCAGCCTCCCGGCAATCAGTGCACGCGGCAACTTCCTTGTCGGGGGCTTAGGTCTTGGCCTTCTTGCTGGTACTAGGAGTGCCAGAGCCCTCAACAGCCAATACTGCCTTTTCCTTGCACTTCTTATTGCGTTTCTTGTTCTTCCTCTTCGGGTTAGCGGCATTGTCGTCATCCTCTGAGTCGACTTCGACGTCGTCCTCTTCTCCGGGGAGCCGCCTCCCTTCCTCTATTCAGGCGCACTTATCCGCCAGGGTGTACAGCTCATTCACAGTCTTGGGCAACCGGACGTTCTTCTTGGAACGTATCCACCTGTTGCGCACGTTGGACTGGAACGCGGCAACCACACCTGCCGGGTGGATGTCTGGAATGTTTCTGTGCACCAGGCTAAATCTCTGCATGTACTTCCATAAGCTCTCCCCTTCCTTTTATGGAAGGAGTTGCAGATCGTTGGGCCGTCCTGGTTCTTGATGGTCGCCCGTGAAGGCGCATACAAACTCATTGCACATGTCAGCCCATGATGAGATGGAATTCTTCGGAAGGTGCATCAGCCATGACCTCACATTTGGCTTGAGTGCCAAAGGGAAGTAATTGGCGAACACCTTCTCATCTCTTCCTCCGGTAGCTTGAACAGCGATAGTTTAGATGCTCAAGAACTCTGCTGGGTTCAACCTCCAATCATACTTCTCTGGTATTTCTGGCTTGAAAACATGGGCAGATGGCCAACGGACTTGCCGCAGCTCGCGAGTGAAGGCAGGGCACCCAACCTCGAAAGGCAAGTATCTGCCTTCACTAGGCACGGGTTCGTCGATGTCTGGGCCATTGCGCCTGTCGGATTGGCAGCGGGTTTCGCGGCGTCGTTCTATGTTGACACACGCGTCCTCCCTCTGCTGATCCTCCAGGACCTGCCGCTGATCTCGACGGGCCCGAGGGTCAGATGAAGCCATTGATACCTCGTTGGGCTCCTGGTTGCGTGGTTCTGGTTGTCGTCCTTGCGCTGGCTGTCGCGGAGGGGACTGTACCGTTGGAGTGCCCCCCTCATCACGGTCAGCAGCTCGGGCCATGACTGTCACTTGCGGATGTCGTGGCGGATCCGCCCGCTGCAATCCTCCCACATTAGCAAAACCGATCAAACTCTGGATGGTGTCTCTCCACTCATCCATTTGATTGGCCGCTGGTGGGAATCTCAGCAGGAGTTGGGCTCGCGCCATGGCTTTCGAAGCGGTACTTGGCATAGACGATGACGCATACCGTGACATCGCTCGGCTCCTGCCAGTACCAGTGGCGGCGGCGCCATGCTCTCGTCATTGCGAGCCAGCCGCCATAGCAGTACGGTGGCAAGAAAGGTGCGCCTGGGGGTTGACGACCCCGTTCGGTGCTTCGTCTTGGTCACCCCGCCTCGGGGGAGGCACTTGCCCCACCGTTGTGCCCGTTGCAGGGGTAGCCAGGGGACCGCGGTTCATACCGGAGCGAGCGTTGTCGCTGTGGCTGCGACCTTCGGCACGGTGCGGAGGTGGAGACTGAACATTCCCCCACCAGTGCGTTGGGGAGCATGACCGTCGGAATGCTGTTGATGCCACCCTCCTCCGGCATTTTTTGCTCCTGCTTCGGCCGCGGGGGGAACAATGACAGCGCCGCCCGCGCCGGTCACATTCCCCACGGCGTCTGCGTCCCTCGACGCCGCTGCTGTTGGTGTTCTGGGAACCAGGGTACCCAGACATGCCTGCCTGCGGCCCATGGCGTGGCTTCATCGACGGCTTGGTACGGCCCATCTACAAGACTACCAAGACAAGACCCTCGCGAGGGGCCAAGCCTCACGAGGCAGACGACGCCAAGACCTCCCGAGGGAGCGGCCTCCCCAGGCTGCCTCCTGAGGAGCGGAGATCCCTATGCAGGTGCCAAAACCTCATGAGGTTGCGGTGACGCAAGCCATGACGACCAAGGCCAGGCGGGCGCCAGCGGGCGCAGAGAAGACAGTTTCCTCTTTGGTGCTAAGGAGGCAAGCGCAGGTGTGGGTTCCTGAGGACTCAGGCAAAGGTTTCCATTCCCGTGCAACGAGACCCAGACCACCAGGACGGCAGGACGGATGTCATCACTGAGCCCACCGCAGCGTCACGCCAGAAGCTTTGCAGGCGAAGACCACCTTTCATTAGGATAAGATGTACTACTTTTCCCCTTTCAAATTGGCCGTTGTGGAATCCCTTCCCGCCTACGTTTTGGGAAGAAGACCAAGGCCACTATAAATATAGGCTAGCCACCACCGTGGAGGGGGACGGACCCCCCGGGATAGGATCCTTTCCACCCTCACCAGAGCAGACCTCGCGAGGTTGTTCATCCCTTGTGCTTGTTCATCCTCAGCCCCTCATGAGGCAAATCCACCACAAAGCAGGAGTAGGGTCTTACACCGCAAGGTGGCCCGAACCTGGGTAAACTGTCGTGTTCATCTTCTTCCTTGTTCCTCTAGCTAGGCCATAGGACGACGAGCCGGTTGGCTAGATAGGTTGAGTTCTTCGCACACGCCCCAGAGTTCGAACCTTTGGGTCTACGGAGCCCTGAATCCGACATTTGGCGCACCAGGTAGGGGCGTGCCGAAGTCTTCCTTCCATCTTTGCTCCGCTTCCGCTCCGTCGCTCCTATGGTGGAGGCTCCCCGAGCTTGCGCTGAGCATTGGGCCACTCGCGCCGCCCAGGCGGCGCCCTCCGGCCGGAGCTTGTCATCCCATGCTCCCCGCGGCCAGCGCGGCCGCCGGTGTCGCCAACCATCGGCGGCACGGGCCGCTCCCGCCCTCTCCCGTGCGGCGCTACAATCGTGCCACCGCACGGTCTTCCGGTTACGCCGTGGCGTCGTCCATGCGCGCTCGCCGGGAGCAGGCGAACATGCGAGCCGCGCTCCTCATAGCGCCCGAGTTGCTGCGATGCAGGTTAGCAGAAGGCAGCCACGACGCCTTGCTCGGCCGGGTCGCCGAGCTGCTCGACGCCGCCTGCGAGGGCGTGGCACCTTTCTACATCCTGCCTATGTCACGAACGCCGCCAGGGGTTCGCGCCTACCCCCGCCGCGTCTGCTCGCCTTTCTGGAGGGAGTCTGGAGGGTCTCGTGGCGGTGGTCTAGCACACGACGCCGCCTACCCGACCCAAGATGCGTTTCCCTGGAGTGCGGCCAGGGTAGGCGGCCCCTCCCGGAGCCGCATCGAAGGACCACCCCTCGGTTAGCACGACCAGGCACCAAGGATGGTGGGCAGCAGAGCGAAGGGACTAGGGGCTGGCCTCAGGACGATGGCCCCTAGTGCCTCTATGCCATCATCGATGGGCTCGTTGTACGAGTGAAGGAGAAGCCCGCACATGTTCCCCTCGTCGGCCTGGATGTCGGGATCGCCAAGGCCACACGGGGCCAGACCCCTTGTGAGCCAACCCGACGCCTCGTTGGCACCTTCGATAGCAACGGCCATTGGTTACAACCCATATCTTTGGAACGTGTCGCACTAACCTTGGATCGCAGGTAAATCATGCCACGACGATGCGCCCCCGGTCACCGGCCCTGCCTCGGGCAGGCAGGGCGCGCCAGGAGGCCACGCGAGGACGCGCCCCACGCGCGGCAAAGGAGCCCGGTGCCAGGGCTCCCCCCGCGCCACGAGGCATGTGGCACCATCCCCGCGATGGCGCGTGCCACCTGGAAGCGGGGCCTTCCCCGGGGAAGGCACCGGCGAGCCCTCCCCCGGCCAAGGACCCGCGGCCACCCTACTACCGCCCACGTATCCCCTTGCCCCTTGGTCATGTCCTGGTTTTCGGACGCCCCAACGGTGGCCGGGGTACGCGCGGGGCGGGGTCCCCGCCCAGGGAGCAAGGAGTGCCCCTCAAGTCTCCGCTCGTGACACTCTCACGTAATAATGAGTAGGGGTTGTACACGCCCCGGAGTCTCCTAAGTGCTGCCCCTGAGCCTCACGGGGGCTCCCGCCCATGCCCAAGTGGAAGCACCTTGCTCCGCACTGGCAGACGACACTGTCCTCCAATGACTATGCCCACGCCCAGTGGAAGCACTGAGCTCCGCGCTGGTGAGAAGAATAGTGTAGACGCCGGTCGCGGCGGTCTTTTCTTTGTGCTCTCTTCTGTAATCCGGTTCGCTGTTTTTGAATGAAATTCGAAGTTTTGTGCATTTACTAAAAAGAAAAAAGGGGGGGATTTTTTTTGCTTCGCGGTGTTTCCCTTTTTCTCCTATTTGTGTTTTGGGAGGCACGGCTGCTGCCTGTTGTCCCCTCCCGAGCGCCCCGCGAGTGGGGGCTGGGTACGGCGTGCATATCTGAGCTAGCTCAAGTGGCATCAGGGCCCCCTCAGGGCCGAGGACGCAATTGCCACGGGTCCGCCCGTGCGCACACCTCGCCAAAGCATTGGCGCTTGGCTCCTCACGCGACGCTCTCAAGCGATCCAGCAGGCATGCACCATGCCCGGCACTCCGCTCTTGGCCTCAGGAGTATTCAGCTCTTGGCCTAGGGAGCACTCAGTGCCGCGCGCCTCTCATGCTCCCGCGAAGCTCGACGCCCGGCAGGGGCACATCGGGAGACCCGAAGCTCTCGCTAGCCCCTCCTGGGGCTTCATGGACTGGGGGCTCTGGAGGGCCCGTCTCAGGAGAAGCGCGTCTCTGCGATACAATAACTTGTCCAAGATCGCGAACACCAAAAGCTAAGGCATACCAGCTACTCCAGTCAAGAGCCTCCCAGCTCACGGCGGCGTATCTCCAAAATTAATTTAAAAGGCATATCATTGTTTCATACATCATAGGAGAACCCGCTCCAAAAAAATGCTTTCATGCCCCCGCGGAGTTATAACCAAAATCTTAGCAGAGAAGCAGGGGAAGAATGGCCTAGGGAGACGCGTCATCAGCAACGTCACCACCACTGTCGGTGTTGTCGGCCCCACCCTCCTCGATCCCAGGCGGGCCATCGTCGTTGGCAGGTGCGAGCTCTGCCATCAAGTCCTCCACATGGTTGTCCACCCAGTCTGCCAGGGTGCCTTCGATCACCTCAGGTACCGGGGCTGTCACGGCCCTGAAGTTGAAGTGAGGATCGGATCGGTGGAGATGGCTGAAGATGCGTGAGACGGCATGTGCGAGAAGGTCGCGGCTCTTCTCCTCGACGAGTTGACGCGCCCTCGCAGCTCCACCTTCGAGGCGCTCCACAATCCTGGTGAAGAAGCCAAGATAGCCAGCATCATCGGCGAGGAGGGGGCTGGCAACGCTCTCATCGCAAAGGTTGCTCAGGGCCCGGTTAGCCCTATGCTCGAGGTCCTGAAACATCTTGGAGCGTGTGTGCTACAGTCCTCTGGCCTGATCTGCTTCGTCCGAGGCCTTCGCCACAAGAGAAGTAACGCCCTCCACCTGCGTGTAAAGGAAGGATAGCTCAGCCGCAGTCGTGGCGTGGGCTTCCAACGCCGCTCGCTCGCGACGTTCCACCGCGGCTAGCTTCCCCTTGAGGCCATCAGCCTCGCCCCTCAGCTCATCACGCCGCACGCGGAAGCGAGCCTCTTGGCGCTCTAGCTTCTGGCAGTACTCGTCGGCGAGGGCCTTGCGGACTCCGGCCACCCTCTCGTCGGCCTCCTTCCGGGCCGTCGCCTCCCGGGCAGCGAGGGCATCCTCCGCAACGGCCACCTGGCGCTCCATCACCTCCAGTCGTTCGCGCTCCAGGCTGTGCTCCAACGCCTCGAGCGCTAGCGTGTCCTCGCGCGCCCGGAGTCCCGTCTCATTCGTGGGGGCCCCGCCTGACAGCGCCGTGAGGGCGGCTCTATGCACCTGAACCTGCGCGCAAGGGTGGCGTTTGAGGCCTGAAGCTCCCTCTCGTGCTCCTCGGCTGCCTCACGATGATGATCCGCAGCTCGGGCCTCCTCCTAGGCGTGGTCACAAGCCTCCCATGACACCGCAAGGGGCTCCTCTGCCTTCGTGCGGGTGCGCTTGTGCTGCAAGCGGCCAAGGTTGATGGCGACTTTTAGTTGGCGCCATTCACACGCCAGGCGAAGGCCCTCCACCTTGAGATGCGTGTCGACGTCGGCAAGCTCCATCCCAAGATGGCCTAGCGCGCTCGTCGCTTCCCGGAGAAGGTCATGACGGACGGCACTGCGCCCGCGTGCGAGCTCCAACGCTCGGCCGGGCCCTTCCTCCGCACCCCGGTCGGCTGGAGAGGCGCGCGATGACTCCCCCGAATCCGGCGGGGGACTGGGGGCTGGAGCTCCTTCGACTGCTCCCTCGGCTTGCAGCAGGGCATGGTGCGGGCCTGCCCTACTGCTTGAAGATGGAGCCGTCGCACGGGTCGCCCAGCCACCAGCGAAAACCAGCGGGGGAGCCCTCGGCACAGCCTGCGTGCCCCAGAGGTCCCTACGGAAGAGGGACGTCGGGAGTGCAGGCCTGTGGCCCCCCAGGGGTGGCCTCAGCCCGTGTATAGACGCCACCTCACGCGTGGCCGCCCGGCTCGTGAGGCCTAGGGTCATGACCGGACCGGAGGCCTCCGGAGGTCGCGCTCGGGACACGCTCGCCCTCGCAATAGGAGAGATCCTGAGGGGCAAAAGTTAGAAGAAGACGCGATATGCGAAGGTCAATGAGGGCAAGGTACTTACTCGTCCATGGCTATCCACTTCCACTTTTTTAGGACCCTCGGGGCAGGGCCGCAGCGGCCCTCGAGCCCCTTCCTCTTGCGGGATGCCCCGAGACCCAGAGGGGACTCACTGAGGGCCAGCGTGTAGCCTTTCGCGGTGGAGACAGCGGGCGGTATCCGTAGGCGCCCGCTCTTCAGCGGCCACCTCAGGAGCACATGGTGGCGCCCGCTCCTCAGCGGCCACCTTAGGAGCATCAGGTGGTGCCCCCTCCCCCACAACCACCTCGAGAGCGCGCACCTTGGGTCCTCTGTGTGTGGGAGTCACCAAGAGGTGGTTGCCGCGAGGCCCCTCGTTGCCGTCAGGGAGCAGCCCCCACTCGTCGAAGCAGGGCATCTTCTCGCCAAAAGCCCTCCCATTCAAGTAGTTGTACAAAGGACGTCCCTCAGTAGGAATCATGGCGGGCTCCTCACCAGTCAGGAGCTGGAGCACCACGTGCAACATGTTGGAGGGGAGCGAAGGCACCTGGAGCCTCATGGGGTCGTCAGGGCCGGTGAAGGCCCACATTGGGCGAGTATGGCGCTGGAGCAGAGTGATGCACCACTGAATGAACTCCCTCACCACCATCACCGTCGTCACCCTGCCTCCTTTAGCTTGCCCATCCTGGACAAGATGCGCGCGAGCCATGGGTCAACAAGCTTTGCGTGCCCCCAGCCGGGGCTCGTCTCCGCCCGCGCCGATGGGATGAAGAGCAGGGGGCTGTGCGCGGTGGCGTCCGCATACACCCACTGCTTCTGGAACCCCCTCACATCCGGGCGGACCGTGAAGTTGATGCTAGAGCCTGCAGTCGCCGCCACCGACCAAAGCGACACGCACCCCGAGCGCTGCCCACTGTCGACCAGGTGGAGCGAGAAGAAATGGTGGAGCAAGGCCACGGACGGGGCAATGCCCACGAAGGCCTCGCACAGGAAGGCGAAAGCGGAGAGGAGGATGATGGATCCGGGATCCAGATGCAGCGCATGGATCTGGTAGTGCGAGAGCACGGCGTTGAAGAAATCGGAGAATGGAGGCAGCACGTCGGCAAAGAGAGCATGGAGATGAAGGGGGATCTCGGTGGCCTCCATGTCGGCCAAGGCCCGGGAGGCGGGCCAAACCTTCGTTGCCTTCCACTCATTGGAATCGGCGGCGATGGCATGTCGGATCTTGTCCAGCCCCTCCTGGTTGATCACCGTGGACCGATCAAGCACTGGCCCCGGCCACGACGAGGGCTCTGAGGCCGCAGGGGTTTTGCCCTTCTTCTTCCGGGGAGCCATAGCGGCGAGATGGGTTTGAGCTGTCACCGAATCTGGCGAAGAAGGCACAAGTTCGCGAGGAGGAGGAGGAGCAGAAGGTAAGCGCACAGCGGGGCAATGATGACTAAGGTGCGTGCACCAGGCAGTTGTCAAGTCGAGCAGTTGCCGAGGCGGCGTGGGGAGGTGGAGACGCCCACGTCCCATCAAGTGCCACGCGTCAGCCCGGTCCGCAGGCGATTGAGGCCTGCGGAGCTTCGCCCTTGCCCTTTGGCTTTGCCTCGAAGCCAAGTCCGAGCGCGCCTTGGGCCCGGGGGCTACTGTCGGCATTCTGGGAACCAGGGTACCCAGACATGCCTTCCTGCGGCCAATGGCGTGGCTTCATCGACGGCTTGGTACGGCCCATCTACAAGACTACCAAGACAAGACCCTCGCGAGGGGCCAAGCCTCGCGAGGCAGACGACGCCAAGACCTCCCGAGGGAGCGGCCTCCCCAGGCTGCCTCCTGAGGAGCGGAGATCCCTATGCAGGTGCCAAAACCTCATGAGGTTGCGGTGACGCAAGCCATGATGACCAAGGCCAGGCGGGTGCTAGAGGGCGCAGAGAAGACAGTTTCCTCTTTGGTGCTAAGGAGGCAAGCGCAGGCATGGGTTCCCGAGGACTCAGGCAAAGGTTTCCATTCCTGTGCAACGAGACCAAGACCACTAGGACAGCAGGACGGATGCCATCACCGAGCCCACCGCAGCATCACGCCAGAAGCTTCGCAGGTGAAGACCACCTTTCATCAGGATAAGATGTACTACTTGTCCCCTTTTAAATTGGCCGTTGTGGAATCCCTTCCCGCCTACGTTTTGGGAAGAGGACCAAGGCCACTATAAATATAGGCTAGCCACCACCGTGGAGGGGGGTGGACCCCCCGGGATCGGATCCTTTCCACCCTCACCAGAGCAGACCTCGCGAGGTTGTTCATCCCTTGTACTTGTTCATCCTCAGCCCCTCGTGAGGCAAATCCACCACAAAGCAGGAGTAGGGTCTTACACCGCAAGGTGGCCCGAACCTAGGTAAACTGCCGTGTTCATCTTCTTCCTTGTTCCTCGAGCTAGGCCATAGGGCGACGAGCTGGTTGGCTAGATAGGTTGAGTTCTTCACACACGCCCCAGAGTTCGAACCTTTCTTGGGTCTACGGAGCCGTGAATCTGACAGCTGCAGCTCCCATAGTATCGGTGGCTGCATGCGAGGGGGCCTTCGAGGTGGAAGGATGAGCAGTTGCGCCGGACTTCTTCTTGGGCGCCATGGATGATGAAGCCAATGATGAAGAAGATGATGATGAAGACTGATGCGCTATTCACGACCACGGGTTCACACAAGCACTCCCCCTACCTGGCGCACCAAAGATGTTGTGGTTGAACATGGCCACCTATGGGACCATCGGCCCCTTTGTGGTTCGGCAGGGGGGAGGACGCATTGCACAAAGAGGGGAGGCCATGGGACAGCACGGCAGTGGTGACACTGGTGGGTTTTACCCAGGTCCGGGCCGCTGAGAAGCGTAAAACCCTACTCCTGCTTTGGTGGATTGATGGAGGGACCATGAAGAACGTGCGACACTCAAGCCCGGCAAGCTTGCCTTGGGGAGAGCAGCTACACGCGTATGAGTACACGAGGGTCCGAATCCTTTCTAAGGTTGCAACGGTCCTCCTTTTATAGGTTAAGGGGTTACCACAATGGCAAAATGGTCATTATCCAGCGATTAGATAGCTAACAGTGTCATCGTAACTAATTCTGGTAGTTAGGACAAAGTGCATTAAATGCACTGCCATGTGTCGCGCTGTGGATGCGGCCCGGCAGGCCTGCCGCGCTGCTTTAGTCATCTTCCACATGTTTGCTTGACACGCGTCTGGACGGGTGTCGTATGGAGGTGATCTTCCTTCTAAATGGCTGCCACATGCCAAATGACAGCCACTTAGTTATCTGGGCGCTCGACACCGCACCGATGGATGACTTGCGTTGCGATGCGGTGGAGCTGTGGAGTCTTGGCAGGGATGTAAGCCGCCAGCGGCCCCGGGAAACCTGCCGGGGAGAGACTGGTTTCGTCCTTGGGGCGGCCTCATCCCGACCGAGCTCGCCTGTCTGGCAAGGGAGGCTTTCCCTTGGTGATATCTTGCTGTCTTGGCTTCTCTTGGTCTTCTTGATCCGCCCTTTGATTTCTCAAAGAGCTCTCTCTCTCTTTCTCTGGCTTGGTCCTTGTCATGGATGCTTGGTGGTGTTTGCATTTCTGCCACTTGAGCCTGTGTACAATCCGGGCAACATACATGAAGGTTTGTTGCACCGACAAATTTGTTCTTACAATTAGGGTTTCTAACAACTTCAACAAAGTCGGGGTGAATACTAATCATTTTAAGATCTTATTTGTTATTATTAGAAGTTGCACCCTTGTTCTTAGTAACTTGAGTAATCTTGCGAATTTTTACGGCAGTTTTTTCAATAGTTTTAACAGAAGCAAAAGTCGAGCTTAAATTACTAAAAAATTCTTCCAACTTATCAATCCAAGGACTTTCTACAATTCTTTCATGAGTTATGGTTCCTTTTTACTTTAGCAACTTAAAAACCTCTCCGGCTTTTGACCCAATTTTATTAGCAAGATTATGCATTTTTTATCTAAGTTTTCAATATGTTCTTCAGTAAGCATTTTCTTTTCAATAGCATCAAGCCTTTGCATAACATGCTCAAGTGATAAAGCAATTTCATTGATAGTGAGAGGTGGTGAACCCACTAGATTTCCCATAGCATTAAAAGCATCCAAAGATGGACACATCAAGAAATTCCCACCGGTAATCGTATCAAGGACGAATCTATACCAAGTGGTAATGCCTGCATAAAAATTGCGAAGAAGAACAATGGTAAATTGCTTATGAATAGATCTATTATGAGCATTGCAAATTCTATACCAAGCATCTTTTAGATTTTCCCCTCCCCTCTGTTTAAAATTAAGAACTTCGTTCTCGAGGGTACACAGAATAGAGGAAGAACTAGCCATAGCGATAAAACAAGCAAACAAGATTGCACACAAAAAGATAGATCTGACGAGAAAACGGTGAACGAAAAAGAAGGCGAATGAAACGACAAATTTTTGTGAAGTGGGGGGATGAAAATGAGAGGAAAATGGCAAATAATATAAATTGCAAGGAGATGAGATTTGTGATTAGGAACCAGATAGATGTTGATGATGTCTCCCCGGCAACGACGCCAGAAATTCCTTTTGATGTCGCTTGAACTACGTCGGTATTTCCCCAAAGAGGAAGGGATGATGCAGCACAGCTACGGTAGGTATTTCCCTCAGTTATGAAACCAAGGTATCAATCCAGTAGGAGAACCAAGCAAAACTATGTAAATAGTACCTGCACACAAGGAACAAATACTTGCAACCCGATGATTAGGAGGGGTTGTCAATCCCACTACGGGTAACGGTGCCAGAAATTGTCAAGTTGACGGGATAAAATTTGTGTAGATTGGATAAATAGATCTCGATAAAACATGAAATAAAATAAAAAGCAAAAAAGTGCAGCAATGTATTTTTGGGTTTTTGGAAATATAGATCTGAAAACAAAAGCAAATAAAATAGATCTCAAGGCAAATATGATAAAAATAGACTCAGGGCCGTAGATTTCACTAGTGGCTTCTCTCGAGAAAATAGCATATGGTGGGTAAACAAATTACTGTTGGGCAATTGATAGAAGATCGAATAATTATGACGATATCCAGGTAATGATCATTATATAGGCATCACGTCCAAGATTAGTAGACCGACTCCTGCCTGCATCTACTACTATTACTCCACACATCGACCGCTATCTAGCATGCATCTAGTGTATTAAGTTCATGGAGAAACGGAGTAATGCAATAAGAACGATGACATGATGTAGACGAGATCTATTCATGTAGGAATAGCCCCCATCTTGTTATCCTAAATAGCAATGATACATGCGTGTCTTGTTGCCCGTTCTGTCACTGGGAAAGAACACCGCATGATCGAACCCATCACAAAGCACCTCTTCCCATGGCAAGAAAAATCGATCTAGTTGGCCTAACTAAACCAAAGATTCGAAGAAGAAATACGAGGCTATAAGTAATCATGCATAAAAGAGATCAAAGAACTCAAATAATTTTCATGGATATAGATCCGATCATAAACTCAAAGTTCATCGGATCCCAACAAATACACCGCAAAAAGAGTTACATCAAATAGATCTCCAAGAGACCATTGTGTTGAGAATCCAAAAGAGAGAAGAAGCCATCTAGCTACGGCCTACGGACCCGTAGGTCTACAATGAACTACGCACGCATCATCAGAGAGGCACCAATGAGGATGATGAAACCCTCTGTGATGGTGTCTAGATTGGATCTCGTGGTTCTGGAACTTGCGGCCGCTGGAATTGTGTTCCGTCGACTCCCCTAGGGTTTTTGGAATATTTGGGTATTTATAGGACGAAGAGGCGGTGCGGGAGGCCACCGAGGTGGGCACAACCCACCAGGGCGCGCATGGGCCCCCACGCGTGCCCAGGTGGGTTGTGCCCCCCTCGGGGCACCCCTCTGGTACTTCTTTGGCCCAAGTTGTTCCTTCTGGTCCATAAAAATTCTCCAAAAAGTTTTGCTGCATTTGGACTCCATTTGGTACTGATATTCTGTGAAGTAAAAAACAAGCAAAAAATAGCAACTAACACTGGGCACTATGTCAATAGGTTAGTCCCAAAAAAATGATATAAAGTTGCTATAAAATGATTGTAAACATCCAAGAATGATAATATAACAGCATGGAACAAGCAAAAATTATAGATATGTTTGAGACGTATCAGCATCCCCAAGCTTAATTCCTACTCGTCCTCGAGTAGGTAAATGATAAAAACAGAAATTTTGATGTGGAATGTTGCCTAACATGTTCATCACATATTCTTTTCTTTTGTAGCATGGACATATGGACTTTTATATGGTTCAAAGCAATAGTCTAGTTTCGACATGAAGATTTCAATACTCAAGCATATCAACAAGCAACCATGTCTTTCAAAATATCAACACTAAAGAAAGTTATCCCTAGCCCATCATGCTCAATCATTGACCCATTCATGAAACACACTTGCATATTAGCTACATCCAATGCTCAAATATGATCATAGTGCCCCTTAGTTGATGCTTTATAAGAGAAGATGGAGACTCAAATAAAAATAAAAATTGCATAAAGTAAATAGATAAGCCCTTCACAGAGGGAAGTAGGGATTTGTAGAGGTGCCAGAGCTCAAAGCTTAAATTGAGAGATGAAATTTTTGAGAGGCATACTTTTCCTATCAACGAAAATGACCAAGTAATTCCTAAGACTTTCCATGCTAGATATATCATAGGCGGTTCCCAAACAGAAAATAAAGTTTATTCCTTTTTCACCACCATTCTTTCACAATCCATGGCTAGCCGTATCCATGGGTGCCCTCCATACCAACACTTTTCCAAGGAATTTATTATTTGACAACATAAATTAAATTTCTTTTTCATTCCGGGACTGGGCATCCCTATTACCGCCGCACTCTCCTGCAATGACAAGTGAATAAACACTCATCTTGAGAATAACACATCTAGCATGGAAAATATTGGCCACCCCTGCCGGTTCATGAGCGGTACAAGCACACAAAAAGGAAATTTATTTTGAAAATTAGAGATGTACATACAAATTTGCTTAGAACGGCACGGAAATACCGCATATAGGTAGGTATGGTGGACTCATATGGCAAAACTGGGTTTAAATATTTTGGATGCACAAGTAGTATTTCTACTTAGTACAAGTGGAGGCTAGCAAAAGATTGAGAAGCAACCAACCAAGAAACAAAAAATCACATAAGCGAGCATTAAGCATAACTAACATCGAATAATGCACCACAAGTAGGATGTAATTTCATTGCACAACTATTGACTTTCATGCTTGCATAGGGAATCACAAACCTTAACACCAATATTCTTATTAAGCATAATTACTCACCAACATGACTCACATATTACTATCATCGTATCTCAAAACTATTACAAAAAATCAAGTTTATTTTGTCCAATGATCTTCATGAAAGTTTTTATTATATCCCTCTTGAATATCTATCACTTTGGGACTAGTTTCATATATTGCAATTACTTTTGACAAGCTCAAACAAATTTAAGTGAAGAACATGAGCATAAAATTTTTTGTCTCTCAAAATAATATAAGTGAAGCAAGAGAGAATTTCTTCAAAAATTTACTAACTCTCAAACAAATCTAAGTGAAGCATGAGAGCATTTCTTCAAAATATTAAAGCACACCATGCTCAAAAAGATATAAGTGAAGCACTAGAGCAATACCATAGCTCAAAAAAATTAAGTGAAGCATAAAGAGAAATTCTAACAAATCATAGCATAATTTTGGCTTCCTCAAATAGGTGTGTCCAGCAAGGATACTTGTCATGGGTTTAGCACAGCAGATGTCCTTGTGAAAGGACTTAGGTGTGAGGCCATGGCTATGGTGATTAGCTTAAAGGGGTTGAACGGGACGAGAGACACGAGTTTACCCAGGTTCGGCCCCTCACCAATGAGGTAATAGCCTACTTCCTGCTTTGTGTTGTATTGATTCAGTATCGATTACAAGGGAGTGGAATCGCTTAACCTAGCTCTCGATCGATTGTGACCTGAGTTAGCCCGCCGCAGGGTCTCGTCTTTATATACACCGGTCGAGGCCCTGGGCTTACAAGAGTCCAGATCAGATCATACAACATGACCGATCCTGGTTTTAAGCCGCCTTGCCTTGCTAGGCGAGTCACCATCGGGCGGCTCACACTTCCGGGTTATGCGCCATCTCTGGGTCTTGGGCCTTCAACTGGCCCGCTTTGTAAGCCGCCTCCAGTCTCTCTGGTCTTAGCTTCTTGGGCCTATTTAGGCTTTTACTTATGAGTCACCAACAGTGTAACCCGGCCCCTCCTGGGCGGGTCACACTGTGGCGTTATATCCCCAACATTAGGCCCCAGATTGATTTGAACTTGTTCATGTCGATCTTCATCTTTTGGTTGGCGAGTGTTCTCCAATTCTTCTAAAGCTTGACCTTAAGCATACCTTTATAACCCGCCATAAGAAAAGATGACATCATGTTATTAACTTCAGAAAAACCCTCATGGTGTCACAACGGATCTTCGCATTAACCAGCCATTCCGAAAATCGAGGCGCCCCTTATGCTATAATAATTATCATACCTCCTTGATCTTCACGTCTGCCATTTCATAGTTTCACTTTCCCTTATAAATAGGCACGGGGGGCCTGCCTTTTCACTTTTTACCCCCATTTCTTCTGCCTCTTCTTCTTCCTCGCGACCTCATCTGCGACCGGAGCTCCGCCACGCCAACCGAACCTCACCGACCACTCCATCAGGGCCGCTGCATCGACCTGTTGGGACTAGAGATCGGCGGCGCTCCTCCGCTCTTCATCAACACCGTTAGGTATCGTTCTTTTCCTTTTCCAGATCCACAATAGGGCACTCAAGTTCATAGATTTCCTCGTCGTTCGTCCAAGTTCATCCATCCCTTGCCTAGAAGTCGTATTTTAATCCAAAAATAGAGTAGGACCAGAGCGGTGGCCATTTTAGTCCTTATTTTGCATCTTGGATAGATCCCCTTTTTCCTCAGAATCAATATACAGTCTGCTAGTTCTTCCACTGTCGCCCGTTAGGTTTAATATTTATTCTCCTCTTTTGAGCTATCGTAGATCCGAAAACATAGTTGTAGATTGTGAAACATGTTTATCCCATACTTAAAAAAATTTAGCGAATATAAGATCCATAGAAGATTGACCCGCCCTTCACTTTATGGGCGGCTTAACAATGAACTTGTAACCCGCCGGCATGCTGCCGGCTTAGATTGTCACAACTTAACCTGCCAAGCCTCAATCAATCTGAGAGTCGCCTTACCCTCTTGACTAGGACGGCTTATAATATCTCCACGATTCGTCATAATGATCTTATAACCATAACCGGCTTGCTGCTGTTGAAATGTCATGGCAATCATTTAGGCAGCTTAGTATTGCAATATTAACCCGCCATACTTTTATTCCTTGGTCGCAGCTTTTTAATCCGGCCAACTATGACTAAGACTCCCACTTCTTGCTACTGGGCGGCCACCAGAGTCTCCGAGCCCTCATTAAATGAGTACGTAGACAAGGGAGTTTTGCCATCTAAAGAGGTCATTCACTGGCGAGTTCCCGGCTCTGAAACTGCTCCTCAACCCAGGGAGGGTGAAGTCATTATCTTTGCGGATCATCTTCTCCGTGTCTTTTCACCTCTTGGGTCAAAATTCTTCTAGGACGTTTTGCATTTTTACAAACCTCATCCTCGAGACATTGGTCCCAACTCCGTCTCCAACATATGCAACTTTCAAGTTTTTTGCGAAGTGTATCTTCAAGAAGAGCCCGATGTTGAACTATTTAGAGATTTCTTTTATCTCAACCGCCAGACTGAAATGACAGACGGGCCTAGCCTCGAGCTTGGAGGGGTTTCCATTCAAAGGCGAAGAGACATCAACTTCCTCGCAGCCGCACTGCCTAGTCACTCCAAGGACTGGAATTATACTTGGTTCTATTGCGAGGATACCTCTCCAGCCAGTGAAAATCCCCTGCCGAGTTTCCGCCCCTTGTGGCTCAGCTCCAGCCACGAGCTCCCGGGTCACCTTACTGCCACAGAACGTGCTAAGTATTCAGCCACATTTTCAAAGATAAGGGCCTTTCTAGCCAACGGCTTAACTGGAATTGATCTAGTCCGCTGCTGGGTCGCATGGAGAATTTTACCCCTGAGTCGCCGCACCGGCTTAATGTGCCAGTATACTGGTGATACAAAGGACCAATAGTGCTACAACCAAACATGCCTGACTGATAAAGAGGTCAATGATACAGTTAAGACACTGCTTGGGGAGTCTCTAGAGAACTGTAGTAAAGTGGGACTGAATCCTTTCTGCACTCTTAACCCAGCTCCTCCTGTAAGCATTTTAAATAAATCTTCATTTTGTTTGTCTACCTCTTGTATTTCACATCATTTGACTTATTGCTCATATATATACAGGCCGACTCTCCCTTCTGGAAGAAGAAACTGCAAGCCGCCACTCCAGCAAAAAAGCCTAAAGCAAAGACTCATGCTACGGGCCACCGTAAGAAGCAAACGGTAGAAGAACTTCTTGAGCTAGATGAGTCGGAGGTAGAACTTGACTCTCCTTGTCTTTTCTTTATGCAACTTATTGATGCTGATTCCTCTTAGGAAGAAGTAGAGACGAGCCACGCTGATGCAGCAGAGGTAATTCCTGTCTCCTCCGACTCAGAACCCTTGCCAAGAAAGAAAGAGCCACCTTGGAAACTGACAAGACTATTCTTCTAAAGAGAGCAGAAGATGCTGAGGCTCAGCTTAAGCCGATGACTGAAGAGTTATCCGGCTTAAAGCAACATATCTCTCACATGTCAGCCGCCATCTTTAGTAAGTGTAATGTGCAACTCATCATCTGTTGTCAATTTCTGTAACTCGCCTGGCGACTCACTATATATATATATATATATATATATATATATATATATATATATATATATATATATATATATATATATGAACTCTAACCCACCTGGCGACTCTTGTTCAAAAATCTTAACAGGCCCCAGAAGTGCTAGTCTTAGCAGAACATGCTGCTGAAGTTGAAGGCGGCTTATTCATTGACTAAGCAGTTATATGCTAGAACTTTGCGAAGTCTTGTAGCCTTATCAGGTGGCAAAAAACCTCCAACCCTCATCAAGACTGTACTGGATCATCTTTCAACGATGCCGGCTCAAATTGAAGAAGTTAAACTATCAGCCGCCCGCGCAGGAGCCATTGTTGCTCTAAGCCAGGCCAATGCTTGGCAATCAGAGCTAGACCCGAAAGAAATGGCTACCGGGTGTCCAGAGTTCAAAGTTGATGGGTCGATCTTTGAAGAGGAGGACTTCAACAAATGAGTCAGAGAGATGCGGCCTTTGACATGTAAGCTTGTGAAGGAGCTAGACCTGAACAAGTACCAGCCGGCTTATGATAGCAACAATGCTAAGATTAAGCCGCCCTCCCATGCTGTTATAGACCTTACCCCGCCGAGGCATAAGCATATCTTCGCCCCTGATCTCGATCCTTTTGTTATACTTAACGATGAAGCAACATTTGAAGCTTTAACCGGCATCGACTGGACATCGGAGAATCTCCAGATGGTTATCGATGAAGAGCCGGCCCAGGGTGATTTGGGGACTTCAAGCTCAAGGTGCCAAGATGACAACAACCCGCCAGGCCAAAACCCGGACGGCGCTGATACCGGCTCAATGGAGTAACTTAACTCCAAAAACACTTGGTCACAAACTTTTAGGCTCAGCTGAAGCCTTGTAATAGGTAGCTGAAAAACAATTATCTGCTCTGCCATGCCTTTGTGCATGTTCTTATCAACTTATGCTTCAACAGCTTGAACTTCTATGATCTTATCATACACAACTATTGTTGGGGATATAACTCCAAGGTGTGACCCGCCCAGGAGGGGCCGGGTTACACCATTGGTGACTTATTGTAAAGAAGGCCCAAGAGGTCCAAGAAGACATAAGGATGGTGGTTCATAAAGCAAGCTTATTGGAGGCCCAAGACCCGAAGGTGATTCAAGACCCGAAGGTGTGAGCCGTTCAAGGTTAACTTGCTCTGTAAGGCAGGTTTGGTTAGAAACCGGGCCGGTCATGTTGTATGAGTCGACCGGGACTTTGTAAGCCGCCGGACATTGACCTGTATATAAAGGCGAGACCCGGCGGCGGGTTAACTCAAGAAACAACAAGTCGAGAACTAGGTCAAGTGTATTCGCTCCCTTGTAATCGAAACTCAAGCAATACAACTAGAAGCAGGACGTAGGCTTTTACCTCGCGTCGAGGGGCCAAACCTAGGTAAATCCTTCGTGTCCTTTGTCTCATTCAACCCCTTCAAGCTAACCTAGTTGCGATGGCTCCACACCTAAGTCCTTTCACTAGGGCATCTACTGTGTTAAATCCATGACAGTTGGTGCCCACCGTGGGGCCAGAGCACAGTGGTTTCGAGTTCTTGAAGGGCAGCTTTTCAGGGATCAAGGGATACGCCGTGGGCCAGATGACTAACAGCCGCCGCGGCAAGATCTACATCGACGATGCTGGCTGGGGTCCTGAGGCCGATTCAATCGAGTATGGGTATCGGGTCCCCTTCGGCGGAATTCAAATCTTCATTGGCAAGATCGGTGAGTCAGATCCTGGGCCGAACGCCTGCGCCGACGCCATTGAGACAGCTCGGCGCGCGAGACCCGCCAAGGTCCAACCTGCCCGGAAGTGTGCACTCGTCAGCTCTATCCATGGGGCAGATCTTGAGGAAGGTTCTGTGTCCGGTGGGGAGACGGCCATCTATTCAGGTGATGAGTCTTCAGCCGGCGAGACCGAGTCAATCTATCAACTGCAAGACGGCGGGCTTGGGGGCTACTCCGATGGTGACAGTATTCTGGAGCCCTATGAGCCGCCGAGAAGGGCTGCTATCTTCATGGCCGAGACGCAGTAGATGGTGAATTCATCAACCGCTGCAGCGATGACCTCCGGTTCAACGGCTGCTACAACGGCTAGGGCGAGCGGCTCTGCGCGCCCGCCGGCTCAAGTCTTATCCGAGCTTTTGGACGCTTTGGCGACTCTGTTAGCCGTAGAAGTAACTCCGGTGAATCAAACACAGCATAATGCGGAGGTTGCGAGATGAGGTGGCCAAGGCCAGAGAGGATCTTGAGGTAGAGAATGTCAGGATAGCTACAGAACGGACTGCCCTAGAAGTTGAGATGCAGCGGGTAAGGGCCGACGCTTTTCGTTTAAGTCTGGATCAGAATGCGTCAAACGCTATCATGCGGAGGAGGCACCAGAGCCGTTTGCCACCGCAATTTGAGGGGAGGAATCTTTTTACCACACCCAGAGCAGGGCCGAGTAACCCGCCCGGTGAGACCCGGGCTGCTGAAGCGCCTGAAACCAGGGCGGCGGCTCAGCCTCGTATAGCAGACCCGCCTCGTGTGAACTTGACCCCGCTTCAGCAAGTGCCAACACCCCCGGGTCATTACTCCAACCCACTGGATAATATGATTGCTGCAGCCTCATGGCTGGCGGCCCTCCCAATTAAAGGTGAGTCGCCAGCTGCGATAGAGGCCCGAAACACTGTGGAACTTCTTAAGACGGTGGTGACCCAGCAAGCGGCTTACTCATACAGCCGTGAGCGGATTCATTCAACTCCATGCCCTAGCCGACGCATTGAATCACCAGCGATTTCCAGTAGTGAGCGGCGCCGTAACCCGCCTCATGGGCATGACCCGTCACGTGTTGATAATAATGTTCAGGCCCTGATGGATCAGGCCAGGGCACGGCAAGAGGCAGAGCTGGCGGCTCAGTTAGCGGCTCATCAGCAACTCCAATGAAACCCTTCAACGTCTGTGGAGGCCGGGATGATTTCCAGGATGGTAGGTGTGCCATGTCTGGTGCCGGCTCTTTGCAATGAGCGGTTGCCTAAGGATTTCAAGGGCCCTCGAAAGGTGCCCAATTACACGGCTGATCAACTTCCCGAGGCTTGGATTGAGAGCTATGAGCTGGCTATGGAAATGTTAGACGTTAACAACGCTGTGTGCGCCAAATAATTCACCATGATGTTGGACGGGCCGGCTCGAACCTGGTTGAAGGGATTACCCCCTAATTCCATCAATTCATGGGCGGAGTTGAAAGCATGTTTTATTCAGAATTTCAAAGACACGTGCAAACAGCCTCTGTCGATCATCAACTTAGACGCTTGTGTCCAGCACGAGGATGAGTCGGCCCACCATTGGGTCTGTCGGGTGTCCACTATTATTCACTCATTGGATAGCATCAACGCCGGTTCTACTGTCCTAATTCTGGAGAAAAATTGCTGTTTCACCCCTCTCAAGCAAAAGTTAGGATGGCTAAGCGTCACTGCAATGACATGGGGGAGCTCATGGTGGCTCTCATCAAATACACCGACTCTGACAATACTAAAGACCTGGGGTCTGATGAGGAGAAATCCAACAAGGGGAAGAAGAACATCAATGGAAAAGGACAGCTGCAAAATATGACGGGGCAGAACCAAGGTAACAATGGTAAGCGCAAGCAACATGACGGTGGGTCAGATTTTGTGGCCAATACAAATGCGCAGAATGACGGCCAGCGCCGTAAGGGAAGACCACAACCCCGCGTTGGAGGACCAAAGTTCAACCTTGAGGCGATGTTGAACCAGCCTTGCCCAAAGCATAGTCGTCCCGATAGACCGTCGACTCACATGTGGAAAGATTGTTTCATCATGAAGGAGTATAAGAATTCTGGCTTTCATCAGGACCACCACAACAATAATGGCTTGCATGGCGGATCAGGATCTGGCTCGTACGGGCCCGGCTTTGGAGGTGGCGGCTCAGGTTCCGGATTTCAAGGTCAGGGCAGTCAGGGCAATTATAACCAGCAGCATAGCTAGGATAACCAGCAACAGTAGTCAGGGTATCAGAGTAATCCAAAGCAGCTTAGTAGTGGCCAATATCATGTTTTCACTACAAGCCTGTGCAAGCAAGATCATAAGGTTCATAAACGAGCGGTAAGTGCAGTTGAGCCGGCAGTGCCTCGGTACTTACGATGGTCTGAGCAGCCGATTGTATGGAGCCGTGAAGATCACCCGCCCTGGGTTGATAATCCGGGTCAGCTAGCTTTGGTGGTAGCCCCTCAGGTTGGAGGTTACAAGTTCACTAAGGTGCTTATGGACGAAGGCAGCAGCATCAACATCCTCTATTATGATACTTTCTGCCATATGAATTCGATGGACAAAGATCTTAAGCCGTCTTCTATAGTCTTTCATGGGGTGGTGCCCGGTAAGTCAGCTTATCCAGTTGGTAAATTTGCTTTGGAAGTAGCTTTTGGCAATGAACATGATTATAGGGCAGAGACATTAACCTTTGAAGTGGTCAAGATCAAAAGTCCTTACCACGCTTTGTTTGGACGACCGGCTTACGCCAAGTTTATGGCACGACCTTTTTACGTATATCTGAAGCTCAAAATGCCGGGTCGTAAGGGTACCATCACAGTCCATGGGGACAGAAAAATAGCTTTGGAATGTGAAGAAGGTGATGCTGCTTATGCTGAGTCTGCCTGTGCTACAGAGGAGCTAAAGTTTTATAAATATAATGTTGACCCGACAGATATGACCCCTTTGAAGAAACCAACCACAAAACATGATCCTTTGCTGAAGTTTAAGTCGGCAGATGACACAAAACAGGTTGATTTTATCCCTGGCGACTCATCTCAGCAGTTCGTCATCAGTGCTAATATGGATCCGAAATAGGAAAGCGCACTCATCGAGTTCATCCGTGAGAACCGAGACATCTTTGCATGGAAGCCTTCATACATGCCGGGTGTACCGAGAGAACTCGCTGAGCACACTCTCAATATCGATCCCAAGTTTAAACCGGTCAAGCAGTTCCTTCGTCGTTTTAATGAGGAGAGACGCAAGGCCATTAGAGAAGAGGTGGCCCGGCTCTTAGCAGCCGGGTTCATCATTGAAGTTTTTCACCCTGAGTGGTTGGCTAACCCGGTGCTGGAACTTAAGAAGAATGGCACTTGGCATATGTGTGTGGATTATATAGACCTTAATAAGGCTTGTCCAGCTGATCCTTTCGCCCTTCCCCGCATTGATCAGATCATTGACGCTATGGCGGGTTGTGAGCGTTTGAGTTTCTTGGATGCTTATTCTGGTTATCATCAGATTAAGATGGTAGTTAAAGACCAAGAGAAGACGGCTTTCATCACGCCTTTTGGAGCTTTCTGCTATGTGTCTATGCCTTTTGGGCTCAAGAGCACCTAGGCGACTTATCAGCGTTGTGTTCAGAATTGTCTTCATAACCAGATAGGACCCAATGTTCATGCTTATGTGGATGATATTGTTGTGTATTCGAGAAAGAAGTAGACTCTGCTAGAGGATCTGAAGGAGACCTTCGATAACCTCTGGGTCTACAAGATGATGCTTAACCCGGCCAAATGTGTTTTTGGTGTGCCTGTAGGCAAGCTCTTAGGTTTTCTGGTCTCTGAGAGAGGTATTGAAGCTAATCCGGAGAAAATCAAGGCTATTACTTCATTGGCTAAGCCGGCGTGCATTAATGACGTCCAGCGTTTGGCGGGTCGAATTGCAGCTTTAAGCCGGTTTATAAGCCGCCTGGGAGAGAAGGATATTCCTCTCTATCAGATGATGAAGAAGACAGATCGTTTTGTCTGGAGTGATGCTGCCAATGAGGCGTTCGAGGCGCTTAAAAAATAGTTAGCTGAGCCGTCGGTTCTTGCAGCTCCTATTGAGAAGGAGCCCTTACTTTTATATGTGGTTGCTAATAGCACAGCCGTCAGCGTAGCGGTTGTAGTGGAAAGGAAAGAGATGGGTAAGGAACATCCGGTGCAAAGGCCGGCTTATTATGTCAGTGAGGTCTTAATTGAGTCTAAACAGAGATACCCACATTGGCAGAAGCTAGTATATGGGGTGTTCATGGCCAGTCGCAAGTTGAAGCATTATTTTCTTGGCCATCCTATTACTGTGGTCAGCTCTACTCCCTTAGGCGATATTATTCAAAATAGAGAAGCTACAGGCCGAGTGGCCAAGTGGGCCATTGAGCTTGGACCCCATGGTTTGAAGTATATGCCAAGAACAGCTATCAAGTCCCAAGCTCTTGTGGATTTTATCAACGACTGGACAGAGTTGTAGATGCCTGAGGAGAAGCCTGATAATACGTATTGGACTATTCATTTTGATGGGTCCAGGCAATTGGAAGGCTCGGGGGCTGGGGTTATTTTTGACTTCCCCACGAGGTGACAAGTTTTGTTATGTCTTAAGACTGATGTTTCCATGTACTAACAATGCAGCTGAATATGAAGCCTTGCTTCATGGCCTAAAGGTGGCCAAAGAGATGAATCTGAGCCGGGTCAAGTGCTTTGGTGACTCAGATTTGGTGGCTCAGCAGGTCTCTGGCACTTGGGATTCTAAAGACCCACTCATGGTAGCTTATCATCGGGCGGTTGATAATATCGCTGGTCACTTCAAAGGTTATTAGGTGGAGCATCTGGATCGAAGGAAGAACAAGGCGGCCGATGCTTTGAGCCGACTTGGGTCACAGCGTAAGCTGGTGCCCCCTAATGTTTTTGTTGACGTATTGCATAATCCTTTGGTTAAGTTGCTATCTGAAGAGGATCTTGCTATTCCTGACCCGGAGGTGCAGTTGGTGGCGGCTCTCCATGCCATCCCTGATTGGACGGTTCCTTATTTGGCTTATATGACCCGGGGAGAGTTACCTGAGGATGAAACTTTGGCCAGGCAGATAACCCGGTGGTCTAAGTCTATGATTATTGTCAATGGCGAGTTACACCGATGCAGCATCACAGGAGTGTTCCAGCGCTGTATTTCTCCTGAAGAGGGCCGTGAGATCTTAAGGGAGATTCATGAAGGAGATTGTGGCCATCATGCCGTCTCTAAATCTCTTGTGGCTAAAGCCTTCCGTCATGGGTTTTATTGGTTGACGGCTCATGTTGATGCGGAAGATCTTGTTAGGAAGTGTGATGGCTGTCAGAAATTTTCTCGACGAGCTCATGTACCGACTCAAGAATTGAGGATGATTCCAATTACTTGGCCGTTTGCAGTCTAGGGGCTGGATATGGTTGGACCTTTCAAGAGGTCCAAGGACAAAAAGACCCACCTCTTGGTGGCGGTTGACAAGTTTACCAAGTGGGTTGAGGCAGAGCCGGTCAGTAAGTGTGATGCGGCAACGGCGGTTCAATTCATTAAGAAGGTGATCTTCCGTTTTGGCTACCCTCACAGTATCATAACTGATAATGGCACTAATCTGTCTAAGGGTGCTATGAAAGAGTTCTGTCAACGAGAACATATTCGTCTTGACGTGTCATCCGTGGCGCATCCGCAGTCTAATGGTCAAGCTGAGAGGGCCAATCAGGAAATCTTGAAAGGCATAAAACCCCGGCTTATGGTTCCATTGCAACGCATGCCGGGTTGTTGGGTTGAGGAGTTACCCTCAATAATTTGGAGCACTAATACTACTCCTAACAGGTCAACAGGCTATACGCCTTTCTTCATGGTCTATGGGGCAGAGGCGGTTCTTCTAAGTGATATCCGTCATGACTCGCCCCGGGTGGCGGCTTATGTTGAAGCTGATAATGAAAAAGCACGACAGGATGCTCTTGATATGCTGGACGGAGAGCGTGACCTTGCGGCGGCTCGTTCGGCGATATACCAACAAGATTTGTGTCACTATCATAGCCGCCGAGTTAGGACCCGGACCTTTCAAGAAGGCGATTTGGTGCTCCGGCTAATCCAAGATCAGACAGACATGCATAAGTTATCCCCACCTTGGGAAGGACCTTTTGTGATCAGCAAAAACCTGAACAACGGGTCATACTACCTCATTGATATTCGAGAACACAAGGATTCACGCACTTCAGAGGAGGAGACACACCGGCCGTGGAACATTGCTCATCTTCGGCCTTATTACACCTGAGCCACCGGCTCTTATGTTGTATATACTTTTCTTCAGTGTACATATTATGATCATTATAATAA
The DNA here is from genome assembly GCA_011799875.1 of Thinopyrum elongatum. NCBI lineage: Eukaryota > Viridiplantae > Streptophyta > Magnoliopsida > Poales > Poaceae > Thinopyrum > Thinopyrum elongatum. The sequence continues at coordinate 273,411,142 of CM022303.1, read as the reverse complement.
AGCCGACATCCCTGATAATTCAGGGCCTCTGTCATTTCACTTCTATGAATCTGAGCCTTTATTGTTTGTTCATAAGGTCACTTGGGGGCTTCCTGCTCAATGAGCATAGCTATGCTTACCCTCTTGATCGGCTTCCTAGCCACCTTCTTATTGGTCACTTGGGGGATTCCTGTTCAATGAACATAGCTATGCTTACCCTCTTGATCGGCTTCCTAGCTACCGTCTTATTGGTCACTTGGGGGCTTCCTGTTCAATGAACATAGCTATGCTTACCCTCTTGATCGGCTTCCTAGCCACTACCGTCTTATTGGTCACTTGGGGGCTTCCTGCTCAATGAGCAAAGCTATGCTTACCCTCTTGATCGGCTTCCTAGCCAGGTGTAAACACCAAATTCTGGGTTATCCGGCCTGTGTGTCGTTGTTACTCTGCCCAGGTAATCCTGGAATGACCCATCGTACACTTGACAGTCAATCTTTTAAATAGGACCCTGAACTTGTTAAAGTTAAAATGGCGGTTTGTCATGTGAGGGCCGGCTTACAGGTGTGCAGGAATTAACTCAGTGGCTGTGTGGCCCATGAAAGCACTTGAGTTTCAGGCTTGGCGGCCTATGAAAGCCTTGTTTTTCTGATTTGCTGTTTTTTTTGCAAATTTTGGATTTATATCTTTTTTCCATATTAACATATGGTTTTGCAATTCAGCCTTAATTCTATGACTCATACTTGAGCATATTGGGTTAATAACCCACCATGATAAGCAGACTTTAAGTCGCTAGGATGATTCGCCTAGAATAAATTCAAATCATGATCTTTCATGTGTACGGGTTAAAACCCATGCTGGGTTACCATCGTTACAGCATCATTATGATGTCAGTCTACAGGTATGGTTTTTCATACTTGAATAAGAGATTTAGGGTTTTTTCTAACCCGCCCTGGCCTCGACTTTAAGTCACCGGTATATTTCCGGTTTCAATAGCCTTTAGTCTTTTTTATCCAAGACTTTTATATCAGGGTTTTTTTAAGATATTTGTGACCCGCCCTGGCGTAAACCGCCAGGGCATATGATGTTTCCTTGTGTACAGGAAGTATGATGATGCTTGATCTGATCCACATACCTCATAGTATTATACGCATAAGTGGCGGGTGATAAAAATCAAGCTCGGCGGTTTAAACATTCAAATGATACCACATGCACGATGGCATGACAGATCAATGTTTCAACTAGTCTATTACAAGGCTTTCCCAAGCCCACAAGATTAAGAGTTTTTCAAAAGACATTATACGCCGCGGTCTAAGAGCCGCTCCTTGGATCAGTTCTGTTGGTCCTGGCAAGTTGAAGCCTCCGGGTTATCCTGCGCCAGTTCTTCTTCTTCGTCCATCGTCTGGAAGTCAGGTGATGTCCAGTAGAGGCCAGTTAAGGCTGTGAACACAGCTTCATCATCTATAAGTGTGGACGGATCAATGTCAGGAGCAAAAGTATGCTTATGTATTGGAGGAATAAGATCCACAATCTCATAAGCCGGCACTTTCACTTTGGAGTTTTCCATCATGTAAGCCACCTAATATTTGGACAAATCAGTCTCTTCGTCCAATTTGCTCGCCAAGGGATGCATCTCTTTTACGCACTTAGTAAAATCTGCTTCATCAAAAGGCAATCCGTCTTCTTTAAAGCTTGGACAACCTGTGGCCAATTCCACCGGGTCTAATTCCTCTTGCCATGCTTTGGCCCGGCTCAAAGCAGTGATAGCACCGGCTCGGGCGGATGATCGCTTAATCTCTTCAATTTTTTGGGGCATGATAGATAGTTTGTCCAGTACCTCCCTGATGACTGAAGGTGGCTGTTTACTGTGCGAGATGGCCGCTATGGTTCGCTGAGTACCTGTGTACAACTATTCTACCAAAGTATAAACTGCCTTCAGCTTCACCAACATGTCCTGGCCAAGGTTGGCACTCCTGGGGCCTGTTAAATGAGCGCACAGATAAGTCACCAGGCAGGTTAAAAAGTAAAAATTGGAAATGGTTAAAGCATCCCGAATTCCTTACCAAAGATAGCAGCTATCATCTGTGAGATATGGCATTTTAAGCCGGTCAGCTCGGCAGTGGTCTCTTTCAAAGAAGATTCGACAGTCTCTGCTCTTTGCACTAAGGCGGCTCTTTCCTTATCCCAAGCATTTCTTTCTGTGGAAAACCCAGCTCTGAGCTTCTCGTTCTCTTACAAACTAAACTTAGTCTTGGAGTCGCGTCTTTTAGCCTCTTGATGCTCAAGCCTGGTCTTTAAATCGACCAATTGGGATTCAGCCTGAGTTAAGGCATCCTGCAAGTAAAAGTTAAACAATTATGAACATATTTCTCAGGATACACTATACATACAAGTCTCAAGTACGTTGCAAGCAAAGCACTTGACACTTGGGGGCTAATGTGTGCGGAAGCTCTTTTTTGCAGTATATATTGTTAATGATCCGCCTCATCTTTATCAAAATAAGCCGGCTCATGAGGGCTATGGTCTGCAGTTTTTCTTTCAAGGTAATGGAAGTGATCTGGCTCATTTTTATCAAAATAAGCCGGCTCATGAGGGCTATGGTCCGCAGTTTTTCTTTCAAGGTAATGGAAGTGATTCGGCTCATCTTTATCAAAATAAGCCGGCTCATGAGGGCTATGATCCGCAGTTTTTCTTTTGAAGTCATGAAAGCAATCCAGCTCATCTTTTTCATGATAAGCCGGCCCATGAGGGCTATGATTTTAGAGTTGCAATGACATATGGACAAGACTTAACCCTACTCAAATATATCTTTTCCTACGGATAAGACTTGGGGGCTGGATGACTACATATGCAAGATAAACAGATGTTCATACCTCATATTTTTGTCACAATTTTTTGACTAAGTCCGCCTCCAGATCACGACCAGTATGCAGCTGGCTCAGATAACCAGAGTGTAATTCGCCAACGCCCAAGTGTGAGTAATTGGCAACATCAAATCTGGACTTGCTCTTTTCAATTAATTCTTCTTTGGCTGAATGCTTGGCCAGAATGGTGGGGTTCCCAGGTTCAGCATAACCAGTGCCGGTAATAATGACATCCTCAGCAGTTTGTTGCGAAGGAGGCTCTTCAGCAGGTTTTATGGGGCTGGGCGGCTTAGCGCGGGATGGGTCAACACCCATTGGATCCACCGTGATGTCGTGAGTCTCTGGTGGCGGGTCATCAGCAGCAGGCTCAGGGGTTTGATGAGAAGCTTCAGATATGGTTTGTTTCTCTAGCTCAGTAACCTTGGGGTCTTCGGCTGGCTTGTTCATCTTCAGTTTCTTGCTGGGCTTGGCTATACCGCTGAAAATAAGACATATGAAGATGTTAATATAGTAGTTGGTAAGGTATTAAAAAAACAAAGAGATTAAATGTTCTCACCCAGGGGCAACTTTGAAGAGAGGTATGTGAGTTCCGGTAGAGTCACCAGAGGATGAGTGAGAGGTTCCCTGATAATTTGAGTCGGAAAGATTAAGTGGTTGACGGATAAGACCCGCCTTGGGAAAGGAGAGGATCAAGTTCTGCGGCACCTCTTTCAGCGTTTGCGAGGGGCCGGTGTATTGGGAAAACCGGCATGAAGGTCTCCCCCTCCGCTATTCCGGGTTGTACGCTGAGCTTCATGCTGTTGTTTCTTCAAAATGAAGTTTGGATCCAAGTAAGCTAAAGGGTGAGAAAACCTTACTTTCCGGGTCACGTGCCAAATTTTCTGTCTTGGCAAAGGCTCTGAGTCAAAGGAAATAATAGTTACCTCTACGGCATCTGCCTGGCTGGTCTCCGCATCATCCTGAGAGGGGTCAGCATCAATAAGATATACAAAAAAGGAGCCAAGGGAGTCAAGTTCTACCTCCGATTCATCATCCAGAGTAAATGGATTTGTTGCATCTACTTTCTTCTTGGCGGGTTTCTTGGAAGCTTTGGTCTTTCCCCTAGACTTTTTGGCCGGCTTATCTTGAAGCTTCTTATTCCAAAAGGGAGAGCCGGCCTGAAGAAAGCAAGATAATAAGGCAAGTGCAGCATATGAGAGTAATGTATAAAGTAAAAAGGGCTTCAATTACTTACATCTGGAGCCGGGTTAAGAGTATAGAAGGGGCTCAGCCCCGTTTTGCTGCAGTCTTCTAGAGTTTCTCCAAGTAAAGACTTGGTCATTTCATTGATGTCCTTCTCTTCAACGAGTGTTGAGTTGTACCGCAAGGGGTCATTCACGTCGCCTGTGTATGTGCACATTAAGCCGGGGCGGCGGCTTAAAGGCAGGATTCTCCAGCTAACCCAGCATTGGACCAGGTCAATACCGGTCAAGCCGTTTGCCATCAAGGCTCTTATCTTAGTAAAAGTGGGCCCATATTTGGCTCATTTGGCAGAGCTGATCCGGTCTGGAAGTGGGTGCCTGGGGTTGAGCCAGTGAATACGGAAACCCGGCAGAGGATTTTCACCTGCCGGAGAGGTGTCTTGGCAATAAAACCAAGTCTGGTTCCAGTCTTTGGGGTGACTGAGAGGTGCAGCTGCAGGAAAGACATCGTCTCTTCGCCTCTGGATAGAAATTCCACCAAGTTCAAGGCTGGGCCCGTCTGTCATCTCTGTTTGGCGGTTCAAGTAGTAATACTCTCTGAAGAGGTCAATGCTGGGCTCCTCTTGAAGATATACTTCACAAAAGACTTGAAACTTGCAAATATTGGAAACTAAGTTGGGTTCGATGTCTTGAGGGTGAAGCTGATAGAAATTCAGGACGTCACAGAAGAATTTTGAGCCGGGCGGTGAGAAGCCTCGGAGCATATGATCAGAGAAAACTACAACTTCTCCTTCCTTTGGTTGAGGTGGGACCTCAGCTCCTGGAACCCGCCAATGGATGACATCCTTAGGTGGTAAAACGCCCATGGCAACAAACTCTTGAAGAGTCTGCTCTGTGACCTTGGAAACGACCCAGTCGCAGGAGATGATGGTCTTAGTCATTTTGATCAGGTGAAAACCTAGAAAGGAGATCACGGCGGGTCAAATTGGTGATGATAAGCCGCCCGATGGTTGAACAAAGTAAAGTTACTATTGGTCAGATACACGGATTGGTAAGCCACTTAATGGTTGCAGAAAAGAAAATTGTATGGTTAAACCGGCGAGGTACAAGCTGGATAATGTCAAGCCTGGATAAGTACTGGCGGTTTTAACAGCTTATTTGGCGAGTTACAAAGTATTATTTCAGCCGCCCGTACAACAGTGGTCGAGCCGATGGTCACAAGATATGGGGATCGGATAAATTTTCACTAACTGCTAAATAAACAGGTTTCACAGATTCTGCCTATAATTTCGGATCTACGGTCGTTACAGAAACAGGAGAAAATTGCTAGCCCTAAAAACAGGGGACGAACCACAAGTGTGGGGAATGAATCTCAACAGCAGCAAGGGGATCCGTATTTGATGGCGGATATTAAGTGGGAGTAAGGCGTGACTTTAGCATCGCGTTTTGGTCCTACTAAGGTGGCATGGTCGATGAACTATAGGCAAGGGTGATGAACGCCGACGAACACCGAAGAACGGCAGAAACCCTAATGCAGATATGAGGAAAAAGAAGATGGGTACCTGGAGATGCTGATGAGCAGTGGAGGGGCGCCGTCAGTTTCTGGTCGATGTCAGGTTGATGCAGCGGCCAAGGTTGATGCAGTCGACTGGGGCGGCGGAGCTCTAGAGGCGTCTGTCGTCGCGAGGAAGAAGAAGCGGCAGAGGCAGGGGTAAAAATGAAAAGGAAGCCCCTGTCCCTATTTATAAGGAGATGTTAAGATGGCATGCGCGGGGATCAAGGAGGTAAAATGATTATGCTAAGCAATGCAAGCACCTTGATTCTCGGGAAGCCTATTAAAGATAAGAATACGTTGAAGATATGTTGGGTCTTGTGCGGAATTAATGCACATGATGTCATGGCGGGTTATGATATTTCTGTTTACATGATGTCATGGCGGGTTATGGTGATATGCATAAGATATTAGCACCGGTACGGATTGCTAAATGAAGGAGTGAAGATTGATATGAACAAGTTCAAATCAACCTGGGGCCTAATGTTGGGGATATAACTCCGAGGTGTGACCCGCCCAGGAGGGGCCGGGTTACACCGTTGGTGACTTATTTTTGCAATATTACCAAAAGACTTTGGCGGCTCATATAATCCGTCAAAGAGCCGTTAATCTTTCCACTGGCGGCTTACAATCGTAATCCAGGGCGAGTTAAATAATTCAACAACCAGGGTGACTTATAATCATCTCCAGTCTATGAAAAGATCATTTCGGCGACTTATAAGCGCAATAAACTCAATGTAGAGCAATATAGCCCGGATCAGTATGACCCGGCAACCTCTCACCTATAAAAGGTTTCTGCAAAACAAAAATATAGAGCATGCATAACTCAAATATTTATTAAGCCGGCTTGCAAGGCACGACCAAAATAGATTGGTTTTTGAAAAAACTCAATTTTTTGCTTCAAAGAAGCTTGGCATGAAAAGCCTTTTATCCCGTAAGCCGGCTCTCACGTGACATAAATCCGTCATTTAAACCTCAACTAGTTCAGGGTCTTATTGAAAATATTGACTGTTAAGAGTACGAACGGGCCACATAGCGGAGAGACTATAGCAGATGGGTGAGTTTATCCTAGCTCACTGTAAGCCGGCCCTCACGTGACATAAGTCGCCGTTTTAACATTGACTAGTTCAGGGTCTTATTGAAAAGAGTTCGGCGGGTCGCTTGGTGGAGTAGCAAGTTGCAAACAGGCAGGTTTAACTCAGTCATGGCATAAAAGCCGGTCAGAGTGGGTTATGAAGCTATACTCATAGAGTAGGAAGCCCCCAAGCGACCTTTGGCATGAAAGCCGATAAGGAGGGTTATGTAGCTATGCTCATAAAGCAGGAAGCCCCCAAGTGACCTTCACATGGCATAAAGCCGATCAAGAGGGTTATGTAGCTATGCTCATAGAGCAGGAAGCCCCCAAATGACCTTAACATGGCATAAAAGCCGATCAAGAGGGTTATGTAGCTATGCTCATAGAGCAGGAAGCCCCCAAATGACCAAACATGGCATGAAAGCCAATCAAGAGAGTTATGAAGCTATGCTCATAGAGCAGGAAACCCTCAAATGACCTTATGACAACTCAACAATGATTCTTGCTCAGAAAATTTGAGATGAAACAACAGAGGCCCCGAAATTTGGGGATGCCGGCTTTATTATATTGATCATAAGAAGGTATGTACATCAATGAAGGTATATACAATGATGAGAGCCAATAACTCAAGTGTAGGAAGGCCGAAGATGAGCAATGTTCCACGGCCTGTTGGTCTCTTGCTCAGACGTATGCGATTTCTTGCGCTCACGTATATCAGTGAGGTAATACGAGCCATTGTTGGAATTCTTACTGACCACAAAAAGTCCTTCCCAAGGTGGTGATAGCTTATGCATATCTGTTTGATCTTGAATTAGTCAGAGCACTAAGTCGCCCTCTTGAAATGCCTGAGTCTTGACTCTGCGGCTATGATAGCGATGCAGGTCTTGTTGATAAATCGCCGATCGGGCTACTGCAAGATCCCGTTCCTAATCCAAAGCATCAAGTGCATTCTGACGCGCCGTCTCATTATCAGCTTCAACATAAGCCGCCACCCGGGGCGAGTCATGACGGATATCGCTGGGAAGAACCGCCTCTGTGCCATAAACCATGAAGAAAGGCGTATAACCTGTTGATCTGTTAGGGGTGGTTCTGATACTCCAAAGGCCTGAAGGAAGCTCTTCCACCCAATAACCCGGCGTTCGTTCCAAAGGAACCATAAGCCGGGGCTTAATTCCTCTCAAAATTTCTTGGTTAGCCCGTTCTGCTTGACCATTAGACCGCGGATGATCCACTGTGGAAACAGCAAGACAGATATGCTCTCTTCGAAGAACTCCTTCATAGCACCCTTGGATAGATTAGTGCCATCATCAGTGATAATACTATGAGGATAACCAAAGTGAAAGATCAGCTTTTTAACAAACTGAACTAATGAAAGTGCAACTAATCCCCAGGTGGTTTTGGTAATTCATAAAACCATATAGCTCATTGAACTAATATCCATTCAAGTTTAATATTTCAGAAAGTTCAATGATTGGCATGGCATGGAGTAGAGATGTGGACCCCTCAAAATGCTAAGGACAGAGATTGGCAAAAGCTCAAGACTCTTCATTTATATTTTAGTGAGCCAAGATCACATTGAGTACATAGGAAAGCCAAAACTATTAAAAGGGGATGAGGTGTTGCTTAATGGTCTACTTGCTCAAAATGCTTAGTGATATTGCTCCAAATCCCTCAGCCACTTTCTCTTCCAAATATGTCCAAAACTCAAAGTCAAACTCGGCCCCACCGAAATGATCCATCCGGCGCCACCGAGTTCAGTTGACATAGCCACTGCCAGAAACCCTAGCAATTCGGTTACACCGATACGGATCTTGGTCTCACCGAGATGGACTTGCAAACTCTCTGTTGCCTATTGCAATTATTTTGGTCTCACCAAAATGTGCAATCGGTACCACCGAGTTTGCTTGACCAACTCTCTGTTTGCTCTTTGCTGAAATCGGTCTCACCGAGTTCAAGGAATCGGCTTCACCGAGATGAGGTTTTGCCCTAGCCCTAGCACATCGGTCCCACTAAGTTGTTCCAGTCGGTCCCACCGAGATTCCTAACGTTCACATTTTGAACTGAATCGGTCTCACCGAGTTCTTCTATTCGGTCTGACCGAGTTGGGTCAAATGTGTGTAACGGTTGGATTTTGTGTGGAGGCTATATATACCCCTCCACCCCCTTCTCCATATGTGAGAGAGCCATCAGAACGTGCCTACACTTCCACTACTTAGTTTCTGAGAGAGAACCACCTACTCATGTGTTGAGACCAAGATATTCCAATCCTACCACAAGATTCTTGATCTCTAGCCTTCCCAAGTTGCTTTCCACTCAAATCATCTTTCCACCATAGCCAAATCTGTGAGAGAGAGTTGAGTGTTGGGGAGACTATCATTTGAAGCACAAGAGCAAGGAGTTCATCGTCAACACACCATTTATTACCTTTTGGAGAGTGGTGTCTCCTAGATTGGTTAGGTGTCGCTTGGGAGCCTCCGACAAGATTGTGGAGTTGAACCAAGAAGTTTGTAAGGGCAAGGAGATCGCCTACTTCGTGAAGATCTACTTGAGTGAGGCAAGTCCTTCATGGGCGATGGCCATGGTAGGATAGACAAGGTTGCTTCTTCGTGGACCCTTCATGGGTGGAGCCCTCCGTGGACTCACGCAACCATTACCCTTCGTGGGTTGAAGTCTCCATCAATGTATATGTACGATAGCACCACCTATCGGAACCACGCCAAAAATCTCCGTGTCTACATTGTGTTTGCCTTCTCCAAATCCTTCCCTTTACCTTCATATGCAATGTTTTACTTTCCGCTGCTACACTCTTAGAATTGCATGTGTAGGTTGATTGCTTGACTTGTACTAGTTGCTAAAATTTGCCAACAACTAAAATTGGGAAAAGGTTAGATTTTTATTTGGTCAAGTAGTCTAATCACCCCCCTCTAGACCTACTTTCGATCCTACAAGTGGTATCAGAGCTTTGGTATCCATTTGCCTTGATTTCCATAGCTTTGGTGATCATAGCCTTGGTTTCACAACCTAGGAGCATATGCCGTCTAGCGAGGGAAATTATCACCATAGAGGTCCTTGCTTTGATGGTACTAATTTTGCTAGTTGGAAGCATAAGATGAAAATACATATTCTTGGTCATAACCATGCCGTTTGGGCTATTGTGCGCATTGGCTTGCAAGGTGAATACTTCGAGGATGGAAGAGAACCGGATCATGAATCGTCCGCGGAAGAATTGAAGATGTTGCAATACAATGCTCAAGCTTGTAATATTCTCTTCAATAGATTGTGCCCCGAAGAATTCAACAAAATCAGCCGCCTTGAGAATGCAAAGGAAATTTGGGATACTTTGGTTGATATGCACGAAGGTACCAAATCCGTCAAGGAATCCAAATTGGATGTGCTTTAAAGTCAACTTGACAAGTTCAAAATGAAGGATGGTGAAGGAGTCGCTGAGATGTACTCTAGGATTGCTCTCATCATAAATTAGATTGCCGGCTTAGGAAGCAAAGAGATGACCGACAAATTCATCATCAAGAAGATCCTAAGAGCCTTGGATGGAAAATATGATACCGTGTGCACCTTGATCCAAATGATGCCCAACTACAAAGATCTCAAGCCAACAGAAGTCATTGGTAGAATTGTTGCTCATGAGATGTCACTCAAGGATAAGGAAGAGCTCCACTACAAGTCTAGTGGTGCTTATAAAGCTTCATGTGATGCTCCTACAACATAAAGTGAGAAACAAGTCTTCAATGAAGAATTGAGCTTAATGGTGAAGAACTTCAACAAATTCTACAAGAATAGAAGCAAAGAAAGAAGTTCCAAGTCAAGGTCCTACAATGACAAAAGATCTTCTAGTCGTGATCGCAATTGCTACAATTGTGGAGGACCCGGACACTACTCCAATGAGTGTACGACTCCCTATAAGAAAAAAGAAGATTCACCTAAGAGGAGAAGTAAGCGAGATGAATCACCACCAATAGAGAGAAGGAGCAGAGATGATCGTTATGAACGAAGACCCTCTCGTAGAAGCAAGGATTCAGAAAGGAAGGACAAGTCATCAAAGAGCTACACAATACGAAGACATCAAGCTCACGTTGGTGAATGGGTATCCGGTTCCAACTCCGACAACTACTCCGAGAGAAGTTATCACTCTGACTCCGAATATACTCAAGATGAAGGTGTTGCCAGTCTTGCACTTGTGTGATCCAACTCCTATGACATATTTGACTCACCAAATGAAGGAATTGGAAGATGCTTCATGGCTAAAGGCCCTAAGGTATCACACCCCGAGTATGTTGATTTCAATAATGATGAAGATGATTTGCTAGGTGATGATGATTTACTTGTTGACAACACTAGTGATGAAAACTATGATGAAATTGCTATTAATCATGCTAATCAAAATGAAACGAATGACAATGATAAGAAGGAGATTGAGCGTCTAACTAAAGAGCTAAACACTCTTAAGTTAGCTCATGAAACAACTCTAGAGGACCAAAGAGAGCTCCTAAGAACTCATGAGAAGCTACGCTTCGAGAAGCTAAATTTAGAGCAAGAGCATGGGTTCCTAAAAGCAATCAAAGATGATCTTCGAAAGAAGAGTTCTTCTTACAATGCCAAGCATTTACTCTTGTGTACTTATATGCCAAAAGTAAAATCTAGCAACAAGAACAAGAAAGATTCTTCTTCTAGTAGTAACAATAATAATGTTAAATCCTATATTGTTGCTTCTAGTAGTTCTGTTGATTCCACTAATGATTCTCTTAGCCAAGCTACACTTGAGCAAGAAAATAGCTTATTGAAGGGAATTATAGAGAAAGGTGTTTACAAGAGCCTTGCCAGAAGTAAGCAATTTAAGGAAATTGTACGCAAGCAAGGAAGGCACCGGAAGAATCAAGGTGTTGGTTTTGAACGAAGGTTCAATGCCAATGGAGTTGAGTGGGAAGAAGATCAATATCCCAAGACAAAGTTTGTTCCTCAACAAGAGAAGTATGACCCCACTTCTTTCAAAGGAACACAAGCTCAAGATGATCTTCCACCACGAGACCACAAGCTAAAAGGCAAGGATAAGCTTCAAGAAGAAATTGATTCCTTTGAAGAAGCTCCTACAGCCTTGGTCAAGTGGGTTCCCAAGACTACGTCAAATTCCACTACATCAAGTATGACCACAACTCCAAGGATTACCATCTAGTTGATGTGGATCCCAAAGAAAAAGAACTAGAGAGTTCTTGAGGGTGACTCCGCCAACATACTTCACTCATATTCATTTTGGCAAGGACAAGTGCAACCAACTTCCATATCTTGCACTAGTTCATGGAGTCACAAACCCTCTTGTTGGTAAGACAAGGGACAAGGTAACCTAATGCTTTCATGGACATCTTCATATGTGTGTTTCACTCTATGTCTATGGATATTCTTGTATGTTCCTTGTGGGACTAACCCATGTAGGTATTGAAAGTTCAACTCACTCCAATGGATTGCTCCAAATGATCTACATCAACATTGAGCATCCACATCTTCAACACCTACATGAAGTCATCATCGACAAAAAGCCAAGGTTAGTTCATTCCTCCTAAGGAGGATATCACATCTAGGGGGGAGCTTTGCTCTAAGAAAATTGAGCTAAAGCAACTCAAATGATGTGAATATAACAATGCTTTATGAAAAAGTAGTAACCCCACTTGTGCTTAAACGATGAGTATGACCTATGATCAAATGTTCTCATTTGACTCCTAAGTCAATATACTCATATATAGATGACCTAGTCATCGCCAATTGCTTCATAGATGCAATCTTATTGTGTGAGCATGTTGGATGCATAATTGTCTTCATTCGAGGACATCCATTTGTTGCTTTGATTGTTTGGTTTTTCTTTTTGCCAAATGGATGGACAAGAATGCCTAAGTACTCCCTCTAGCTATCTATGTTTTTTCTCGTCTCAAACTCTATTCATGCTACATCAGAAAATTTGAACAAGTCACCTTCGGACCCTCCGGGTGAGGAGCACTCAAAGCCACCGATCCGTCAAGGGCTTAACTTCCAAAACCTCTTAATGCCTTTCGGTCAGACCAACTCATTCCTACTCGGTCTCACCGAAATCATTAAGTTGATCTAGGTTTTTATCTTGGTGCAACCGATTAGAACAATTTGGTCACACCGAGCTGCAGCAACTGCTAGTAGTTTTGCATCTCGGTGCCACCGAGTCATTCCACTCGGTCACACCAACAGCGTCTGGGTATATATACCACGGGTTGAAATTTTGGAAACTCCTTCAACCACTCGACCGCGCCTCCCAGCACTGCCGCCCCTTTGGTCTCCGGATCGTCGTCGCCATCGCCAGTGACCTTCTGCCACTGGTCTCCGCCACCCTCAATGGAATCCTCACCGCCGTTGCCGCCGTAGCAAGTCCGTCGCCAAGTTACGGTACGGATTTGACCCTTTGTGCTTTCCATTACTCCGATTCTTGCGCAAAGTATAATGCCTATGTTCCTCCCACGTATGAGATCAATTCATCCACCAAACAAATTTCATAGAATAGATTTGATGCAAAAACTTAGGGTTAGGTTTCCACCGAACCCATCTCAAACCGACCGATCTGAGGATCTCGGTCACACCGATTGGCCCTTGCCGTTGCACAAGTACAACTCGGTCTGACCGAAGTGTACTGATCGGTGCGACCGAAATCATTTTCTCTGTGAAACCCTAGCATCTCGGAGTCACCGAACTGCATTTCGGTCTGACCGAAACTGTGTGTTTAGACTCTGTTAGTGCTTCGGTGTCACCGAGTTTGTCAAATCGGTAGCTCCGAAATGCTTTCTGCAGAAAACTAAAGTTAAGTTTTTGTCTCAATATTTTGCAAAATAAGCTGCACTTTGTGATGCTCATCTACTCTATCTACACCCAACTATTCATAGGGTCAGTTTCAGCAATGTCAGAGGGCAGTGATAGTCAGAACAGATCTGAAGAGCAGCTCAACCTCAGCGAGGGCACTAGTCCCTCTAGCAGCTATGATGAGGGGAGTAGGAGCACTCCCAGCAATTTGCCTAAGCATCTACCAGGCAGAAGAAGAAAAGAACATCTAAATCTGAGGATGAAGATTTTGTGATTGAGGAGGAGGTGACCTCCAAGAAGAAAGTACTCAAGAAGGAGTATGCTGCTACTACAACCAAGCCTGGAATGCAGAAGAAAGCTCCTGCCAAAAGATCTCCAATGTCAAAAGCCAGAGCCTCAACTCAAGAAACCATGGAGTTTACACTTGAACCAAGAGAGGAAGAGGCTGCTGGAGGAAAGAAGAGGAAGGAAAGGGTCAGAAAGACTATTGCCAGAGTCATTGGTAGATCCTCTATGATGAAAGATTCTGATGAAGAAGAAGAGGAGGAGGAAGAGCCTGCTGCACCTACTGCAAAGACTCAGAAGCTTATGGGGGATGCCATAAGGACTGGGGCTGCTCCATCTAAGCCCAAGTCTGCCCCCAAGTCTTCAGCACCTGCAACAACTGCCATGGTTGTACCTCCAATGTCAACCCCTCTAGCTCCACAGACTTCTCTGCCGAAGCTTTTGCAGATGCCCTCCTCTCCACGCCATCTACGCACACTAGAGCGACAAGCCAGAAGACTCCTTCAGGAGCTCCCAGAGATCATGCCTAGAGTGCCAGATAGCACTATACGTTTTCAAACTTTTTGGTAACTTGTTGCCAAAGGGGGAGAAAGTGTATAGATCATAGGCTTCGAGAGAGAGAGTGTGTCTTGCTTTTCATTTGCTTCTCTTGCTACTTTGATCGTTTGGTTGTTTGATTCCTATGCTACAATTTGTGTTATGCTCGTGAGATACTTATGTGATCATGTGTTTGATCATATGATGCTTAATGTGTGCTTGCATGGTTATATCTATGTTTTGTTTATGTATGATCAATCAATTTTATCCTTGGTACTGAGTGCATGTTATTTAACTCTTATCATTTTGAGCGCTCCACCAAGATGTATATGACATCGAAGAGTGTCCCATGATCCTAATCGATTGTGCATTTGCATTCAAAAGCAAATTTTAAATAATGCACAAATTTAGGGGGAGCTCTTGCTTATCACATACTTCTCAAAGCGACGATGTACTTCATTCATATTATCATTTGTCGAAGCTTTGATCTATATGTTGTCATCAATTACCAAAAAGGGGGAGATTGAAAGTGCAGCTAATCCCCGGGTGGTTTTGGTAATTCATAACAACATATAGCTCATTGAACTAATATCCATTCAAGTTTAATATTTCAGAAAGTTCAATGATTAGCATGGCATGGACTAGAGATGTGGACCCCTCAAAATGCTAAGGACAGAGATTGGCAAAAGCTCAAGACTCTTCATTTATATTTTAATGATCCAAGATCACATTGAGTCCATAGGAAAGCCAATACTATTAAAAGGGGATGAGGTGTTGCTTAATGATCTACTTGCTCAAAATGCTTAGTGATATTGCTCCAAATCCCTCAGCCACTTTCTCTTCCAAATATGTCCAAAACTCAAAGTCAAACTCGGCCCCACCGAAATGATCCATCCGGCGCCACCGAGTTCAGTTGACATAGCCACTGCCAGAAACCCTAGCAATTCGGTTACACCGATACGGATCTCGGTCTCACCGAGATGGCCTTGCAAACTCTCTGTTACCTGTTGCAATTATTTTGGTCTCACCGAAATGTGCAATCGGTACCATCGAGTTTGCTTGACCAACTCTCTGTTTGCTCTTTACTGAAATCGGTCTCACCGAGTTCAAGGAATCGGCTTCACCGAGATGAGGTTTTGGCCAAGCCCTAGCACATCGGTCCCACCGAGTTGTTCCATTCGGTCCCACCGAGTTTCCTAACGTTCACATTTTGAACTGAATCGTTCTCACCGAGTTCTTCTATTCAGTTTGACCGAGTTTGGTCAAATGTGTGTAACGATTGGATTTTGTGTGGAGGCTAAATATACCCCTCCACCCCCTTTCTCCATATGTGACAGAGCCATCAGAACGTGCCTACACTTCCACTACTCAGTTTCTGAGAAAGAACCACCTACTCATGTGTTGAGACCAAGATATTCCAATCCTACCACAAGATTCTTGATCTCTAGCCTTCCCAAGTTGCTTTCCACTCAAATCATCTTTCCACCATAGCCAAATCTGTGAGAGAGAGTTGAGTGTTGGGGAGACTATCATTTGAAGCACAAGAGCAAGGAATTCATCATCAACACACCATTTATTACCTTTTGGAGAGTGGTGTCTCCTAGATTGGTTAGGTGTCGCTTGGGAGCCTCCGACAAGATTGTGGAGTTGAACCAAGAAGTTTGTAAGGGCAAGGAGATCGCCTACTTCGTGAAGATCTACCCGAGTGAGGCAAGTCCTTCATGGGCAATGGCCATGGTGGGATAGACAAGGTTGCTTCTTCGTGGACCCTTCGTGGGTGGAGCCCTCCATGGACTCACGCAACCATTACCCTTCGTGGGTTGAAGTCGCCATCAACGTATATGTACGATAGCACCACCTATCGGAACCACGCCAAAAATCTCCGTGTCTACATTGCGTTTGCCTTCTCCAAATCCTTCCCTTTACCTTCATATGCAATGTTCTACTTTTCGCTGCTACACTCTTTGAATTGCATGTGTAGGTTGATTGCTTGACTTGTACTAGTTGCTAAAATCTGCCAACAACTAAAATTGGGAAAAGGTTAGATTTTTATTTGTTCAAGTAGTCTAATCACCCCCCCCCCCACCTCTAGACCTACTTTCGATCCTACAACTGCAGTCGCCGCATCACACTTGCTAACTGGCTCTGCCTCAACCCACTTGGTAAACTTGTCAACCGCCACCAAAAGGTGGGTCTTCTTATCCTTAGACCTCTTAAACGGTCCAACCATATCAAGCCCCCAGACTGCAAACGGCCAAGTTATTGGAATCATCCGCAATTCCTGAGCCGGCACATGAGCTCGTCTGGAGAATTTTTGACACCCATCACACTTGCTAACAATATCCTCTGCATCAGCATGAGCCGTTAACCAGTAAAACCCATGACGAAAAGCTTTAGCCACCAAAGATTTTGAGCCGGCATGATGAACACACAATCGCCTTCATGAATCTCTCTTAAAATTTCACGGCCCTCCTCAGGAGAAACACATCGTTGGAACACACCTGTCACGCTGCATCAGTGTAACTCGCCGTTGATGATAGTCATGGATTTAGACCTCCTGGTGATCTGTCGTGCCAAAGTTTCATCTTCGAGTAACTCGCCCCGGGTCATATAAGCCAGATAAGGCAACGTCCAGTCAGGAATAGCTTGAAGAGCCGCCACCAACTGTGCCTCCGGGTCAGGGACAGCAAGGTCTTCTTCAGACGATAACTTGACCAAAGGATTATGTAACACATCGAGGAATACATTAGGGGGACCGGCTTACGTTGAGATCCAAGCCGGGACAGTGCAGTAGCCGCCTCGTTCTTCCGCCGATCAAGGTGATCCACCTGATAAACCTTAAAGTGACCAGCAATATTATCAACCGCCCGGCGATAAGCTGCCATAAGCGGGTCTTTAGAGTTCCACTTGCCAGAGACTTGCTGCGCCACTAGGTCTGAGTCGCCCAGGCACCTGACCCAGCTTAAATTCATTTCCTTAGCCATACGAAGGCCATGGAGCAAAGCTTCATACTCAGTTGCATTGTTAGTATAAGGAAACATTAATCTTAAAACATAACAAAATTTGTCACCTCGTGGGGAAGTCAAAATTACTCCAGCCCCCGAGCCTTCCAACTGCCTGGATCCATCAAAGTGGATTGTCCAATATGTGTTGTCAGGTTTCTCCTCAGGCGTCTGCAACTCTATCTAATCATTGATGAAATCCACCAAAGCTTGAGACTTGATGGCTGTTCTTGGCACATACTTCAAATTATGAGGTCCAACTTCAATTGCCCACTTAGCAACACGGCCTGTGGCTTCTCTATTTTGAATAATATCTCCTAAAGGAGCAGAGCTGACCACGGTAATAGGATGCCCAAGAAAGTAATGCTTCAGCTTACGACTCGCCATGAACACCCCAAACACCAGTTTCTGCCAATGTGGATATCGTTGCTTAGACTTAGTCAACACCTCACTAACATAGTAAGCCGGACGCTGAACTGGGTACTGCTTACCTGCCTCCTTGCGCTCCACAACAACTGCCACGCTGACTGCCCTGTTATTAGCAGCCACATACAGGAGAAAAGGCTCTTTTTCAATCGGAGCAGCAAGGATGGGCGGCTCAGCTAATTATTTCTTCAGCGCCTCAAATGCCTCATTGGCAGCATCACTCCAGACAAAGTGATCTGTCTTCTTCATCATCTGGTATAAGGGAATTGCCTTTTCTCCCAGGCGACTTATGAACCGGCTCAAAGCCGCAATACGACCCGCCAAACGCTGGACGCCATTGACACACGCCGGCTTAGAAAGTGAAGTGATAGCCTTTATCTTCTCCGGGTCAGCTTCAATGCCTCGTTCTGAGACCAGGAACCCCATCAGCTTACCTGCAGGCACACCAAATACACATTTGGCCGGGTTAAGCATCATTTTATAAACCCGAAGATTGTCAAAAGTTTCTTTCAGGTCATCCAGGAGAGTCTCCTTATTCCTAGACTTAACCACAATATCATCCACATAAGCATGAACGTTGCGCCCTATCTGATTGTGAAAACAATTCTAAACACAGCGCTGATAAGTCGCCTAAGCACTCTTGAGCCCGAAAGGCATAGAAACATAGCAGAAAGCTCCAAAAGGCGTGATGAAAGTCGTCTTCTCTTGGTCTTTGACTGCCATTTTGATCTGATGATAACCAGAATAAGCATCCATGAAGCATAGGCTTTCACAACCCGCTGTTGCATCAATGATTTGGTCAATACGGGGGAGAGCAAATGGATCAGCTGGACAAACCTTGTTAAGGTCTGAGTAATCAAAACACATACGCCATGTGCCATTCTTCTGGAGTACAAGCACATGATTAGCCAACCACTCAGGGTGAAAAACTTCCATGATAAACCCAGCCGCTAAGAGCCGGGCCACCTCTTCTCCAATAGCCTTACGTCGCTCTTCATTGAAATGACGGAGGAACTGTTTAACCAGCTTAAACTTAGGATCCACATTAAGAGTGTGCTCAGCGAATTCTCTCATTACACCCAGCATGTCAGAAGGTTTCCATGCAAAGATGTCCCGATTCTCACGGATGAACTCGATGAGCGCGCTTTCCTATTTAGAATCCATATTAGCCCCCACTGTGAACTACTGAGATAAGTCGCCAGGGACAAAATCAACCTGTTTGGTATCATCAGCTGACTTAAATTTCAACAAAGGGTCTTACTCAGTGCTGGGCTTCTTCAGAGGGGTCATATCACCCGGGTCAACATTATCCTTGTAGAACTTCAGCTCTTCAGTGGCACAAGCCGACTCTGCATAAGCTGCATCTCCTTCCTCACATTCCAAGGCAACTTTCCGATCCCCATGGACCGTAATTGTGACAAACTAAAAAGCAAAACAAGCAAAGACTCATATAATACAAGACGCTCCAAGCAAAACTCATGATATGTGACAAATAAAAATATAGCTCCAAGTAAAATACCGATGGTTGTTAGAAGAAAGAGGGGATGCCACTCGGGGCATCCCCAAGCTTAGTTGCTTGGTTCTCCTTGAATATTAACTTGGGGTGCCATGGGGCATCCCCAAGCTTAGGCTTTTCTTACTCCTTATTCCTTCATCCATCGTGATCTCACCCAAAACATGAAAACTTCAATCACACAAAACTTAACAAAATCTTCGTGAGATCCGTTAGTATAAGAAAACCAATCTTTACTTTAAGTACTGTAGAAAACCCATTCCAATTTTGTTATTGCATTATATCTACTGTATTCTAACTTTACCATGGCTTATACCCCCCGATACAATCCATAGATTCATCAAAATAAGCACAATATGCAAAGAAAACAGAATCTGTCAAAAACAGAACAGTCTGTAAATATGGGAATTGTTCTCATACTTCTGTAACTCCAAAAATTAATAAAAATTAGGAAAACAGAGTAACTTTGGATATCCATCTTTTAAAAAAAATCAGAATTTTTCATTGCTTCTTTGAATTTAGGCAATTCTGTTACTTGACGCAAAAGTTTATGTTTTTCAACAAGATCAAATCAAGTATCACCAAAGCTATCCCAAAGGCTTTACTTGGCACAAACACTAATTAAAACATAAAAAACACAATCATAACAGAGGCATAATTGTGCAAACACTCAAGAACAGAAAGAAAAAACAAAAATAAATTTTATTCATTGGGTTGCCTCCCAACAAGCGCTATCGTTTTATGCCCCTAGCTAGGCATAATGCATAGATTCGAGTATTGTCATCTTTGGTTTCCAACTCCTCAATCACACAACTACTATTCTTCAAAGATTTAGCATATAGATTTTCTATAACAATACTCCTAGGAATGAGATTGAAAATTTTGTTCTTGCAATTAGGGTTTCTAACAACTTCAACAAAGTCGGGGTGAATAGTAAGCATCTTAAGATCTTCTTTGTTATTATTAGAAGTTGCACCCTTGTTCTTAGTAACTTGAGTAATCTTGCTAATTTTTATGGGAGTTTTTTCAATAGTTTTAACAGAAGCAAAAGCCGAGCTTAAATTACTAAAAATTTCTTCCAACTTACCAATCCGAGAAGGACTTTCTACAATTCTTTCGTGAGTTATGGTTCCTTTTTCCTTTAGCAACTTAAAAACCTCTCCGTATTTTGACCCAATTTTAATAGCAAGATTATGCATTTTTATATCCAAGTTTTCAATATGTTCTTCAGTAAGCATTTTCTTTTCAATAGCATCAAGCCTTTGCATAACATGCTCAAGTGTTAAAGCAATTTCATTGATAGTGAGAGGTGGTGAACCCACTAGATTTCCCATAGCATTAAAAGCATCCAAAGATGGACACATCAAGAAATTCCCACCGGTAATCGTATCAAGGACGAATCTATACCAAGTGGTAATGCCTACAAAAAAACTGCAAAGAAGAACAACGATAGATTGCTTATGAAAAGATCTATTATGAGCATTGAAAATTCTATACCAAGCATCTTTTAGATTGTCCCCTCCCCTCTGTTTAAAATTAAGAACTTCATTCTCGGGGGTACACACAATAGAGGAAGAACTAGCCATAGCGATAAGACAGGCAAACAAGATTGCACACAAAAAGATAGATCTGACGAGAAAACGGCGAACGAAAAAGAAGGCGAATGAAACGACAAATTTTTGTGAAGTGGGGGGATGAAAACGAGAGGAAAATTGAAAATAATGTAAATTGCAAGGAGATGAGATTTGTGATTAGGAACTTGATAGATGTTGATGATGTCTCCCCGGCAATGGCGCCAGAAATTCCTTTTGATGTTGCTTGAACTACGTCGGTATTTCCCCAAAGAGGAAGGGATGATGCAGTACAGCTACGGTAGGTATTTCCCTCAGTTATGAAACCAAGGTATCAATCCAGAAGAAGAACCAAGCAACACTATGTAAATGGTACCTGCACACAAAGAACAAATACTTGCAACCCGACGATTAGGAGGGGTTGTCAATCCCTCTACGGGTAATGGTGCCAGAAATTGTCAAGTTGACGGGATAAAACTTGTGTAGATTGGATAAATAGATCTCGATAAAACGTGAAATAAAATAAATAGCAAAAAAGTGCAGCAATGTATTTTTGGGTTTTTGGAAATATAGATCTGAAAACAAAAGCGAATAAAATAGATCTCAAGGCAAATATGATAAAGAATAGACCCGGGGGCCGTAGATTTCACTAGTGGCTTTTCTCGAGAAAATAGCATATGGTGGGTAACCAAATTACTGTTGGGTAATTGATAGAAGATCGAATAATTATGACGATATCCAGGCAATGATCATTATATAGGCATCACGTCCAAGATTACTAGACCGACTCCTGCCTGCATCTACTACTATTACTCCACACATCGACCGCTATCTAGCATGCATCTAGTGTATTAAGTTCATGGAGAAACGGAGTAATGCAATAAGAACGATGACATGATGTAGACGAGATCTATTCATGTTGGAATAGCCCCCATCTTGTTATCCTTAATAGCAACGATACATGCGTGTCTTGCTGCCCCTTCTATCACTGGGAAAGAACACCGCACGATCAAACCCATCACAAAGCACCTCTTCCCATGGCAAGAAAAATCGATCTAGTTGGCCTAACTAAACCAAAGATTTGAAGAAGAAATACGAGGCTATAAGTAATCATGCATAAAAGAGATCAAATAACTCAAATAATTTTCATGGATATAGATTTGATCATAAACTCAAAGTTCATCGGATCCCAACAAATACACCGCAAAAAGAGTTACATCAAATAGATCTCCAAGAGACCATTGTATTGAGAATCAAAAATAGAGAAGAAGCCATCTAGCTACTGCCTACGGACCCGTAGGTCTACAATGAACTACTCGCGCATCATCGGAGATGCACCAATGAGGATGATGAACCCCTCCGTGATGGTGTCTAGATTGGATCTCGTGGTTCTGGAACTTGCGGCGGCTGGAATTGTGTTTCGTCGACTCCCCTAGGGTTTTTGGAATATTTGGGTATTTATAGGGCGAAGAGGCGGTGCGGGAGGCCACCGAGGAGGGCACAACCCATCAGGGCGCGCCTGGGCCCCCAGGCGTGCCCAGGTGGGTTGTGCCCCCCTCGGGGCACCCCTCTGGTACTTCTTTGGCCCAAGTTGTTCCTTCTGGTCCATAAAAATTCTCCAAAAAGTTTCACTGTGTTTGGACTCCGTTTGGTACTGATATTCTGCAAAGTAAAAAACAAGCAGAAAACAGCAACTGGCACTGGGCACTATGTCAATAGGTTAGTCCCAAAAAAATGATATAAAGTTGCTATAAAATGATTGTAAAACATCCAAGAATGATAATATAACAGCATGGAACAAGCAAAAATTATAGATACGCTAGAGACATATCATTGAGTTCTTGGAGGGATCTCTCCAGGGATCGAGAAGTTCACAATGTTCCGGATGAACAAGAGCCAGCTTGGAAGGACCTACGTCAGCTTCGAGTTCATCAGTCCAGATTTACAATCTGTGAGGTTTAAAGTTCAAGAGAAGTTAGGTTTACGGTCGATTTCGCCCCGCTATCTCACAAAGTCGCCGAGGCTGACAGTTTTTCATTGTCATCAAATCTATTGGGTCTCCGCTATGGACGCATGAGTCAGACAGCCGCGGCCAGTTACACGGTGTTTTGAACTTATGCAAGCTATTTAGTGGCGGCGTTTTTCCATCGTCGAGCCCTAGACAGTCAAAATTATGGCAAGTCCTTATCTGCCCAGACCAAGTCAAAACAAGGTGGACCTCAAGTAGTCCAAGTGAGATAGACTGTTAAAGTCTAGTTGGATCAAAGTTCCGAGGAAATCAACTGCCGCCCGGATCAGCCGCTCCTCCACGTCAGCAGCCACCCCTGCCGCCCGCGGGCTTCCACACCTCCAAGTCGCCTCGGCTCGTCTCCTATCTCTAAGTCGCCGAGTCTGAGTCGCCGCCGCGGTTCCATTCGCCGGCGCGGTCCTGAATAGCCTGCGCCGCGCCTCCCTTCGCTCGGCCGTGAGCCGTTGGTCTGCCTCCTCCACCCAAGCAAGCCGCAACCTTGCCTTCACTTCAAAACATCTCCACAGCCGGCTCTCCTCCGTCAACACGACCTGCCTCCGCAGCCCCGCCCTCGAGCTGCTTCGAGTTGTGCGTCACCACGGCCCTAAGCCGCCATCACCTCCATGGCCGGCCTGACCAACCGATTCACCTCTGTAGCGGCAGTACCTGCCCGAGTCATCGTTGACGGAGCCACCCTCGCATCGATGCTCACCGCCCTTCTCACAAGTCGTCGGCCACCTCACCACTACTATCTCTGCCACCTCCATCCGCGAGTCGCTGAGCCGCTGCTCCCGTCCGACTCGACCGTTTCTACGGCTACGTGTTGACACGCCCTGCAGCTTTGAGTCGCCGCCGCCTTGCCTCCACCATGGCCCATCCTCTGAGCCGCCGCTCCCCGCCTTGTCTCCATGGCGCTAGCCTCGCACTTGAGCCACCCGGCTTCATTTTGAGCTGCCTCGCTGAATAGCCGCTGGATCCGCGAGCTGTTATCGCCGAGTTGCCTTCCCCTCTGCTCTGCTCTAAATCGCCACCGCCGCGACCATCATTCGCCTCTACCGAAGCGCCCTAACTGCCACCACCACCACGAGCTGCCCTAGCCGTCAACGTGGCCTTCGCTCTCACTACCCTGCTCCACGACTCGCCCATCATTTCCACAAGCCGCCGGCGGCGGCCAGCGCCGAGCTACCCTGGATTCGCCCGCTACCTATGAGCCGGCCGACCCCGCATCTGTCTGCGGCCTCGCCTCATTGACGTGTCGCCTTCGCCGCTCGGCCTCTCTCCGAGTTGCCTCCATAGCTGCGGCTTCTGCCGCTGTGGTCTGCCTCATGGGCCTCCACGCCTCCGAGTCATAACGTGCCACCTCCATGGCCGGCTCCCACTCGCCCTCAAGCCCGCCTGCGATAACTCGCCTCGCCAAGGGCCTCCGCCACGCGGCCGTGCTGAGCCGCCGGCCTTTTCGGGCCGCTTCCGCCTCCGATAGCTGGCCCCACCCCTGCCGCTTCAGCCGCTGAACACCGAGCCACTTTACCTCAACCCGCCGCTACGGCCTGTCCCCGCGCGACTCCGCGGGCGAGGGGTTGGTCTCCGTCCAGTCGCCGTTCCGAGCCGCCAAAGTCTTCCGCGGCCTCGAGTCGCCCCGGGCTCGCCACGGCCTCGAGCCGCCGTTGTTGACCTGCCGCCTCCTCTGGCAACTCGCCCCGCTCGGGCTCCTCCTCCGAGCTCGACCAGGGCTGGCGCGCCCCCGACACCGCGGAAGCCTCATGTGCCCGTGGCCCATCCTTGCCGGGTCCGCCTGCCTTGCCTCTGGCCTGGCCGCGCACCGGCCTCTGCATCGTTGCAATGCCGCCATGACCTCCACTTTCTACCTCGGCCTCAGGCCGTCCCCACTGCACTGGCCTCTGCGCCCCTGCCGGCGCAGCCTTGAACTACCTCCGCTGGCCGCGTTTTTCCCCACACTGGCTCAGCCACGACCGACCGGGCCGCCTCCACCCGTCCGCTCCGGCCTCCACACATCTGGGCTGCCTCGCGCTAGCTTTCTGTCAAAGGAAAAAAGAATTGCCAGCTGCTCCAAGCGACAAAAAAGAAGAAAGAAAAGTGAGGCTGGCTGCCCACTCACTCAAAAAAAAGTGTGTGTTCAGCTCAAACTTTATCATAGTACACACGCCAATTATTATGGGTATCTCCAACTCGCCCGTGGTTGACTTCAACTCCACCACCGTAATCATCAACCCCACGGCTGATAATTTCCGACAAAACATGTCAGGTGAAATCCATTCAGTCAAGTTTTTATTAATACATTTTTTATTCTTTCGAGAACAATTACTCTCGCAATGCGATATCTTTTATGCAGTAAAATTCTTCAATACAAAAGAGACCATTAAGCTACGGGTACATAGCTCCTGTTTGCATACTGATGACCTGGCCCTTGGGGACTACACATTACTCCTCAAGTCTATATAATTAGATCCGCAAAAGTCCTTGTTCATTATTGAATAATGACCCGGCCCTTGGGGGCTACACTGGTTGAAGTTTTATGAGCATAAGGCAATTACAAGTCCCAGGTTGCTGCAGGCAAGACAACCCAGTACTTGGGGGCTACATATGTGGAATATTCAGTTTATGACCGGTCACTCAGATGAACAACCCGGATTTCTCCAAAGTTTGCATCATTTATATTGAAGCAAGTCTTAAAGCTATCACTACGTTTCCTTCTTAAGACTTGGGGGCTACAGGTGGTATGCATATAAGGGAGGTACGCCTTCAAAGTCTCAGTTTTGAGCAAATTAGGTATCATATTCTTAGTGGAGAAATTGGCAAAGTTTATCTCATCTAAGCTATTCATAGAAAGGCCTGGTAGCCGACTCAACAATTGGAAGTTATAATTACAAAACCAAGCACCAAGTCATCACAAGATATATGGACTTGGCCTGAAGAACTCAGGAAGACCAATTATATGACCCAGCGTCTGTAACAATCATGACCCGCCAGAACATTGGAAGCCAACTGAAATGGATTATTCTTTCCCCAATATTTTTCTACAAGAAACCAATGTCAGCAAATTGATTTTGAAGCTGGCCTACTACTATGATGAAGAAACCCGAACTTTCCAGGAGGAGTTCCCTTGAATATAATGAGGTGACACAATATGGAATAACTCAAAATTGCACGACCCGACAAAGATTGACTCGGTCGAGTGTTTTCACAGAGAAATGACAAGGACTTGAGGATAAACAGAAGCCGGCTCAGAAGAACCACTGACCCGGCGCGCAACCTATCAAATTAGTTCTTGTTTTTATTTTTGTAGGATAAGTTTAACATGGATAAATCCAAATTAAACTGGGGGCTAATGTCGGGGATATACCCCGCGGTATAACCCGGCCTGATGTATGACCCGGCCGGACTTGGCGACTCACTGGTGACCCGACCGAACTTGGCGACTCACTGGTGACCCGGCCGGGACTTGGCGACTCACTAGTGACCCGGCAGGTGGGTCAGACGAATGACAAGGCCCAAGGCCTAGAAGGTGACTCATGAGAAGACCGGCTCAAGGTATGGTATCCGATGGGCCAGCTTGAGAGGAAAGGCATAAGGAATATTTCCCTTGCAAGGGAAGCAAGATCTGGACTAGGATTCTACTTGTAAATAAGAAAATAGACTAGTCTTAATCCTACTAGGAGTCTACATGTAAGCCGCCCCTTCAACTTATATAAGGAGGGGCAGGGCACCCCAAGAGGGAGAAGGGAGACAGATAGATAGATCTTAGACAAGATCAAAGTAGATGCTCTCGAGATAGAGGTAGCGAAACACCGCCCTTGTAATCGAGATCATCATCATCATCATCAATATCAATCAAGCAGGATGTAGACTTTTACCTCCACCGCGAGGGGCTGAACCTAGGTAAAACTCGCATCTCTCGATTCCGTCCAACCCCGTTCAAGCTACTACCTAGTTGGGATGGCCTCACGACTAAGTCCTCACACCTGGACATCTGTCGTGACAAAACCACGATAGGGGAGTTGGTACGCCTCCATTGTATCTACTTTTCCTAATGCTTTTGCTCTTGTTTTGGACTCTAATTTGCATGATTTGAATGAAACTAACCCGCACTGACGTTGTTTTCAGCAGAACTACCATGTTGTTCCTTTTGTACAGAAATAAAAGTTCTCGGAATTGGACGAAACTTTTTACAGAATTATTTTGGAATAAATAAAAAATATTGGAACCAAGACCCACTGGAGGGGGGCCCCAGCTGCCGAGTAGGCACCAGGGCGTGCCACCCCGCCTCTGGTGCGCCCTCGTGGGTAGTGGGGCCCTTGAGGCTCCGCTGACCCTAACTCCAACGCTATAAAATCCTTTTTTCCAAAAAAAATAAGAGAGGAAGTTTCATCATGTTTTATGATACGGAGCTGCCGCCACCTCCTGTTCTTCATCGGGAGGCCAGATCTGGAGCCCGTTCGGGGCTCCGGAGAGGGGGATCTTCGGTCTTCGTCATCATCAACCATCCTCCATCACCAATTTCATGATGCTCACAACCGGGAGTGAGTAATTCCTTCGTAGGCTCGCTGATCAGTGAGGAGTTGGATGAGATTCATCATGTAATCGAGTTAGTTTTGTTAAGGCTTGATCCCTAGTATCCACTATGTTCTGAGATTGATGTTGCTATGACTTTGCTATGCTTAATGCTTGTCACTAGTGCCCGAATGCCATGATTTCAGATCTGAATTGTTTATGTTTTCACCATTATATCTATGTTCTTGATTCGATCTTGCAAGTTATATGCACCTGTTACGTGTTATGATCCGTAAACTCCAAGGTGACGATAATTGGGATACTTTCCGGTGATGACCGTAGTTTGAGGAGTTCATGTATTCACTATGTGTTAATGCTTTGTTCTGGTTCTCTATTAAAAGGAGGCCTTAATATCCCTTAGTTTCCTTATGGACCCCACTGCCACGGGAGGGTAGGACAAAAGATGTCATGCAAGTTCTTTTCCATAAGCACGTATGACTATTTATGGAATTCATGCCTACATTATATTTATGAACATGAGCTAGTTCTGTATCGCCCTAGGTTATGACTGTTATATGATGAATATCATCCAACGAAATCACCAATCCAATGCCTATGAACTTTTCACATATTGATCTTTGCTAAGTTACTACTGTTGCTGCTACTGTTACAACTGCTACAAAATTACTGCTGCTACCGTTACCGTTACTATTGTTGTTACTATCATTGCTACTGCTATCAAACTATCATACTACTGTGTTACTGATCACTTTGCTACAGATATTTAATCTCCGGGTGTGGTTGAATTGACAACTCAACTAGTAATACTTACAAATATTCTTTGGCTCCCCTTGTGTCGAATCAATAAATTTGGGTTGAATACTCTACTCTCCAAAACTGTTGCGATCCCCTATACTTGTGGGTTATCAGTCTGCTGGGCTGGTAGAGTAGAAACTAGAGGTGGCACTGGAGCAGTAGTAGTAGGTGCAGAGTGAGTAGTCCTCGTGTCTGCAACTGGCACGGCTGATGATCTGGGTGCCCTAGGCACAGTCTGAAACCTCTTAGTGGTAGGTCGCTCATCTCCACTGTCCTCTGCAGCAGCTCTGGCTGCCTTGACATTATCTCTGAGCTTCTCCATGATAGTATAAACCTCTGTGATCTTTATATCTAGATCATGAACCTTAGACTCGACGACCCACTCTAGGCTCTCCTGGTTCTTGGAAATGTTGGCCAGACTCTTCTCAATCGTCAGGGTTACCTCTAACAGATATGTTATCTGGTCATTCTTTGACTTGAGGTTGGCTATTGGAGAATTGGGTGTTGTGGCCTCTTGAGCTGCTCTTGCTGTTGCTGCTGCTGCTACCTAGATCTTCTCTTGAGCCTCAACAGATGTAGGGTGTGAAGCATCCATCACCACCACATTATCTTCGAACTCAGGCTGAAGAGGGAGATGCTCACGATCAAGTATATAAGCGCTCGTTCCAACCTTGGAGTGGATAAGCATCTGAATGTGTGGAGCATATCCACAAGATCTCTTCTGATCAGCAGCTGTCCTCTTGACTGTTTCAACAATTAGGCTCATCACCTTGAACTTCTGAGGTGTGTCAAAGAGGTGCAGAAAGTTGATGGAGTGGCCACGAATCATCATGTCATCTCGGACTTGGGCAAAAGAGTATGCCTCAAGATAGTGTTTGTGGTGGCCAAACCAGCTAGCAAGTGCTTCACAGATCCAAACTTTTGACTCTCAACATCCTTGGGAGGGATTTCCTTTTACATATTAGCCATGAAATTGTGATCGATCCTGGGCTTCCCGTACACATCAATGTCATTTTCCTCTTCCTTGGGGCACCAAGGAATTCATCCCACTCAAAGATAGTTGACTGGTACTTGGAACCCTCAGTCATCCATGCAATCTTCTTGTCTAGATAAAAATGAGCTGTGGAGTAAAATTGCTTGACCATCTCGTCATTCCACTTGGTGAGCTTCTGACCAACAAAGGCATCCACTCCTGCATGTATGAAACTCTCATGAACATGGGGGAAATAATCTTCATTTGCATCAATGTATTTCCAGTCCACCCATTTCATGTCACTGGCTATGGGCTTCTTGTCAAGCAACACAGTCTCATAGAAATCTTGTTGTTCTCTGCTGTGAAAGCGATAGTCACAAGAAGTCCTCCTCCTGACAGAATATGGATCAATCTTCCTCCACTCTCATAGACCTTTGTCTTTCCTGAGCATCATGTTTTCAGCTACCGGATGAGCATTGTCATGATATGGGATCTTGGGCTTTAGCTTCCTGAGCACTAGTGGCTCATCATCCATATCAACTTCAAGCACTAGGGCCTTGTTCTTCTCAGGAGCAGAGATGTTTCTGGTCGACCTCTTAGGAGTAGCAACTCTGGGCTTGGATTTGGGCTTGGAAGGAGCAGCTGACTTCATAGAATCTCACATTAGTTCCTGAGTCTTTGCTGGAGGTGCTTCATCTTCTGGTTCTTCTTCTTCCTCCTCCTCATCAATCATCATGGAGGGTCAGCCTATTACTTGAGCCATTGTCTTTCTCACTCTCTTTTTCTTCTTTGCTGCAGCAGCCTCTGCATCACTTGGCTCCTCCAAGGTGAATGTCATTGTTTCCTTTGGAGTTGAGGATTTGCAGGCCTTTGACATAGGGACTCTCCTTACAGCACTCCTTTCCTTTTTCTTTGATGTGGCCTCACTAGCCACAAAGTCTTCATCCTCATCATATGCGGTTCTCTTCTTCTTAGTTCTTGTGGCAGCCTTTGGCAAATCTGGAGAGCTCCTAATGCCCTCATAGTAGCTCTCATTAGGGCTTGATCCCTCACTGAGATCAACATTCTACTCTAACTCATTCTGGCTATCAGTTGCACTTGACATCTTGCAAACAGGCCCTGTGAATAGATAGGTATTGGTAGAGTAGATGAGTTATCACAAAAAGCAGATAGTTTTTCAAAAATTTGAGTTCAAATCTCAGTTCTAGGTTTTCACAAAATACATTTTAGAGCTACCGAGTTGGTCACTTCGGTGATATCGTAGCACTTATAGAACCAAAACACTCCATTTTGGTTGGACTGAGATGAGGTTCGGTGTCTCCGAGTTTCTAGGGTTTCACTTAAACTTTACTCTCGGTCTCACTGATTAGTACGTTTCGCTGGAACCGAGATGTACTTGTGCAATGGCCAGGGCCAAATCGGTGGCACCAAAAATTCCTATTTGGTCGGTCCGAGATGTGTTCGGCGGAAACCTAAACCTAATTTTTTTGCTCGAATCTATTCTAAGGAACTAATCTGGTGGATAGAGTAATCTCATTCATGGCAAGATACATGGCAAAATCCTTGTGCATTGAATCGGAGAAAAGAAGCATGAGGAGATCGAATCTCACCCTAACTCGGTGGAGATCCTCTATGGCGGCAACGGCGGGGCAGATTGCCGTTGACGATGACGGAGTCCTGCGGCGAAGGCGCACAGGAGACGACGGCAATGCTCCAGAGACTAGGGAGGCGGCAGCAACGAGGTGCGGGGTCGTAGCGTTTGAACAAATTTTCAACATACGGTCGCGCGGAGTATATTACCTGTATGCTGTCGATGGCACCAAGTGGAACAAATTGGTGGCACCGAGATGTGCAACTGCGTGCAGTTACAACAAATCAGTAGTGCCGAGTTGGTTTAATCGGTAGCACCGAGTTGAAAACCTAGATCAATCTTGATGATTTCGGTTCGACCGAGTTTGAGTGTGTTGGTCTGACCGAAAAGCATGAAGAAGGTTTTGGATGTCAGCCCTTGTCGGATCAGTGGCTCCCAGTGCTCCACACCCGGAGGGTCCGAAAAAGACTTGTTCAATTTTTGTGATATCGCATGAAAAGAATTTGAGACAAGAAGAGCATAGATAGCTAAAGAAGGTTCTTAGGCATTCTTGTACATCCACTTGGCCAACAAAAACCAAGACAACCAAAACAACAAATGGATGTCCTCGAATGGAGCAAGAGTGCAAACCAAAATGCTCACACAATAAGATAGCAATTGAAATATGTGTCAAAACATGCACAACCAATTCTAGCATCTATCAAGCAATTGACGATGACTAGGTCGTCTATATATGAGTATATTGACTTAGGAGTCAAATGAGAACATTTGATCATAGGTCATACTCATCGTTTATGCACAAGTGGGGTTGCCACTTTTACATAAAGCATTAATGTGTTCACACCATTAGAGTTGCTTTAGCTCAATTTTTTAGAGCAAAGCTCCCCCTAGATGTGATATCCCCCCAAAGAGGGATGAACTAACCTTGGGTTTTGTCGATGATGACTTCATGTAGATAGTGAAGATGTGGATGCTCAATGTTGATGTAGATGATTCGGAGCAATCTTTTGGAGTTTTGCACTTTCAATACCTACATGGGTTAGTCCCACGAGGAACATACAAGGATATCCATAGACATAGAGTGAATTATACATATGATGATCTCTATGGAAGCATTAAGTTACCTTGTCCCTTATCTTACCAACAAGAGGGTTTGTGACTCCATGAACTAGTGCAAGATATGAAAGTTGATCGCACAAGTCCTTGCCAAAATGAATATGAGTGAAGTATGTTGGCGGAGTCCCCCTCAAGAACACTCTAGTTCTTCTTCTTGGGGATCCACATCAACTTGATGGAAATCCTTGGAGTTGTAGTTGAACTTGATGAAGTAGAGCTTGATGTAGTCTTGGTAACCCACTTGACCATGGCCTTAGGAGCTTCTTCGAATGAGTCAATCTCTTCTTGAAGCTTGTCCTTGCCCTTTAGCTTGTGCTCTTGTGGTGGAAGATCATCTTGAGCTTGTGTTCCCTCAAAAGAAGTGGGATCATACTCCTCTTGTTGAGGAACAAGCTTCGTCTTGGGGTATCAATCTTCTTCCCATTCAACTCCATTTGCATTGAACTTTTGTTCAAAACCAACACCTTGATTCTTCCGATGTCTTCCTTGCTTGCGTACAATTTCCTCAAATTGCTTACTCCCGGCAAGACTCTTGTAAACAACTTTCTCTATAATTCCCTTCAATAAGCTATTTTCTTGCGCAGGTGTAACTTGGCTAAGAGAATCATTTTTGGAATCAAGAGAATTACTAGAAGCAACAATATTGGATTTAGCATGCTTATTGTTACGACTAGAAGAAGAATCTTTCTTGCTCTTGTTACTAGATTTTACTTGTGGCATATAAGTAGACAAGAGGAGACGTCTGGCAATGTAAGAATAACTCTTATTTCGAAGATCATCATTGATAGCTTTTAGAAACTCATGCTCTTGCTCTAAATTTAGCTTCTCGAAGCGTAGCTTCTCAGAGTTCTTATGAGCTCTCTATGATCCTCTTGAGTTGTTTCATGAGCTAACTTAAGAGTGTTTAGTTCTTTAGTTAGACACTCAATCTCCTTCTTAGCATTGTCAATCATTTCATCTTGATTATCACAATTACTAGCAAGTTCATCATAGTTTTCATCACTAGTTTTGTCAACAAGTAAATCATCATCACCTAGCAAATCATCTTCATCACTATTGAAATCAAGATATTCGGGGTGTGACACCTTGGGGCCTTTAGCCATGAAGCATCTTCCAATTCCTTCATTTGGTGAATGAAATGTGTCATGGGAGTTGGATGATACTAGAGCAAGAACGAAAACACCTTTATCTTGAGTATATTCAGAGTTGAAGTGATAGCTTCTCTTGGAGTAGTTGTCAGAGTCGGAACCGGAACCGGAAACCCATTCACCAATGTGAGCTTGATGTCTTCGTCTTGTGTAGCTCTTTGATGACTTGTCCTTCCTTTCTGAATCCTTGCTTCTTCGAGAGGGTCTTCGTTCATAATGATCATCTCTACTCCTTCTCTCTCTTGGAAGTGATTCATCTCTTCTACTCCTCCTTTTTGGTGAGTCTTCTCTTTTCTTGTAGGGAGCCGTACACTCATTGGAATAGTGTCCGGGTCTTTCGTAATTGTAGCAATTACGATCACGACTAGAAGATCTTTTGTCATTGTATGACCTTGACTTGGAGCTTCTCTCTTTGCTTCTACTCTTGTAGAATTTGTTGAAGTTCTTCACCATTAAGCTCAATTCTTCATTGGAGACTAGCTTGTCACTTGATGTTGTAGGAGCATCACTTGAAGCTTTGTATGCACACTTGACTTGTTGTGGAGCTCTTCCTTATCCTTGAGAGACATATCATGAGCAACAATTCTACCAATGACTTCCGTGGGCTTGAGATCTTTGTAATTAGGCATCATTTGGATCAATGTGCACACGATATCATATTTTCCATCCAAGGCTCTAAGGATCTTCTTGATGATGAATTTGTTGGTCATCTCTTCACTTCCTAATCCGGCAATCTCATTTGTGATGAGAGCAAGCCTAGAGTGCATTTCAGTGACTCCTTCACCATCCTTCATCTTGAACTTGTCAAGCTGACTTTGAAGCACATCCAACTTGGATTCCTTGACGAACT
The DNA here is from genome assembly GCA_011799875.1 of Thinopyrum elongatum. Classification (NCBI taxonomy): domain Eukaryota; kingdom Viridiplantae; phylum Streptophyta; class Magnoliopsida; order Poales; family Poaceae; genus Thinopyrum; species Thinopyrum elongatum. The sequence continues at coordinate 273,377,321 of CM022303.1, read as the reverse complement.
CGGTACCTTCGTGCATATCAACCAAAGTATCCCAAATTTCCTTTCCATTCTCAAGGCGGTTGATTTTGTTGAATTCTTTGGGGCACAATCCATTGAAGAGAATATCACAAGCTTGAGCATTGTATTGCAACATCTTCAATTTTTCTGCGGTCGCTTCACGATCCGGTTCTTTACCATCTTCAAAGAATTCACCTTGCAAACCAATATGAACAACAGCCCAAATGGCGGGGTTATGACCAAGAATATGCATTTTCATCTTATGCTTCCAACTAGCAAAATTAGTACCATCAAAGTAAGGACCTCTATGGTGATAGTTACACTCGCTACACACCATACTCTCCTAGGTTGTGAAACCAAGGCTATGATCACCAAAGCTATGGAAATCAAGGCTAATGGAGACAAAGCTCTGATACCACTTGTAGGGTTGAAAGTATGTCTAGAGGGGGGTGTTTAGACAACTTGACCAAATAAAAATCTTTCCTTTTACCAATTTTAGTTGTTGGCAGATTTTAGCAATTATGACAAGTCAAGAAATCAACCTACACATGCAATTCTAAGAGTATAGCAGTGGAATGTAAAACATTGCATATGAAGGTAAAGGGAAGGGTTTGGAGAAGGCAAACACAATGGAGACACGAAGATTTTTGGCGTGGTTCCGATAGGTGGTGCTATCGTACATCCACGTTGATGCAGACTTCAACCCACGATGGGTAACGGTTGCGCGAGTCCATGGAGGGCTTCACCCACGAAGGGTCCACGAAGAAGCAACCTTGTCTATCCCACCATGGCCATCGCCCATGAAGGACTTGCCTCACTCGGGTAGATCTTCATGAAGTAGGCGATCTCCTTGCCCTTACAAACTTCTTGGTTCAACTCCACATCATGTCGAAGGCTCCCAAGCGACACCTAACCAATCTAGGAGACACCACTCTTCAAAAGGTAATAGACGGTGTGTTAATGATGAACTCCTTACTCTTATGCTTCAAATAATAGTCTCCCCAACACTCAACTCTCTCTCACAGATTTGGCTATGGTGGAAGAAGGATTTGAGTGGAAAGCAACTTGGGAAGGCTAGAAATCAAGGTTCAAATGGTAGGAATGGAATCTCTTGATCTCAACACGTGAGTAGGTGGTTCTCTCTCAGAAAATGAATGGTGGAAGTGTAGGCGCATTCTGATGGCTCTCCTCAATGAGAAGAAGGGGTGGAGGGGTATATATAGCCTCCACACAAAATCCAACCGTTACACACTTTTGACCCATCTCGGTGGCACCGATCTGTACAAAAATATGAACGTTAGGAATCTCGGTGGGACCGACGGGAATAACTTGGTGGGACCGATGTGCTAGGGCTTAGGGCAAACCTCGTCTTAGTGGCACCGATTGCATCAACTCGATGGACCGAAGTGAAGCAATAAGGCGACAGAGAGTTGGCAAGCCATCTCGGTGAGACCGAAATAATTGCAACAAGCAACAAAGAGTTGGCAAGGCCATCTCGGTGAGACCGAGATCCATATCGGCATGACCGAACTGTTAGGGTTTTGGCAGTGGCTATGTCAAGATGAACTCGGTGGCTCCGGATGGGAAATATCGGTGGGGCCGAGTTAGGATTTGGGTTTTGGACATCTTTGGATAGAGAAAGTGGCTGAGGGTTTTGGAGCAATATCACTAAGCACTTGAGCAACAAGATCATTAAGCAACACCTCATCCCCTTTTAATAGTATTGGGTTTCCTATGGACTCAATGTGATCTTGGATCACTTAAACAAAAATGTAGAGTCTTGAGCTTTTGCCAATCCTTGTCCTTATCATTTTGAGGGGTCCACATCTCTAGTCCATGCCATGCCAATCATTGAACATCATGAAATATTTATCTTGTAAGAACATTAGTTCAATGAGATATATGTTGTTATGAATTACCAAAACCACCCGAGGATTAGTTGCACTTTCAGTCTCTCTACGTGATATTTGGGAAAAATCACACTTATATATTTGTTAAAAAAACTCTCATTTAGACTGTTTTGAGCGAACACGTCAATACGATGCATGTAAGAGTAGTTAGTTAGCTCGTCAAGAAAGGTTAGGACATGTTTGATTCATGTCTCAAAATAAAAGTATGTAAGGGTGGGGGTCGATGTAAAAATTTGTTTGACCCCATGTCGCTCTCGTGGGGGACACATAGGCGATGCAAACCTCCGCCAGCCATGAGCTCTCCATCCCCCTTTTCTTCCTCCTCGTCACCACCAGAGGGGGCCAATGGAACATTGCATGGTCGAGGTGAAAGTGGAAGGAGAATCTGGCAGGGGCCTTTGAGCCAAGGCGGTGGTCCCTAGTAGTGTCATGACATCGGCCTAGCATCACGCAACACTCACATGTGTGTTCGTCCACCTTAGCCATGCAAGCGACGAGGTGGCTGCGAAAGGTGGTTGCGGTGTGTGGTTGCCTCTAGGGTGCTTGCACCGGATAAGACGACTTTTGCCTATAACATGCTCTTCACTCTCTCAGAAAATTTGGCCTTCGGTCGTCGAAAGTTCTAGTTTAGGGTTCGTGGTGGGAGAGGTGAATGGAAAAAATGAAGGTCGACTCTGTTGGCCACAACAACAGTGACGCTCGTGGGCACCATCCCCTACATGTAGGAATTGTCAAGGTAGTCTCCCCCTTTTTTCCTCCTTTGCTTGTGTACCAGGTGAAAACCCTAAACCTTTCGGATTGCGCAGCAACGACGATGCAGGTGTCATCACCTCCAGTTTGGTGTCATCTTCGGTGAGCTTGGGTGGATGCGTGTGTTGGAAATATGCCCTAGAGGCAATAATAAATAGGTTATTATCATATTTCCTTGTTCATGGTAAATGTTTATTATTCATGCTAGAATTGTATTGACTGGAAACTTAAATACATATGTGGATACATAAACAACATCATGTCCCTAGTGAGCCTCTACTAGACTAGCTCGTTGATCAAAGATGGTTAAGGTTTCCTAACCATAGACATGAGTTGTCATTTTATAATGGGATCACATCATTAAGAGAATGATGTGATGGACAAGCCCAACCATAAGCTTAGCATCAGATCGTGTCACTTAGTTATTTTATTTGCTACAGCTTTATTCATGCCAAGTATCAATTCCTTAGACCATGAGATCATGTCGCTCGCGGATACTGGAGGAATACTTTGTGTGCTATCAAACGCCACGTCGTAACTGGCTGATCATAAAGGTGCTCTACAGGTATCTCCGAAGGTGTCTATTGGGTTGCATGGATCGAGACTGGGATTTGTAGCTCCGTGTGATGGAGAGATATCTCTAGACCCTCTTGGTAATACAACATCACAAGAAGCTTCATGTGACAAATGATTTTAGTCACAGGGATCTTGTATTACAGAATGAGTAAAGAGACTTGCTTGTAACGAGATTGAACTAGGTATGGAGATACCGATGATCAAATCTCGGGCAAGCAACATATCGTCGGACAAAGGGAATTGTGTACGGGATTAATTGAATCCTCGACATCATGGTTCAACCGATAAAGATCTTCATAGAATATGTAGGAATCAATATGGGCATCCAGGTCCACCTATTGATTATTGATCTGAGAGGATTCTCGGTCATGTCTACATGTTTCTAAACCCGTAGGGTCGCACGCTTAACATTCGGTAGCGCCAGGGTAGTAATGAGATATTTATGTGATGAAGTCTGAAGGATGTTCGGAGTCCTAGATGGGATCTGGTACGTCACGAGGAGCTCCAGAATGGTCCGGAAGTAAAGATACATAGTTATCGGGGTTTCGGAAAAAGTTCAATTTTTTCGGTAGGGAAGCTTCCACAAGGTTCTAGAGGGGTTCGGAATTCCACGAAGGGTTCCACCACGTCCCTTAGGCCAGCATGGGCTATAGGGGCGCCCTGGCATTATTGGGCCAGGCGCACCAGCCCCTATTTGGCCCATGCGGCTGGGGTGGGAACACCTAAGTGTTTGGGGGCACCACCCTCCCTTGGAGGGCAAGGAAACCCCCTGGCCACCACCACCTCTCCTCGGAGGAGGGGCCAAGGGCTGGCCAGCCCTCCCTCACCCCTTTATAATGAGGGGAGCTGCGTAGGGGGCAGCACACTCTTCCACGCTTACCCCTGCTCGGAGTTCCGCTGCAACCACCACCACCACGCTGTCGTGTTGCTCACTATCTCATCTAACTCCTCTCCCTCGCTTGCTATATCAAGAAGGAGAGGATGCTGTCGAACCGAACGTGTGCTAAACTTGAAGGTGCCTCACATGTGGTTCTTGGATAGGATTGGATCACGGCGTGAGTACGACTACGTCAATCATGATCTTTAGATCGTTAATGCTTTCGGTCTACAAGGGTATGTAGACACACTCCTCTCTCTCGTTTCTAGCATCTCCATAGATAGACCTTTAGGTGTTTCATAGGATTTTTTTTCATGCAACGCTCCCCATCAGTGGCATCATGAGCTAGGTCTATGCATAGATGTTATGCACGAGTAGAACACAAAGAAGTTGTGGGCGTTGATGTCCAAATTGCTTACTTCCTTTGTTATTTTATATTTGGTGGTATTGTGGGATGAAGTGGATCGGACCAACCTTACTTGTCCTTGCACAAGAGACCGGTCCCACTGACTAACATGCAACTTATATTGCATAAAAGTGGTTGCCGGGTGTCTTTCTCTCCCACCTTAGTTGAATCTGATTTGACAATGGCGGTCCTTGTAGAAGGTTAAAAGGAAACTTGTATATCACTGTTGCGGTTTTGCGTAGATAAGAATGGTTCTTATAGTTTGCCCTAGCAACCACGTAAAAATTGCAACAACAAAGTAGAGGATGTCTAACTTATTTTTGCAGGGCATGTTGTGATGTGGTATGGCCAAAACATGATGTGATATATGTTGATGTATTAGATGATCATGTTTTGTAATAGGTTCACGACTTGCATGTCGATGAGTACGGCAACCGGCATGAGCCATAGGGTTGTCTTTAATTTATTGTATGACCTGCGTGTCAATCATTAAACGCCATGTAATTGCTTTACTTTTATCACTATGAGTTAGCAATAATCGTAGAAGCAATAGTTGGTGAAGACAACCACATGATGGCACGATGATGGAGATCATGGTGTCATGCCGGTGATGATGGACATCGTGCCAATGCTTTGGAGATGGAGATAAAAACACGAGATGATAATGGCCATATCATGTCACATATTGGTTGCATGTGATGTTTATCTTTTATGCATCTTATTTTTGCTTAGGACGACGGTAGCATTATAAGATGATATCTTCACTTAATTTCAAGATAAAAGGTGTTCTCCCTAAGTGTGCACTGTTGTGAAAGTTTGTCATTTCGAAGCACCTTGTGATGATCGGGCGTGATAGACTCTTCGTTCGCATACAATGGGTTTAAGCCAGCTTTACACATGCAGAATACTTGGGTTAAACTTGACGAGCCTAGCATGTACAGACATGGCCTCAGAACACGGAGGACCGAAAGGTCAAATATGAGTCATATAGTAGATATGATCAACATTAATATATTCACCATTGTTGACCACCCCATCCCACGTGATGATCGGACGTGGGTTAGTTGATTTGGATCATGTAACACTTAGACAGCTTGAGGGATGTTCATTTAAGTGGGAGTTCACTGGTAATTTGATTAATAGAACCAATTATCATGAATATAGTCTAAATGTCTTTGCAAATTTATGTTGTAGATTAATGGCTCGCGTTGTAGCTCCCCTGAATTTTAATGTGTTCGAAGATGATGGAAGCAACTATGCGGACTGGGTCCATAATCTGAGGATTATCCTCACTGCTGCACAGAAGGCTTATGTCCTTGATGCACCGCTAGGTGTGCCACCCGCTTCCGCAAATCTGGACACTATGAACGTTTGGCAGACAAGAAATGATGACTGCATGATAGTTTAGTGTGCCATGCTTTACGGCTTAGAACCGGGGCTCCAAAGACGTTTTGAGCACCACGGTGTTCCAGGAGCTGAAATTGGTATTTCAGGCCCACGCCCAGGTCGAGAGGCATGACGCCTCCGCAAATTATTTAGCTGCAAGATGGAGGAGAACATCTTTGTTAGCAAGCACATACTCAAAATGTCTGGGTACTTCAACCGCTTGAATCAGTTGGGAGTTAATCTTCCGGAGGAAGTAGCGATTGACAGAGTTCTTCAGTCACTGCCATGAAGCTACAAGAGCTTCATGATGAACTATAATATGTAAGGGATGGAGAAGACAATCCCTGAGCTATCCGCGATGCTTAAGGACACGAAGGTAGAAATCAAGAAAGAACATCAAGCGTTGATGGTCAAAAAGACCACCGGTTTCAAGAATGGGAAGGGAAAGGAACTTCAAGAAGAATGGCAAGCCAGTTGCCGCTCCCATGAAGAAATCCAAGGCTGGACCCAAACCCGAGACTGGGTGCTTCTATTGCAAAGGGAATGACCACTGGAAGCAGAACTACCCCAAGTACTTCGCAGATAAGAAGGCTAGCAATGTCAACAAAGGTATATTTGATATACATGTTATTTATGTGTACCTTACTAGTGCTCGTAGTAGCGCCTAGGTATTTGATACTAGTTTGGTTGCTAATATTTTTAACTTGAAATAGGAGTTGTGGAATAAACGGAGACTAGCTAAGGACGAGGTGACGATGCGCATTGGAAATGGCTCCAAGGTTGATGTGATCGCTGTTGGCACGCTCCATCTACGTCTACCTTTGGGATTAATTTTAAACCTAAATAATTGTTATTTTGTGCTTGTGTTAAGCATGAACATTATATCTGGATCTTGTTTATTGCGAGGTGGTTATTCATTTAAGTCAGAGAATAATAGTTGTTCTATTTATATGAATAAGATCTTTTATGTCATGCACCCAATGTGAATGGTTTATTCTTGTTGAATCTCGATTGTAGTGATACACATGTTCATAATATTGATGCCAAAAGATGCAAAGTTAATGATGATAGTGCCACATACTTGTGGCACTGCCGCTTAGGTCATGTTGGTGTAAAACGCATGAAGAAACTCCATGTTGATGTACTTTTGGAATTACTTGATTATGAACCATTTGAAACTGTGAACAATGCCTCATGGGCAAGATGACTAAAACCCTATTTTCCGGTACAACAGAGTGGGCAAGTGACTTGTTGGAAATAATACATACCGATGTATGCGGGCCGATGATGTTGAAGCACACGGTGGATATAATTATTTCCTAACCTTCATAGATGACTTCACTAGATATGGGTATATTTACTTAAGGAAACACAAGTCTGAAACATTTGAAAACTTCAAGGAGTTTCAGAGTGAAGTAGAGAATCATCATAACAAGAAGATAAAATTCTTACGATCTGATCGTGGGGTGAATATATGAGTTATGAGTTTGGCACGCATTTATGACAATGTGGAATTGTTTCACAACTCACGCCACCTGGAACACCATAGCGTAATGGTGCGTCCCAACGTCATAATCGCACTTTATTGGATATGGTGTGTTCTATGATGTCTCTTACTGATTTTCCGCTATTGTTTTGGGGTTATGCATTAGAGATAGCCACATTCACTTTAAACAGGGCATCATCTAAATCTGTTGAGATGACACCATACGAATTATGGTTTGGCGAGAAACCTAAGTTGTCGTTTCTTAAAGTTTGGGGATGCGACACTTATGTCAAGAGTCTTTAGCCTGTTAAGCTTGAATCCAAAGCGGAGAAGTGCATCTTCATAGGATACCCTAAAGAGACCATTGGATATACCTTCTATCACAAATCTGAGGGCAAGATCTTTGTTGAAAAGAATGGATCCTTTATAGAGAAGGAGTTCCTCTCAAAAGAAGTGAGTGGAAGGAAAGTAGAGCTTGATCAGGTAATCGTACCTTCTCTCGAATTGGAGAGTAACACATCACAGAAAGGAATTATCGTGATGCCTACACCAACCAGAGAGGAAGCTAATGATGATGATCATGAAACTCGGATCAAGCTACTACCAAACTTCGTTGGTCGACCAGGACACGTACCGCTCCCTAGTGGTACGGTAATCCTGTCCTGGAAGTCATGTTGTTGGACAATAGTGAATCTAAGAACTACGAAGAAGCAATGATGAGCCCAGATTCTGACAAATGGCTTGAGGCCATGAAATCCGAGATAGGATCCATGTATGAGAACCAAGTATGAACTTTGTTAGACTTACTTGATGACCGAAAGGCCATTGAGAACAAATGGTAATGTCACCGTCTATAAAGCTCGACTTGTCGCAAAGGGTTTTCGACAAGTTCAAGGGGTTGACTACGATGAGACTTTCTCACCCGTGGCGATGTTGAAGTCTGTTAGAATTATGTTAGCAATTGCCGCATTTTTCCATTATGAAATCTGGCAGATGGATGTAAAAACAACGTTCCTTAATGGGTTTCTTAAGGAAGAGTTGTATGATGCAACCGAAAGGTTTTATCGATCCTAAGGATGCTAATAAGGTATGCAAGCTCCAGTGATCCATCTATGGACTTGTTCAAGCATCTTGGAGTTGGAATATACTCTTTGATGAGGTGATCAAAGCTTTTGATTTTATACAAACTTACGGAGAAGCTTGTATTTAAAAGAAAGTGAGCGGGAGATCTGCAGCATTTCTAAAACTATATGTGGATGACATATTGTTGATTGGAAATGATACATAATTTCTGGAAAGCATAAAAGGTTATTTGAAAAAGATTTTTTCAATGAAAGACCTGGGTGAAGGTACCTGCAAATTGCACATCAAGATCTATAGAGATAGATCAAGACGTCTGATATGACTTTCACAAAGCACATACCTTGACAAGATTTTGAAGAAGTTCAAATTTGACCAGTCAACGAAGGGGTTCTTGTCTGTGTTGCAAGGTGTGAAGTTGAGTAAGACTCAAAGCCCGACCATGGCAGAAGAAAAACGGTCGTCCTCCCTGTCGCTCGACATGGCTGTGGTACATATACAAACGCGAGAACGCGAGATTTCAGAGTGTGTGCAAGTGTGTAGCGCGACTGGCCGGGATGATGAAGATGGTGGACACTTAAGCAGGGTATGCAGAGAAGAGGAATGTCAATTGAAGCGGGGGATTGACGTATTATCTAACCGCCTTGGTAGGCGATTAGAATACTGATATAATCAACCATAATTATTTGTACCCAGTCACTCCAAATTCCTAGGGTTGCACAGTTCTCAATGTGATAATTATGCACACGTGTTGGAGCGTGCAAATATGAAACAAGCATTTTTCATACTCCCTCCGTACCGGCGACCTAGGTGGGGGGAAAACGAGAGAACTTGATGTTTATTTGCTAATCAATACCATTGCGTGTAGAGAATTGACCATTGCATGTTATGCTAAGTAGTTGAAGTCACTGAATCCATACAAGCCCCACGACTCCTATTGGTTGATTTCTTTTTTCAGGGCAAAAAACAGGGAACGAGTTTTGGGATTATTTGGTTTTCGTAATGCGACTTATGCACCGGTACGAACAGAGTAGGACAGTTGGCAAGCAATACATTCACTACAAGAAATATGTCAACTTGTGACCTTCTGTCAGTGACCCTGGAAGAATTGGTCATAAATTTATGACCATTTTAGACCAATTGGTCAAAAGTTGTTCGGGGGGCTCCAAACCCTAAACCATAACAACCATTTTGGTCAGAAAGGTCGTAATTTCATTAGAGGAAATAGTCGTAAAGCGGGCAGCACTGCCCACTGCCTCACGCCTAGCTGATAACGACCAATATAAATGGTCACTACACTTGAATTTGAATGCATTAGGATGATTAGGCAGCCACCTCAGCAACCTCACTTATGTGTCATTGTCTAGGTGTCATTTTTTCTTAAATGTTAATATTCAACAGACAGGCGGGCCACACACTGACAGGCGGGACCCATTTGACAGGCAGGGCCGACGCTTAATTCGCCCAAAAAATATGCGCGAGCTGGGACTCGAACCCACGACCTGGCGCTGGCTTCACTCATTCACTACCGCTGGGCTAGAGAGGGACCGTTGCTCATATATGGGAATTTACCTATACATTATATAAAACCACGGCTCTCTCGTATCAGTGACAAGTGGGACCTTCCGACCAGGTGGCATCGAACAGAGCAACACTTAGCGTTTTTCTAGGTCTTCCGACCAGGTGGCAGCGGGCGGCGGGCCTCGCGGGCCTCACGGCGGCGGGGGCGGGGGCGGTGACCGGCGGTGGTGGTGCAGGGGCCGCTCGCCTCAACCACGACAGGAACGGCGACCTCGCCGCTCGCCTCGCCCACGACAGGAACGGCGACCTCTCCCATGCATGGGGGACTCGCCGCCGCCGCCGCAAGCAGACCTCGCCCACGTATGCATCCCTCTCCTCCCCCTCTCATCTTCCCCTCTCCTCTCTGTTGATGTCATTGATTTGATGTAGATTTGTTTGGAGAATCTCCACAAACACACACTGATTTGATGTTTGTTTGTTGTAAGCTTGGAAAAATCTCTTGGAAATGGCATTGATGAATTTGGTAGAAATTGTGAAGAGAATTTATATTGATGAAATTGTTAGGAGAATTGCTGTTGATGAAATTGTTAAGAATTCTTTTGGAATTCAGTCAATTGTTAGCGGTGAATTATGTTGTCAGCAATCAATAGAATAGAGCTCAAGTTGGTCTTTCCCTGAAACAGGATCCTTCTAAATTCCTGATTTATTTTGTCCATGAGTAAATAATGAATGCTGAGTAAACAGGATCCTGATCCATTTGACTGATTCATGCCATGAGTAAATATTGAATGCTTATTTATTTTGTCCATCAAGTTGGTCTTTCCCTGAAACAGGATCCTGGGGTTGATGTAGATTTGATGTAAACTTGGAAAATATAAGGGAGTTGATGTAGATTTGATGTTACACCTCTGAAAGTTCAGCCTCACATCTGTTAAAGAACATCAATATTGATGTAGACTTGATGGAAACTAGGAAAAATCTCATTGGTGTAGATTTGATGCAATCTTGGAAATGTCATTCATGTAAATTTGCAATGCTGTTATTGTTGGTGGTTTAACCACAATAGTTCTTTGTGGCAGCATATGTTGTTATTGTTGGTGGTTTAATCACAGTAGTTCTTTGTAAACCACCTCTGTTTTTTTGTGAACCAGCAGGTTTTTGGTAGCTTTTCTTTTCTCCCATGTGAAATCTGTAATTCCTGTGAACTGCTTTTTATTGCTCCCATGTGAAATCAGTAAACCATGTGAACTGGACTAAAGTAGTGAGAAACTGGAAATAGCTGAATGTTGTGGTTAGGCAGTTAGCATATAAAGTTGGGTGCCATTACTGCCATCCATTTTCATTAATTAATGTTGATGCACTTAGATTGATTTGCTAAGTTGCAACAATTTGTTGTCTTTGGTAGATGGACAGAAGCTGGATTAGAAAAGGAGTTAGAAAGTTTTCGAAAGAACATATGAAAGGAGTTGATGATTTCATGGCATTTGTTCGGGAAAATTTTGCCAACAATGCTCACATTCTTTGCCCATGCTGCGAATGCCTCAACCATTCAAGAATGGCTCAAGGAAGAGTGGAAGATCATCTGCTTCTTAATGGGATGGCCAGCACATATGATAGATGGATATATCATGGAGAACCTTTAGACGGACAACCTCAACATTTTGAAGCTGATACACAGGCCCCTCATATGATGGGTGGTGGTGATGCTGGCATTGATTTCATGGAAAAGGTTTTGCGAGATAATGCTGGTTTGGAGGAAGAGGATGGGCATGAAGATGATAGAATTCCTGACCTATTGAAGGATCTGTATGATGCTGAAGATCGTGCTGATGGACAGAAGTCGATGTTTGCTGAGGTGTTAGAGGAGGCGAAGCGCGCAGCTCATGAAGGGGGTAAATTTTCAAGATTTACCTTCACTGTGAAGTTACTCCACATCAAGTCTTTCTACCGGATTAGCAATGCTGCATTCAACGCAATACTCCGCCTTTTGAGCTTGCAATTCCCTGATAGCTGTGTTCCCAGGTCTTATGATGAAGCATTGAGCATAATCCGCAGGCTAGGGCTAGGTTATGTTTCAATACATGTGTGCCCAAATAATTGTGTCTTGTTTCGGAAGGATTTAGCGAAGCAAGACAACTGTCCAAAATGCAATGCCTCTAGGTGGAAAGATGCTGATGGGAAGAGGTCAATACCGGAGAAGGTACTGAGGCACTTTCCGTTGATACCAAGGCTGCAGCGGATGTTTATCTCGAAGAAATCATCGTTGGAGGTACAATGGCACAAGCTGAACCAGCAACTTGTGGACAATGAGCTGAGCCATCCAGCGGACGGAGAGGCATGGAAAGAGTTTGACAGTAAACATAAAGATTTTGCTGTAGATCCAAGAAACATAAAACTTGGCATTGCCACAGATGGCTTTAATCCGTTTGGGAACATGAGCATGTCTTATAGCATGTGGCCCGTTTTTGTGGTGCCGTACAACCTGCCACCATGGGCATGCATGGATCAGTCCAACTTCATGATGTCGTTGCTTATCCTGGGTCTAGAGTCTCCAGGAAAGGATTTTGATATCTTTATGGAGCCCCTCGTAGAAGAACTGCTCCAGCTCTGGACTGGTGTACCTACATACGATGCCTTGAGTCCGGAAGAAAAGTTCAATCTACGTGCTGCAATCATATGGTCCATCCATGATTACCCGGTGCTGCACACTCTGTCTGGGAGGATCACAGCGGGTTATCAGGCCTGTGTCCATTGTGACAAAGACCCTTGCTCAAAGAGAATAAGGAGCAAGATCTGCTACATTGGGCACCGCCGCTTTCTTCCCCGAAACCATCGCTGGCGAAGAAGCAAAGATTTTAATGGTGAGAATGAAACCCGTGACAAGCCAGCTGAATTCACTAAAGAAGAGCTGGAGCAGCAACTTGAAAAGGTGAAAGATGTGAGACCAGGAAAGCTTGCGAAGAAAATAAAGCATGAGGAAGGTCAATGTTGGGACCGGAGGTCTTGTTTGTGGGACCTGCCATACTGGGCTGATCTGAAATTAAGGCATAATCTCAATGTAATGCACATTGAGAAAAACATATGTGAGAATCTGCTAGGGACATTTCTGAACATTGAAGGGAAGACAAAGGACACGGTTAGTTCTAGGCTTGATTTGGAGGACATGGGCATAAGAGAAGATTTGCATCTACAGCAGAATGAAGATGAAGATTCATTTGAAATGCCACGAGCATGGTATACAATGAGTAAAGAACAAAAGTTTGCATTCTGTGAATTCCTAAGAGCGGTGAGATTTCCAGATGGTTATGCTGCTAACCTAGCAAAGTGTGTTACTTCTGATGGATTCAAGCTTTCAGTACTGAAAACCCATGATTGTCACATCCTCCTCCAAAGATTTTACCGGCGGGCCTCCGAGGAATCATGGACAAGGATATATATGAAGCGGTTGCTGAGCTGGGAAATTTCTTTAGAGAACTGTGCTGCAAAACACTCAAGTTAACTATTCTGGAAAGACTTGAAAAAGAAATCCCAATTATTCTTTGGAAGCTCGAGAAGATTTTCCCTCCAGCTTTCTTCACCGTGATGGTCCATTTGGCGGTGCACTTACCAAAAGAGGCAATGCTTAGAGGCCCTGTGCAATATGGTTGGATGTACCCAATAGAAAGAAGGCTGCTTACTTGTAAGCATTATGTGCGAAACACGGCAAGACCTGAAGGTTCGATTGCTAAAGCATATGTCGTTGACGAGTGCTTGACTTTTTGCTCTAGATACTTTGGCGATGTGGAAAGAAGATGGAACCGGCTGGGCATAAATAGAGAGCGGTCTGATTCGCAAAGTGGTGATGTCTCTGTTTTCAACCATGGTGTGAACTTTCTTGGAGCCTCACAATACTTGGAGGTTGGTGATGAGTATGACAAGATGGTTTGGTATGTGCTCAGCAATTGCACCGAGGTTCTACCATATATCAAGTATGGTATATCTTGTGCACTCGTTATATTTTTTTTGCTTGGGTTGGCACCAGCCTATTGTTTTAATTCACGTGTTTTGTTGGCATTGCAGGAAATGCAAGGAAGAGTTCTGTCAGGAAGAAAGCCAGATCAATGTTGATAAAAGGGTTGCCTAGGGATTTGCTAAATGGTTTAAGAATCATGTGAGATCTTTAGCCACATGTTTTATGTTTTCTGTGTTATTCACCAACTGTTAAATACCATTGTTGCTAAATGGTTTATTTGTGCAGATTGGAAAGTTGCATGAGGAGAAGAAGGTCAGTGATGATCTATTTGCTTTGGCATGCTTACCAGATAAACGAGTGAGAGTGTATTCAGCATGCATTGCTGACGGTGTCCGGTACCACATCGTTGACCGCGAGGAAAAAAGGAAGACAGAGAATAGTGGAATCGTCACTGAGGGGTCACATGATCGTGAGAACATTGACTTCTATGGTCAGCTGAGAAGCATCGTAGAGTTGCAGTACAACTCTAGTGGAGGCATCCATCGCTCGGTTGTCTTATTTCGCTGTGACTGGTTTGAGCTTGGTAGCAAGAAGAAGAGAGACTCTTTTATCAAATATGATGGCCACTTCAAAAGCATTAACACTGCAAGGTGCTGGTATAAGAGTGATCCCTTTATTCTAACAACACAAGCAACAATGGTGTTTTATCTGCCAGACACTCTTTTGCACGGAAAATGGCGAGTTGTGCAAAACTTTGAGCACAGTCACTTGTGGAGTGTGACTGAAACTGAAGTGGAAAAGGGCCCCTGTGGTAGTGGACTAACATACCAGGATGATGACTCTATGGAAGTTCTGTTGCAAGCTGATGATGACTCTATGGAAGTTCCGGTACAAAGCAGAGTGCGAAGGGACCGGGAACGTGTGCTCGTTGATGCTACAACAGTTGAAGGCATCAAGAAAAGAAGAAAGGTGGTAGCGGATGGACATGAGAGCGAGGATGAGGAAAACAGGACTGATCATACTATGCTGCAATATTGTAGTGATGATGAGGAAAACAGGAGTGGGCATAGAGTTCCTTGTTTTGGCATCGACGACGATGAGTAGCAAAGGTAAATTTTGTCTCCTTGGTGAGCTAATGCTATTTTGCCTCTCCAGGTAGTTTTTGTTGATGTGATCCTGATGTAGTTTTTGTACTACAATTCTCTCTAGGTAGCAAAATGCATGAGACTGATGGTTGAAGATACAATGCAAAATGATGTAGTTTTGGTGATCATGATGGCTCTAGTGATGGCTCTAGTGGTTAGAACTAATGAAGGCAAAATGCATAGTGGTGATGTAGTTTTGGTGATGGCTCTAGTAGTTTTGGTGCCATTTTGGCTCTAGTAGTTTTGGTGATGGCTCCAGGTAGCAAAATGCATAGTGGTCAGAACTATTGGTTGTGCCATTCAAAATGTTGTCTTGTAATGCAAAAGATTGCAAAATGATGTGATCCTATTTTTTTGAACTAAATTGAGATGTTGTTTTCAGAGCTGTTTTTCATACTATTTTCAGAGTTGTTTTTCATACTATTGGTTGTGCCATTTTCTTTAACTGAATTTTGCACTACATGGGCGCGCTCCATCAGACAGCCGTCTGATCCCACGCGCAGCTCCATCAGACAGCCGTCTGAGCAAAAAAATATGCATGAGCAGGGACTCGAACCCACGACCGTGCGCTCATTTCACTGTGTTTCTACCACTGGGCTAGGAAGAGGCTGTTGGTTTTGTACTCTATGCCCACCCTTTTTAATATATCAAACCAGTCACGTATCAAACACAGAACTCGCTGACAAGTGGACCCACTCTTTTCCCCACTCCTCCTCTCCACTCGACCCACTCCTCCTCTCCAGTCTCCACTCGACCCACTCCTCCTCTCCGCCGCCAGCTCCTTCCTCTCCCACCGCCGCCGACTCCTTCCTCTCTCCTAAGGTATGAATCCGCCGACTCGTTCCTCTTCCTCTTTCTATCTACTGTTTAGATTAGGGTGTGATTCCATTGATTAGATTAGGGTTCTTGCCGCCGCCTAGATTGAATTAGATTAGATAAGGATTGGATTAGGGTTTGATTAGGATTGGATTAGGGTGTTTGTTGATACAAAGTTTGTGCTTTTCTAGTTTGTTCTTGTCTCTGCTGACTTCGGTATCCAATAGATTGGAATTCCCTAAGATGGTTTGAGAATTTAGGGTTTGAGAATTTTTCTAGTTGTTCTTGGTGGATGCAATATTGATTAGAGTACTTTGTTAGATTACTATGCTCTGTTTTTCAATTTCTTCAGTCTTAGGTTCAGTTCTTAAGTGCTGGGTTTAAAATTCGAATACTAGATTGAGTTCTTCAGTTCTTAAGTGCACCACAAATCCCTATTTTTAGATTACTATGCTCTGTTTTTCAATATTTTCAGTTTTAGATTCAGTTCTTCAGTTCTTAAGTGCAGGTCTTAAAGATATGGTTCTAGCAAAATGTAGCACATGGGCAGATATGGTCCATTATAGATAGAGTAGTAGCATATTGTTTTGCCATTTATAGTAGTATTCCAAATTGAGACCCTGGCAAAGATAGCTAGTAAATATTCTACTATTTTGAAGGGTGCCAATTGCCATAGGCCAACTAACCTACCAAATTAATTAAGTGTTGTTGATGTTGTTGAGCACAAGTGCATTGCTTTTTTTTTCTCAGTTTTATTTCATGTCTAAAAACTTGGCTCTGTTCCAACTATGTCCATTTGTCAAATATGATAGTGTTGAATTAGAGCCAAGTTGGATTAGAGCCAAGTTTCTGTAGATGTCCACAAGTGTTCTTGCCATCATAAATGTCCACAAGTGCATTGCTTTTTTTTCTCACTTTTGCCATCATAAACTTGGTTCTGTTCCAACTATGTCCAGTCCTATTTATGGTAACTTGTTTTTTAATTACAATGCTGCTTTTCAGAGAGGAGGGTAGGCCGCCACCGCCAGCTGCGCTCTGCCACGCCAAGAAGTGAGATGGCCGGCTTGGAAGGTTTCGAGTTCTTCGAGATCATAGTTGAGAAATCCTGCAGTAGGCAGGTATATTCAAGACAAGATCTCCCCTTCACCCATCTCTTTATCATCACTCTGCTGTCTAGTGCTTGATTGGCACAATTAACCACTGCTTGACCCTCGCTGCAGAGGCTTCCTGACAAGTTTGCGAAGATGCTCGCCGGCCGTGAGCCCTAGAAAGTGAAGCTGCGAGAGGCCGGCAGCGGGCGTCGCAGGCTGTGGGACATGTTGGTGGTGTTCGACGCCAACGACCACATGTACCTAGGGCCCGGCTGGGAGCATTTCGCCCGCGCCCATGACCTGCAGCTCGGGCACTTCCTTGTCTTCCGCTACGACGGCGACGCCATGCTCACCGTGAAGATGTTCGACAACACCATGTGCCGCATGTACTACCAGCACAACGACGATGCCAGTAAGCTCTCTGCCTCTCTTCTTCCTGTCCTTTTGGCTTCGTCTCACACCGATTGCTAAAAAAACTTTGTTGCATTTGGCCAGGTAATGGGAGCAGCAGCGGGGATGACGAGGAGCAGAGCGGGGAAGAAGAGGAGCAGAGCGGGGAAGAAGAGGAGCAGAGCGGGGAGGTGCAGCCTATTCTGGCTGACGATGACCTTGCTATGGTGGTGGCTGACGATGACCTTGCTATGGTGGTAGCTGACGACGACCTCGCGATTGTGGTGCCTGACGATGACCTCGCGATGGTGGTGCCTGACGATGACCTCGCAATGGTGGTGGCGCCGGCAATCCCACAGCTGGGCGACAGGACCATGCCAATTGTGGTAGAGGAGTACATCCGCGTTGGCATTCGCCACTCTAAGCGCATCAGGATGATGAAGGAGAAGAAGGAGTGAATATGTTAAGAAATCAAGTGGCAATATTAAGCATGTTAATCTGAACATGTCAATGTTAAGTATGTCAGGTTTAAGCTTGTTAGTGTAAACCTCTTAAGTATGACAGTGTCAGCCAAGCTTAGTTTGAAATTGATGAGAATTGAAATTTTGTGCATGCTCATGGATGCTCAAGTATGACAGTGTCATCTAAACATGTCAGTTTCTTAATTATGAATATTCAGATTGGTAATTGATGGGAATTGAAATTTTGTGCATGCTCATGGATGAAAGATAAAATTATGGGTTTTTGTGCAGGCTCATGTATGAAACAATATAAGTTTCATTTTGTGATTGTTAAAAACATGGTTTTTCGTTAAGATTGTTAAAAACATGATATGGCTGCATCCGTTGAATAGTTTGTAATAATATGCCCAAATTTGGCGCATGCCTCCATCTTGTGATGGAAAACAATGTTGCCAAAGCGAAGTTCCAGCTTGTTTCACAAAAAAAACCGTTTTTCATTTTTTGAATGCTAAAAACATGTGTTGTTCGTGAAGCGGCTACAAGGAGAGTCATCCCAAACGGCGCCATTCCATGTCTACCTCAAAGCAGACCCTATTTTATGGACGGCCGCCAAAAATCATGCATTTCTGACCCTCGTAGCTACTCCCGGCCATTCAGACAACCTTCGGCCGATTCAGCTGGAACTGGCTGGAATTTGAACTGCGGGTCCTCCATAGCTTGCCCGTTATTTTTGCTAAAAATCATTTTTAGCTTCATAGGTAGGCATTTCATAAAAGAATCGACAACAGCTTTGCATGATTCAACCCCTAGCCACGGACGGCCGCCGCGATGAAATCGGCTGGTTTTTTAAAACACCGTAAAAAATTCAAAAAAATTCAAAAAAATGGGAGACCTCCGCGTCACATCATCAAATGTGGCCTACCAACTAGCAAAAATACTAAACTTGGAATACCGATGTTTTCTTGAAAAGGTGTTCTCAAAAACGACCTACCATGAACGAAGATTCATGGCTTTCAAGCCAAACGAGCAATGATATGGCCGCATCCGTTGAATAGTTTTTGATAATATGCCCAAATTTGGCGCATGCCTCCATCTTGTGATGGAAAACAATGTTGCCAAAGCGAGGTTCCACCTTGTTTCACAAAAAAAACCATTTTTCATTTTTTGAATGCTAAAAACATGTGTTTTTCATGAAGCGGCTACAAGGAGAGTCATCACAAACGGCGCCATTCCATGTCTACCACAAAGCAGACCCTATTTTACGGACGGCCGCCAAAAATCATGCATTTCCGACCCTCGTAGCTACTCCCGGCCATTCAGACAACCTTTGGCCGATTTAGCTGGAACCGGCTGGAATTTGAACTGCGGGCCCTCCAAAGCTTGCCCGTTATTTTTGCTAAAAATCATTTTTAGCTTCACAGGTAGGCATTTCATCAAATAATCGACAACAACTTTGCATGATTCAACCCCTAGCCACGGACGGCCGCTGCGACGAAATCGGTCGGTTTTTGAAAACACCGTAAAAAATTCAAAAAAATTCAAAAAAATGGGAGACCTCCGCATCACATCATCAAATGTGGCCTACCAACTAGCAAAAATATTAAACTTGGAATACCGATGTTTTCTTGAGCTATTTGGTATGATTTTAACCATGATTTCTACAAAGTTTACAAAAAAAAACCCTAAAATTTTCTGCCTCCAAACCTCTAAAAACTGGTGAAAATTTCCCTCCCACCCCACCAAAATTTCCCTCCTAGCACCAAATTTTCCCTCCCACCCCACCAAAATTTCCCACCACTCCTCTCCCACTACCATGCGGGACCCACCACCCCTCTCCCACTAAACACGCGGGATCCATTCCATTCCCCTCCCCTCCCACTCCCCAAAATTTCCCCATTCCATTCCCCTCTCCCCGACGAACCCTAGCTTCTCCGCGCCGCGCCGCCCCACCCCCACTCCCTCCCCAGCTCCGCGCCACCCCGCCGCGCCGCTGCGCCGCCCTCCCCGACGATGAATCCCCTCCCCTCGATGGCTACATCGCCCGCATCGACTACGACCGACTACATCGACTACATCAATGATGACGGCGGCTACATCGACGACAACGGCGCAATCGACGACGACCACCGCTGCATCATCAACATCATCCGCCCCTAGGTACTTCTCCCCTCGATCCATCTCCCCTCGATATTCATGGGTAGATCTTCTAGGGTTCGGCAGATCCCCCTCATGGGTTCTTCTAGGGTTCATGGGGATGGATCGATGGGGATGCGGATGGTTAGGGTTAGGGTTCATGGGGTACATGTTTCTCTGGTTCATGGAGATGGTTAGGGTTAGGATTGATGGATCTCCTGGTTTTCTTGTTCATGGAGAAGGATCAATGTGGATTCATGGGGATGATCTCCCTCTAGTTAGGGTTTCATGGGTTTCATGGGGTTAGAGTTTCATGGGGTTCGTGGGGTTAGGGTTTCATGGGGTTCATGTGGTCCTGCCTATGCATGATTTCAATTGTTGTTAAGAGCGTGTGCTTCTTTATGTATTGACTACTGTTGTTAAGAGTGCATGTTGGTCCTGTAAATCTTGTACTAATTCACTTGACATACTTCATATGTAAATCTTGTACTAATTGGTAAATGGTGGTAGCTGCTACTGTAAACAGATCCCTTCCATTGTTGCGAGGCTTGTGAACAAAAGTGTTGGATTGCTACGTAGATTGTCAAGGCTGTGTATGTAAATCTTGTACTAATTGGTAAAGTAGTCTAAATTCTGATGAAGGTGAGTTACAACAGGGAATCATGCTGCTACTACATGCTACTCTTGTTTATGATGGTCTGCCTATGCATGGGTTAGCCTGCATTTGTGATGGGGGTACACAAAGCCACTTGCTAGCAATTGTTGTGGGTCTTAGCAGAATTCTATTTTTCTGTTCCATTATTATGAGAATGTGCTACTGCACATTGATTAGGATTAGTGTATCATGCATGCTTTACTTATTCAACATGATATGTGTCTATATGGGTTGATATACCAAATCAAACCGGGTTTGGCTGCCCTCTTGAAGCTTCTGAAAAATTGTTGTATAGGTTGTAGAGGAACATGCATGGGGACTTTTTTTTCTTGTTTTGAGTTAGATTCCCATTTACGCTTATGATCATCAAAGCTTGTTGAAGTGAAACTGTGGACGCTGAAAGCACCTTATGCATATCCTGTTCATAGAGGATGCCCATAAGGTGCCCGTTGGTGGATGTGCGATTTACACTTTCACTTCCTGATATTGGAACCATACTACATAATCTGTTTTTTCTATGTATAGTGACTGATGCTGATTTCTTATTTATTAAAGTCATCTTTGTTCATCACATGCTAATTTCTATTTATCTTAGTTTAGTTTAATTTTGCTTGGCATACACAGAGTAATACAATCAGTAGAATGTCAGTCCAAGCGTTGTTAGTCTCTTCAGTACATCATGGGGATGCTTGCTTGCTTGCTGCTACTCTTTAATTCAAATGCTTGCTAGCATACATAGGGTTAGGGTTTGCATCAGCAGTACTACTAGTACTTTGCTTGCTTGCTTGTGTACTTTATATGAGGCACTAGCAGATTTCTTGATGTACATTACTACATCCTGCTTGATGTAGTGAAGATATTAAGAGATGCTTCATATCTTTCTAGGGTACATGCATGCTTGTTTAGTGCACTTACATGTTTGCTTAATTAATAACACTACATCACTGTATTGTTGATCCATCAAGTTTGCTTCACATGTATTACATGTATGTGCATGATGGTCCAAATGCTTTCCTTTATTGATACAAGTGCATCATTTTACTTTATCCCTGTTGTATCTGATTGTTGTTTATTCTATTTTGCAAGCACCACCTCAAGATCATCCATGGCAAGGATGACAAGGTCAAAAATGAGGCCAACCATTGGTATGCAACTTGCTCCTTGTGGTTATACTGTCAGTTTTATAAAATCTATGTCTTAATATGCTAAGTGAAATGTATTGCTACAATCTGAATAAGCTGGCTTAATTGTGCCTGTGTGCTGTTAGTCCTTACCCGAATAACTAGGATTAAATGATAATAAAATCTCATAAGATATGTTTGGATTTCTGTCCATGCATTCCAACCATTCACCTAATAGTTACGTTTCCTTTATCATGCAAAGAAGAGCCTCTCACCGAGTACGAGAAGGTTAGGGCTAGAAATATGATGAGGAACAATCAGATGTTCCAGTCCCTTGGCATTGGTGCAATAGATTCAATGATTAGAAAAATGAATGATGTACAAGAAGGTAGAACTAATGAGGTTCAAGAAGGTAGTGGAGTTATCAATGATGACCCAGAGTACAATCCTAAGGAGGATGAAGTTATTGACGGAGAGGAAGTGGATGATGTTGTAGTGCAGAAGACTGTTAAGGTGCAAACTCTGTCTTGCTTGGAGGGTTGGGGTTCTTGTATGCTCTGTGTTTCCTTGTGCTCACATATTTCTCTTGTGATCTAATGCTTTTTTCCATGCTGTTTATACGAGGCACTGAAGGGATCTAGGATGAAGAGGCCTGGTGTTAAGAAAACAGTCAACAAGAAGACAGTCAGCAAGAAGAAGAAGAGCTCAGAAACATCTGCTGCAATGCCTCCAGGAAGGGTGATGGCCCCACCTCCAGGACAAACAAAGAGGATCCTGGAACCTGATGAACCTGCCCCTGGTAGAGTCACAAGGTAGAAAGCAAAGATGGCGGCTGCGACGGACCATCAGGAAAGTCTGCTGCCCATGGACTCTGAGACCTCGGTGCAAATGGGTGATGAGTTGCCGCCCATGGATGAAGAAACCACTCTCCGCATGGATGAAAGTGGCACTGTCTGCCTAGATGAAGGAGGAACTATCTACATAGATGAAGCAGGCACTGTCCACACAAACCTCAGCCCCGTTGCAGCTTCTATTGACAGGAATGATGTCATCAGTGAAGAAGAACAGCAGCTTGTGCTTCAATCAGGCAAGTTGACCTTTGCAATGCTCTCTTTTACTAGTGCATTTTCTAAATGGAATGATCATGTATGCTTACCTGTTTAGCAGAACCATTCCTGCATTTGTTGATTTATCTTCTAATTTATGAGTTCAATTTCATTTTTATATGCAATGACTACCAAGACTAGACTTAGAAAGGGCAAAGGGCTAGAGAGAATCACCAAGTCGCTTGGTAGCAAGGTGCCTATTCAAATTGCTGAAGGGATGAAGCGTCCAGAGAAGCCTCTGCAGGAAGCAAAGCTTGCTTCTGAGTGTGGACTCATTGCAAGAAGCCATCTGCCGGTTCTTCCTCACTTCAAGCAATACAAAAAAAATGCTAGTCTATTGGAGAACTACATTGGGAAAGTTGTTGTAAGCTACTTGTTTCGTAGTTAATGTGCTATCTATTTTCTGTTACACCCATGCATGATCACTAATATTGTTCCTACCTTGTTTTCTATCTTGGTAGGCAAATTTTGAGATGAACACGGACTCGGAGACCATCAAGACCGCGTGCAAAGATATTCTGCAGAAAAATTCAAAGAATAGACGCCATCAGATCAAGAAGAAGTATTTTGATACCGTAGCCGCAAACAAAGTCAGCATCAAGTCTCAGGTGCCAGATCTGACGGATGGTGAATGGCAAGCTCTGGTGGAGATGTGGTCTGCCCCAAGACACAAGGTTTGTCTCTGCTTTGTTTGCTGCTTTATGTTCTGCACATGATATGCTAGTGCTAGATCATGCTGACAGTATGCTTTTTTGTAGGAAGCCTGTGTGTCGAACAAGATGAATCTAGAAAAAGTCGTGTACCAACAGAGAACTGGTTCCAGGCACTACACATCACACATTTTTGCCACTGTGAGAAATTTTCTCTAGAGACCTTACTATTTGATCCTCGTTGAATAACATTTCTGATTCTTGCTGAATAACATTTTGATTTTTGTTGAAAAACATTTCAGAAAGAAGAGCGTAAGGGTGAGGAGCTGTCTGCGATTGACTTGTTCAAGGCCACCCACAACAGCAAGAAGCACGGGTTTTCGGAGCCAGTCAAGACTGCTATAGTAAGTCACTCCACGCTTTGTCCAGCCAGTTCAAACTTTTGTCTAGAAACCTCAGCCCTGTTTGATTCAAAGCCAGCAAGAACACACACTATGTTCCATGCTTTGATGCTGTTTGCTAGAGACTAAGATAGTTCAACAAAGATATCAGAATTTGCTGTAGCTATTTGTTGCATTTTTTATGATATGATGAAAATTGATCTGAATGTTAGTTTGATGATCGGCTCACTCGGGAAGCCATCTTATATAGAACCACCATTCTAGGCTTAATGAAGCGATCATATTGTTCCAATTGCATGTCTCCAGATCACATAAGTGTGTACACTTGCTATAATGAATCTGTTATTGATAATATCTACGTATAGATTTTGTGTGCTAGTTTGGTTACTTCAAATAATCCATTTCGTGTGCTGGTTTGGTTTATCTTGCTTGGTTTGGTTTGCAGAATGTGAAATAGATCTGCCACTAATGTCTATCATTTTCCTCCATATGCTAGCTCGAGATGGAAAAAATGAAGGACGCGCTGGTACCAGAAGGTGAAGAGCCAAAGTCTGCTGCTGAAATTGTTGACGAAGTGCTCAAGACGGAAGTCAAGCAAAGCACATTCCTCAAGAATGTTGGGCTCCAGTCATCTAGGAACAACTCCGGCAAAGCAACTGCTGTTGTGGCTGCTCATGTTCGTGATCTTGAGCAGAAGCTGGAGAGGTCGGAGCTTCAAGCTGAAGTGAGGCAAGAAGAATTGGTGGCAATCAAGATGAAGGCGGAAGAAGCTGAAGCTGGACGCGACAAGGAACTTGAGCTGCTGCGCAAGAAGTCTCAAGAGCAGGATGAGAAGTTAGCCCACTTGATGGCTCTCTTTGGAGCTAAGGCAGTTTGATGGCTGTGCAGTTTGTCTTTGAACCTGTGAAGTTATGTCGTAGTAGGTCGTGAACCAGTTTGTCTTTGAACATGTGAAGTTATGCAGTTTGTTGCATTTTGCACTTGTGAACCTGGGAGCACTTGTGAACCTGGTAGAGTTTTGCACTTGTGAACCTGGTAGTGTTTTGCACTTGTGAACCTGGGAGCACTTGTGAAGTTATATGGATGGAGCACTTGTGAAGTTATGTGGATGGAGCACTTGTGAAGTTATGTGGATCACTTGTGAACCTGGGCTTGTGTTTATAGTTATGTGGATCTTGTTGTTTATAGTTATGCAAAATATGAACCTGGGCTCTAAAAAGGCCGAGGCCCAAACAAGAATTAGACTAAAAAGGCTTGGGCCTAAAAAAAGAGTTGACTGTAAAAAAAATAGTTTGTAAAAGGCTGCATCCCAGAAAATAAAAGGCCAAGGCCCAAACTAGAACTAGACTAAAAAGGCTGTGGCCCAAAACAAGAGTGGACAATAAAAAAAATTGATCAGAAAAAGGCTCCATCCCAGAAAATAAAAGGCCAAATTATTGGGCCAGGCCCATGCAGATAAGCAAAATAAAGAGAAAAAAACATTAAATGGGCTAAATTATTGGGCTTGGCCCATGTAGACGGCCGAAATGGACCGGGCTGATTCTATTTTACGACCTTTTCATTTGGTCGTAATTCTGCCACGTCAGCTTGCCACGGTGGATCTGACGTGGTGTGGGCGGATTGCTAGTGACCAAAATAATTGGTCGTTGAATCTACGACCTTTTTTTTTGGTCGTAAACGTCTACGACCATTCCAGAAGAAAGGTCGTTAATTTCAGTTTAAGATGGTCAGCTTTTGACCATCTGTTTTTGGTCACAAAAAGGTCACAAATGGAAAACAATGACCATTCAGTGACCAATAGTGATGGTCGCAAGTTGACGTATTTCTTGTAGTGATTGAGCTCTTCTTATTGATGAAGCCAATAATAATCAAACAAAAACCCCTAATCATCATTGCAAACAACGCATAGAAGATGGCTAATGCAACAACCACAACTACACATGCTAGTTCCTTCTTGTCTCTTACTTTCATTTGTTGCATGTGATTGATTCTTTCTTGCTTCATCATATTGACTGTACACTCCAGATCAGTTAGTTTCTTCTTCAGCTTTACGTTATCTTCTGCGAGCTTGGTGATAACACTCCGAGCCCTGCCATGCCATTCTTCATCCAGCCAGTTAACAAAGGCACAAGCCTCATATCCCTGCCAATGTTAAATAGTATTCAGGATGAGCGGTGGCATTAACTCAACTAAAATGATGAACTTAGCACTAACCTCTAAGGGGCAACTGAGAAACCATCTGCCAATGTCGAATCCCTCCATGCATACACATAGAGCGGGAGTGTGTTTATGCACACAACTCAGCTTTTGGTACTTCTCGGTGGCGCAAAACTCGGAGTCGAACTCATGTTGTGGGAGTCTGGAGTCATACTCCGGATCCGGCGGCTGATTGCTTTCCTGGGGGGGGGGGTTCATTCATGACGGATTGAGCAGGGAGCTACTTTGGACATGCTAAAAAAGATCGGGATAGATCGGAACCTGACAGGACGATTCGGATCCTTAGTACACCTGCCTTCTGATGACCTTAGGCAAGTGCTCGGCGGTGGCCACCATCGTGGCGGTGAAAACCCACAAGTATAGGGGATCATTTGTAGCCTTTTTTGATAAATAAGAGTGTCGAACCCAACAAGGAGCTAAAGGTAGAAAAAATATTCCCTCAAGTTCTATCGACCACAGATACAACTCTACACACACTTTAACGTTCGCTTTACCTAGAACAAGTATGAAACTATTTTGTAGATGTGATGCTAGAACTACTTTAAAAGAAAAAACTAGAAGTACTTTGCGAGATAATAAAAGTACATAGCCTTTTGTAACACAAGAGAAAGATTTGTCCCTAGGCAATCGACAACTAGACCGGTAATCATTATTGCAATTTTATATGAGGGACAGGCATGAGCTAACATATTGTCTGTACTTGGATCATATGCACTTATGATTGGAACTCTATCAAGCATCCGCAACTACCAAAGATCATAAAGGTAAAACCAACCATAGCATTAAGTATCAAGTCCTCTTTAATCCCATACGCAACAACCTATACTTACTCGGGTATGTGTTTCCATCACTCACGCCACCCACCATAAGAGAATCATGAATGTATTGCAACACCCTACAGTGGGGATCCCTCACACTTGCGTGACACGGAGGGCACCATAGGACATCACCAATATGAAATATACAACTGAAACCAATCATGATCATCAATCGACCCAAAGGACAAAACAGATCTACTCAAACATCATAGGATAACCACACATCATTGGATAATAATATATAGTGTTGAGCACCATGTTTAAGTAGAGAATTATAGCGGGAATAGAGAGGTTACACTGCTGCATAGAGGGGGAGAGAGTTGGTGTTGACGGCGGCGAAGTTGTTGGTGTAGATCACCGTCATGATCATTGCCCCGACGGCACTCCAGCACCACCGGGAGAGAGGGGGAGAGAGCCCCCCTCCTTCTTATTCTTCCTTGGCCTCCCCCCTAGATGGGAGGAGAGTTTCCCCTCTGGTCTATAGCCTCCATGGCGGTGAAGGGGAGAGAGCCCCTCTGAGATTGGATCTCTCTCTCTGTTCTCTTCTATTTCGCGTTCCTGTTTTCTAGCCGAAAACCGTTTCTTAAATATCCGGAGATCCATAACTCCGATTCCGCTGAAATTTTAACACGGTTTTTTTCTAGATATTATCTTTATTGCGATGAAAGAAGGGCAGCAACCACCTTACGAAGTGGCCACTACCCACCATCGCGCGCCTGGGGGGCGCGCCCTAGTGCCTAGTGGAGGCTGTGGGCCTCCGTTTGCATTGATTCCACCTCCCAAAAATCACATATATTCCAAAATAATTCTCCATAAAATTTTATTGCATTTGTACTTCGTTTCATATGGATATTCTGAGAAACAAAAAACATGCAACAAACAGGAACTGGCACAGGACACTGGATCAATATGTTAGTCCAAAAAAATAATATAAAATGTTGCCAAAAGTATATAAAAGTTGTATAATGTTGGCATGGAACAATAAAAAATTATAGATATGACAGAGACGTATCAGGCGGTGTAATCTGATCCTTGTCATGGAAGAATCATGTAGCCTTGTCATGCTCCATCTTCTTAACACAAAGTATTTATCATGCACAACCCTGATGACAAGCTGAGCAATTGGTTCATACTTTTTAACACGTTCAACTTTTTCAACTCTCACGCAATACATGAGCGTAAGCCATGGATATAGCACTATGGGTGGAATAGAGTATGGTGATAGAGATAATATGGAGAAGACAAAAAAAGGAGAAAGTCTCACATCGACCAGGCAAATAAACGAGCTATGGAGATGCCCATCAATTGATGTAAATGCAAGGAGTAGGGATGGCCATGCAACGGATGCACTAAGAGCTATAATTGTATGAAAGCTCAAAAAGAAAACTAAGTGGGTGTGCATCCAACTTGCTTGCTCATGAAGACCTCGGGCATTTGAGGAAGCCCATCATCGAAATAACTAGTGTATGAAAGTGACTATAACGTCCTATATTTGAGGGGCTATAAGCCAAGTTCTATAATGAAAATTCCCACTAGTGTATGAAAGTGACTATATAGGAGACTCTCTATATGAAAAACATGGTGCTACTTTGAAGCACAAGTGTGGAATTGGCATGCCCCTTCTCTCTTTTCTCTCATTTTTTTCTTTTCTTTTCTTTTCTTTTCTTTTCTATTTTTTCTTTTTTTCTTGGGCTCTTTTTGGCCTCACTTTTTTTCTTCCCTGTTTTTCATTTTTATCCGGACTCTCATCCCGACTTGTGGGGGAATCATAGTCTCCATCATCCTTTCCTCACTGGGACATGCTCTAATAATGAATAATGATGACGATCACACTTCTATTTATTTACAACTCAATATTACAACTCGATACCTAGAACAAAGTATGACTCTATATGAATGCCTCTGGCAGTGTACCAGGATGTTCAATGATCTAGCGTAGCAAGGATATCAAAAGACGGACAAGCCATGGAAATATCATGCTAGCTATCTTACGATCATGCAAAGCAATATGACAATGAACGCTCAAGTCATAAAAACGGAACGGTGGAAGTTGCATGGCAATATATCTCGGAATGGCTATGGAAATGCCATAATAGGTAGGTATGGTGGCTGTTTTGAGGAAGATATAATAAGGCTTATGTGTGATAGAGCGTATCATATCACGGGGTTTGGATGCACCGGCGAAGTTTGCACCGACTCTCGAGGTGAGAAAGGGCAATGCACGGTACCGAAGAGGCTAGAAAATTGCGGAAAAGGTAAGAGTGTGTATAATCTATGGACTCACATTATTCATAAAGAACGCACATACTTATTGCAAAAGTTTATTAGCCCTCGAAGCAAAGTATTACTACACATGCCCCTAGGGGGATAGATTGGTAGGAAAAGACCATCGCTCGTCCCCGACCGCCACTCATAAGGAAGACAATCAATAATAAATCATGCTCCAACTTCTTAGCACAACGAGAGACTATACGTGCATGCTTCGGGAATCACAAACCTTAACACCAATATTCTTACTAACCACAACCATTTACTAGTACCTCCCACATATTATCATCTCTATATCGCAAAACAATTGCAAGGAATCAAACATATCATATTCAGTGATCCACAAGTTTTATGCAGGATTTTATGACTAACCATGTAAACGACCAATTCCCGTTAACTCTCTAAATAGATGTAAGTGAAGCATGAGAGTTTAGTTCTTTCTAAAAAATACTTGCACATGCTCTAATAAATATATGTGAAGCAAAAGAGCATTCTACAAATAACGGTTTTCCATGTGAAGAGAAACAGGCAATCCAAACTTCAAATGATATAAGTGAAGCACATGAAGCATTCTATAAGGCCATACTCAAAAGATATAAGCGAAGTGCAATGAGCATTCTATAAATCAACCAAGGACTATCTCATACCAGCATGGTGCATTAAAAGAAAAATGAAAAGCGCACGATGCTCCAAGATTTACCCATATCACGTGAACAAAACAAAAACCGAAACATACCGGTACTTGTTGAAGAAAGATGGGATGCCTTCCAGGTCATCCCCAAGCTTAGATGCTTGTGTCTCCTTGAATATTTACTTGGGGTGTCTTGGGCATCCCCAAGCTTGAACTCTTGCCTCTCCTCCTTCTCCGCATATCGAGACCTCCTCGATCCTTGAACACTTCATCCACACAAAACTTAACAAAACCCTCGTGAGATCCGTTAGTATAATAAAGCAAATTACTACTTTAAGTGTTGTTGCAAACCCATTCATATTTTATTTTTGCATTATCCCTACTATATCCTAATTTCTCCATGGCTTGTACCACCGATAAAGTCCATAGTTCCATCAAACAAGCAAAACAATGCATCAAAAACAGAATCTATCAAAAACAGAATAGTCTATAGAAATCTGAACTTTGACTATACTTCTGTAACTCTAAAAATTCTGAAACATTAGGAAAAAATAAATATTTTGCATAGCAGTACTGTGTAAAAATTTCAGAAACTTTTGATGTTCCAGTAAAAAATGTAAATTCACACACTACATCCATAGTTTCTGTTTTTGCACCGCACATACCAACAACAATCTAATCATCCTAAAGGCAAATCTTGGCACATTATTTTTATAATACAATGGATTTGCACAAGGGGATAATTATTTTTGTTGAATTTTTTTTGTAATCAAGGTTCACAAAGTTTCCATGGGCATGAACAAAGTTCAAGGCTAGCTGCCACTTTAACAATGCTCGTCTCTCTCTTTTTCACTTTTCTTTTTGAAAAAGTTTTAGGTTCCCCTCTATATTTTTTTGTGTTTAAACTTTATAAAAGCACACAACAGAAGTAAATGACTCTCTAAAACTTCTGGGTTGTCTCCCTAGTAGCATTTCTTTAAATCCATTAAGCTAGGCATAAAGTGCTCAAGTAATTGATCCACCCGGATCCCAAGGTATATCAAAGCCAATTTTAATTAACAATGATTTGTAATTTAGTAGTGAGCACAAAGTAATATATATCATGCAACAACGAAGTCTAACTCTCTTCCTATACATCGGCATGTCATAAAAGAACAATTCATGCACATCAACTAAAGGCCAATACATAGCATAAGCAGTTTCTTGCAATTTTATCGTGTTGGAAACATAGAGAGGTTGAGATGTAGTTCCTCTCTCATAATAATTGAAAGTAGGAGCAGCAAGCACATTCATATTATATTCATCAAAATAATCATGTGTAATGGTAGAACGCAACCCATCAATATAATCCTTAAGAGCAAACTTCTCCGATATAGTGTAGTTGGGAGAATTCAAAAAGATTATAGGACTATCATGTTTGGGTGCAATAGCAACAATTTCATTCTTAACATAAGGAACTATAGCAAGTTCGTCTCCATAAGCATAATTCAAATTGGCATCATGGCCACAAGCATAGCAAGCATCAATTTCATCAAAAAGGGATTTTTCAAATGAATCCAAGGGATCATAGCAATTACCATAGCATTCATCCTTCGGTAAGATCAAAGGGACATTAAACAATGTATGAGTTGGAGAGTTACTCTCATTAGAAGGTGGGCATGGGTAGCTAATTCCCTCTTCCTCCTTTTGTTCTTCGCTCTCCTCATCATCTTTTTCATCTAATGAGCTCACAGTGTCATCAATTTCTTCTTCCATAGTTTCCTGCAAAATATTAGTCTCTTCTTGGACAGCAAAGACTCTCTCAATAAATACATCAATATCGTAATTGTATTTATAATTCTCATAGCAATATTTAAGTATAGCAAAACTTCCAGGTCTATAAATAGCATCATCAAAATCTTCATACTTTTCAAACAAAGATTCAATTTCATAAGCACCCTTAAAAGCAACAAATTCTTCTATTCGTTCCACATCATAGTAATCATATCTACCATTAGCATAAGAAGCCAAGGTTTCATTATCATTAAATTCACATGAAAAGGGAAGGTGTGGAGCCTTCATCCTAGAGCAACAAGTATTATCATATCTCAAGCATAAATCCCGAGCATACCAATGCAACATGTGAATTTGATCCCATAACAGTTTCCCTTTTTGAGTCAAGCGATAATTCCTAAAGTATTCACGTCATTGATCCAACGTGACTCCCATTATCAAGTTGAATGGGGTTTTCTCAGGATTATCAAAGTAGTGTTTAATATTTTTCACATAATGAGCATCAAGGGTTTTAGGAGGTTCCCATCTCCATGAGTAGCAAGTACAACTAATTTTTTTGGTGTTTCGTGTTTCATATCCATAACTAAAGATAGAGAACATCTTAGAACAGAAAATAAAAACTACTTAGTGATAAAGCAAACAAGCACACACGAGAATATTCACCCCACGCTATTGCTCCCCGGCAACGGCGCCAGAAAAAGGTCTTGATAACCCGGAAGTATAGGGGATCATTTGTAGCCTTTTTTGATAAATAAGAGTGTTGAACCCAACGAGGAGCTAAAGGTAGAACAAATATTCCCTCAAGTTCTATCGACCACCGATACAACTCTACGCACACTTTAATGTTCGGTTTACCTAGAACAAGTATGAAACTATTTTGTAGATGTGATGCTAGAACTACTTTAAAAGAAAAAAACTAGAAGTACTTTGCGAGATAATAAAAGTAGATAGCTTTTTGTAACACAAGAGAAAGATTTCTCCCTAGTCAATCGATAACTAGACCGGTAATCATTATTGCAATTTTATATGAGGGAGAGGCATGAGCTAACATACTTTCTGTACTTGGATCATAAGCACTTATGGTTGGAACTCTAGCAAGCATCTGTAACTACCAAAGATCATTAAGGTAAAACCCAATAAGTATCAAGTCCTCTTTAATCCCATACGCAACAACCTACTTACTCGGGTATGTGTTTCCGTCACTCACGCCACCCACCATAAGAGAATCATGAATGTATTGCAACACCCTACAGTGGGGATCCGTCACGCTTGCGCGACACGGAGGGCACCATAGGACAGCCCCAATATAAAATATACAACTCAAACCAATCATGATCATCAATCAACCCATAGGAAAAAATTGATCTACTCAAACATCATAGGATAACCACATATCATTCGATAATAATATATAGTGTTGAGCACCATGTTTAAGTAGAGAATTATAGTGGGAATAGAGAGGTTACACCGCTGCATAGAGGGGGGGAGAGTTGCTGTTGACAGTGGCGAAGTTGTTGGTGTAGATCGCCGTCACGATCCTTGCCCCGACGGCACTCCGGCACCACCGGGAGAGAGGGGGAGAGAGCCCCCCTCCTTATTCTTCCTTGGCCTCCCCCCTAGATGGGAGGAGAGTTTCCCCTCTGGTCCATGGCCTCCATGGTGGCGAAGGGGCGAGAGCCCCTCCGAGATTGGATCTCTCTCTCTCTGTTCTCTTCTGTTTCGCGTTCCTGTTTTCTGGCCGAAAATCGTTTCTTAAATATCCGGAGAGCCGTAACTCCGATTGCGCTGAAATTTTAACACGATTTTTTCCGGACATTATCTTTCTTGTGACGAAAGAAGGGTAGCAACCGCCTTATGAGGTGGCCACTACCCACCACCGCGCGCCTGGGGGGCGCACCCTAGTGCCTAGTGGAGGTTGTGGGCCTCTGTTTGCATTGATTCCACCTCCCAAAAATCACATATATTCAAAAATAATTCTCCGTAAAATTTTATTGCATTTGGACTTTGTTTGATATGGATATTCTGCAAAACAAAAAACATACAACAAACAGGAACTGGCACAAGGCACTGGACCAATATGTTAGTCCAAAAAAATAATATAAAATGTTGCCAAAAGTATATAAAAGTTGTATAATGTTGGCATGGAATAATCAAAAATTATAGATACGACGGAGATGTATCAGGCGGCGCTGTCGAGAGCGGTGATACGAGTAGGAGCAGCCCCACCGAAACCATCAGCACCACTTGTCCGCATTCCCCCAATGTCAGAGCCATGTGAGGGAATTTCGGGGCTAGGGATTTGGAGCCTATCTAGGGATTTGGGGGAAATGGGGAAACTGTGGGGATATGCTAACGGTCGGGAACTACTTACCACACTATGTTGTATACGGCACACAGTTTATACATGTCGTTTGTGTTAGGTATTACAACTTCACACACGATTTCCGCACCAAACCGTGTGAGAAGACAACGTAGGTGAGACACGGTTGCCGCGACATAACCATATGTGATGTACTACCCTATACATATGGGGATCCAATAATTAAGTTATAGTAATACTTAGGGTAAACAGCCGCTCTGTGGTTACCCGTCAAAAAATAAAAACAGCCGCTCTGCAGATAGAGATGGCGGCGGCAGCCGAGGGAGCGGCTACCGGATAAGAGGTCAATCATCATTGATCAGCAGTGGTGGCATCATAGGAGGTCAATCCTCGGTCTACGGCGGGAGATAGGAGGAGCTCAACCATCGAGGTCGGCGGCGGCATGATTGGAGCACATCCATCGCGATCGATGGCGGTATAGTGGAGCTCGAACTTCAGGAGGATGCCCCACTAAGCTTTGCTCCTCGCCCCTGCTGTCTCGGCGTGCCGCCGCATCACACTTCTCTGTCTGCTGGGTGGAGGTCGTTGCGCGACTAATTAATTAAGGTATTCTTTTCGTTGAGTGGCTTAATTGAGGTATTCAATTCATAAGGGTAGGACTGTAGTACTCTATGTGTAAATTTACTGGCCATTAATTTTTGCCATCGCACGGCTGGATAACAATATGGAGCGCCCTCAGTAATTACGAAAATAAAATATTGTGATTTATGCATGCATCTTTGGGCATCAGTTAATCTGTGTATTAATGTTGTTGTTTTGTTTTTAATTACCCCTCGTGTGGTGCAGATGGAACGATCTGAATGGATGAAGGATCGGAGAAGCTCAGATTTTATCAGTGACGTGACGAAGTTCATCAATTTGGCTGAAAGTACAAAGAAGAGAATTGGTAATGAGGATTACATCCTGTGTCCATGCAATCATTGTGCCAATACAAAGTCACATGAAGTTACAGTTGTCGAGTTCCACTTACTCACTCGGGGATTCATGGATGGATATACAAGTTGGACCAGGCACGGTGAAGAGTCGGTCATGGATGAATATACCCAGGGCTGCGAGATGCCAAACCCCAATCAGAGTCACATGGATGTTGAATCTAACATCAGGGCTGAGGCGTCAAGCTACCAATGGAACACCGGAAAGCCAAAAAACCCACTGGAAAACCAAGACGGCGACGCAGACGACAATGATGACCTTGATATGCCAGATTTTGCTACTATGATTGCAGATTTCTAGGGCCCAAAAAAAGATATGGTTGGGTACAAGGATCTGCCATCCATTGATGCGGACTCCAAGAAAGATTTGTATCCAGGTTACAAAAAGAAATATTCAAAGTTGAGTGCCACACTGGCGCTTCTCAGATTTAAAGTAGCAAACGGTCTATCAAACAAGGGCTTCACAGAATTGTTAGGTCTTTCCAAAGAAATTCTTCCGGAAGATAATGTGCTCCCCAAAAGCAGGAACGCAGCGAAGAAAATTGTTTGCCCATTGGAACTTGAAGTACAGAAGATACACGCTTTTGTGAATGATTGTATACTGTACCATGGTGAGTACAAAGATTTGCGTGCATGTTCCACAAGCAAGCATGCACGATACAAGCACAGGAGAGCAAAGGACAAGTACAAATTGGACGACGAGATCAAGACAGGAATCCCGTTCAAGGTTGTTTGGTACTTGCCTTTAATTCCAAGGTTGAGGTGTTTGTTTGCAAAGCCTAGAGAGGCAAAGAGGTTGCGGTGGCATCATGATGAGCGAACTATGGATAAATATATGAGGCACGCGAAAGATGGGGCTCAGTGGGAATTAATTGACCACAAGTTTGAACACTTTGCCAAGGATCCTAGAAGTATAAGGCTCGGGGAGTGTACTGAAGGGATGAATCCTTTTGGCAATATGAGCACCAAACACAGCACATGGCCGGTGCTTCTATGCATATATAACCTTGCTCCTTGGTTGTGTATGAAGAAAAAATACATCGTGATGTCAATGATTATCCAAGGCCCAAAGCAACATGGAGATGACATCGACATTTACTTTCAGCTACTGGTTGAAGAACTGCTGACATTGTGGGTAAAGAAACCTGTTGTAAAATGTTATGATGCTTACAAAAGGAGTTTTTCGGTCTACATGCGATGTTGCTGCACACCATTCAAGATGTGATGCTTACAAAAAAAGCAGTCTGTCGTAGCTTTACCATCTGCTCGGTAGTCCGCCTTTCAACCATCTAGGCCTTGGGACAGAAGTGCTTCAAGTACCAAGAAGGAAGCGGGCAAAAAGGCTGCACCCGTGAGGAGGCGGCCCCCGAGACCAAAGAGGAATGAGAACGATTGCATCTTACTTAAGGCACTCATCGCCCAGAACCAAATTAACAGCAAGTTGTTCGAATCGGAGAGTAATATTATTTCTAACGACATGGACAATGCACAAATAGAATTGGCGCTTGCTAAAAATAAAGCAAACTTACTTGAAGCACGCAATTACGTCCATGGCCAGCCATTTCTTGTTGGTGAATACTTTGATGAGTGCAGTTGCAGTTGCCGCATGTTACATAAATATTACATGGATCTCATGTCAGCAGGTCATCATGTTCTGCTAGTCTACTACAAGAGAGATCATTTCCGACATGATCCCGGTTCCATTAGTGTTGATTTCGAGGACTTACATCTCTTCTTCAGCTTCAACGTGCTCGATGGCACTCTTGTTAGATGTCTGATTTTGTAAGTACTTAACAAACTCTAATCAACTTCTCCATACAAGGCTATAAATGATAAACAGCTAACTGCATTTTATTCCTCTCAGGTTATTGACCGTGCAGAGAAGAAAAAGGTTGAGTGTATATTTCATAGATCCTACATTAGCAAATGGCACAGTACTACATGGTAAGGATGAATGGGAGTGGGCCATTAACATGGTCGCCCGTAACACGTCCCATGCAAAATCATTTCTCTGCCATATCATGAGCGGTAAGTCAAATAAACAACCACGCATACACTGATTGTCTTTCATATTTCGACATAATTCGTAAGTTCATGCTTTTCTTAATCTGTAGCAATTACTGGATCTTGATATTCATTGTTCCAAACAAGAATATAGTTTACTACATGGATTCTCTCATAGAGTCAATAAAGCCTTAGGATCTGACGCATCTTCAGCAATTCATGATAGGTATTGAATTCTATTATGTTGAAATTAATTTGCATTCATATCTGGTTCAAGAATTGATGTTGTGAAAATTCATCTTCATTTGCACTGTGTTCGCATTGTGGAGAACTAAACCAGGGAACCTGTTCAAGAGGGAACTACCTCTGCAGCATGGGATCATTTTTCCGGTAAGACACCGAAATCCGTTATTTTCGGAAAATTTATTAAATAGTTCGCAAATACCTTTTCTTACGCTTGCCAAATGTTCAAGCTTCTAAATAAACCTCTTTCTATTTTTGTCCAAAGAAAAAAATACATCTAACACCAGTTAGGTTGTTCCTAACAGGGCAAATACATGACTAATTCTGTACAAAAAAATTCAGTGTTCTCAACAACAAGCAGGGACCAACCTTTGTGGATATTATGTTTGCAAACACATGAACTCCATCTGCAAATCTGCTGATAGTTGTGAAGATGCTCGTGAATTAGTACTAGTAAGTCTATCTTAATTAATATCTTCTACTCCACTCATATGGCACATTCTGATCTTAAAAATACTGCAGCTCATCTTTGAACCAAGGACCCCTAAACCGCTCCCCACTAGTGAATTGTTGATAGTTAGGATATTTCTCAGCAACTTCTTCCTGAATCACTACATGAAGCCCACTGGTGATAATGAAGATTTCAGCATGCCTTCTTCTGAAAAAATGAGTAAGAGTTAGCCGCTAAACATATATGCATGGATCCATTGTTTTCCATGTGATGAGGTCTTCGTATTTCATACACTATGATTAATTATGTAATGCATATATATGTCGACAAATCATTGGAATTTATCTACCATTTTTTCAATTGCAATTGTTGTGAATTCTGATGAATGTTCTTCCTGTGGACACTATTTGTCAATTGCATATTGTGGCGAATTTGCTTTTTGCATGCCGATTCAAATGGGATATTTTTGCTTTAACCTGGCCATTGATGCACACACGGTTCAACTAAATGAGTGTGTGCGATCCACATCGGAAAGCATACGTCAATCATAGCAGAACCGTCGGTGATACGTAGCAGATCGCGGACAATTTGCAGCACTTCTACGTGTGCGTAGGGGCTCTCGAAATGTTTGTGATACCACATTATTGCACATGAGAGCTTATAGTAAATCGTGCCAATGTAAAATACAATCCCACTCATAAATTTTTCAGGAAACGTGTGGGATCCCAAACGGAAAGCACATGTCACTCATACCGCAACCGTTGGTGATACACAACAAATCAGAAATGATCTGCAACACTTGTATGTGTGCGAAGGGGCTCTTGAACCATTTGTGATAGCACATTATTGCACACGGTAATTACTCGCCAATAGTGTGCAATGGTGTCATGCATGGCAGACGAGTTCCGCAGAAAACTCATGTGCAATGGGGCGCATATCGCACACAGTTCATAAGTTGGCCCGTGTGCCTTAGATATTGTTTTCCAAATGTTTCAGTACAAAACACCATTTGGTTTCACTGCATCATTAGAAATGTTTGATCACCAATCCCACATGTGTATCAGAATGTGGTGTGTGCGATATGTTGCTGCATCGCATACGATTACATTTGGCAACGCGTCTGCATCATGGCTCCCTATCCCCGACGGTTTTTGGGTTGTGTGGGAAGGACCCCCTATCGCACACACTCACTAGGTGACGGTTTAAAATGTTGTTGCGAAAACGGATTAAAAACTGTTTGTATAGCAGCTCACTGTACGAGTGATAGGCTCTATAATGTATGCCATGTTGTATGCCATACCTGATGTGTGCCTTGCCATAAGTCTAGTAGGTAGGTACTAGATTGATCCAGGAGTAGATCACTGGACAGCAGTCAAAAATATCCTTAAGTACCTAAAGTGGATTAAGGATGTGTTTCTCATTTGTGGAGGTGACAAAGAGCACTTCGTAAAGGGTTACATCGATGATAGCTTGGACACTAATCCGTATGAGTCAAAGTCTCAAACCGGATACGTATATATT
Organism: Thinopyrum elongatum; assembly: GCA_011799875.1. NCBI lineage: Eukaryota > Viridiplantae > Streptophyta > Magnoliopsida > Poales > Poaceae > Thinopyrum > Thinopyrum elongatum. The sequence goes on along the minus strand of CM022303.1, from coordinate 273,338,173 downwards.
TTGAATGGTGGAGCATTCAGTTTGTGCAGTTCCAAGCAGAGCGTTGTAGCAGGATCTACATGTGAAGCGGAATATATAGCTGCTTTAGAAGCAGCACAAGGAGGAGTCTGGATGACGGAGTTCATGTTCGATCTAGGGGTTGTACCTAGTGCATCGGATCTGATGGCTCTCTAGTGTGACAACACTGGCGCCATTGCCATTGCCAAGGAGTCAAGGTTTCAGAAGAAGACTAAGCACATCAAGCGCTGCCTCAACTCCATTTGTAATTACATTAAGGATTGAGATATAGATATTTGCAAAGTACATACGGATCTAAATGTGTCACACCCGTTGACTAAACCTCTTCCACGAGCAAAACATGATCAACACCAGAACTCTATGGGTGTTAGATTCATTACGATGTAAACTAGATTATTGACTCTAGTGTAAGTGGGAGACTTTAGAAATATGCCCTAGAGGCAATAATAAATTGGTTATTATCATATTTCCTTATTCATGATAAATTTTTATTATTCATGCTAGAATTGTATTGACCGGAAACTTAAATACATGTGTGGATACATAAACAACACCATGTCCCTAGTGAGCCCATACTAGACTAGCTCATTGATAAAAGATGGTTAAGGTTTCCTAACTGATAACCCACAAGTATAGCGGACCGCGAGAGTCTTCGAGGGTAGTATTTCACCCAAATTTATTGACAGGACACAAGGGGAGCCAAAGAATATTTATGAGTATTAGCAGTTGAGTTGGCAATTCAACCACACTTGCAGAACTAAATATCTGCAGCGAAGTGTTTAGTAGCACAATAGTATGATAATAGTTTGATAGTAGTAGTAATAGTAGCAATAGTAATGGAATAGTAGCAGTAGCAATTTGTAGTGATTGTAACAGCAGCAACAACAAAAGTAACTTAACAAAGATCAATATGAGAAAAGCATAGGCATTGGGTCAGTGATGGATATTTGTGTTGGATGATATTCATCATATAACAGTCACAACCTAGAGGGATACACAATAGCTCTAATTCATCAATGTAATATAGGCATGTATTCCGTATATAGTCATACGTGCTTATAAGAACTTGCATGACATCTTTTGTCCTACCCTCCTGTGGCAGCGGGGTCCGTAAGGAAATCTAAGGGATATTAAGGTCTCCTTTTAATAGAGAACTAGAACAAAGCATTAATACTTAGTGAATACATGAAGTCCTCATACTACAGTCATCACTAGAGTGAATCCCAACTATTGTCACTATGGGGTCTGCGGATCATAACACGTAGTAGGTGCATACAACTTGCAAGATAGGATAAAAAACTCAAATATATTCATGAAATCATAGAGGGTTCGGATCTAACATCATGGCACTCAGGCCCTAGTGACAAGCATTAAGCATAGCAAAGTCATAGCAACATCAATTTTAGAACATACTGTATACTAGGGATCAAGCACTAACAAATTGAATCGATTACATGACAAATCTCATCCAACTCCATCACCGTCCAGCAAGCCTACGAAGGAATTACTCACTCTTGGTGGTGAGCATCATGGAATTGTTAATGGAGAAGGGTTGATGATGACGACGACTAATTCCACTCTCCGGAGCCCCGAACGGACTCCAGATCAGCCCTCCCGATGAAGAACAAGAGGTGGCGGCGGCTCCGTATCATAAAACATGATGATTCCTTCTCTCTAGTTCTTTTCTCCGCGAGACGGTATTTATGGAGTTGGACTTAGGGCAAATGGAGGCCTGTGGGACCCACAAGCTCATAGGGCACGCCCTGGGGGTGGGCGCACCCCCTAAGCTCGTGGCTCCTGGGTGGCACCCCTCCAGTAGTTCTCTTCGCCAATATTTTTTATATATTCTGGAAATACTAGCAAAAGAGCCCGTGCGTTGCAACGGGAGAAAAAAATAACACACGCTCTTAACCCAACAACCATCACTCAAGACAACAATAGGTCCATCTCCTTTATTTTAGCGAGGCATCACATTTGTGTTGCCGCTTATCCTCTTTATCACCCTCACCGGCAGTGGCTTTAGTGTTTACACAAACCAAAACATGTTCGAATGTGGTTAATCCTAAGGCGTTTTTCTCTCCCTCTCTCTCTCGCTTGCTTTCTCTCACTCTCGCGATGAGAAATCTGTTGTTTTCCCCTGCAAGGTTTTTCAGAGGTATGCATGTGTAGTTATCGACGTCTTTTTTTTCCTATATGGTTTTAGTGGGTGTTTATTTGCAATCCGGATCGCCGCTGGTACTAAAAAAACGGATCGTGCGCTATGGATTATAAGTTTTCTTCCAAAATAAAATAATATTTAAAAAATATTTAACATGTAGAAATAACATCATAATCATATTTTATACATTTTTCTAATCAAATTTCATATATAACATGTTCAAATCGGAGTTACGGTTTAAAAGGTACAGATAATTTGAAAAAGTATTTGTTTGACATACATATCTTCCAAAAATATATTTAAAAAGATTTAACGAATAAAAATAACATCCTGTTCATATTCTACTTTTTCTAATCAAATTTCATATATAACAGTGTATAAATCGGAGTAGTTACGGTTTAAAAGATATGAATAATTTTATCTTCCAAAAATATATTTAAAAATATTTAACGGATAAAAATAACATCATATTCATATTCTACTTATTTTTCTAATCAAATTTCATATATAACATGTTAAAATCGGAGTTACGGTTTAAAAGATATGAATAGTTTAGAAAAGCATTTGTTTGACTTAAATATGATCCACAGATGAATTATCTAAAAGGCCAGGGGTTTTTCGAAAACATGTAAAATAACGGTTTAGACTGCCACTTAAGTGGGGACTATGGGTTGAATACAGAAAACTGCAGGGGCTTTTTGCAAAATGCAAAATAACGGTTCGGGCTACCACTTAAGTGGGGACTGCGGGTTGAATACAAAAAACAGCAGGGGCTTTTTTGCAAAAGTGCCGCGACGGGTGATCCGGCAGAAGCAGTTCATGCTTTATTATTAGGTAGAGATTCTCCTTAAATTTCCAACTCAATCTGAGAACTTTTTTTTGCACAAAAATAACACCATGGCAATTTTGCTGAAAATAGTGTCAGTCTGGGTTAGTTCCATTCGAATCATGCGACTTAGAGTCCAAAACAAGAGCAAAATTGGTTGGAAAATTAGATACGTTTGGGACGTATCAACTCCCCCAAGCTTAACTCATTGCTTGTCCTCAAGCAATTTAGTTGACAAACCGAAAGTGACAAAGCAAAACTTTTACAAACTCTTTTGTTCTCATTGTTGTATATAAACTTAATTAGTGTTCAAGTTTTCAGCAAAGATTATGAACTAACCATGTGAATGATAACACTGAGGTCTCACATTTACTCATGATAATAACATAACCAACCAGCAAGCAATAATAAGATATCTCGGATGCCAACAATTTATCAAAACAATCATGATATAATATGATAACATGGTATCTCGCTATCCCTTTCTGAGACCGCAACACATAAATGCAAAGCACCTCTGAAGTTCAAGCTGCGACTAAACATTGTAATTCATGGTAGAAGAGATCCAGTCATGGTCATATCCAACATTAACTAGACTCAATGCATAAGAATGACAATGGTCCTCTCGGGATTGGTGTTTTGTACAAGAGGGTGATGACTGAACAAAAATGTAAATAACATAAAAGTAAATAGAAAGGCCCTTCACAGAGGGAAGCAGAGATTTGCAGAGTTCCCAGAGCTTGAAGCTTAAAACAGAGATGAATACATTTTGAGAGGTGTGCTTTTCCTGTCAACGTCACGACAAAGGATTTTCAATATCTTCCATGCTAAACACATTATCGGAGGTTAACAAGCGGAAAGGTAAAGTTTACTCACCCTCAACCATACAAACACAAGCCATTGTTAGCCGAATTCATGGGTGTCCTCCAAACAATCAACTTTCCGGGGGAGCTTGTTTTGTTATATTTTTCGTTAGTTTGATTACAGGACTGGTCATCCCAATTACCAGCCTCTCTCGTGCAATGACAAGTGAATAAACACCCATCATGAGAATAACCCGCTTAGCATGGAAGATACTGCCCGCCCCCCATCGCTCCATGAGCGGTACGAGCACACAAAACAAATGCTTATTTCAATGATTAGATGTGGCACATGCAAATTTACTTGGAACGGCAGAGTAATACCACATATAGGTAGATATGGTGGACTCATCTAGAACAACTTTGGGTTTAAGGATTTTGGATGCACAAGCAGTATTCCCACTTAGTATAAGCGAAGGCTAGCAAATAGATTGAGAAGCCACCAACCAGAGAGCGACAACGGTCATAATCATGCATTGAGAATAATTAACATTGAACATGAGCATGAGTAGGATATAAACACCATGAACATAAATATCGTGGAGGCTTTGTTGGTTTTGAATCAACTACATGTGTGAACATGTGCCAAGTCAAGCCACTCGAATCATTCAGGGGAGGATCCCATGCTAACATATTACATCACAACAATTTTAATGCATGTTTACACTCTCATAAAAAAATTTAGTAGCATCGTGAATGAATTCAACAATATAACTATCACATAAAGCATTCCTTTCATGATCCACAAGCATAGAACTTTTTTACTCTTCTCATAAGCAATTCTCTTCTCATTCATAATTGTGGGAGTATCATATGAAACTCGAATACTATAAATTGTTTCCACATAAAATGATAATATTTAGTTAAAAGGTAATCATAACTATGACAAGTTTTATAAATATAATCATCACTACTTTTTATAACATAAATATCATCACAATAATCATCATAAGTAGCAACTTTGTTCTCATCATAACCAATTGAAACCTCTTCCGAAATAGTGGATTCAACATTAAATAAAGTCGTGAACTCTCCAAATCCACTCTTATCATTAAGATAAGATTCAACACCCTCCAAAATAGTGGGATAACTATTACCTAAAGTTGACACTCTTCCAAGCCCACTTTCATAATTAATGCAATAATCATAAATAGGAGGCATGCTAACATCATAATAAATTTGATCATTAAAAGTAGGGGAGCTAAAAGAATCATCTTCATTAAGAAACATCCCCAAGCTTAGGGTAAACATCATATGCAGCAAATACATTCTCAAACATGTCATTCTCATCAAACATATTGTCGGTGCAAAAAACCCCAGGTGTGTTGCCCAGACTGTACATAGGCTCGAGAATAAGGTTGTAGCATCCAAAACAAGACCAAGCAGAAGAGATCAGCTCTTTGAGAAATCAAAGGGCGGATCAAGAAGACCAAGGCCAACCAAAGGAGCAAGATACCACTAAGGAAAAACCTCCCTTGCCGGGCAGGTGAGCCTGGCGGGGACGAGGTTGCCCCGAAGACAAGTCTCCAGATTGCCCCAGGAGGCTTGCCAGGGACGCCGAGGGCGGATTACCCCGCCAAGACTCCACCACACCACCTCATAGCAACGCAAGTCATCGATCGGTGCGGTGTCGAGCCCCCAGGTGACTAAGTGGCTGTTATTTGGCACGTGGCAGCCACTTCCAAAGGAAATCACCTCCAAATGACACCCGTCCAGAGACGTGTCACGCAGGCAGGCGAGAAGGTGGCCGAACGGCACGGCAAGGCTTGCCGGGCTACGCTACGATGTGACACTAAGTGGCGTATTTAATGCGCTCTGTCCTGTCTGTAGAGTTAGGTATGATAGCACTGTTTGCTATCTAATCAGTACGCAATGACTTTTTTGCCATTGTGGTGACCCCTTGATCTATAAAAGGAGCGCCGTGGCAACCTTGGAAAGGATTCGGACCCTTGTAGACTCATACGCGCATAGTTGCTCTCGCCCCGAGGTGGCCCCTGCCGGGCTAGAGCGGTGCGTCTCCACCTCGGTCCTCTCATCAATCCACCAAAGTAGGAGTAGGGTTTTATGCCTCGCGGCGGCCCGAACCTGGGTAAAAACTGCCCGTGTGATCGCTGTCGTGCTGCTCCTCGCCCTCCGCTCTTTGTGCAATGCGTCCTTCCCCACTGCCGAACCACAAGGGGCCAATGGCCCCATAGGTGGTCGTGTTTTCCCATGACATCTTTGGCGCGCCAGGTAGGGGGAAGTGCTTGCGTGAACCAGAGAGCATACGCAGCGCGTCATCTTCATCATCATTCTTTTCATCGACGGCTTCATCATCCATGGCGCCCAAGAAGAAACCCGGTGGCCCCTTCACACACGGCCACCGACGCCGTGGGGGCTATGGGGGCACATGGGGAATTGGACACCGCGGGGGACGTGGCTGGCGCAGGCGGCGTCATCGCCACCTCCCCTATGGCCGAAACGGGAGCGGGAGGCACCGGAGAAGGACAGCGCCAACAACATCCCAGCAGCCATGCTCCACAAGGTGCGGGTGGAGAGATCATCCTGTCCGCGCCTCTCCGCCCCACCGAAGGACGTAGCCACAGTGGTGGCGCTCGCCCTGGGGCGAACCGCAACCCTCCAGCCGCCCCTGCTACGGGTGCGGCCATAGGGCATGCACCACCCCCGGAACGGGCTGGCCAAGCTGATGCGCCGAACGGAGCCTCCGATCCCCAAGTAGAACCATCTCGTCACCACGCCCCCCTGGCGACTGGCTCACGGCGACGAGAGCACGGCGCTGCCACTACCGGCACCGTCAGAAGCCAGGCGACGTTACGGTCTACATCGTCATCCATGCCGAGCACTGCTTTGGAGCCCATGGAGCGGGCCCAACTCCTATTGAGATTTCCGCCGGTGGCCGATCAGATGGATGAGTGGAGAGCCAACATTCAGAGCCTGATTGGTTTTACCGAGGCGGGAGGATCACAACGATCGGGCCTGTCACGGCCTCCGCAGGCGGCGACAACGGCTCGAGTCGCTGGCCGTACTGAAGGGGCCACCCCCACGGTGCAATCCCATCCATGGCAGCAAGCGCAGGGGCCGCAGCCAGAGCCACGCGACCAAGAACCCGATGACATATCAATGGCTTCGTCCGATCCTCGAGCACGACAAGACCAGCGGCGAGTCCTGAAAGATAGGCGGAGGGAAGACGCGCGCACCACCATCGAATAACGCCGCAAAACCCAACGCCAGTCTGATAGCCACAATGGCCCCGACGTCAACGAGCCCACGCCTGGTGAAGGTGGGTACCTACCTTTCGAGGTTGGGTGCCCCGCATTCACTCGTGAGCTGCGGCAAGTCCGTTGGCCATCTGCTCGCACATTCAAGCCAGAAATACCAGAGAAGTACGATGGAAGATTGAACCCGGCAGAGTTCTTGAGCATCTACACCATCGCTGTTCAAGCTGCCGGGGGAAGAGACGAGAAGGTGTTCGCCAACAACTACCCTTTGGCACTCAAGCCAAATGTGAGGTCTTGGCTGATGCACTTGCCAGAGAATTCCATCTCAACATGGGCTGACCTGTGCCATGAGTTTGTTGGCGCCTTCACAGGCGGCCATCAAGAACCAGGGCGGCCCAGCGACTTGTAGCTCATTCCGCAGAAATAAGGAGAGAGTCTGCGAAAGTACATGCAGAGGTTCAGCCGGGTGCACAGGAATATTCCAGACATCCACCCGGCAGCTGTGACAGTCGCGTTCTAGTCCAACGTGCGCAACCGCCGGATACGTTCTAAAATGAACGTTCGGTTGCCCAAGACTGTGAATGAGCTGTACACTCAGGTGGATAAGTGTGCCTGAGTAGAAGAGGGGAGATGACTCCCCGGTGAAGAAGATGGCGTCGACATCGACTCAGAGGATGACGACGACGCTACCAACCAAAAGAAGAAGAACAAGAAGCGCAACAAGAAGCGCAAGGATAAGGCGGTGATGACCGTTGAAGGATCGAGTGCACCTAGTACCGGCAAGAAGGCCAAGACCGAGGTTGCCGACAAGGAAGCTACCACGTGCACTGATTGCTGGGAAGCCGCGGCTGCCGAGAAGGCTGGGAAGAGTGATGGGCCATACTGCAAGATCCATCAGACCAAGGGCCGTGATCTTCAAGAGTGTCATCGGGTTGAGCAACTCGTCAAGAAGTAGAGGGCTGAGTACGAGAAGCGTGATAAGGAGAAAGACCAAGATGGCGCTGGCAGGAAGGGCCGAGGCAGCAGAATAGGTCGCCCCGGCAAGGCCCCTCAATATCAGGGGAAACCTGCCAAAGGCCATGAGAAGAAGGATTGCAAGGACGAGAGTGATGAAGGAGATGAAGAGGAAACCAGTGAGGAGGAGTTCCAGAAAGCCACTGATGCCCTATGCACTGACGAGGGTGCAACCTTACACTCCTCTCACCGCCAACTCAAAAGATGGGCGCGTGAGGTCAATGCCATTGAACCGGCGGTAGATTCTCGGAAGCCGCTCAAGTGGTCCCGCACGCCCATCATCTTTGATGCGGAGGATCACCCCGACCACACTACCGCGGTAGGGTGTTTGTCGTTGTTGGTTTCACCAATGATCCGCAACCTCAAGGTCACAAAGATGTTGGTTGACGGCGGGGTTGGGTTGAATCTGATTTCTCCAAAGGTCATCAGCAAACTCCAGATAGCAGATGAAGAGCTCAAGGTTACTGGTACGTTCCAAGGGAACAACCCCAGCAGGAGTCGTCCTAAGGGGAAGATCACACTGCCGGTAACATTCGGGGGGGAGTTAAACTACCAGACTGAAAAGATTGTGTTTGATGTGGTTGACCTCCCCCTGCCGTACAATGGAATCCTTGGTCGCCCTGCCCTGGCCAAATTCATGGCGACATCCCACTATGCCTACAACACTTTGAAGATACCAGGGCCAATGGGCGTCATTTCCATTCCATCAGACAAGAAAGACGCAATCATCTGCGTGGATAAGATGTACCGGGAAGCAGTCGATGCAGAGGCCGCGGAAGCCACTGCTCCCGCCAAGGAAAGCAAGAAAAATAAGAAAGCCAGCAAGGATGCCAGCAAGGAATTCGGGAAGCGTACCTCTTCGGAGTGCGCTGCGCCTGTTGATGACTTGCTGGAGAGTTCCAATAGCAAGAGGTCCAAGGCTGCTGCACCCGCTGTGAAGAAGGTCCCAGCAGGGCTGGCTGGCGCTGACGGTACGTTTACCATTAGTTCCACCCTCAACGACAAACAGGAAAGTGCACTCGTTGCCTTCCTACACGCAAATGTCGATGTGTTTGCTTGGCAACCATCTGACATCCCCGATGTTCCCAGGGAGGTAATCGAGCACCACCTTGCGGTCTGCCCACATGCCCGGCCTGTCAAGCAGAAGGTCCGGAAGCAAGCTTTGGAGCGGCAGCAGTTTATTGCCGAGGAGATCAAGAAACTTGAGGCAGCTGGTCTGGTCAGAGGAGTGTTGCATCCAACATGGTTAGCAAACCCAGTGGTAGTGCGCAAGGCGAATGGGAAATGGAGGCTTTGCATAGATTTCACAGATCTGAACAAAGCATGCCCGAAGGACCCGTTCCCCTTGCCGCGCATTGACCAGATTGTGGATTCCACATCCGGGTGTGACCTACTTTCCTTCCTAGATGCCTACTCTGGATACCACCAGATCTTCATGTCCAAGGAAGATGAAGAGACGACCGCGTTCATAACCCCATATGGCACGTACTGTTTTGTACGAATGCCCTTTGGGTTGAAGAGCGCTGGATCCACTTTTGCAAGAGCAGTACAGATTGGTTTTGAGACTCAGCTGCACAGAAATATTGAAGCCTACATGGATGATATAGTGGTCAAAACCAAGGATAGAGTTACTCTCATTCAGGATTTGGAAGAGACCTTTGCAAATCTGTGCAGAATCAACTTGAAGCTGAACCCAGAGAAGTGTGTGTTTGGCGTTCCTTCCGGCAAGCTACTTGGCTTCTTCATGTCCCATTGGGGGATAGAGGCCAACCCCGACAAGATCAAGGCTATCGAGCAGATACAAGCACCCAAGACAATTAAAGACGTGAGGCGTTTGACTGGATGTGTTGCCGCGCTGAGCGGGTTCATTTCCAAGTCCGACGAACGCGCCTTGCCTTTCTTCAAAATCTTGAAGAAGGCAGGACCCGTGGAGTGGACCCCGGAAGCGGATGCTGCACTACAAGATTTGAAGACCTAGTTTCCTCTGTTCCCACCTTAGTCGCTCCTAAACCAAAAGAGTCGTTGCTGCTATATTTAGTAGCGACCAATCAAGTGGTTAGCGCAGCGCTGGTGGCGTAGCGGGAGGTAGATGACGTAGCAGTCACCACCACCGTCCCCTCTGGAGAGGAAAGTGAACCCATCCCGGCAAGGTCAGATGCAGTTCAAGACAAAGAAGAGCAAGGCAGTGGAGACAGTTCCAAGATCACGGCAAGGAAGAAGGTGGTGCAGCGCCCAGTGTACTTCGTCAGCTCCCTGCTGCAGGGGGCTAGGTCGAGGTACTCTGGCATGCAGAAGTTGATTTTTTGCCTCATCATGGCCTCAAGGAAACTGCGTCACTACTTCCAAGCCCACGAGATCACGGTTGTCACCCGCTTCCCCTTGCAACGCATACTCCAAAACCCCGAGGCCACTGGCAGGATCGTGGAATGGGCTTTGGAGTTATCCAGCTTTGGTTTGAAGTTTGAAAGCATGTCAACTATTTAGAGCAGAGTTCATTGCGGAGTGGACGCCGACCCCTGATGAAGAAGTACTGGAGACAGTCATCCCCGGCAAGGAAGCGCCCCAAGAATGGATTATGTATTTTGATGGTGCCTTCTCCCTACAAGGTGCAGGAGCTGGCGTGCTTCTCGTTGCTCCCACCGGGTAGCACCTTAAGTACGTCGTTCAAATGCATTTCCCTCGAGAGAAGGCTACCAACAATACTGCAGAGTATGAAGGCTCCTTGCCGGGCTTAGAATTGCGACAGAACTGGGAATCAAGAAGCTGATTATCCGCGAAGATTCACAACTGGTGGTGAGATAAGTGAACAAGGATTATCAAAGCCCATTGATGGAGGCATATGTCGAGGAAGTGAGAAAGTTGGAGGAGCGCTTTGACAGATTGCAAACAGAGCACATACCGCGTGTGGATAATAGCATTGCTGATCATCTGTCAAAGTGCGCTGCGCAAAAATTCCCTTTGGAACCAAGGACTTTTGTTCTCCATCTAACTCAACCCTCCGTATCCCCAGCAACAATGTCCAGCAAGAGGAGGAAACTGAACTTCGGTAAGCCTCTCCCGGCAGAGCTTCCCGAAGCCCCCGGCAGAGAGCTTGGCGGGAACAACTCCCCTTCGATCAGTGAGCTGCACCCTCCCACCGAACTACCAGTCTTTGCGGTCGAGGCATGCGCTCCCATCGACGGGGAGGTGCCGCTAGTCCTTGTTGCCGAGCCCAAGGCTCCAACTTGGGCGTGGCACATTATTCATTTCCTCAAAATAGGAGAACTTCCCGAAGAGCAAGAAAAAGCTAAAAGAGTAGCCCGGAGGGCCAGTATGTACCAGTTCATTGACGACACACTATACAGAAGAAGGCCCAATGGTGTGAAATTGAAGTGCATTTGCCGGGAAGAAGGAAAGGAACTACTGGCAGAGATACACAAGGGTATGTGTGGCTCCCACATCAGATCATGGGCCTTGGTTGGGAAAGCTTTCCGGCAAGGCTTCTACTGGCCCACGGCCCTCCAAGATGCAATTGAGCTAGTCACCAAGTGTGAAGCCTGTCAGTTCCACTCCAAGAATATCCATCAGCCTGCTCAAGCTCTCCAAACAATCCCTTTGTCATGGCCATTTTCGGTCTAGGGGCTCGACATCTTGGGCCCCTTCCCCCGTGCTATCGGGGGCTTTGAATTCTTGTTCGTCGCAATCGACAAGTTTACAAAGTGGCCAGAAGTAGAGCCCGTGAGAAAGGTGACCACGCAGTCAGCTATCAAGTTCTTAAAAGGATTGGTGTGCCGCTTCGGGGTACCTGCCCGAATCATCACTGACAATGGCACCCAATTCACAAGCCGCGCCTTCATGCAATACATTCATGCCCTCGGAAGCAAGGTCCCATTTGCCTCTGTGGCCCATCCCAGAAGCAACAGGAAAGCTGAGAGGGCGACCGCTGAAGTGTTGTGAGGTCTTAAGACAAGAACTTTTGATCGGCTGCAGAAGTGTGGCAGGCGATGGATCGACGAGCTATCGGTGGTTCTTTGGTCCCTCCGTACGACACCAAATCAAGCTACCGGGCAGACTCCCTTCTCCCTAGTCTATGGGGCAAAAGCATTTATCCCCACGAAACTCATATTCGGGTCTCCTCGAGTGCTTGCCTATGATGAAGTAGTGCAGGAACAGCACCGGCGTGACAATGCTGTGCTACATGAGGAGAACCGTCACCAGGCTGCTATGCGTGCTGCACGCTACCAGCAAGCCCTGCGTCGCTATCACAGCTGCAGGGTGCATGCCTGGAGTTTTGAGGAAGGCGACATTGTCCTTAGGCGTGTTCAGTCCGCCAAGGGTGCAAACAAGTTGACGCCAAAGTGGGAAGGCCCTTACCGGGTAGTATGAGCCACCAGACTTGGCGCAGTCCGTCTGGAGACCGGAGATGGCATTCAATTGCAAAACTCATGGAACATTGAGCATCTCCGTAAGTTCTACCCGTAAGGCGTGGCTGTCGGGCCCTGCCCGGCAGCCACCCTTTTGTACAAGCTTTGCCGAAGTTGCATGTAACCCTTTGTACAAAGCCAGGCGTAGACCCTGAGCAACAGAGAAATAAATGAAGTGTTGGGGCCCCCGAAACTTGCATGCATGCATAAGCATATCATGAGCATAGCATGATCATGTAGATGAGGTCGCATGTGGCATTGTTTTCATCTCCACTAAGTTGCAGGGTTCTTGCCGTGGACTTGATCCCGGAGAGAAGAAATGAAGACGAGCCTACGTGACGATCCCCGGCAGACCAAACAGATAAGTTCCTTCTTATCCATACCTGTTCTGTAATTTGAAAACTTGTGCATATGAAAACCCCGCCACCTTCAAAACATAGGTGCTCCTACCCTTTGACTTGAACGCTGCTTCGGTCAGGGTGGTCGCAGTGGCCTTTGCCGGAAAAGATTTGACGGGGGGCTGGTCCCTTTTTACGGTTTTTCGCCCGGCAGGCCTAGCCCTGCGGCAACAAACTGAGGGCACCGACAGGATAGCCTGCCGGGGAAACTTGTTTACTTAAATGTATAGAGGCATTTCACCTCTGCATGGATATGGTACATGCACAAGTACCCGACAAAGCTTGTCTTTTTCATTAATATGCTGATAAGCAAGTACAGATCTTACAGAACACAAACATGGATAAAAAGAGTTTACATTATTTAGACTAAAGTTTGGCCGATGCCTGCACATTTTAAACTGAAAAAAGATAAGTGCCCCGTAACCCCTTTCTTGTCCCTCTCCTCCTAGGCACTATAGTGAGAAGAGAAGAGGGCAAAAGGGGTGCCTAGGCAGAAGCCCAGCCTGACCCCGTCGGGCCCCACGACAGGGAGCCCGACAAGATCGGGAGGGCGCGGACGAAGGTGATGGTGAAGAGAGTGGCGGAAAGGTCCCCCTGGCCACCGCCACCAGGGCCAGCAGGACGCGGCAGGGCGAACGAAGCTGCAGCCCGAGAGGAAGCCTATCGGGGTCCAGCTGGAAGGCTGCTGGAGGAGCCGAGGGCACCACCCCCACCTCTGCATCCAACTCCCCGGCAAATCGCCTTGCCGGGAAGGAGATGCAGGTGTAGATGATGGTGCCGCTGCCTGACGGTAATGGTGCGGCTGGTGTTCAGCTGGAGTCGGAGCCGTCGTCATCGCCGTCACTGTCCTCCTTGTCGATATCGCTCGAGGAGGAGCTTTCGTCATCGGTTGAGCTCTCCGCGCAGCACCCTAAGCGAGCACCCGAAGACCTTGACGGAGAGCAGCTCGGCGTCCATTAATCTAAAATGGAGGACGTCCCCCTCCGATAAGCTTTGGGCTCGGGAAAAAGTCTTCCAGCCGCGTCGGAAGAGCATGACATGAGGGGCAGGGAAATCCACATCCACCCGCGTGCTGCCATTACAGCAACCCCTCATGTGCAGCTTTAGTGCACACGGTTGTTCAAGCTCCATCACCCTCGCGAATAGAGTAGGGAGGCAGAGGAGGCCACGTGGGGGCTTATACAACTTGATGATGAACTCAAGCGATTGATCTCCGACGTGGCCTTCCATTGGGGGATGAGCAGCCGGCGGAGGTGCAATCAAAGCACCACCCCATCCTCCTCGACCCCGGGCACCAAAGCGGCCGCGACCTCGCCCCCTCCCACCTCCTCTCACGGCGGGCTCCGCCCTCACATTTTCAACAGGAGGAGGGAGGCGTTGTCGAATAGAAGCCCTCGTCGCCACTGCCGGAGAACCGCCACGACCCCGGCTCCTCACCATGGTGGACGAGAACTGCTAAAGAGAAGGAAGGGGTGAGATGTGTGGAGAAGCACCCTGCCCTGTGTTCCTTTTTATAGGCGAACGGGCAGGGGGCTGGCTCCTCTCCTCGAAGGTAGCCACCCTACTCCTCCAATCCGGCTTCCCCGTGCCACCAATGGCTCGTGGAATCAAGGCCAACCCTTAGCACCAATCCATGGCGTCTGGGTTTCTACCATGGCACGCATTTCCATGCCTTCCGCGTCCGCCACCAACCCTGCTCAATGCATGCAGTACGCGTGGCGGAAGCGCTGCAAGTGGGAAAGATAATGGAATGGCAGTTACCACCCCGTGAACATGGGACGTGGGTAGCCCATGGATCGTGGCTCATAATCTCCCCCACAACATCTTGCACGACGCGCGGAAAAACTGGAAACTGACTCAAGCTCAGATTAATGAAGAAGCAAAGAAGATCTCAAAGGGTGAGCTACCGCAGCCTCCCTGCCTGTGTACTGACAGGGCCTACACTGACGATGCTCGGCAGCGCGTTCGGGCCAAGCCCAGGGGCTCCTGTCGATGCAACAAACCCCAGGTGTGTTGCCCAGACTATACACAGGCTCGAGAACAAGGTTGCAGCATCCAAAACAAGACCAAGCAGAAGAGATCAGCTCTTTGAGAAATCAAAGGGCGGATCAAGAAGACCAAGGCCAACCAAAGGAGCAAGATACCACTAAGGAAAAACCTCCCTTGCCGGGCAGGCGAGCCTGGCGGGGACGAGGTTGCCCCGAAGACAAGTCTCCAGATTGCCCCGGCAGGCTTGCCGGGGACGTCGAGGGCGAATTACCCCGCCAAGACTCCACCGCACCACCTCACAACAACGCAAGTCATCGATTGGTGTGGTGTCGAGCCCCCAGGTGACTAAGTGGCTGTTATTTGGCACGTGGCAACCACTTCCAAAGGAAATAACCTCCAAATGACACCCGTCCAGAGACGTGTCACGCAGGCAGGCGAGAAGGAGGCCGAACGGCATGGCAAGGCTTGCTGGGATACGCTACGATGTGACACTAAGCGGCGCATTTAATGTGCTCTATCCTGTCTGCAGAGTTAGGTATGATAGCACTGTTTGCTATCTAATTAGTACGCAATGACTGATTTGCCATTGTGGTGACCCCTTGATCTATAAAAGGAGGGTCATGGCAACCTTGGAAAGGATTCGAACACTTGTACACTCATACGCGCGTAGTTGCTCTCGCCCCGAGGCGACCCCTACCGGGCTAGAGCGATGCGTCTCCACCTCGGTCCTCTCATCAATCCACCAAAGCAGGAGTAGGGTTTTACACCTCGCAGCTGCCCAAACCTGGGTAAAAACTGCCCGTGTGATCGCTGCCGTGCTGCTCCGCGCCCTCCACTCTTTGTGCAATGCGTCCTTCCCCACTACCGAACCATAAGGGGCCGATGGCCTCATAGGTGGCCGTGTTTTCCCACGACACATATCATCCCCAAGCTAATGGTTTTGCATGTCATTAGCATAATCACTCTTATCATAAATAATATGAACAACACCAATAGTATAACAATTATTATCATCATAATTTTCCAAAAATTGGTGCCAAAAAGATTTTCAAGATTAGAAGAAGTATCATTATCTTCCCAATCATAATTATCACAACAAGTAATAGGCATAACAAAATCATCCTCAATAGTTCTTTCGGACATTGTGCCATAAGACCAAAAAACAATATCGTCATCAAGTGTATCATCTTCCACAATTAGTTTTGATTCATTCTCATGAGGCACAACAATAATAGGAGCAATATTATTTGGGGGAGATGCCTTTTTACCTTTACTTTTTCTTCTTTTCTTCCTCTTCCTCTCCACATTATGTGTGGGTTTAATCAATTTTTTCGAGCTTCTTATTGAAGAGATTGGTTGGATAGGAAGCTCCTCCTCGTCACCTGGTTCATCATGAGAAAGAATAGGAGGGTATTAGGAAACCTTTACCCTTCCATTAGTATTCCTTTTATATTCTATTGGTTTTCTTGTCTTCCTATAATTGGCAATATAAGCATTCTCATTGCAATTTACCACACAAAGCATACAGATTTCTTGTAGATTAATTTCAGCATGGTCGGTGAGTTTGAATGCTTTAACCCAACTATTTTTATGTGAAAATTCTTCACACCCCAAAAATAGACAAAGTTCATTATAAATTTCAAGGGTGATCAAGCTATTACAATATTTGACCATGATTCGATCATGATTGAAAATTAAGATGACAAACTTTATTGCAAAGTTCACAAGTAATGGGATAAAGAGAACATAATTCTTTAGCAAAATCATCTATCACTTTAAGCCACCATTTAGTTTTGTCATGTTTATGCTTCTTACAAAATCTATCATCCGTAAATGACATGTGTTCACAAAGTTTATGCGCTTCACAAAAATTGACATGCTTATAAGAAACCTTTTTATCATGACTAGTGCAATCATCATTAGTATTAATGATATTCATAGAAAACATACTAAGAACATTGCAATCATGCTTATCATTCAAGTGTTTTAAGCCAAACATTTTATTGGATTCTTCTTCTAACACTTTGGCACAATTTTCTGATCCATCATTTTCAAGAAAGACTTTATAGAGATAATCAAATAGGCATAACTTCATTTCCATTTTTTGTAATTTCCTTTTATAAACCAAACTAGTGATAAACAAGAAACTAAAAGATTCAATTGCAAGATCTAAATATATACCTTCAAGCACTCACCTCCCTCGCAACGGTGCCAGAAATACCTTGATGTCTACTATGCAACTTTTATTCCTGTAGACTCTGTTGGGCCTCCAAGCGCAGAGGTTTGGAGGACAGCAGCAAATTTCCCTCAAGTGGATGACCTAAGGTTTATCAATTCGTGGGAGGTGTAGGATGAAGATGGTCTCTCTCAAACAACCCTGCAATCAAATACAAAGAATCTCTTGTGTCCCCAACACACCTAATACAATGGTAAATTGTATAGGTGCACTAGTTTGGTGAAGAGATGGCGATACAAGTGTAGTATGGATAGTAGATATAAGTTTTTGCAATCTGAAATAACAAAAACAACAAGGTGGCAAGTAACAAAAGTGAGCACAAATGGTATTGCAATTCTTAGAAATAAGGCCCAGGGTTCATACTTTCACTAGTGTCATCTCTCAACAATGCTAACATAATTGAATCATATAACAATCCCTCAATGTGCGACAAAGAATCACTCCATAGTTCTTATCAATAGCAGAGAACATAATATGAAATTGTTGTAGGTAGCGAACCACCTCAAAGTTATCTTTTTGATCAATCTATTGAGCCATCCCTATAAGTGCCACAAATAGCCCTAGAGTTCGTACTACAATAACACCATATGATATGCATCAATCAACTCTAATGTCACTCTGATACTCCAATGTCACCACAAGTATCCGTCAGTCAGTTATTCGATATGCATCAAACAATTTCAGATTCATAATATTCGATCCAACACAAAGAACTTCAAATATTACCCCAAAGTTTCTATCGGAGAAAGTAGAATGAAAACGTGTATCAAACTATGTGCAACTATGTGCCTAGATTACCCCAATGTCACCAAGGGAATCCGCAAGTTCATTACCAAAACATATATCAAGTGACTCGATAGAATACCCCATTGTCACCACGGGTATTGCTACTTCTTGAGCTTGTGTTCGATTTTCCCTTGAAGAGGAAAGGGTGATGTAGCAAAGTAGAGATAAGTATTTCCCTTAGTTAAGAACCAAGGTATCAATCAGTAGGAGGAACACACAAGTCTACAATAATTGCACCTACACAAACAAACAAATACTTGCACCCAACGCGATAAAGGGGTTGTCAATCCCTTCACGGTTACTTGCAAGGATGACATCTGATAGTGATAGATATAAAAGATAAATAAAAGTGCTAACTAAAATAAAAGTAAATAAATAGCAGCAAGGTATTTTTATGTTTTTGATTTTATAGATCTGAAAATAATATGATAAAAGATAGACCCGGGGGCCATAGTTTTCACTAGAGGCTTCTCTCTTGAAAGAAAGCATACGGTGGGTAAACAAATTACCATTGAGCAATTGATAGAAAAGCGCAAAGTTATGACGATATCTAAGCCAATGATCATGTATATAGGCATCATGTCCGTGACAAGTAGACCGACTCCTGCCTGCATCTACTACTATTACTCCACACATCGACTGCTATCCAGCATGCATCTAGTGTATTAAGTTAACAAGAATGGAGTAACGCCTTAAGCAAGATGACATGATGTAGAGGGATAGATCCAATCAATATGAACAAACCCATTTTTTTATCCTTAGTGGCAACAATACAAACACATGTCATGTCCCTTTCTGTCACTGGGATTGAGCACCACAAGATTGAACCCACTACAAAGCACCTCTCCCAATGCAAGAAAAATCAATCTAGTTGGCCAAACCAAATTAATAGATCAGAGAGAAATACAAAGCTATCTTAATCATGCATAAAAAAGTTCAGAGAAGACTCAAATAATATTCATAGATAATCTGATCATAAATCCACAATTCATCGGATCTCAACAAACACACCGCAAAACAAGATTACATCGAATAGATCTCCAAGAACATCGAGGAGAACATTGTATTGAAGATCAAAGAGAGGGAACAAGCCATCTAGCTACTAGCTATGGACCCGTAGGTCTGTGGTAAACTACTACACATCATCGGAAGGACAACAAGGTTGATGTAGAAGCACTCCGTGGTCGAATCCCCCTCCGGCAGAGTATCGGAAAAGGTCCCCAGATGGGATCTCACGATGACAGAAACTTGTGGTGGCAGAAAAGTATTTTTGGTGTGCCCTCTGGTCTACGGGGAATATTTGGGTATTTATAGAAGAAGAATTATGGTTGGAAGTGCCATGGGGGGGCCACAAGCTTGCAGGCCCCCCTTGGGGCACGCCCTGTGAGCTTGTGGCCATCCCGTGGCCCTTCTGGCCTCCTCCCAAAGCTTCCAGGGTGTCTTGTGGTCCAAGAAAAATTGTCAAAAAGTTTCATTCCGTTTGGACTCCATTTGGTATTGATTTTATGTAAAGACAAAAACAAGGAAAAACAGCAACTGGCACTGGGCACTAGGTTAATAGGTTAGTCCCAAAAAATGATATAAAATAGCATAATAATGCATATAAAACATCCAAGGTTGATAATATAATAGCATGGAACAATCAAAAATTATAAATACGTTGGAGACGTATCAGGTATCCACATGCAAGACATACATCAAGTGATCTCAAAACCAATATTCAGTCTGATAATAATGAAACCTCAACGGGCAAGACTCAATTTATCACAACAAAGATAGAGAGGGAAGAACACCATATGATTCAACTATATTAATAGAGCTCATGGTACATCAAGATCATGCCCTATCAAGACAACAAGAGAGAGAGAGATCAAACACATAGCTACTGGTACATACCCTCAACCCCGTGAGTGAACTACTCCCTTCTCATCATGGAGACCACCAGGATGATGAAGATGGCCTCTAGTAATGATTTCCCCCTCTGGCAGGGTGCCAAAAAAGAGCTCCGGATGAGATCGCTTCGAAACAGAGGCTTACGATGGTGGAAAAACTCATCTAGGTTAACTTGCAGAGGTTTGTGTATTTATAGGATTTTCCAGCGTTGCATTCACGCCAGGGGAGTTATCGAGGGTTCCACAAGGTCAGGTGGTGCGCCCTAGGGCGGCGCCACCCAGGCTTGTGGCCCCCTGGAACTCTTCTGGTCCTTCTCCGAGGCTTCGTGGGTCTCTTCTTGTCCATAAAAAATCACCGTACATTTTTATCATGTTTGGAATTCATTTGGTATGGTTTTTCTTGGAAACAAAAAATAGCCAAAAAACATGACCTGACACCGGGCACTAAGTTAATTGATTAGTCCATAAAAATCATATGAAAGTGCACCAAAACCATATAAAATTGTTGTAAACATGGCATGAATACTTCATAAATTATAGATGTGTTGTAGACGTGTCATGATGATATGGTGCTGATGAAGATGTTGATGAACACGGTGATCCCCACGATGCACAAAGTGTTAGTGATGATGAAGGCTTCGATTTCCCCCTCCCAGAGGGAAGTTTCTTTGGCAGAATCACTCGCCGGAGAGCAGAAGTGCTTCTCCTCACAGACGATGGCGAAAAGTCCCAAATTTTTTTGTGATTTTTTCTAGGCTAAATAGGATTTTATGGCCAAAGAACATCGAGAGGTGAGCCACGGGGGGCCCACACGGGCAGGGGGCGCAACGAGGGGGTAGGCCGCATCACCTGTCCGTGTGGCCGCCCCCTGGGCGCCCTCTGGTACTTCTTTGCTCCAATATTCCTCATATATTCCCAAAAAAAGTCTCCAAAAATCCACGCTTCATTTTGAGGTCCAGAGAATTGCTTTCTATTCTGTTGTTATTTTAGGTCGAGAATTCCAGCTGCCGGTAATCCCCTCTCTTTGTAGAACTTGCATTTTAAGAGAGAAAAGGCATTAGAATTGCACCATAATGTAAAATATATCATTGAAATATAAATTTCATTATGAAATAATGATAGAAAATGGATGTATCAGCTCCCCCGAGCTTAGACTTTGCATGTCCCCAAGCAAATACCGAGCTTGGTAAACATGACCACAAGTTTATGGAGAGAGATGTCGATAATAAAAAAAAGGGATTTCTATTTTTCATGCCCCTACTTCCTTTGTTTTGCTCAGTTTTCCCCCGCCCATCTAATTGTGCTCACTTTTTCCCTCCTCCACTCGCCCACGCCTCACAAAAGGTCAAACGATGTCGGCCTGTCTTGTCAAAGTTGTTGACCGTTACCTAGCCATTGCTGAAGAATGGGTTCGACCAGAGATGATGACACGTGGGACCGGTTGGTGCTAACGCGTGGGGCCGGCCTGAGATGATGACATGTGGGACCAGTTGGTACTGACGTGTGGGACCAACCTGAGATGCTGACATGTGGGACCGGTTGGTGGACGGCGGTTGTGACGCGTTTGTCTAAAAAAGGGGAATGAAATATCTCTCTCTCATTTCGCATCCCCCATGACCCGAGCAACTCACCTCCCCCATCCCCACCCCCCAATCCAGTGACCGTCAGCGACGATGACGACGGCTATGGAGGTGTTCTGCGCCGGTGATGCCGTCTTGCTGGAGAAGTGCAAGGAGATCTCCTCCTGGTTTCCTAGCACGCAAGCTCTGGCAGAGCATGCGTTGCGATTATTGAGAGATGCGACGCCGTATGAGATCCGATGGTTGATTCTAGATCCAGTCAATGGGGTGACTTGCATGGGGGTTTTCGTTTGGGCGATGCGTAAGGCAATGGAGTACCGGAGCCTCGTCAACGAGCTGACTAGTACTCGTGTGGTTCTCGCCGTGACCCGCCGAATCTAAAGGTCAAGCGAGAGCTCGCAGCTATTTTGGGGGTGAGATACATGCAGCCTCCTCCTGGTATGTCTCTACACATAATTATGCCTGATAGTGTGGAGGAGTTTATGAGGACCATCGAAAGGCTTGCGCCCAGAGACGAGCAAATGGTCGTTAAGGAGAAGGACTTGGATTGGTTGTCAAAGACTGCTCCAGCCGCCAACGAGGAGGAGCACGGGGATGAATATGCAGAGGAGGATAGGTATTCATACCTCGTAAAGCATATGAGCGAAGACGACAGCATTTTAGGCCTTATCATGTACAAAGCCAAGCTGGAGGATGAATGGAAGCCCGTAGTTGTGTAATTGGAGTTGTGATGCACTTTTAGTTTGTTTATCACTACCTACTGAAGTTTGGTATATTCATCTGAGATGTGTATGCTACCTTATCTACTTTTAGTTTGTTGATCCGAGATGTGTATGCTACCTTATCTACTAAAGTTTGTTTGTTTATGCCTGATTATTTCAATATTGTGGATCTGAGGCCACCATGCAAAAGGATTTCAATTTTTTAGCATTTTTTTATTTTCTATAATTTATTTCAATGTGTTTTCAAAATTTCATGGATGACTAATCACATAAAATGGTTGTGAATTAGAGTTTTCTTTGTGGGTACTGCCTACATTCCTAATGTGGAAGATGAAAAAGATTTTTTAGAATTTATTGGGCCAAACTAGAGCACACTTGTAGTTCAAATTTGAATTACTTAATGTAAATCACCGAAAATTCAATAAATCAATGAAAAACGGCAATATCACTTAGAAATTCATGAAAAAATGGCAGTTGCAATCACATGTGGTATACTTCAGGTGAAAATTGTGAGGGCACTATTTACAATATTATTCATGGCACTTGCTTCACAAAAAAAAGTCATGTATGGCACTAGAAAAATAGAAAAATAACTTTTTATTAACCAAATCTTCAATATCTTTGTGGAATTATCGCTCACAATTGTAACACCCTTGTTAGTTCCAAAATGTTCATGTTATCATCTACGATGCCATGAAGATGCTCATGGGTATGGTCACCTTAGTTGAAAGTCATTGATCTTCATACCAGATAGGTAAGTTTTGTGAAGGTTTTTTTAAGTCAGTGGTATTATCAGTTTATCATTTTTCCCACAAGCCATTGCACATGAGAGGACACCATGCAAAAGGAGTTCAGTTTTTGAGCATTTTTTCATTTTCTATAATTTATTTCAATGTGTTGTCAAAATTGCATGGATGACTAATCATATAAAATGGTTGGGAATTAGAGTTTTCTTTATGGGTACTGCCTACATTCCTAATGTGGAAGGTGAAAATGATTTTTCAGAATTTATTGGGCCAAACTAGAGCACACTTGTTCAAATTTGAATTACTTGATGTAAATCACCGAAAATTCAATAGATCAATGAAAAACGGCAATATCACTCAGAAATTCATGAAAAAATGGCAGTTGCAATCACATGTGGTATACTTCAGGTGAAAATTGTGAGGGCACTAATTACAATATTATTCATGGCACTTGCTTCACAAAAAAAGTCATGTATGGCACTAGAAAAATAGAAAATTAACTTTTTATTAATCAAATCTTCAATATCTTTGTGGAATTATTGCTCACAATTGTAACACCCTTGTTAGTTCCAAAATGGTCGTGTTATCATGTATGATGCCATGAAGATGCTCATGGGTATGGTCACCTTAGTTGAAAGTCATTGATCTTCATACGAGATAGGTAAGTTTTGTGAAGGTTTTTTTCAAGTTAGTGGTATTATCAGTTTATCATTTTTCCCACAAGCCATTGCACATGAGAGGACACCATGCAAAAGGATTTCAATTTTTGAGCATTTTTTCATTTTCTATAATTTATTTCAATGTGTTGTCAAAATTGCATGGATGACTAATCATATAAAATGGTTGGGAATTAGAGTTTTCTTTATGGGTACTACCTACATTCCTAATGTGGAAGGTTAAAATGATTTTTCAAAATTTATTGGACCAAACTAGAGCACACTTGTAGTTCAAATTTGAATTACTTGATGTAAATCGCTGGAATTTCAATAAATCTATGAAAAAGGGCAATATCACTTGGAAAATCATGATAAATTGGCAGCTGCAATCACATCTAGTATACTTCAGGTGAAAATTGTGAGGGCACTATTTACAATATTATTCATGGCACTTGCTTCACAAAAAAGTCATGTATGACACTAGAAAAATAGACAATTATCTTTTTATTAACCAAATCTTCAATCTTTTTGTGAATTATTGCTCACTATTTTAACAAACTTGTTAGTTCCAAAATGGTCATGTTATCATCTACTATGCCATGAAGATGCTCATGGGTATGGTCATCTTAGTTGAAAGTCATTAATCTTCATATGAGATAGGTCAGTTTTGTGAAGGTTTTTTTTCAAGTCTATGGTTTTGTCAGTTTATCATTTTTTCCACAAGCCATTGCACATGAGAGGACACCATGCAAAAGGATTTCAATTTTTGAGCATTTTTTCATTTTCTATAATTTATTTCAATGTGTTGTCAAAATTGCATGGATGACTAATCATATAAAATGGTTGGGAATTAGAGTTCTCTTTGTGCGTACTACCTACATTCCTAATGTGGAAGGTGAAAATGAGTTAGAATTTATTGGACCAAACTAGAGCACACTTGTAGTTCAAATTTGAATTACTTGATGTAAATCACCGAAAATTCAATAAATCAATGAAAATGGCAATATCACTCGGAAATTCATGAAAAATTGGCAGCTGCAATCACATGTGGTATACTTCAAGTGAAACTTTTGAGGGCACTATCTACAATATTGTTCATAGCACTTGCTTCACAAAAAAAGTCATGTATGACACTAGAAAAATGGAAAATTATCTTTTTATTTGTGGTATTGTCATTCTATCGTTTTTCCACAAGCCCTTGCACATAAGAGGGCCCCATGCAAAAGGATTTCAATTTTTTAGCCTTTTTTCTTTTTTTATATTTTTCCGTAGATTAATGTCAAAATTGCATGGATGACTAATCATATAAAATGGTTGGCAATTAGAGTTTTCTTTGTGGATACTACCTACATTCATAATGTGAAAGGTGAAACTGATTTTTTAGAATTTATTGGACCAAACTAGAGCAAACTTGCAGTTCAAATTTGCATTACTTGATATAAATCGCCTGAAATTCAATAAATCATTGAAAAATGGCAATATCACTAGGAAATTCATGAAAAATCGGCAGTTGGAATACCATGTGGTATACTTCAGGTGAAAATTGTAATGGAACTATTTAAAATATTATTTATGGCACTTGCTTCACAAAAAAGTCATGTATGGCACTAGAAAAATGAAAAAAAATCAACGTTTTATTTGTGGTACTGTTAGTTTATCATTTTTCCCACAAGCCATTGCACATAAGAGGCCTCCATGCAAAAGGATTTTAATTTTTGAGCCTATTTTTCTTTTTTCTATAAGTTTTTTTTAGAATTCACGAGTTAGTCCAAGTGTGTGCAAACAACTAGAAATACAATCATTCCAAATGATTTACGCACATAAATCACGAGTCATTCCAAGTGCATGCAAAACAACTCAAAATACAACCATTCCAAATGATTTGCGTACATATTTAATATGAATTCATACATATTTTATTCAAATAAAATGACAACTTGGACGCGGCCCTACTCCCAAATCCGAAACTAATCTTCTTCGGCAACCTGCGAGCGGCACACGGCAATGACCTCGTTGAAGCTCAGGCCATTCTAGAAGGCACGTCGCCCGGCGACGTTAAGGCGCGGCATCGGTTGGGGCCATCAAACTGCTAGATCTGAGCGGCGCGGTTCTAGTCGAGGATTTGCGGCCAGAATGGGGCGTTAGGCTTGAAGCCTAGATGCGCCCTCTCCTCCAGCGTCAGACGTGCCCGAAACCTACGGACGACGCGTGCAAAGGCAACCGTACCGATGGGGGGGGCAGGCGCCACAAGAAGACCCCCCGCACTCAGAACCCATCCGACCAACAGGCGCGTGTCCGGTAGCACCGGGATGTTGCAAATGGCAAGAAGCTCGGCTTCATGGAGTAAGGGGAGGAGGGAGAGGAGAGCTAGGGTTTATGCTGAAGTGGCGCCGACAGCGGATAAGGTTGTGGAAGCGAGCAGCGAAATGTGGCGGGGGGTTGCATATATGGCACGAGAAGGGGTGGGTTGCAGCGTTAAACCGCCATTAACCGGAGCGGCGTCGCGACTCTTGGTCTGTAAAAACGCGAGCAGATGCTTATAGCAGGCAACGCTGATTCAGTTTTGCATGCCAACACGAATGCATGCGGCCTTACATGTTGGTCCCACGCGAATGCATGCGGCCTTCAGTCCCACGCGAATGCATACGTCCTTACATGTCAGCCCCACGCGTCAGCAGCTAGAAGTAACGGTCAAAGGCTTTGACCGAATGGCAAGGCTCTGTTTGGCCTTTTGTGAGGCGCGGACGAGTGGAGGAGGGCAAAAGTGAGCAATGTTAGATGGGCTAGGAAAACTAAGCACAACTAAGGAAGGAGGGACACCGAAATAGAAATCCCATAAAAAATACGGACATGACAACATCATATTTACTAACATCATTATATAACATAAATAGCAACTCTCCCTCATAAAACTTCTCATGATCAAGTAACAACCCATTCACATGTCAAGGTATAGACAATAAACTGTCTTGAAACTCAACAAACTTCAGTCATCAAACAATTGCAATTCATCTTATTTTCTAAAAGAGTCTGTGTGAGAGCTTTTATTTAGCAAATTTCACATACTCAACTATCATATAGTCTTACAATGATTGCCGGCACTCAAGATCATATTTTTAGAACAAATTATTTCCATCATACACAAAGGAAGATGGGGTTTTTGATGGAAATATGCCCTAGAGGCAATAATAAAATGGTTATTATTATATTTCCTAAACCATGATAAAGGTTTATTATTCATGCTAGAATTGTATTGACCAAAAACTTAAATACATGTGTGGATACATAAACAAATACCGTGTCCCTAGTGAGCCTCTACTAGACTAGCTCGTTGATCAAAAGATGGTTAAAGTTTCCTAACCATAGACATGAGTTGTCATTTGATAACGGGATCACATCATTAGGAGAATGATGTGATGGACAAGACCCATCCGTTAGCTTAGCATATGATCGTTCAGTTTATTGCTATTGCTTTTTAATGTCAAATACATATTCCTTCGACTATGAGATTACGCAACTCTCGGATACCGGAGGAATACCTTGTGTGCTATCAAACGTCACAACGTAACTAAAAGATGCTCTACAGGTATCTCTGAAGGTGTTTGTTGAGTTGGCATAGATAGAGATTAGGATTTGTCACTCCAAGTATTGGAGAGGTATCTCTGGGCCCTCTCGGTAATACACATCATAAGAAGCCTTGCAAGCAAATGACTAATGAGTTAGTTACAAGATGATGTATTATGGAACGAGTAAAGAGACTTGCCGGTAACAAGATTGAACTAGGTATGGAGATACCGACGATCGAATCTCGGGCAAGTAACATACCGACAGACAAAGGGAATTACGTATGTTGTCATAACGGTTCGACTGATAAAGATCTTCATAGAATATGTAGGAACCAATATGGGCATCCAGGTTCCGCTATTGGTTATTGACCGGAGAGGTGTCTCGGTCATGTCTACATAGTTCTCGAACCCGTAGGGTCCGCACGCTTAACGTTCATTGACGATATAGTGTTATATGAGTTATGTGATTTGGTGACCAAATGTTGTTCGGAGTCCCGGATAAGATCACGGACATGACGAGGAGCTCCAGAATGGTCTGGAGGTAAAGATTGATATATAGGATGATACTATTTGGACACCGGAAGAGTTTCGGGGTGTACCGGGTAGTCATTGGGTCACCGGAAGGGGTTCTGGTAAGCACCGGGAGGTCTATGGGCCATATGGGCCAAGAGAAGGGAGCACACCAGCCCACAAGGGGATGGTGCGCCCCTCTATAGCAGCCATCCCTAAGGGAGAGAAGGAAAGAGGGGAGTAGGCCTCCTCCTTCCTTCCCTCTCCTCCCCTTTCCTTCCCCCTTGGGGGAATTATGGCAGGGGCGCAGGCCAGGGCAGGAGCCCTAGGGCTGGCCGGCCACCTTTGTGGTGCGCCTAGCTACTTCCCCTCCCCCCCACCTATATATATGTGGGAGGGGGCGCCACACAAGGGAAACAGCATTGTCTTAGCCATGTGCGGTGCCCCTCTCCATAGTTTTGTCCCTCGATCATATTTTCGTAGTGCTTAGGTGAAGCCCTGCGGAGATAGCATCACCATCACCGTCACCACGCTGTCGTGTTGCCGAAACTCATCTACTACTCCGCCCATCTTGCTGGATCAAGAAGGCGAGGACATCACCGAGCTGAATGTGTGCTGAACGCGGAGGTGCCATACGTTCGGTACTCGATCGGTTGGATCCGAAGAAGTTTGACTACATCAACCACATTACTAAACGCTTCCGCTTATGGTCTACGAGGGTACGTAGACACACTCTCCCCCTCATTACTATGCATCTCCATGGATAGATCTTGCGTGTGCGTAGAAATTTTTTTGTTTTCCATGCAACGTTTCCCAACAAGTTTAGTGTTTCACCTCCCAACTTACTTATCATAGAGATAATTGTCCGTAATAATAACTCATGATCATGTATATTCAATTGGATATATGTGTCTCGATCTTTCCCCACCATATGATGTTTTCCAAGTGGGGAATATTTGAGGTTGGAATACGGAGAACTTGACTCAACATAAAAGTAAAGTTGCAGAAAAAGTAAAAGATAGGCCCTTCGCAGAGGGAAGCAGAGGTTGTCATCTGCTTTTGAGTTGGCTGTCTGAGTTTTTAATGAAAAGAAAAATCACTTCAATATTGCTGATAACCCACAAGTATAGGGGATCACAACAGTTTTCGAGGGTAGAGTATTCAACCCAAATTTATAGATTCGACACAAGGGGAGCCGAAGAATATTTGTAAGTATTAGCAGCTGAGTTGTCAATTCAACCACACCTGGAGATTAATTATCTGCACAAAGTGATCAATAGCACAGTAATATGATAGTTTTGATAGCAGTGGTAATAGTAGCAGTAACAGTGATAGCAATGATTTTGTAGCAAGTGTAACAGTAGCAGCAATAGTAGTAACTTAGCAAGAACAATAGGTGGAAAATTCGTAGGCATTGGATCGGTGAATTCGTTGGATGATATTCATCATTGTCGGTGTACTAAAGTCTGGGCCCCTTTGGTACCCCTTACTTGTGCACGGGCAGTTGCAGCCACGCCCGCGGCAAGGCCTGCCAGGGACGGCTGGGAGCAAATACGAGGCAACCAAGACGGCATCTGAGCCAGTAATCGGAGAGCAGAAGACAAGCTGAGCCCCCGACAAAGATTCTTGCCGGGGTGATTTGCGAGCCCCGGCAAGCTCCTTGCCGGGGTGGTTTGCGAAGCCTCAGCAGGACCACCACCCTTGAGGTTGAGAGCTCTGACACATCGACAACATCAAGACCAAGACTCAGGGGCACATGCATAGTAGCATGCAGATCCTTGTGAAGACTGGTGGCATGCAGATCTACATGAAGACCAGAAGGCGAAGTTCCCAGCAAGGTTCTTGCCGGGGGCGACTGCGAGGCCCCGGCAAGGCTCTTGCCAGGGATGATCGCGAGGCCATGGCAAGGCTCGCGTACGACAAGGCTCCGCCGCCCTGCCACCGTCCCGACACAGTGATTAGCCAGCCAACCAGGCAAGCACCTGCGTGGTGGCATGCAGATCTTCATGAAGATCCTACCACCGCTCCAGCGCAGCGGCTAACCAGTCAGCTTGGCATTTGCATGCCTCGTCATCTTGGGTGCGTGTTAAGACAGGGTGAGGCGGCGACGGACGGGATGGGCTCTGTTTTCGTCCCTGATAAAGTTAGGGACACGTAAACAGCGCATTTAATGCGCTTGTCCAAAGACGCCAGAGATAAGCACATGCACTGTAGCACTTTACACCTCCTGTATGCTTGTACGCCGCTGTGGTAGCCCCTTGGTATAAAAGGAGGCCCAAGGCGATACAGGGAGGGACTTTTGGACTTTCCGGCCCAGTTTGCATGCGTAGCAGCTAGCCAAAGCTCAAGAACACTGAATATACACTCAAAGCAGGACTAGGGTTTTTCGCTTCTCAGCGGCCCGAACCTGGGTAAAAATCCCTCGTGTTGATCCTTAGATCTGCTCTTCGTGCACCCCTCCTCCCTGCCAAACCGTAGAAGGGATCCACTCAATCCCATAGGTGTCGTTTTCCCGACATCTTTGGCGTGCCAGGTAGGGGGAGATCGAGGTTGCACGAACCTGATCTAGGCGTCAGCGCGTCAACTTCTTCAACATCTTCATCGTCATGTCTCCAAAGAGAAAGAGCATCATGGCGATTGGTTCATCTCCGGTCGATCTGCCTGCACCAGCATGGACGGATGATGGGATGGACGTGGGTGGAGGCCACGGGCTTCCACAACGCTCCGACGATCAGAGCCACGCGAGCGGCGATGACCCGTGTGTTGCCGGGTCCAAGAACGGAGCCGTGCTATCTACAGGTGGCACGGCAAACCCCAGGGGCGGTAGGGCGACCTCCAAGATGCCCCCGCCGGTGCATGCGCCGCGGCCTTCCCAGATCGTGCGCAATGAGCAGCGCCGCGGCATGGGTGATCACGAGCGTTCCCATGGAAGGACCCCTTTGCATCATCCTCGAGATGCGCCGGGCCAGCATGCACGCCAAGACGCTGGCGGAAACGATGCGCGGCCGCGGGACCGTGATAGAGCTCCTTCTAACGTGGTTAGAAGTCAGAGCGCTTCACGATCCACGTAGCTGTCGCCGCCGCCCACGCCAACAGAAGCGTTGTCGTGCGTACAGTTGCTTCTGGATTTCCCTCTTGCTGCGGAGAAGCTCGACGAGTGGAGAGCTACCATCCGGAGCCTTGTCGGCTTCGCCAATAGAGATGGACCGCCGCAGGCGGGGCCCTCGTGCCGGCGACCTGTCGAGCCGGCGCGTGCCGATGGCGGAAGGACCGGAGGTGCTGCGACCACGGTGCACTCTCCTCCCCCACGGCAGCAACAGTAGCCGCCGGCTCGTCGGGTTGAGACCTGTGACAACGGTTCCACAGCATCGTCCGACCCACGAGCCCGCCGTGATCAATGCCAAGTTCTTCGAGAGCGAGTCAAGGAAGACGCTCGAACCACTATCGAGCGGCGACGGGAAGCACGCCATCAATCTGATAGGCGCGCAGGCCCCACTGTAGATCGACCTGTGCCGGGGGATTCTGGTAACCTACCTTATGAGGTGGGTTGTCCAGCTTTTACCCATGGGCTACGGTGATTCCAGTGGCCCACTCACCGCACGTTCAAGCCTGAGGTCGGAGAGAAATACGACGGCAAGACTCACCCGTTGGAGTTCCTGAGCATCTATACCATTGCAATGCAAGCTGCCGGGGCTCGAGACGACAAGGTACTCGCCAACTACTTCCCGTTGGTACTCAAGCCCAACGTCAGGTCGTGGTTGATGCACCTGCCAGAGGATTCCATCTCCTCTTGGTCGGATCTGTGTCACGAGTTTGTTGGCGCCTTTACTGGTGGCCACCAAGCTCCTGGCCAGGCAAGCGATTTGCACATCATCCCCCAGAAAGATGGCGAATGCTTGCGCAAATACATACAGAGGTTCAGCCGTGTGCAGTACAACATCCCAGACGTTCATCCTGCCACCGTTATCAGCGCATTTCATCAGAATGTGCGGAACCGCAAGATGCGTGAAGAGCTGGCAATGAACAAGGTTAGAGATGTTGCCGAGCTTTATGTTTTGGCTAATAGATGTGCTCGGGCTGAAGAAGGAAGGAAGTATCCCGGCGAAGATGCCGGCGCAGAAAGTGACCCTACAGATGAAGACATCACCGCCTCGGCAAAGAAGGGCCGATGGCGCAATAGGAAGCGCAAGGGTAAAACTGTGCTTGCCGTCGAGGAATCCGGCAACCCCGGCACCGCCAAGAAGGCCAAGGTTGACGTCCCCGGCAAGGAGGTTGCCGAGTGCGCCGCCTGCCAGGCCTTAGTGGCTGCCGACCAGCCAGAGGGCTCCGACAAGCAGTATTGCAAGATCCATCGCACCAAGGGCCATGACCTCCAGAATTGCCGGCAAGTTGAGCAGCTTGTAGAGAAGCAGAAAGCTGAGTATGAAAGGCGAGACAAGGAGAAGGGCCAGGACGGTGCTGAGGGGTCCGGCAAGAAGCGTGGCGGCCGAGGGGGTCGCCGCGGCAAGGATAAGCAACCGGAGAGGCATGCTCGGGGCCGTGACAAGAAAGAGGGAGATGATGATCATGATGAGGACGACGAGTCCAGCGAGCACGAGTTCCAGAAAGCTACAGAGGCCATGTGCGTCGATGGTGGCGCCTCGTTGCATGCCTCTCACCGCCAACTGAAACAGTGGGCGCGTGAGATCAACGCAGCAGAGCCATTGTTCGACGCCCAGAAGCCGCTGAAATGGTCCAACACGCCTATCATTTTTTACGCTGAGGATCACCCTGATCGCACAATGGCGGTCGGGTGTTTGCCATTGTTGGTTTCACCAACGATACACAACCTCAAGGTGACAAAAGTGTTAGTTGACGGTGGGGCCGGTCTGAACTTGATCTCACCCACTGTGATCAAGAGGCTGCAAATTCCTGATGGAGATCTCGAAGAGACGGGCACGTTTCAAGGGATCAATCCAGGAAGGAGTCAGCCAAAGGGCAAGATTACGCTACCAGTTACGTTTGGTGGCGAGCTGAACTATAGGACGGAGAAGATCGTTTTTTATGTCGCCAAGATCCCCTTGCCCTATAATGGGATCCTCGGCCGCCCGGCGCTGGCCAAGTTCATGGCGGCATCACATTACGCTTACAATACGTTGAAGATGCCCGGACCAATGAGCATCATCACCGTCCACTCCGACAAGAAAGACACGCTCATCTGCGCTGACCAACTCTACCGAGAGGCAGTTGCAGCAGCTGCCACCAAGGCACTTGCTCCTGCCGCTGAAGCTCTGGGAGGGAAGAAGACCGGCAAGACCTCTCCCGACAAGACCTCTTGCACCCACTCCGGCAAGCGCGCCTCTTCAGAGTGTTGCGCTCCCGTCGAGGACGTGCCAGAGAGCTCCACTGGCAAGAGCAAGAAATCCAAGGCAACACCACCAGAAACTAAGAAGGTGCCCGTCAAGGAGGACGGCACGGGCGGGGCTTTTACTATAAGCTCCACCCTCGACAGCAAATAGGAAGGCGTGCTCATCGCCTTCCTGTGGGCGAATGTCGATGCGTTTGCATGGCAAGCATCTGACATCCCCAGCGTTCCCAGGGAGGTGATTTAGCACCATCTTGCTGTCTCTCCTCATGCGCGACCCGTCAAGCAGAAGGTCAGGAAGCAAGCTTTGGAGCGGCAAGAGTTCATCATTGAAGAAATTAGGAAGTTAGAAGCAGCAGGCTTGGTTAGAGGGGTGCTCCACCCAACATGGTTGGCCAATTCGGTGGTGATGCGCAAGGCAAACGGGAAATGGAGGCTGTGCATTGTTTATACAAATATCAATAAAGCCTGCCCAAAGGATCCTTTCCCTTTGCCGCGCATCGACCAGATCATGGAATCCACTGCCGGGTGCGACTTGCTGTCGTTCCTTGACGCCTACTCAGGATACCATCAAATCTTCATGACGAAGGAAGATGAAGAGAAAACTGTGTTTATCACCCCATGTGGTACGTATTGTTTTATACGAATGCCTTTTGGGTTGAAAAGCGCTGGTTCAATGTTTGCGAGAGCAGTCCAAATTGGTTTTGAGCCTCAGCTACATAGAAATATGGAAGCTTATATCGATGACATAGTGGTCAAAACCAAGGACAGGGCAACGCTCATACAAGATCTAGAAGGAACATTTGCAAATTTGCGCAAGATCAATCTCAAGCTCAACCCTGAGAAGTGTGTGTTTGGTGTCCCATCCGGCAAGCTTCTCGGGTTCTTTGTGTCTCAGCGTGGGATCAAAGCGAACCCTGACAAGATCAAGGCGATTGAGCAGATTGAAGCACCAAGATGAGTCAAAGATGTACGTCGACTTGCTGGCTGTGTTGCTGCTTTGAGCAGATTCATCTCCAAATCTGCTGAGCGCGCCCTGCCCTTTTTCAAGATCTTGAAAAAGGCAGGTCCAATGAAATGGACTCCGGAAGCGGAGGCAGCGCTGCAAGATTTGAAGAGGTACCTCTCCTCTACGCCAACACTAGTCACGCCTAAGCCACAAGAGTCGTTGTTGCTGTATCTAGCGGCAACGAATCAAGTGGTCAGTGCTGCACTAGTGGCGCAGAGAGAAGTTGATGAAGAAGCAGCGGCAGTGGCAAGACCATCGGATGACGAGCCGGAGCTCTCCCCGGCAGGGTCTGGTGCCGGCAAGGCAAGACCCCCGGCAGGATCTGGTGCCGGCAAGGCAGGGCCCCCGGCAGAGTCTAGTGCCGGCAAGGCGGGATCTGCGCAAGCAAATGAAGTGACACAGAAGAAGAAGATGGTGCAGCACCCAGTTTATTTTGTCAGCTCCCTTTTGCAGGGGGCTAGATCAAGATACTCTGGTGTACAGAAGTTCCTCTTCGGCCTTCTTATGGCCTCGAGGAAGCTGCGCCACTACTTTCAGGCACATGAGATCACCGTCATCACTCGCTTCCCGTTGCAACGGATCTTGCACAACCCAGATGCAACTGGAAGGATTGTGGAGTGGGCGTTGGAACTGTCAAGCTTTGTTCTCAGGTTTGAAAGCACTTCAATGATTCAGAGCAGAGCCTTGGCGGAATTCATTGCAGAATGGACCTCAACGCCTAACGAGGAAATTCAAGAGACCACTCTCCCCAGCAAGGAAACGAGCCGCGACTGGATTATGTACTTTGATGGGGCTTTCTCGCTGCAAGGCGCCGGTGCTGGTGTGCTACTTATTGCACCCACCGGAGAGCACCTCAAGTACGTGGTCCAGATGCACTTTCCCCAGGAGAGATCAACAAACAACACTGCGGAGTATGAGGGACTGCTTGCCGGTCTCAGGATCGCGGCAGACCTTGGGATTACGAAGCTCATCGTCAGAGGTGATTCGCAGCTTGTTGTCAAGCAGGTTAACAAAGATTATCAGAGCCCGTTAATGGAAGCTTACGTAGATGAAGTACGGAAGTTGGAGGAGCGTTTTGACGGTCTGCAAGCAGAGCATGTTCCTCAAGCAGAGAACAGCATTGCTGACGACCTGTCAAAATGTGCTGCCCTCAAGTTACCTGTGGAACCAGGAACTTTTGTGCTCCAACTAAATCAGCCATCTGTTGAACCATTGGCAGGACAGAATAAGCGAAGGAAGTTGATCCACGACAAGTACTTTCCCGCCGAGCTCCCAGGAGCCACCGGCAAGGAAGTTGCCAGGGACGACGCCAAGCTTGCCAGGGGCGACCGGCTCCGCCAGGGCCTCAAGCCCTTGTCGTAGAGACAACTGCTCCTATGGCAGAAGACACGCCTTTAGTCCTTGCCGTCGAGCCCCAGGCTCCAGCATGGGCACAGCACACCGTTCGGTTCCTCCAAACAGGGGAACTCCCTGAGGAACAGGAAGAAGCGGAGAAAGTAGCCCGTCGGTCTAATATGTACCAGTTTGTGGATGATGTCCTGTACAGAAAAAGACCGGACGGCGTGAAATTGAAGTGCATTCCTCAGGAGGACGGACTGGAGCTGTTGGCAGAGATACATGGAGGCATATGTGGCTCTCACATAGGATCAAGAGCTCTTGCCGGCAAGGCATTCCGGCAAGGTTTCTTTTGGCCCACTGCCCTCCAGGATGCAACTGCACTAGTAACCAAGTGTGAAGCGTGCCAGTTCCATTCGAAGAAACTTCATCAGCCAGCCCAAGCTCTTCAGACAATCCCTCTTTCCTGGCCATTTTCGGTCTGGGGGCTCGACATATTGGGCCCCTTTCCCCATGCTGTCGGGGGCTTTGAGTACTTGTACATCGCAATCGACAAGTTCACAAAGTGGCTGGAAGTGGAAGCAGTGAGAAAGGTGACGGCACAGTCAGCCGTCAAGTTCTTCAAAGGATTAGTTTGCCATTTTGGTCTGCCAAACAGAGTCATCACCTACAACGGCACACAGTTCACGAGCCGCACCTTCATGCAGTATATCCAAGACCTTGGCAGCAAAATATGTTTTGCTTCTGTTGCCCATCCAAGAAGCAATGGCCAAGCGGAAAGAGCAAATGCAGAAGTGCTGCGGGGTCTCAAGACGAGAACTTTCGACAGGCTGCACAAGTGCGGGAGGCGCTGGATTGATGAGTTTCCGGCGGTCCTTTGGTCAATCGAGATGACACCAAATCGAGCCACTGGCCAGACACCTTTCTCCCTGGTATACGGGGCAGAAGCAGTTCTCCCCACAGAACTCATATACAGGTCACCTCGAGTGCTCGCTTATGATGAGCTTGAGCAAGAGCAGTTGCAGCAAGATGATGCTACGCTCCTTGAGGAAGATTGTCTTCAGGCTGCTGTGCGAGCCGTGCGCTACTAGCAAGCCTTGCGCCGCTACCACAGCCGCAAGGTTCATGCCCGAAGCCTTGAGGAAGGTGACCTTGTTCTTCGGCGCATTCAGCCCGCCAAGAATTCCATCAAGTTGACGCCAAAGTGGGAAGGCCCTTATCGGGTAATACGAGTCACCAGGCCCGGCGCAGTCTGCCTGGAGACCGAAGATGGCATCCCAGTGAGCAACTCCTGGAATATCGAACATCTTTGCAAGTTTTACCCATGAGGCACGGTTGCCGGGACCCCCGGCAACCCCCTTTTGTACTAGCCTTGCCGGCAAGGCATATAACCCGATGTACAAAGCCAGGCGCAGACCCTGTGCGCAGTTGAATAAGTTTAAGTATGTACAGTTCTTGTTGATTTCCATGTTTACTTATATGCATGCCTGTCCAGAATATTGTGCTACTTTTCTTTTCAGCAAGTACTGATGAACCACCAAGGTTCCATGTTCCTATTTTCTCTTCTTTCTTTTTCTCAAAGGACAGAAGGTTCCCTCGCGTACAAGTTTGCTGGGGCGATAGAGAGTGTGGGCGCCAACAAGCGACGTTCGAAGTGGCATCTTGCGGGAAAGAGCACAGCAGCGAAAAGCTAAGTCACGAAACCTTGAGTGATTTTCTTTTAAATGTAAGGTTATTTCCCTCGAATGGTTTCGTTTCTTGTATGGAAAACCTGCACGCGAAGGAACCTCGTCGCAATTGGTTGCACCCTTGCTCTGTTTCGAGTCCGCTCAGCAGTTCAAGTGGCTGCACTAAGAGCGGCAAGGTGACTTGCCGGTAGCAACACCCCCAGCAGGCTGCTAAGGATCCGTTCCTCAAAGCACTCGCGGCAAGGGTGCGTGCACCGGCAAGCCCTTCGAAAAAAAGTGTAGGGTGTATGCCATACGAGGAGGGAACAAACAAGGAAGATAGCATGCATTCGATCCAAAACACAGCAAGTTATATTACATCAATGGTTGCCGCAGTTCTAACTTAAGATAAATTGTCTTGGGCACGAGTCCATAGCGGCAAGGAAAAGAGAAGCAGCTAGTCCCAGCGCTCGCCTTCCACCCTCTTGACTTGGTCAACCATGCTGACGATGGGCGCGACAAGCTCTTCAAGTGCCCTGTGGTCCGCATCTGCCGGCAGGCTGTCTTGGCTGAGGTCGAGGCCGGGGTTCCTGTACGCCACCTTGGTGAGCACCTTGAGAAGGACGCCCCGGCAAAGCTTGCGGGATTCATTGGCCAGCTGGGTTGCTCGGCTAGAGTGGAGCAGCTTCAGGGCATTAAGGACAACCTCGAAGAACATAGTCAGTCTGGCGCTCGTAGTCACCCTCTCCTCGTGGGAATACCTGAAAGTCGGCAGGCCCATGGTGGATAGTACTGCTATGAGCCTCTCTGCGACATCGACAAGGCGTTCAGTTCAGATCTTCACGCCTTTCTCATAGTCATTATAGGTGGCGGCGGCACTCTCAAGCAGTTGTTTTTCCTCCTCGAGGTCCTTAGCCAGGGTCTTCTCACGAGTCCTGCTGCTATCAAGGGACTCCTTCAGTGTGGTCAGCTTCAGATTCAGATCAGCAATAGAGTCTTTGGCTTCGGAGAGCAGTTTGGTCTTGTCAGATATGGTGACCTGCAGCTCCGCCAAGGTGTGGACAGTTTTGTCTCTGTCGCTCTTCAGCGTTGAGACCTCCTTGCAGTGCTTCTCCAGCTCTGCCTCCAACTTCTCCACCTTCCCAGCTAGCTCATTCTTGGCAGCCTCCGCGGCTTCGGCGGCGTCGACGGCCTCCTTCAACTTGCCGGCGTGATCCAGGACCTGGGCGTCAAGTGTGTCCTTGTGCCTCCGCTCCAGCTCCTGGGTCCGCTGCGCGACAAGCTTCTCAATTTCTTCATCCTTGCCACAGAGCTTGGCGGTAAGTGCCTCTTCACGGGCGGCAGGGTCCTCTTCTTGGGCGTCGAGCAGAATGCAGCGCTCCCTTAGATTGGCGTCGTCCTTGGCGGCCTGTATGGCGGCCTCCTCCTGAGCCTTCTCAACATCGGATTGCTTCAGGAGAAGCTCGTTCCAACGCTCGTTCAGCTGCTCCTGGCTATTCTTCAGCTCCTACTGGACCTCGGCAAACCAGATCTGCGTCTGCTTGACGCGCTTCTGGAAGTCCGCCTCTACCACGTCAACAACCGCCATCCTGGAGTCCAGTTTCTCCTTGCGGGCACGGTGAAGCGCCTGGAGCTTCTGAAAGTTGCTGCTCATAGCTTGGAGGAGCTGGTCCTCCTTGGAACTGCTGCTGCTGGCGCTCGGCTCATCGACAACCTGGAGCCCGGTGGCGGCAATGACTTCTTCGTCAAAAACCTCCCCCTCGGATGGCGCTCCAGTGTTTGTCGTCCCCGGGATGCTGACGAATAGGTCGTCGCCTATCTTCAGGTACTTGCTTGGGGTGGGGGCTTCAGAAGTTGACGGTTGGTCTTCGACCACCGTCTCCCCGGCACCAGAGGACTCCGGGACCAATGTAGCGCCAGGCGCTCCTGCGGCAGGGATGCCGTCAGTACGGTCACCGGTCTCCTTGCTGGCCTCCCCAGCAGACCCCTTGGCGGCTTCTTCATGCGCGTCCTTGGCGGCCTCGTCGGTAGCAACCTTGGTGGCCTCGGCGGCGGCATCCTTGGTGGTCTCTTCGGTGGTGGTGTCGATATCCATTCAATCCACCATGGGGGGATCTGAAAGCCAAGGAAAAGTAACAAGATGAAACCCAGATTGAAGCTCAAAGCCAACAAAAAAAAGAGAGAAAAAGACCGCACTAGAAAAGTGACAAAGGCCAGGAAGCAGGCGGTTTACCTGTGACGAGCGGTGGAGGGGCGGTCCCCTCCCCGGCAATGCTCATTGCCGGGATGGAGCTGTCGGCGCCTGTGCTCACCGGCTCCTCCCACACGCGAATGGGATCGTCGGTGGGAGCCCTTGCCGGAGACCCGCCCTTGGGCGGTGTGGTTGACGGGGGCGGCATGTCGGGGTGGCCGTCAGCAGCTCCTCCTGTCGTCGTTCCTCTCCTGCGAACCCGACAAGGTTAGCAGTAAAGATACACACCCCGATGCCCGCCAGCGGGAAATGAGTAACAGACTCATGCTGGGGGCTGGGTTGGGGGCTGCGTCGTGGGCTGGGATCCGGGCTGATTGTGATCGTCTCCAGCGCACCTGAGGAGCTTGCCGGGGGCTCGTCGCCCATTGAGGCCTTGGCCTTCTTCACCATCCTCTGCGCCAACATTTCCGTGTCTCTGCGGGGACGGGCCAGGGCGGAAGTAAGATAAGATGAAGCAAATCAGAGACCCAAGAAATAAAGGAAGCGGCAAGATACTTACTCGTCTCCTTCTTCTGGCCCCTTCTCCCTCCTCGGGCTGAAGGAGGAGAGGTTGAAGTCGGCCTCTGCTATGGTGTCCGCTTGGGGGGATGGGGAAGGGGACCTGGGCTGCTTGATTGTGGCGGGAGCGGCAGCCTGATGTGAGCTTGCCACCCCCGCTGCCTTCTTTGCCGTCGCCCTCCTCTGGCACCCGGGTTGCTGCTGAGCACCTTGCCACTCCGCAGCCTTGCCGGGAACCTCTTCGGACGAGGAGGCCTGCTGGACTGGCTCACCGGAGATGGCTCGCCGGAGGACGCGTTTCTTCTTTGGCGCTGGGGGCTCCACTTCATCAGTCTCTTCGGCTGTTTCTTCGGTGAGTGAGCCCCCGGCGGCTGCGCCACTATGCTCTCCGGCAGGCTCCTCCTACTCGGCGGGGTCCTCCTCTACATCAGCCTTGTCTCCAATAAAGCCAACACTGCCGGCCTACTCGGCAAGGGCCTGCTCTTCCACCCTGCTGGCGATGTACGCCAACTCTTCGTCGGTGGTGTCGCGGATGAGGCGCGTTTCTTCCCGAATGGCTTTCTCCGACAATTTGTCGAAGAACTCTTGTGCTCGCTCCGCGGATGGCTTGGCCCAGGTTTGGTCAAGGCCGTGAGCATTGAACACCGGCATCATAGCGATGATCGAATTCAGCGCAGAATTGTTGCACAGAGGGACGATGCTTGCCGGCAGCTTGAACACGCCGTCCGGCCTAAATAGCTTGTGACAGAGGACCGCGTGCTGAAGGACCGTCCAGTTGTTGTTTAGGCCGGGGCGCAGCCTCATGATGTCCGCCGCGTTCCGGAAATCCTAGAATGGCTCCCCTTATTCTACAAAGGGGCGATGCGGCGGCGGAGGAAATCGGCACCCACCATTTCGATGGTGAGCCCGGCAGCCTTGAGGCGATGAATCCTATTGACGGCGATGGTGAGCTTCGCATCCTGAGGGTCGAGAGTGCTCCAATCGCCGCCGCGGGTTGGCTTCGTTTGCCGGAGTGAGCAGAACGGGTGTGGCTCCTCCTCCGTGATCCAGCACCATCTGCTCCGCCACTCGTCCCACTTCTCATGGTATTCCCCATCCGGATATGTGTCCTTGTTCCCTAACCTAGGGATCCAAGCGATGCCGCCAGAGAGGGCCTCTCCGGACTGGATGCGAGGGATGAAGAAGTAACGGAAAAGGGCTGTGTTGGGGACCACCCCGGCAAAGTTTTCGCAGAGGTGAGCAAAGACAGACATGCAAGTTACAGCATTTGGCATGAAATCAAGGAGATGGAAGCCAAAAGTGAACATGATGTCGTTGAAGAAATCAGAGAAAGGGGGGCAGAGCCCGCAATAGAAATAGTCGACGAAAAAGGGGAATTTGTTTGGGCCACCCTTGGACATGGCGGCTGGGGTCACGTGAGTGGCAGCGTTGTCCGCGTCCTGGGACCGGGGGTGCCCAGACTTGCCTGCCTGCGGCCCATGGCGTGGCTCCATCGACGGCCTGGTATGGCCCAGCTTCAGCGACAACAACTCAAGACCCTCGCTAGGGGCCAAGCCTCGCGAGGGGGACGACACCAGGACCTCCACAAGGGGCGGCCCCCCTAGGCTGGCTCCCGAGGAGCGGAGATATCAATGCAAGCCGCACCTCGCAAGGTTCACCTGACATGAGCCATGACGACCAAGACCAGGCGGGCGCCAGCGGGCGCAGTGTACCAGTTTCCTCTTTGGTGCCAAGGAGGCAAGCGCAGGCGCGGAGTCCCGAGGAATCAAGCAAAGGTTTCCATATTGGTGCAACAAGACCAGGACCACCAGGACGGCGGGATGGAGGTCATCGCGGAGCCCACTGCAGCATCACCGCCAGAGGCTTTTGCAGGTGAAGACTACTTTTGTCAGGATAACTTGTACTAGTTGTCTCCCTTCGAATTTGGCCGTTGTGCGATTCCTTCCCGCCTATATTTGGGAAGAGGACCAAGGCCACTATAAATAGGACTTAGCCACCACCATAGGAGGGGATCGGATCCATTCCACCCTGACCACCTCACCAGCTCATCGAGCTCAAGAACACCTCACCTCCTGAGGTCGTTCCACCTCTGTACTAGTTCATCCTCAGCCCTCCGAGGCAATCCACCACAAAGCTAGAGTAGGGTATTACACCGCAAGGTGGCCCGAACCAGGATAAACTGTTGTGTCTCTCGTCCCTTGGGTTTGTCGAGCTAGGCTGTGGAATCATTGAGCAGGTAGACTGGGGAGGGAGAGTTCTTCGCACGCACCCCAGAGTTCGAACCTCTCAAGGGTCTGCGGAACCCCGAATCCGACATTTGGTGCGCCAGGTAGGGGTGCGTCGGAGCCTTTCTCCTGTCGGTCGATCCGCCGTTGCTCCACCACTTCCATGGCTGACGCCCGTCGAGCCCTTGCTGAGCGTCGGGCCGCCCTCGCCGCTCGTGTCGCCCAGACGGCGCCCGTCGGCGGGCCTCCCCGCCGTTCTCCATCGCCTGCTGCTAACGCCGCCACCGACCCGGCAGGGCACGAGCAGCAAGCTTCGTTGCTGCACCCCTCCGTGCGGTGTGATGGGCGCACGGCCACTCCATCTCTGACTCCGGCTGGTTCGTCATCTCACACTCGTCCCGGGCCAGCGAACGCGCAAGCTGCGTTGCTCATGGCGTGCGAGCTCTTGCGCTACCACCCCATCGATGACTTCTACGAGGACTGGCTCGAGCGCATCGCCGAGCTTGTCAGCACCGCAGGGGACTCGCCTACGCTGTCTCTCTCGCTGCCTCGCCCGCCACCTTCCGCGGGCGACGTAGCCCACGGAGCGCCTCCACCACCTCCCCGTCAAGACGTCGCCCTCGCACCAAGGCGCGTGGCCCCACGGCGTGACCCGCCGCGCAGGGCGCCCGCGCGCGAAGAAGCAAGCTGCCAGGAGGTCCAGCGGCCGCAAGAAGATGCTCCTGCACTCCCAGCACTCCCACGCCAAGACCTCACGCCGCCTGTGGTGGTGGCGCGTGAGCGCCAAGATCAAGCTCCACCTCCATGTCGGGCTCCCGTAACCACCGCGGGCTGCCGAGCCTTCACTCCCGAGCTATGCAGCGTTGTCTGGCCGGGGAAGTTCAAGCCCGACCTGCCTCCACGCTATGACGGCACCCCCGAACCTGCTGAGTTCCTGCAACTCTACGAGCTGAGCATCAAGGCGGCCAACAGCGACGAGAAGGTCATGGCGAACTGGTTCCCCATGGCTCTCAAGGATGGCGCGCGCTCATGGCTCCTGAACCTGCCCGCAGGATCGATCTCCTCCTGGGGCGAGATGCGTGAGCATTTCGTCGCCAACTTCCAGGGCACCCGCAACCGCCCGCCTGCCACGGGCGTCCTGCGACGCATCAAGCAGCAACCAGGGGAAACCCTGCAGAAGTACATCCAGCGCTTCAATAGTGTTCGTCTCAAGATCCCCAAGGTGTCGGACGAGGCCATCATCTCAGCATTCTCTGATGGCGTCCGCGATGTCAAGATGAAGGAGGAGCTCACCATACACGAAGACCTATGCATGGCTCTGGAGATGTTCAACATGGCGACCAAGTGCGCGAGAGCTGAGGAGGGACGCCTCTCCCTCTTCGAGCTCCCAGCGGCCGACCTAGAAGACAAGAAGGCCAAGGCCAAGGACGTGAAACGCAAGGGGGCAGCCGTGCTTGTGGCTGAACCAGAGATGAAGCGCGGCTGCGACCACGTAGAGTCATCCAAGGGCAGCCGTCCGTTCTGCGTCTTCCACAACATACACAGCCACAACACCAACGACTGCCATGAGCTCAGGGCCATCCACGACGGGCGCCTCAGTCGACGCCCCGAGCGCAACGATCGAGGCTACGACCATGGAGGAGGCCGAGGCGGAGGACGCTGGGACGCCCGCGGGCCTCGCGAGGAGTGGCGTGACCAGCCTCGTGAGGACCGCTGG
Source organism: Thinopyrum elongatum (assembly GCA_011799875.1). Classification (NCBI taxonomy): domain Eukaryota; kingdom Viridiplantae; phylum Streptophyta; class Magnoliopsida; order Poales; family Poaceae; genus Thinopyrum; species Thinopyrum elongatum. Next base: position 273,294,549 of record CM022303.1, on the reverse strand, counting down.
CAGGGCCAGCCACGCGAGGGCGCCTGGAGAGATCAGCCTCGTGAGGACCGTCCTCAGGGCAACGCCGGCCTCCCTCCGCTGCCACCGCCACCAAGAAGGAACGACGACCACCACCAGGATGAGGGGGCTGGGGGCTTCCAGGAGCCTCGCGTCGTCGCTTGCATCCTGGGCGGTGCTTAGGCCCCAGCCTCCCAGCGCATCTTCAAGCAGTTCGCCCGTGAGGTGAACGCGGATCTCCCCAGGCTCGAGGCCACACGCCCGCTCAGGTGGTCCAAGTGCATCATCACCTTCAGCTCGTCAGACATGCTCAAGTGCGCGGCAATCGCCGGCGCCCTCCTGATGCTCTGCTCTCCCATCATCAGCAACGTCCTCGTCACCAAGACCCTCATTGATGGCGGTGCAGGGCTCAATGTCCTTTCCATCAAAATGTTCGATCGCCTCCAAGTGCCCTATGATCAGCTGCAGCCCACCAAGCCCTTCTCAGGAGTGACCGACGGCTCCACCACCCCGATAGGGCAGATCCGCCTCCCTGTCACCTTCGGCCAGCGCGACAACTACCACACCGAGCTCATCGACTTTGACGTCGCCCACATCCGCCTTCCGTACAATGCCATCCTTGGGTACCCAGCCCTGGCCAAGTTCATGGCGGTGACTCATCATGGCTACAATGTCCTCAAGATGCTAGGGAACCGCGACATCATCACGATCGCCTGTGAGGAAAAGGACGCGGTGTGCTCTCTCGAGCGCGCCTACCAGGCCACAGCGGTTGAGGACCCAGACAACGAAGGCACCATCTACCCTCCTGAGGCTATCCCCAAGAAGAAGAAATAGTTGCTCCGCCAAGAGCCTCAGGAGAACGGTGTCTCCACCGGCACCACCTCAGGACCAGTGCCCTCGGATGGGGCGCCCCCCTCTCTCGCATAGGAAGGCGCGCTCGGCGCCCCTCTCAGGCTGGGCTTGGGGGCTCTCCTCTGGAGGGCCTCTAAACTAGCCAACATCACGAGGGAGGTGCTCGGGCACCACGTGGAGGCGTGCTTCAGCGCGCGCTTCCGCCAAGAAGGCACAAGGCACGAGGTGCCTGGTGCTCAGGAGTTTATCACCAAGGCAACCGAGGAGCTTCAAGAGGCAAGAGCCATGTGCGGCGACCGCCGCCTGCCACCTGGCTCGGCTCCTTGTCCTGGCGAGGATAGTGAGCTGCGCGTTTGCATCGACTAGCTCGGGCTCAATAGGGCTGCGTCTCAGGAGCGCTTCTGGCCATCGCGTGTTGGTCGGTGCGAGAGCCCCCCTCACAGCTACGTTCGCATGCCATACGGCTTGCCGAACGTGGCTGTCACCTTCCAGCACCACCTGCGGCGCGTCCTGGCAGCTCAGGAGACCAGGCACCAGGCAGTCTTGGTGGAGATGGCGACGGTTCTCTGCGAGCCCCCTGAGCCTCCAGAGCCTCCCGAGGTTCAGGACCCAGGCGACTCGTGAGGAGCGACTTCTTCAGCACACATCTTCAGCTACTCCAACATCTCTTCAGCAACGGTACCAGGTGACATTTTCTAGTTTATCAGTTGGGGGCTCCCCTCGGGCAGCATTATCCCCAGATCGCGTGGGCCTGTCCCTATGACATGTATCCTTTTGCATCTTGATTCACTCCGTTGGGGGCGCCCCTCGGGCTGCATCATCCCCAAGCCGCGTGGGTCCATCCTTGTGGCATGTATCACTTTGCATCTATCAGAACTAGCCTTATTCTTGCCATCAGTCGCTTTATGATTATCACCTGCTTGCCCGTTGCCTTTCGCGGCCTCCCGCGTTGCCGACCAGCCTCCTGCTCATCCCGCAATGGGGGCTACACATGCTGGCACGGCGCTTGTGCTCGGGTCCGTCCCTGCAACGCTGACGAATCTGAGGGATCGAGCTCTGGCTCGTGGCCCGCCCCGCGCACGTCACCTCACCAGATCCTCAGTGCCTTCATCTTCTTGCGGAAAGATCAACGGCAGGACAGCAGGCGCGTCTATGTGCTATGTTCTCTGCCCTCGACTAACTCGCAGGAACCTCCGGATTCAGACTATGAGCGGCACCACCCCCACCCCGGTGTGTGCAAGCCAGAAGCGGGTCTTCTCCTGGGGAAGGCACCGGCAAGCCCTCTCCCTCGGAGGAGGCCCACAGCTCCCTCGCCACCGCTCACGTGGCCCCTTGCCCCTTGGTCTTGTCCTGGTTTCCGGACGCCCCAACGGTGGCCGGGGGATGCGCGGAGCGGGCTTCCTGCCCAGGGGGCGGGGAGTGTTCCCCAACTCGCCAGTGTGTGCAAGCCAGAAGCGGGTCTTCTCCTGGGGAAGGCGCCGGCGAGCCCTCTCCCCTGAAGGAGGCCCACAGCCCCCTCGCACCGCTCGTGTGGCCCCTTGCCCCTTGGTCCTGTCCTGGTTTCCGGATGCCCCAATGGTGGCTGGGGGATGCGCGGAGCGGGGTTCCTGCCCAGGGGGCGGGGAGTGTTCCTCAACTCGCCCATGACCAAGGCCATGCGCCCGTGAAGATCTCCGCTCGTGACACTCTCACGTAATAATGAGTTGGGGCTGTACATGCCCTGGAGTCTCCAGAGTGCCGCCCTCCGGCCTCGGGGGCTCCCTCCCACGTCCTAGTGGCAGCACTTAGCTCCGTGCTGGTGAGAAGACTAGACTAGGTGTCGGACGCGGCTGTTCATTCGCTTGCTTTCTGCAGCGGGTTTGCAACCTTTTAATGGAATTTGGAGCTCTAGCGTTTCTCGATTGCCTAGTTGGGTTTTCTCTTCTTGCCTTGCTTGCTTTTTTTCTGGGTCAGGGAGAACGGCAGTTGCCCATCGCTCTCCCTCGTGCGCCTCCCACAGGGGCTGGACAGGTGTGTGCGTGCGTTGGGCTAGCCCACGCCACAAACACACCTCGCCAAAGCCCTGTTGCCCCAGAGCTTCGGCTTCCTTGATCTTCGTGAGGCGCCCTCGATTGAGCTCGTGATTTGTGCACCCTCTTAAGTCCGTGCCCCCCGGGTACTGCGACGTGGGGAACTAAGCCACGACTAGTCATGCCTGAGGGCTCACGCAAGGAAGAACAAGGCACCCGACAAGTTTTCTAACAAACCCTGCAGTTTTATGATGCCTCCCGAGGCCAGCGGCTCCTAGGTCGACAGCAAGGGGGGCTCACCAGGTGTTGAAGGACGTGCCCTCGCGAGGAGGGAAGCTACCGCGGGTGTACCAAGCTAAGTTATCCTACCACACCTACTCGGGACATGAACACCGTAGCATAACACAAGAACAATAAACATAGCATAGCGGCATAAGTGCCATGGTTCATTACATGCCCTAGCAGGGCTCTCTACTTTTTTCAAAATGCAGAAGAAAGGAAAGGTTAAACAGAAGCAGCCCGCGCGACTGCAGCAGCTCCTGAGGCTCAGCTCCGGAGGTTCTCCGGGCTCAGCCTGAGCCCTCCTCCCGCTTCACCGGGGCGCGGCGGTGAGAAGACCCACCACCTCCCTCGAAGCGATCCCGGCGGCGTGGCAGCTGGTCATAACCACCGCTGCTTGTGCTCTCGCCGGAGGAAGAGCCACCGCTACTGAATGAGCCACGGCTGTCGCCAAGGGCAAGCTCACCCTCATCACCGTCATGGCAGTTGTCAAGGCCAAGCTCATCGTCGCCGCTGCTGTCTTCCGGGCAGCACTCCGCACGACGACGGAGAACCCCCTAATCGGCGCCATGAGCATCGTGGCAAGACGGCGAGGCAAGATGGAAGAAGAAGGAGCGGGTGGCGAGAAGACGGAGACAAGCAAGGGGGGCTTTGCCCCTCTCCTCATTTATAGCCAAGGGGAGGCCGACCGCCGGCCTCCACGATCGCGCATAATGATGATTTTTCTCTGCATGCAGCAGGGTCTCGTCAAGTCGAGCAGTTGCCGAGGCAGCATGGGGAAGCGGAGGCGCCCACGCCCCATCAATCGCCATGCGGCAACCGAGGCCGCAGGCAGTTAGGGCCCACGGCGCTCCGCACTTGCCCTTTGGCTTCGCCTCGAAGCCAAGTTCGAGCGCGCCTTGGGCCCGGGGGCTACTGTTGGCGTCCTGGGACCGGGGGTGCCCAGACATGCCTGCCTGCGGCCCATGGCGTGGCTCCATCGACGGCCTGGTATGGCCCAGCTTCAGCAACAACAACTCAAGACCCTCGCGAGGGGCCAAGCCTCACGAGGGGGACGACACCAAGACCTCCACGAGGGGCGGCCTCCCCAGGCTAGCTCCTAAGGAGCGGAGATATCAATGCAAGCTGCACCTCACGAGGTTCACCTGACGTGAGCAATGACGACCAAGACCAGGCGGGCGCTAGCGGGCGCAGTGTACCAGTTTCCTCTTTGGTGCCAAGGAGGCAAGCGCAGGCGCGGAGTCCCAAGGAATCAAGCAAAGGTTTCCATATCGGTGCAACAAGACCAGGACCGCCAGGACGGCGGGACGGAGGTCATCGCGGAGCCCACTGCAGCGTCACCGCCAGAGGCTTTTGCAGGCGAAGACTACTTTTGTCAGGATAACTTGTACTAGTTGTCTCCCTTCGAATTTGGCCGTTGTGGGATCCCTTCCCGCCTATATTTGGGAAGAGGACCAAGGCCACTATAAATAGGACTTAGCCACCACCATAGGAGGGGATCGGATCCATTCCACCCTGACCACCTCACCAGCTCATCGAGCTCAAGAACACCTCACCTCCTGAGGTCGTTCCACCTCTATACTAGTTCATCCTCAGCCCTCCGAGGCAATCCACCACAAAGCTGGAGTAGGGTATTACACTACAAGGTGGCCCGAACCAGGATAAACTATTGTGTCTCTCGTCCCTTGGGTTCATCGAGCTAGGCTGTGGAATCATTGAGTAGGCAGACTGGGGAGGGAGAGTTCTTCGCACGCACCCTAGAGTTCGAACCTCTCAAGGGTCTGCGGAACCCCGAATCCGACAAGCGTGCCCATTCGTCGCCCTCCCCCACATGAGCAGGTACTTGTCCTTCAAGGCATGTGCGTCGAGCATCGGGGGGAAGAAGGCGAGCTGCTTCCGCATCTTTGCCAGCTCGCCCTCCGGCACGCCCTTGCCCTTGCTCGCCTTGGGCACCTCCATGCCCTTGCTCACTTTGGGCGCCTTGGGCGGCATGGCGACTGGGGAGAGTGGGGGAAGCCAAGGACGGCGGGAGAGCAGAAGGGGCGAGCGGAAGAGCACGCTCTGGTCTAGGCTCGAGGAAGAAGAAGATGACGGCAGTTCCTAGATTGGGAAAGGCAAAGGGGGTAAATGAGCAGCGCCACTGCGGATTCCTCTTTTTATGGGGAATGCGCGGGGCTGCCTCTTTACTGTTCGATATGAAGGCGTTTTTTGCGGGCGTGCTACGACCGTTCCACGCATGACTCCCACGTCGCGCACCCAATGCGGATCATGGGGAAGCGCAACAGATGAGATGATTACAGCAGTTAACCCCTGCCACGTGTGCCCGTGCACTGTTTGGGCCTAGCCCAACAACGTGTCGCGCCCGCGTGTGGGGCCCAGGCCCGGGGGCTCCTATCCGTGTACTAAAGTCTGGGCCCCTTTGGTACCCCTTACTTGTGCACAGGCAGTTGCAGCCATGCCCGCGGCAAGGCCTGCCAGGGACGGCTAGGAGCAAATACGAGTCAACCAAGATGGCATCTGAGCCAGTAATCGAAGAGCAGAAGACAAGCTGAGCCCCCGGCAAAGATTCTTGCCGGGGTGATTTGTGAGCCCCGACAAGCTCCTTGCCGGGGTGGTTTGCGAAGCCTCAGCAGGACCACCAACCTTGAGGTTGAGAGCTCTGACACATCGACAACGACAAGACCAAGACTCAGGGGCACATGCGTAGTAGCATGCAGATCTTTGTGAAGACTGGTGGCATGCAGATCTTCGTGAAGACCAGAAGGCGAAGTTCCCAGCAAGGTTCTTGCCGGGGGCGACTGCGAGGCCCCGGCAAGATTCTTGCCGGGGACGACTGCGAGGCCCCGGCAAGGCTCTTGCCGGGGACGATCGCGAGGCCACGGCAAGGCTCGCGTATGACAAGGCTCCGCCACCCTGCCACCGTCCCGACACAGCGATTAGCCAGCCAACCAGGCAAGCACCTGCATGCTGGCATGCAGATCTTCGTGAAGATCCTGCCACCGCTCCAGCGCAGCGGCTAACCAGTCAGCTTGGCATTTGCATGCCTCGTCATCTTGGGTGCGTGTCAAGACAGGGTGAGGCGGCGACGGACGGGACGGGCTCTGTTTCCGTCCCCGATAAAGTTAGGGACCCGTAAACAGCACATTTAATGCGCTTGTCCTAAGACGCCAGAGATAAGCACATGCACTGTAGCACTTCACACCTCATGTATGCATGTACGCCGCTGTGGTAGCCCCTTGGTATAAAAGGAGGCCCAATGCGATACAGGGAGGGACTTTTGGACTTTCCGGCCCAGTTTGCATGCGTAGCAGCTAGCCGAAGCTCAAGAACACTGAATATACACTCAAAGCAGGACTAGGGTTTTACGCTTCTCAGCGGCTCGAACCTGGGTAAAAATCCCTCGTGTTGATCCTTAGATCTGCTCTTCGTGCACCCCTCCTCCCTGCCAAACCGTAGAAGGGATCCACTCGATCCCATAGGTGTCATTTCCCCGATAATCATATAATAGTCATAACCTAGGGCGATACAAAACTAGCTCCAGTTCATAAATATAATGTAGGCATGTATTCCGTAAATAGTCATACGCGCTTATGGAAAGAACTTGCATGACATCTTTTGTCCTACCCTCCCGTGGCAGCGGGGTCCATAAGGAAACTAAGGGATATTAAGGCCTTCTTTTAATAGAGAACCGAAACAAAGCATTAACACATAGTGAATACATGAACTCCTCAAACTAAGGTCATCACCGAAAAGTATCCTGACAATTGTCACTCCAGGGTTTACGGATCATAACACGTACTAGGTGAATATGACTTGCAAGATCGGATCTAGAACATAGATATAATGGTGAAAACATAAACGGTTCAGATCTAAAATCATGGCACCCGGGCCCAAAGTGACAAGCAATAAGCATGGCAAAATCATAACAACATCAGTCTCAGAACATAGTGGATACTAGGGATCAAGCCCTAACAAAACTAACTCGATTACATGGTGAATCTCGTCCAACTCCTCACCGACCAGTGACCCTACGAAGGAATTACTCACTCCCGCTGGGGAGCATCATGGAATTGGCGATGGAGAAGGGTTGGTTATGACGAAGACCGAACATCCCCCTCTCCGGAGCCCCAAACGGACTCCAGATCTGGCCTCCCGATGAAGAACAGGAGGTGGCGGCGGCTCCGTATCGTGAAACGCGATAATTCTTTCTCCCTGATTTTTTCTCCAAATTTAGGTATTTAAGGAGTCGGAGACAGGGTCTGCGGGGCCACCAGGTGGGCACAACCCACCTGGGCGCGCCTGGAGGGGGGCGCGCCCTGGTGGGTTGTGCTCACCCAGGGGCCCCCTCCGGTGGTTCTTGGCTCCAGTATTTTTCTTTTATTGTAAAATAAATCTCCAAAAAGTTTCGTTCCATTCCGAGAACTTTTATTTCTGCACAAAAACAACACCATGGCAGTTCTGCTGAAAACAGCGTCAGTCCAGGTTAGTTTCATTCAAATCATGCAAATTAGAGTCCAAAACAAGAGCAAAAGCGTTAGGAAAATTTGATACGACGGAGACATATCAACTCCCCCAAGCTTAAACCCTTGCTTGTCCTCAAGCAATTCAGTTGACAAACTAAAAGTGAAAAAGAAAAACTTTTACAAACTCTTTTGTTCTTGTTTACATAAATAAGCTTAAGTAGCACCTAGGTTTTCAGCAAAGATTATAACTAACCATGTCAACAATAACTCTTAGAAAGGGTTTTTATCATTTATGCCGCTGGTTGTGTCCCACTACTCAGTTTTGCCACTAGGAATTTCAACTGCTCAAAAATGCCATCGCTTCGTTAGACACATGCTCAAAAATGCCACTGGACACCATTATTGTGATCTCAAATCTCTTTTGCCATGTTATAATGACATAAATACCTATGGACCAACATGCCAGCTCTTCCTCTATCTCACTACAATAAATTGTGGGGCCTACTTGATCCCAACAGCGTTCTTATTTTCCTGTAAAATTATTCGCTTGGTTACTCCTGACAAGTGGGGCCACACTTATAATTGTGAGATAGAGATAACCGACATGTGGGTCTAGGCTTATTTTTGTCATATGACATGGTCAACGGGTTTGGCGTGAAAATAACAATGTCTAATGGCATTTTTGAGCAAACATCTAACGGAACGATGGCATTTTTGAGATATCTAATGGCATTTTTGAGCAAGCATCTCACGGATCGATGTCATTTTTTAGTAGTTGTAACTTTTAATGACAAAATTGAGTAGTGAGACAACTAGTGGCATAAATGATAAAAAACCTAGAAATTATATTAACTCATATCAATGGCATAAGCAACTAGCGAGCAATAATAAAATATCTCAAACAACAACACTTTGTCAAAACAACCGTGATATAATATGACAACAGTGGTATCTCACTAGCCCTTTCTGAGACCGCAAAACATAAATGCAGAGCACCTCCAAAGTTCAAGAAGCGACTAAACATTGTAATTCATGGTAGAAAAGATCCAGTCATGATGCATCCAACATTAACTATGCACAATGCATGAGGATGACAATAGTGCTCTCAGATCTGGCGCTTATTTGAGAAGGTGATGACTCAACATAAAAGTAAATAAATAGTCCCTTCGCAGAGGGAAGCAGGGATTTGCAGCAGTGCGAGAGCTCAGATTTTAAAAACAGAGATAAATGTAATTTTGGGAAATGCACCCTTCCTGTTTACTTCACGACCATTAGTTATCGATATCTTCCATGATAAACACATTAGTGGCGGTTCCCAAGCGATAAAAGTAAAGGTTTACTCCCCCTTCCACCAACAAACACACTCCACGGCTAGCCGAATCCACGGGTACCGTCCATACCAACATCAGTCTTGGGGAAGTTTTGTTTAATTATTTGCAATTTTTGATTTCGGGACTGGGAATCCCTATTACCGCCCCTCTCGTGCAAGGATGAGTGAATAAACACTCATCATGAGAATAACCCGCTTAGCATGGAAGATACCAACTACCTCCTGTCGCTCTATGAACAATCCAGGCACACACAAAACAGAAGTTTATTTGAAGTTTTTAGAGGTGGCACATGCAAATTTACTTAGAACGGTAGGGTAATACCGCATATAGGTAGATATGGTGGACTCATCTGGAATAACTTGGGTTTTAGGATTTTGATGCAGAAGCAGTATTCCCGCTTAGTACAGGAGAAGGCTAGCAAATAGGTTGAGAAGAGGCCAGCTAGAGAGCAAAAACGGTCATGAACATGCGTTATGCATAATTAACATTGAATACTAGCATGAGTAGGATATGGACACCATGAACATAAATATCGTAGAGGCTATGTTGGTTTTGATTCAACTACATGCATGAACATGTGCCAAGTCAAGCCACTTGAAACATTCAGAGGAGGATACCATATCATCATACTACATCACAATCAATTTAATGCATGTTGACATCCAAGATAAATCATTATCTACTCCTAGATACTTAAGCATGGCATGAGAAACTATAATCTCTAATTGTCATTGCAAACATGTTTGATCATAATAGGCTGAATCATGGATACTAGGTTAAACATATTTACAAAAACAGAACAAGTTGAGTTCATACCCGTTTCTCTCTGCCACAGCCGGTTCATCGAATATCGTCATTATTGCCTTTCACTTGCACGACCAAATGATATGAAAATAATAATTGTGCAAGGGTGCCGTGGACTAAGCTGGAATCTGCAAACATTTTATTCAAAAGGAGAAGACAAGGTAATATGGGCTCTTTATTAGATCAATATCAATGCATATGAGAGCCACTCAACATTTTCATCGTGGTCTTCTCCTTGGTATGACTCAATAAAAAGAAGAGAAATTCAGAGAAACACACTAAAATATTTTTGGAGTTTTTAGCTTTTCTTGAAGAAAACAAATTAAAGAGAAAGAAAAACAAAAACAAGAAAAGCTATTTACACAGGAAAGCTCCCAACAAGCAAAAGAAGAACCAGGAAATCTTTTTGGGTTTTCTTTATAATACTACAACTAACTAAACTAGAAAGAAAAACTGAAAAGAAGCAAGAAACATTTTTTTGACTTTCTCAAAGTTTTTCAAACACACAAGAAGAAAGCGAGAAAATAAATCTAACATGGATAATACAATGAAAAAGTGTGAACACCGGCAACTGGAATCAAATGTGTGAGCATGAATGTAATGTCAGTGGAAATACGTACTCCCCCAAGCTTAGGCTTTTGGCCTAGCTTGGTAATCACCACTCGTAGTAGCCATCCGGTCCCATCTCGAAATGATGTGGAGCGGGCACCTGAGCGTCCCACTCCTGAGGCTCCTCCTCTGCCTCTGCCTGGGTGTTCTGGTAGGCAATGATGTCCTCAGGCATGATCCTGTATCTGCCCCTGGCAATAGAATCAAACAAAGCAGGTGCAGGCAACAGAATAATATCACGGGAATCCACCCTGAAACCAGGTTGTAAGGAATATTATTAATAGAATTATCAATATCAGTAAATTGGTGATCCATCATCGCCTGGTGATCTAAATAAACCTTGGGTAAACGATAATCATGCTGGCGAATCTGGACATTAAAGTGACTCGCTAAACGAGTAGCATAAATATCACCATGAATTTTGCCCTTGGTTCTATTAAGGTGCAGACGGTGTGCAATAATGGCCCCGAGGCTAAAGGTGTTATCACCGTATAGTGCGTGGCGTAAGATGATGAAATCAGGAGCACTAAGTGCACCGACTTTCTCTCTAGCAACTAAACACTTAGCAATGAATAGAGCAAAGTAATGCACAGAAGGAAACTGCAAGCTAGTAGTAGTGACACTCGACACGCCTCTCTCATCTCCCACTGACAGAGTATGATAAAAGTCCTCAAACTCTGCAGGCCTAGGCTCTCTTATTTCCCCGTCAGAAGGGATCAAGCATACATTGCAAAAATCAATGAGTGGCATCTGACAGGTTTCAGCATATAAATTAAACTACACCTCAGGGGGGTTATTCCTACTCAGGAAATGAAAATTTTGCACAAAGGAATTTGTAAGGAGATGGTATTGTTCACACTCAGCTGCGATGAAGTCGGTGAGACCAGCATTAGCAGCAAATTGTGCAAAGTCTTGATGGATCCCGGCTCCATCCATGAAGGGGTTATGCGGCCATTTGCACGGCCGCACCTCCGCCCTTCTCCAAGTATGGAGGTCATTGTCCGATGATTCCCCAATAACTCCCTTAGCGCTTTTCTTGGAGGCAAACTTCCTAAAGAAACTCATCTTATTCCTATGAACAAAATTCTGAAAATTTTAGTCCACGAAATTTTTGTCAACAAAATTTCGCAAAATTGATAGCAACTACTCATAAGGAGGCATAGAAGCTAAATTGAGCATTCAAACTACTTAGAACTCTAAGAATTCAACATGCAAGCTCATCTACAGCAGCACCAAGAGTAGCTAATTATTCAAAATATAATCCACTAGAGAAAAAACTAATTGGACCAATGGAGGAGTCACATACCAAGTAGCAATCCCCCAAAACAGTTTCGGAAACGGAGCTTTGAGCAAAGAGATCGAAATATGTGGGTTTGAGAGCAAGAACACGAGAGAGAGAGAGCAATGGTGATTTTTTTTCTGGAGGTAGGGGATGACATGGGCTAAAGAGATAAGTGAGGGGGCCCACATGGGGACCACAACCCACCAGGGCACGCTTGGGGCTGCTGGCGCGCCCAAGTGGGTTGTGCCCACCTGGTGCACCCCCTCTAATGTTATTTGCACTAAAAATTCAAAAATATTCTGAAAAAAATTGTATTAAATTTTCAGGGCATTCTGAGAACTTTTATTTTTGGGTCATTTTTTTATTGCACGGGAAATTCAGAAAACAGACAAAACATGGCATTTTATTTTATTTAACTAAGAAAAACAGAAAATAAAAGTTGGGAGCAGAAGGTTGTGCTTACTAAATTCATCAACTTCATACCTCTCGAAAATGATCCATTAATAAGGTTGATCAAGTCTTATTAACAACCACCTTCGATTAGCATGAAACCGGAGAACTTTCGTAAAACACTAAGTTACCTCAACGGGGATATGCATGTCCCCAACAATAAGCATTTCATATTTCTTTTTGGCGGTAGGTAGAGGTAGTTGAAAACTTCCAATAGTGAGTGTAGGAGATTTTTCAATAACATTAATACCATTCACTTGGAATTGTTTCTTTGGAAAGTGCACCGTATATTCATTACCATTGATATGAAAAGTGACCTTGCTTTTATTGCAATCAATAATAGCCCCTGCAGTATTCAAGAAGGGTCTACCAAGGATAATCGACATGCTGTCGTCCTCGGGCATCTCAAGTATAACAAAGCCAGTTAAGATAGTAACATTTGCAACAACAACGGGCACATCCTCACAAATACCGATAGGTATGGCAGTCGATTTGTTGGCCATTTACAAAGATATTTGAGTATGTGTGAGTTTATTAAAGTCAAGTCTTTTATATAAATAGAAAGGCATAACACTAACACCAGCTCCTAGATCACACAAAGCAGTTTTAACATAATTTCTTTTGATAGAGCAAGGTATAGTTGGTATTCCTGGATCTCCAAGTTTTTAAGGTACACCATCCTTAAAAGAGTAATTAGCAAGCATGGTGGATATTTCAGCTTTTGGTATTTTTCTCTTATTAGTGATGATGTCTTTCATATATTTTGCATAAGGGGACATCTTTAAAATATCAGTCAAGCGAGTGCGCAAAAAGATTGGCCTAAGCATTTCAGCAAAGCGTTCAAATTCTTCATCATCCTTTTTTTAGTTGATTTAGGTGGAAAGGGCATGGGTTTTTGAACCCATGGTTCTCTTTCTCTTCCATGTTTTCTAGCAACAAAGTCTCTTTTATCATATCTTTTATTTTTAGGTTGTGGGTTATCAAGATCAACAGCTGGTTCTATTTCAATATCATTATCTGGTTGTTTATCATTGTCTGGTTGAGTGTCTTCATGAACATCATCATTATCTTTTTCATTATCACTAGATGACTATTCATTACCAGATTGAGTTTCAGCATCAGAAATAGAAACATCATTATCATTAGCAGGAGGTTTTTCCACTTCAGGTTCACTAGAGGTATGCAAAGTCCTATCATTTTTCTTTTTCTTCTTCTTTCTAGAAGGACTAGGTGCACCAGTATTAATTCTTTGAGAGTCTTGTTCAATTCTTTTAGGGTGTCCCTCAGGGTAAAGTGGTTCCTGAGTCATTTTACCTCCTCTAGTTGCTACTCTAACAGCAAAGTCATTTATATTATTATTCATTTCATCAAGCAACTCTCTTTAAGATTTAGCAACTTGTTCTAGTTGAGTTTGAACCATAGAAGCATGTTTTCCTACACCTCTTACATCATTAGTGATTATGAATAACAAGTCACTCAAACGACTAAGCATATTAGAGTTGTATTTCAATTGTTTCATAACATTTTCATTGAAGTGATCTTGTTTTCTAATGTAGTTGTCAAACTCATAAAGGCATTGACTAGGATGTTTATCGTAAGGGATATCACTTTCATCAAATTTCATCAAAGAATTTACCTCTACCACCTTTGGTGGTGGTGTGTCAAGTCCATGTATCTCTTCAATAGGATGTAAATTTTTAACATCCTCTGCTTTAATACCTTTCTCCTTCATGCTTTTCTTTGCTGTCGGTGCAACAAACCCCAGGTGTGTTGCCCAGACTATACACAGGCTCGAGAACAAGGTTGCAGCATCCAAGACAAGACCAAGCAGAAGAGATCAGCTCTTTGAGAAATCAAAGGGCGGATCAAGAAGATCAAGACCAACCAAAGGAGCGTGATACCACTAAGGAAAAACCTCCCTTGCCGGGCAGGCGAGCCTGGCAGGGACGAGGTTGCCCCGAAGATAAGTCTCCAGATTGCCCCGGCAGGCTTGCTGGGGGCGCCGAGGGCGGATTACCCTGCCAAGGCTCCACCACTCCACCTCACAGCAACGCAAGTCATCGATCGGTGCGGTTTCGAGCCCCCAAGTGGCTAAGTGGCCGCTATTTGGCACGTGGCGGCCACTGATACGTCTCTAACGTATCTACAATTTTTTATTGTTCCATGCTATTATATTATCTGTTTTGGATGTTTTTATATGCATTATTATGCTATTTTATATTATTTTTGGGACTAACCTATTAACCTAGAGCCCAGTGCCAGTTTCTGTTTTTTCCTTGTTTTTGAGTTTCGCAGAAAAGGAATACCAAACGGAGTCCAAATGGAATAAAACTTTCGCGATGATTTTTCTTGGACCAGAAGACACCCCGGAGACTTGGAGTTCAAGTCAGAAGAGCCACGAGGCGGTGACAAGGGGGAGGGCGCGCCCAGGGGGTAGGGTGCGCCCCCTACCTTGTGGGCCCCACGTGACTCCACCGACCAACTTCTTCATCCGATATATTCACATATATTCCCAAACCCTCAGAAGCATCCACGAAAACACTTTTCCACCGCCGCAACCTTCTGTACCCGTGAGATCCCATCTAGGGACCTTTTCCGGCACCCTGCCAGAGGGGGATTCGATCACGGAGGGCTTCTACATCAACTCTATTGCCCTTCCGATGAAGCGTGAGTAGTTTACCTCAGACCTACGGGTCCATAGCTAGTAGCTAGATGGCTTCTTCTCTCTCTTTGATTCTCAATACCATGTTCTCCTCGTTGTTCTTGGAGATCTATCCGATGTAATCTTATTTTGCGGTGTGTTTATCAAGATCTGATGAATTGTGGATTTATGATCAGCTTTCTATGAATATTATTTGAATCCTCTCTGAATTCTTATATGCATGATTTGATATCTTTGTAATTCTCTTCGAATTATCGGTTTGGTTTGGCCAACTAGATTGGTTTTTCTTGCAATGGGAGAAGTGCTTAGCTTTGGGTTCAATCTTGCGGTGTCCTTTCCCAGTGACAGTAGGGGCAGCAAGGCACGTATTGTATTGTTGCCATCGAGGATAAAAAGATGGGGTTTACATCATATTGCTTGAGTTTATTCCTCTACATCATGTCATCTTACTTAATGTGTTACTCTGTTCTTCATGAACTTAATACTCTAGATGCAGGCAGGAGTCGGTCGATGTGTGGAGTAATAGTAGTAGATGCAGAATCATTTTGGTCTACTTGACACGGACGTGATGCCTATATTTCATAATCATTGCCTTAGATATTGTCATAACTTTGCGCTTTTCTATCAATTGCTCGACAGTAATTTGTTCACCCACCATATTATTTGCTATCTTGAGAGAAGCCTCTAGTGAAACCTATGGCCCCCGGGTCTATTTTCCATCATATAAGTTTTCGATCTACTATTTTGCAATCTTCTACTTTCCGATCTATAAACCAAAAAACCCAAAAATATTTACTTTATCTTTTGTTTAGTTTTATCTATCTCTATCAGATCTCACTTTTGCAAGTGACCGTGAAGGGATTGACAACCCCTTTATCGCGTTGGGTGCAAGTGTTTGATTGTTTGTGCAGGTATTAGGTGATTTGTGCATTGTCTCCTACTGGATTGATACCTTGGTTCTCTAACTGAGGGAAATACTTATCTCTACTTTGCTGCATCACCCTTTCCTCTTCAAGGGAAAAACCAACGCAAGCTCAAGAAGTAGCAGCCACTTCCAGAGGAAATCACCTCCAAATAACACCCGTCCAGGGACGTGTCACGCAGGCAGGCGAGAAGGTGGCCGAACGGCACGGCAAGGCTTGCCGGGCTATGCTACAATGTGACACTAAGCGGCACATTTAATGCGCTCGGTCCTGTCTGCAGAGTTAGGTATGATAGCACTGTTTGCTATCTAATCAGTACGCAATGACTGATTTGCCATTGTGGTGACCCCTTGATCAATAAAAGGAGGGCCATGGCAACCTTAGAAAGGATTCGAACCCTTGTACACTCATACGCGCATAGTTGCTCTCGCCCCGAGGTGACCCTGCCGGGCTAGAGCGCTGCGTCTCCACCTCGGTCCTCTCATCAATCCACCAAAGCAGGAGTAGGGTTTTACGCCTCGAGGCGGCCCGAACCTAGGTAAAAACTGCCCGTGTGATCGCTGTCGTGCTGCTCCGCGCCCTCCGCTCTTTGTGCAATGCGTCCTTCCCACTGCCGAACCATAAGGGGCTGATGGCCCCATAGGTGGTCGTGTTTTCCCACGACATCTTTGGCGTGCCAGCTAGGGGGAAGCGCTTGCGTGAACCTGAGAGCGTACACAACGCGTCATCTTCATCATCATTCTCTTCATCGACGGCTTCATCATCCATGGCGCCCAAGCAGAAACCCGGTGCCGCAGCTCACCCATCCACCTCGAAGGCCCCTTCGCACGCGGCCGCCTATGCCGTGGGGGCTACGGGGGCGCATGGTGATGTGGACGCTGCGAGGGACGTGGTCGGCGCAGGCGGCATCATCACCACCTCCCCTATGGCCGAAACAGGAGCGGGAGGCACCGGAGAAGGACAGCGCCAACAACTTCCCAGCGGCCACGCTCCACAAGGTGCGGGTGGAGAGATCATCCTGTCCGCGCCTCTCCGCTCCACCGAAGGACGCCGCCACAGCGATGGCGCTCACCCTGGGGCGAACCGCAACCCTCCGGCCGCCCCCGCTGCGGGTGCGGCCGCAGGGCACGTGCCACCCCCGGAACGGGCTGGCCAAGCCGATGCACCGAATGGAGCCGCCAATCCCCAAGCACAACCATCTCGTCACCACGCCACCCTAGCGACTGGCTCACGACGACGAGAGCACGGCGCTGCCACTACCGGCACCATCAGAAGCCAGGCAACGTTACGGTCTACATCGTCATCCATGTCGAGCACTGCTTCGGAGGCCATGGCGCGGGCCCAACTCCTGTTGAGATTTCCTCCGGCGGCCGATAAGATGGATGAGTGGAGAGCCACCTTTCAGAGCCTGATTGGTTTCACCGAGGCGGGAGGATCACAGCGAGCGGGCCCGTTATGGCCTTCGCAGGCGGCGACAACGGCCTGAGCCGCTGGCCGTACCGAAGGGGCCACCCCCACGGTGCAATCCCCTACGCGGCAGCAAGCGCAGGGGCCACAGCCAAATCCACGCGACCAAGAACCTGACGACATATCGATGGCTTCATCCGATCCTCGAGCACGACAAGACCAGCAGCAAGTCCTGGAAGACAGGTGGAGGGAAGACGCGCGCGCCACCATCGAATGACGCCGCGAAACCCAATGCCAGTCTGATAGGCGCAATAGCCCCAACGTCAACGAGCCCACGCCCGGTGAAGGTGGGTACCTACCTTTCGAGGTTGGGTGCCCCGCATTCACTCGCGAGCTGCGGCAAGGCCGTTGGCCATCTGCTCGCATGTTCAAGTCAGAAATACCAGAGAAGTATGATGGAAGATTGAACCCGGCAGAGTTCTTGAGCATCTACACCATCGCCATTCAAGCTGCCGGGGGAAGAGACGAGAAGGTGTTCGCCAACTACTTCCCTTTGGCACTCAAGCCAAATGTGAGGTCTTGGCTGATGCATTTGCCAGAGAATTCCATCTCGACCTGGGATGACCTGTGCCGTGAGTTTGTTGGCGCCTTCACGGGCGGCCATAAAAAACCAGGGCGGCCCAGTGACTTGCAGCTCCTTCGCAGAAAGAAGGAGAGAGTCTGCGGAAGTACATGCAGAAGTTCAGCCGGGTGCACAGGAATATTCCAGACATCCACCCGGCAGCTGTGATAGCCACGTTCCAGTCCAACGTGCGCAACCACTGGATACGTTCTAAAATGAACGTTCGGTTGCCCAAGACTATGAATGAGCTATACACTCTGGTGGATAAGTGTGCCCGAGTAGAAGAGGGGAGATGACTCCCTGGTGAAGAAGATGGCATCGACATCGACTCAGAGGACGAAGACGATGCCACCAACCAAAAGAAGAAGAACAAGAAGCGCAACAAGAAGCGCAAGGATAAAGATGTGATGACCGTTGAAGGATCGAGTGCACCTAGTACCGGCAAGAAGGCCAAGACCGAGGTTCTCGTCAAGGAAGCTGCCGCGTGCACTGATTCCCGGGAAGCCGCGGCTGCCGAGAAGGCTGGGAAGAGTGATGGGCCGTACTGCAAGATCCATCGAACCAAGGGCCATGATCTTCAAGAGTGTCATCAGGTTGAGCAACTCGTCAAGAAGCAGAGGGCTGAGTACGAGAAGCATGATAAGGAGAAAGACCAAGATGGCGCTGGCGGGAAGGGCCGAGGTAGCAAAACGGGTCGCCCCGGCAAGGCTCCTCAGTATCAGGGGAAACCCGCCAAAGGCCATGAGAAGAAGTATTGCAAGGACGAGAGTGATGAAGGAGATGAAGAGGAAACCAGCGAGCAGGAGATCCAGAAAGCCACTGACGCCCTATGCATTGACGGGGGTGCATCCTTACACTCCTGTCACCACCAACTCAAAAGATGGGCGCGTGAGGTCAATGTCGTGGAGCCAGCGGCAGATTCTCGGAAGCCGCTCAAGTGGTCCCGCATGCCCATCATCTTTGATGAGGAGGATCACCCCGACCGCACTACCACGGTAGGGTGTTTGCCGTTGTTGGTTTCACCAACGATCTGCAACCTCAAGGTCACAAAGATGTTGGTTGACGGCGGGGCCGGGTTGAATCTGATTTCTCCAAAGGTCATCAGCAAACTCCAGATAGCAGATGAAGAGCTCAAGGTTACTGGTACGTTCCAAGGGATCAACCCCGACAGGAGTCGTCCTAAGGGGAAGATCACACTACCGGTAACATTCGGGGGGGAGTTAAACTACCGGACTGAGAAGATCGTGTTTGATGTGGTTGACCTCCCCCTGCCATACAATGGAATCCTTGGTCACCCTACCCTGGCCAAATTCATGGCGGCATACCACTATGCCTACAACACTTTGAAGATACCAGGGCCAATGGGCATCATTTCCATTCCATCAGACAAGAAAGACGCAATCATATGCGTGGATAAGATGTACCGGGAAGCAGTCGCTGCAGAGGCCGTGGAAGCCACTGCTCCCACCAAGGAAAGCAAGAAAAAGAAGAAAGCCAGCGAGGAATCTGGGAAGCGTACCTCTTCGGAGTGCGCTGCGCCTGTTGATGACTTGCCGAAGAGTTCCAATAGCAAGAGGTCCAAGGCTGCCGCACCCGCTGTGAAGAAGGTCCCGGCAGAGCTGGATGGCACTGACGGTACGTTTACCATCAGTGCCACCCTTGACGACAAATAGGAAAGCACGCTCATTGCCTTCCTGCGGATGAATGTCGATGTGTTTGCTTGGCAACCATCTGACATCCCCGGTGTTCCCAGGTAGGTAATTGAGCACCACCTTGCTGTCTGCCCACATGCCCGGCCCATCAAGCAGAAGGTCCAGAAGCAAGCTTTGCAGCGATAGCTGTTTATTGCCGAGGAGATCAACAAACTTGAGGCAGCTGTTCTGGTCAGAGGAGTGTTGCATCCTACATGGTTAGCAAACCCAGTGGTAGTGCGCAAGGCAAATGGGAAATGGAGGCTTTGCATAGATTTCATAGATCTGAACAAAGCATGCCCGAAGGACCCGTTCCCCTTGCCGCGCATCGACCAGATTGTGGATTCCACCTCCGGGTGTAACCTGCTTTCCTTCCTGGATGCCTACTCTGGATACCACCAGATCTTCATGTCCAAGGAAGACGAAGAGAAGACCGCGTTCATAACCCCATGTGGCACGTACTATTTTGTACGAATGCCCTTCGGGTTGAAGAGCACTGGATCCACTTTTGCAAGAGTAGTACAGATTGGCTTTGAGTCCCAGCTGCACAGAAATATTGAAGCCTACATGGATGATATAGTGGTCAAAACCAAGGACAGAGTTACTCTCATTCAGGATTTGGAAGAGACCTTTGCAAATCTGCGCAGAATCATCTTGAAGTTAAACCCAGAGAAGTGTGTGTTTGGCATTCCTTTCGGCAAGCTACTTGGCTTCTTCGTGTCCCATCGGGGGATAGAGGCCAACCCCGACAAGATCAAGGCTATCGAGGAGATACAAGCACCCAAGATAGTTAAAGACATGAGGCGTTCGACTGGATGTGTTGCCGCGCTGAGCAGGTTCATTTCCAAGTCTGCCGAACGCGCCTTGCCTTTCTTCAAAATCTTGAAGAACGCAGGACCCGTGGAGTGGACCCCGGAGGCGGACGCTGTGCTACAAGATTTGAAGACCTACCTTTCCTCTGTTCCCACCTTAGTTGCTCCTAAACCACAAGAGCCGTTGCTGCTATATTTAGCAGCGACCAATCAAGTGGTTAGCGCAGTGCTGGTGGTGCAGCGGGAGGTAGATGACGCAGCAGTCACCACCGCCGTCCCCTCTGGAGAGGAAAGTGAACCCGTCCTGGCATGGTCAGATGCAGTTCAAGACAAAGAAGAGCAAGGCAGCGAAGACAGTTCCAAGATCACAGCAAGGAAGAAGGTGGTGCAGCGCCCAGTGTACTTCGTCAGCTCCCTGCTACAGGGAGCTAGGTCGAGGTACTCTGGCGTGCAAAAGTTGATTTTTGGCCTCATCATGGCCTCAAGGAAACTGCGCCACTACTTCCAAGCCCACGAGATCACGGTTGTCACCCGCTTCCCCTTGCAACGCATACTCCGAAACCCCGAGGCCACTGGCAGGATCGCGGAATGGGCTTTGGAGTTATCCAGCTTTGGTTTGAAGTTTGAAAGCACGTCAACTATTTAGAGCAGAGCACTGGCAGAGTTCATTGCGGAGTGGACACCGACCCCTGATGAAGAAGTACTGGAGACAGTCATCCCCGGCAAGGAAGCGCCCCAAGAATGGATTATGTATTTTGATGGTGCCTTCTCCCTACAAGGTGCAGGAGCTGGCGTGCTTCTCGTTGCTCCCACTGGGGAGCACCTTAAGTACGTCGTTCAAATGCATTTCCCCCGGGAGAAGGCTACCAACAATACTGCAGAGTATGAAGGGCTCCTTGCCGGGCTCAGAATTGCAACAGAACTGGGAATCAAGAAGCTGATTATCTGTGGAGATTCACAACAGGTGGTGAGACAAGTGAACAAGGATTATTAAAGCCCATTGATGGAGGCATACATCGAGGAAGTGAGAAAATTGGAAGAGCGCTTTGACGGATTGCAAACAGAGCACATACCACATGTGGAAAACAACATTGCTGATCATCTGTCAAAGTGCGCTGCGCAAAAACTCCCTGTGGAACCAGGGACTTTTGTTCTCCATCTAACTCAACCCTCCGCATCCCTAGCAACAATGGCCAGCAAGAGGAGGAAATTGAACTCCGGCAAGCCTCTCCCAGTAGAGCTTCCCAAAGCCCCCGGCAGAGAGCTTGGCGGGAACAACTCCCCTTCGATCAGTGAGCTACACCCTCCCGCCGAACTACCAGTCTTTGCGGTTGAGGCATGTGCTCCCATCGATGGGGAGGTGCCGCTAGTCCTTGTTGCCGAGCCCAAGGCTCCAAGTTGGGCACGGCACATTGTTCATTTCCTCCAAACAGGAGAACTTCCTGAAGAGCAAGAAGAAGCTAAAAGAGTAGCCCGGAGGGCCAGTATGTATCAGTTCATTGACGACATGCTATACAGAAGAAGGCCCAACAGTGTGAAATTGAAGTGCATTTGCCGGGAAGAAGGAAAGGAACTGCTGGCAGAGATACACAAGGGTATGTGTGGCTCCCACATCGGATCAAGGGCCTTGGTTGGGAAAGCTTTCTGGCAAGTCTTCTAATGGCCCACAGCCCTCCAAGATGCAATTGAGCTAGTCACCAAGTGTGAAGCCTACCAGTTCCACTCCAAGAATATCCATCAGTCTGCTCAAGCTCTCCAAACAATCCCTTTGTCATGGCCATTTTCGGTCTGGGGGCTCGACATCTTGGGCCCCTTCCCCCGTGCTACTGGGGGCTTTGAATTCTTGTTCGTCGCAATCGACAAGTTTACAAAGTGGCCGGAAGTAGAGCCTGTGAGAAAGGTGACCACGCAGTCAGCTATCAAGTTCTTGAAAGGATTGGTGTGCCGCTTCGGGGTACCTACCCGAATCATCACCGACAATGGCACCCAATTCACAAGTCGCGCCTTCATGAAATACGTTCATGCCCTCGAAAGCAAGGTCTCTTTTGCCTCTGTGGCCCATCCCAGAAGCAACGGGCAAGCTGAG
This sequence comes from Thinopyrum elongatum, assembly GCA_011799875.1. Classification (NCBI taxonomy): domain Eukaryota; kingdom Viridiplantae; phylum Streptophyta; class Magnoliopsida; order Poales; family Poaceae; genus Thinopyrum; species Thinopyrum elongatum. The sequence continues at coordinate 273,272,270 of CM022303.1, read as the reverse complement.
AGGGCGAACGCTGAAATGCTGCGAGGTCTTAAGACAAGAACTTTTGATCGGCTGCAGAAGTGCGGCAGGCGATGGATCGATGAGCTGCCGGTGGTTCTTTGGTCCCTCCGTATGACACCAAATCAAGCTACCGGGCAGACTCCTTTCTCCCTAGTCTATGGGGCAGAAGAAGTTAACCCCACGGAACTCATATTCGGGTCTCCTCGAGTGCTTGCCTATGATGAAGTAGTGCAGGAACAGCACCGACGTGACTTGCCGTGGACTTGATCCCGAAGAGAAGAAATGAAGACGAGCCTACGTGATGATCCCCGGCAGACCAAACAGATAAGTTCCTTCTTATCCATACCTGTTCTGTAATTTGAAAACTTGTGCATATAAAAACCCCGCCACCTTCGAAACATAGGTGCTCCTACCCTTTGATTCGAACGCTGCTTCGGTCAGGGTGGTCGCAGTGGCCTTTGGCGGAAAAGGTTCAGCGGGGGGCTGGTCCCTTTTTATGGTTTTTTGCCCGGCAGGCCTAGCCCCGCGGCAAAAACTGAGGGCATTGGCAGGATAGCCTGCCGAGGAAACTTGTTTACGTAAATGTATAGAGGCATTTCACCTCTGCATGGATATGGTACATGCACAAGTGCCCGGCAAAGCTTGTCTTTTTCATTAATATGCTGATAAGCAAGTACAGATCTTACAGAACACAAACATGGATAAAGAAGTTTACACTATTTAGACTAAAGTTTGGCCGATGCCTGCACATTTTAAACTGAAAAAAGATAAGTGCCCCGTAACCCCTTTCTTGTCCCTCTCCTCTTAGATGCTACGATGAGAAGAGAAGAGGGCAAAAGGGGTGCCTGGGCAGAAGCCCAGCCTGACCCCATCGGGCCCCACGACAGGAAGCCTGACAAGATCGGGAGGGCACGGGCGAAGGTGATGGTGAAGAGAGCGGTGGAAGGGTCCCCCTGGCCACCGCCACCAGGGCCAGCAGGATGCGGCAGGGCGAACGAAGCAGCAGCCCGAGAGGAAGCCTGCCAGGGTCCAGCTGGAAGGCTGCTGGAGGAGCCAAGGGCACCAACCCCACCTCTGCATCCAACTCCCCAGCAAATCGCCTTGCCGAGAAGGAGATGCAGGTGCAAATGATGGTGCTGCCGCCTGACGGTGATGGTGTGGCTGGTGTTCAGCCGGAGTCGGAGCCGTCGTCCTCCCCGTCGGCGCCGTCGTCATCACCGTCACTGTCCTCCTCGTTGCTATCACTCGAGGAGGAGCTTTCGTCATTGGTTGAGCTCTCCTCGCAGCACCCTAAGCAAGCACCCGAGCATCCGAAGACCTTGACGGAGAGCAGCTCGACGTCCATTAATTTAAAATGGAGGACGTGCCCCTCCGACAAGCTGTGGGCGCGGGCAAAAGTCTTCCAGCCACGTCGGAAGAGCATGACATGAGGGGCAGGGAAATCCACATCCACCCGCATGCTGCCATTACAGCAACCCCTCATGTGCAGCTTCAGTGCGCGCGGTTGTTCAAGCTTCATCAACCTCGCAAATGGAGTAGGGAGGTGGAGGCGGCCGCGCGGGGGCTTATACAACCTGATGATGAACTCCAGCGGTTGGTCTCCGATGTGGCCTTCCATTGGGGGATGAGCGGCCGGCGGAGGTGCCATCAAAGCACCACCCTGTCCTCCTCGACCTCGGGCACCACGGCAGCCGCGACCTCGCCCCCTCCCACCTCCTCTCGCGGCGGGCTCCGCCCTTGCGTTTTCAACAGGAGGACGGAGGCGCTGTCGAGTAGAAGCCCTCATCGCCACCGCCGGAGAACCGCCACAACCCCGGCCCCTCACCATGGTGGACGAGAAATGCTAAAGAGAAGGAAGGGGTGAGATGTGTGGAGAAGCACCCTGCCCTGCGTTCCTTTTTATAGGCGAACGGGTCAGGGGGCTGGCTCCTCTCCCTGAAGGCAGCCGCCCTACTCCTCCAATCCGGCTTCCCCGCGCCACCAACGGCTCATGGAATCAAGGCCAACCCTCAGCACCAATCCATGGCATTTGGGTTTCTGCCATGGCACGCATTTCCACGCCCTCCGCGTCCCCCACCAGCCCCACTCAACGCATGCAGTACATGTGGCGGAAGCGCTGCAAATGGGAAAGATAATGGAATGGCAGTTACCACCCCGTGAACATGGGACGTGGGTAGCCCATGGATCGTGGCTCATAATCTCCCCCACAACGTCTTGCACGACGCGCAGGAAAACCGGAAACTAACACAAGCTCAGATTAATGAAAAAGCAAAGAAGATCTCAAAGGTTGAGCTATCGAGCCTCCCCGCCTGTGTACTAGACAGGGCCTACCCCGACGACGCTCGGCAGCGCGTTCGGGCCAGGCCCGGGGGCTCCTGTCGGTGCAACAAACCCCAGGTGTGTTGCCCAGACTGTACACAGGCTCATGAACAAGGTTGCAGCATCCAAGACAAGACCAAGCAGAAGAGATCAGCTATTTGAGAAATCAAAGGGCGGATCAAGAAGTTCAAGACCAACCAAAGGAGCAAGATACCACTAAGGAAAAACCTCCCTTACCGGGCAGGCGAGCCTGGCGGGGACGAGGTTGCCCCGAAGACAAGTCTCCAGATTGCCCCGGCAGGCTTGCCGGGGGCACCGAGGGTGGATTACCCCGCCAAGGCTCCACCGCTCCACCTCACAGCAACGCAAGTCATCGATCGGTGCGGTGTCGAGCCCCCAAGTGGCTAATGGCCGCTATTTGGCATGTGGCGGCCACTTCCAGAGGAAATCACCTCCAAATGACACCCGTCTAGGGACGTGTCACGCAGGCAGGCGAGAAGGTGTCCGAACGGCATGGCAAGGCTTGCCAGGCTATGCTACGATTTGACACTAAGCAGCGCATTTAATGCACTCGGTCCTGTCTGCAGAGTTAGGTATGATAGCACTGTTTACTATCTAATCAGTACGCAATGACTGATTTGCCATTGTCGTGACCCCTTGATCTATAAAAGGAGGGCCATGGCAACCTTAGAAAGGATTCCGACCCTTGTACACTCATACACGCGTAGTTGCTCTTGCCCCGAGGCGACCCTCCCAGGCTAGAGCGCTGCGTCTCCAGCTCGGTCCTCTCATCAATCCACCAAAGCATGAGTAGGGTTTTACGCCTCGTGGCAGCCCGAACCTGGGTAAAAACTGCCCGTGTGATCGTTGTCATGCTGCTTCGCGCCCTCCACTCTTTGTGCAATGCGTCCTTCCCCACTGCCGAACCACAAGGGGCCGATGGCCCCATAGGTGGCCGTGTTTTCCCACGACATTTGCCTCTTGCATATCTTCAGGACTGAGATATATGATACCCCTCTTCTTCGGAGTGGGTGCAGGCAGTGGTTCAGGAAGAATCCAATCGTCATAATTTTTCAATATATTATTCAATTATTCCTCAGCTTGTTCAACAGTTCGTTCCCTGAAAACACAACTAGCACAACTATCTAGGAAGTCCTTAGAAGCATTGGTTAGTCCATTATAGAAGATATCAAATATTTCATTTTTCTTAAGAGGATGGTCAGGCAAAGCATTAAGCAATTGGAGAAGCCTCCCCCAAGCTTGTGGGAGACTCTCTTCTTCAATTTGCACAAAATTAAATATTTCCTGTAAGGCAGCTTGTTTCTTATGAGCAGGAAAGTATTTTTCAGAGAAGTAATAAATCATATCCTGGGGACTACTCACACAACCAGGAGTAAGAATGTTGTATCATATCTTAGCATCACCCTTTAATGAGAACGGAAATAATTTGAGAATATAGTAGTAGCGAATCTTCTCATCATGAACAAATAGGGTGGCTATATCATTTAATTTAGTAAGGTGTGCCACAACAGTTTCAGTTTCATAGCCATGGAAAGGACCAGATTCAACCAACGTAATTAACTCTGGATCGATGGAGAATTCATAATCCTTATCGTCAACAAAGATAGGTGAAGTAGCAAACTTAGGATCGCATTTCATTCTAGCATTCAAAGATTTTTCTTTCAGTTTGCATAATAACTTCTTAATATCATCACTATCATTGCAAGCAAGAAAATATCTAGCTGTCTCCTCATCCATAACATAACCTTCAGGTATCTTAGGCAATTCATATCTAGGACAGCTAGGCCTAATAGGTGTTTCAAGATTTTCAGTTTCAAGTACTTCATCAGTTTCGATAATTTCATCAGTTTCAGCATTCTCAATATCTTTAGCTCTAGCAATTTGTTCATCAAGAAATTCACCTAGTGGCATATTATCATCAAGCAAGGTACTAGCATCATCATGAGTAGCATTCATAGCAGAGGTAGCATCATCAATAACTTGCGACATATCAGGATTAATAGCGTGAGGTGGTGTTGCAAGTCTACGCAAAATAGAAGGTGAAACAAGTGCAGAGTGTGATGGCAGTTCCTTACCTCCCCTCGTCTTAGAGGAAAAAATCTTAGTCTTGGTATCCTTCAGATTCTTCATAATGATAAATAGATAATAATCCCAAGTGACTCAACGAATATAGCTATGCTCCCCGGAAATGGCGCCAGAAAAAGGTCTTGATAACCCACAAGTATAGGGGATCGCAACAGTTTTCGAGGGTAGTGTATTCAACCCAAATTTATAGATTCGACACAAGGGGAGCCAAAGAATATTTGTAAGTATTAGCAGCTGAGTTGTCAATTCAACCACACCTGGAGATTAATTATCTGCAGCAAATTGATCAGTACCACAGTAATATGATAGTTTTGATAGCAGTGATAATAGTAGCAGTAAGAGTAACAGTGATAGCAATTATTTTGTAGTAAGTGTAACAGTAGCAGCAACAGTAGTAACTTAGCAAGAACAATAAGTGGAAAATTTGTAGGCATTGGATCGGTGAATTCATTGGATGATACTCATCATATAACAGTCATAACCTAGGGCGATACAAAACTAGCTCCAATTCGTAAATATAATGTAGGCATGTATTCCGTAAATAGTCATACGTGCTTATGGAAAGAACTTGCATGACATATTTTGTCCTTCCCTCCCGTGGCAGCGGGGTCCATAATGAAACTAAGGGATATTAAGGCCTCCTTTTAATAGAGAACCGGAACAAAGCATTAACACATAGTGAATACATGAACTCCTCAAACTACGGTCATCACCAGAAAGTATCCCGACTATTGTCACTCCGGGGTTTACGAATCATAACACGTAATAGGTGAATATGACTTGCAAGATCGGATCTAGGATATAAATATAATGGTGAAAACATAAACGGTTCAGATCTGAAATCATGGCACCCGGACCCAAAGTGACAAGCATTAAGCATGGCAAAGTCATAACAACATCAATCTCAGAACATAGTGGATACTAGGGATCAAGCCCTAACAAAACTAACTCGATTACATGATGAATCTCATCCAACTCCTCATCGACTAGTGAGCCTACGAAGGAATTACTCACTCCCGGTGGGGAGCATCATGCAATTGGCCATGGAGAAGGGTTGGTGATGACGAAGACCGAAGATCCCCCTCTCCGGAGCACCAAACGGACTCCAGATCTGGCCTCCCGATGAAGAACAGGAGGTGGCGGCGGCTCCATATTGTGAAACGCGATAATTCTTTCTCCCTGATTTTTTCTCCAAATTTAGGTATTTAAGGAGTCAGAGTCAGGGTCTGCGGGGCCACCATGTGGGCACAACCCACCTGGGCGTGCCTGGAGGGGGCGCGCCCTGGTGGGTTGTGCTCACCCAGGGGCCCCCCTCTGGTGGTTCTTGACTCTAGTATTTTTCTTTTATTGTAAAATAAATCTCCAAAAAGTTTCATTCCATTCTGAGAACTTTTATTTCTGCACAAAAACAACACCTTGGTAGTTCTGCTGAAAACAACGTCAGTCCGGGTTAGTTTCATTCAAATCATGCAAATCAGAGTCCAAAACAAGAGCAAAAGCGTTAGAAAAAGTAGATACGACGGAGACGTATCAATTGCCCCTTGTGAGAGTGACCTTTATTAAGCAGTCTATCACTTTTATTACTCCACCACCACAAGTTCATACAAAGCTTATTTCCAATAAAAGATCATACTTATTTAAGGCAATTTTTACTGCATGCACCGATGGCAACTTACTCGAGGGATCTTACTCAATCCATAGGTAGTTATACTGGACTCTAAGGAATGAAACTTGGTTTATGAGGTTTTGGATGCACAAGTAGTATTTCTACTTAGTGTGAAAGTATTTCGCTAGAAAAAATTATAAACAAACACCACATGTTGGAGGATCCATGACAAATACAACTTCTATGCAAATATATACAAGCACAACTCATTATGTTGTCTTCCTTGTCCAACGTCAACCATTTGGTAAGGTGTGAAAATATTTAATGAGGGTTGACAATCACAAAAGATGTTCAAGATAGTGTATTTGCACGTGAAAGCTCTCTTATTTGTACTAATATTTCATGAATTGTTCAAATAAGCAATGTTATGTTTGTTAAATTTTAATTTTACTTCCTAAACCCAATGGGAAGCCACTACTCCCCATGAGATAAGCATATGAAATTGAATTGCAATGCTAAGATGCACAATAACCAAAAAGCAAATACAATACTTATACTATATTTATTTTAGATACTCTCACCAATGGATACAATGAAAACACGAAGGAATGATAACACACATTGCAAATTATTGCATACTATAGTTTTTTTTTCTAAATCATGATATAAGTAAGGATTGAACTAAGATAGATAATAATGATAAAGGTGATGATGATACGATACTGGGGCACCTCCCCCAAGCTTGGAACAGGCCAAGGGCGATGCCCATACCCAAGTACTCAAGTTTCCTTCTTTGGTGATGGAGGTGATGAAGGGGCATGCTTACTCTCCTTGATGAAATCCAGAAGGATCTCCATGATGTCTTGAATCTTATGAAGCACTCACTGGGTCATGATGGCATTGTTTTTCACTTGAAGCATAATATCCTTGTTTTCCAGCCACCATGGACTTTTCTTCCTTGCATCATTTTCACTTCGACCGGAGATGTCCCAATTGAAGGTATGTGCATACGAGAAGTATTCTCAACCCCATAATTGTGAAAAGGATTCCCGTGTAACTTCGGGTGAGGGCTTCTTTGAGATGGGTCCCTCCAATACCTTGAAACCTAAGTGGATTCTCGTTGTCTTTAAGGTCTTGGATGATACGAGGGTAGTGTAGATGCTGGCCAGAGTCTCTCGATCAGACTCCAGTGCATGAGCTTCTACAGAGTTTCTCGATCCCTCCTCCATCACAACATCCTTCATCAGCTCCTTCTCAACCTTCTCCTTCAGCAGCCGAGCATCATTGTCCATGTTGTTAGAGGAACAAGCAGACATGACAAAATAGATTTTATAGGATTTTTTCGTGCAAGCCAAGCATACGAGAGGAAGATGGAGATGCGAAGGTGCATGAGGCCCCTGATACGTCTCCAACGTATCTATAATTTTTTATTGTTCCATGATGTTATATTATCATTCTTGGATGTTTTACAATCATTTTATAGCAACTTTATATCATTTTTTGGGACTAACCTATTGACATAGTGCCCAGTGCCAGTTGCTATTTTTTGCTTGTTTTTTACTTCACAGAATATCAGTACCAAACGGATTCCAAATGCAGCGAAATTTTTTGGAGATTTTTTTTGGACTAGAAGACACCTTGGGGGCCAAGAAAGCACCTGGGAGGAGGCCCGTGGGGACTACAAGACACCAGGGCGCGCCCTGGTGGGTTGTGGGGCCCACGGGGGTCTCCTGCACCGCCTCTTCACACTATAAAATCCCAAATATTCTAGAAACCCTAGGGGAGCAGACGAAACACAATTCCAGCCGCCTCAAGTTCCAGAACCACGAGATCCAATCTAACACCATCACGAAGGGGTTCATCATCCTCATTGGTGCCTCTCTGATGATGCGTGAGTAGTCCACCATAGACCTACGGGTCCGTAGGCAGTAGCTAGATGGCTTCTTCTCTCTTTTTGATTCTCAATACAATGGTCTCTTGGAGATCTATTTGATGTAAACCTTTTTTGTGGTGTGTTTGTTGGGATCCGATGAACTTTGAGTTTATGATCAGATCTATATCCATGAATATTATTTGAGTTTCTTTGATCTCTTATATGCATGATTATTTATAGCCTCGTATTTCTTCTTCGAATCTTTGGTTTAGTTAGGCCAACTAGATCGATTTTTCTTGCCATGGGAAGAGGTGCTTTGTGATGGGTTCGATCTTACGGTGTCCTCACCCAATGACAGGAGGGGTAGCGAGGCACGTATGTATCGTTGCTATTAAGGATAACAAGATGGGGTCTATTCCTACATGAATAGATCTTGTATACATCATGTCATCGTTCTTATTGCATTACTCCATTTCTCCATGAACTTAATACACTAGATGCATGCTGGATAGCGGTCGATGTGTGGAGTAATAGTAGTAGATGCAGGCAGGAGTTGGTCTACTAATCTTGGACGTGATGCCTATATATTGATCATTGCCTTGGATATCGTCATAATTATTCGATCTTTTATCAATTCCCAACAGTAATTTGTCTACCCATCGTGTGCTATTTTCTCGAGAGAAGCCATTAGTGAAATCTACAGACCCTGGGTCTATCTTTTATCATATTGCTTTTCGATCTATTTTTCACTGCATTTCTTTTAAGATCTATTATTCCAAAAACCCAAAAATACTTTGCTGCACTTTTTATTTGCATCTTTTATTCCGCGTTTTATTCAAATCTATTTATCCAAACACATACAAACCAATCTATCTTTTTATCGAGGAGGGATTGACAACCCCTCTTACACGCTGGGCTGTGAGGATTTGTTCTTTGTGTGTAGGTCCCGGTTACATAGTGTTGCTTGGTTCTCCTACTGGATTGATACCTTGGTTTCATAACTGAGTGAAATACCTACCGTAGCTGTACTGCATCGTCCCTTCCTCTTTGGGGAAATACCGACGCAGTTTCAAGCTGCATCAAAAGGAATTTCTGGCGCCATTGCTGGGGAGGATCAAGTCAAGATAGTCTCCCGTCAACTTGCCAATTTTTGCGCCGTTGCCGAGGAGACATCATCAACATGTATCAGGTTCCTAATCACAAATCTCATCTCCTTGCAATTACTTTATTTGCCATTTGCCTCTCGTTTTCATCTCCCCCACTTCTAAAATGTTTTTCGGAAAAGCACAAAAATATTTGCCTTTTTATTTGCCTTCTTTTCGTTTGCCTTTTTCTTGTTTGATCTTTTGTTTGCTTGAGTTGCCATGTGTCTTCTATATGCTTGCATCTTCGCTTGCTAAAAATCTGTTGATATGGATCCCCATCCACTTGCTAATCTTTTTAAAAGATCCAATCATGATGAACCAATTGCTAGTGAGTTGAGTGCACTAGATTATCTTTAGGAAGTTTTGCTTGAGATTCGTGAATCTGAAAATTGTGAAGAAGAAATTTATGAAGTGATTCATGATAGCTCCTTGAATGAAAAGCATGATTGCAATGATTTTACAACAAAATCTATTAATGTCAATTGTGCTAACAATATGCAAAACCCCAAGCTTGGGGATGCTAATTTTGCTATCTCCACTACTTATTGCAATGATCATGATTGGGGTGATTCTTCGTATGATCTTGAAAATTTATTTAAGCCTCATGATGAATATGATATTGATAATAATGTTTGCAATAATATTGAAAGTGGGTTTGGAAGAGCATCAACTTTAGGTGAAAATAATCCCACATATTTGGAGAGTGTTCAATCTTACGATTTTTTTGATGAAAGTGGGTTTGGAGAGGTCAAGACTGTGACGCCCGTGGCCTAATCATGCACTAATCATACACGCAAATGCACACGATCAAGCCTAAGGACTCACGGGAAGATATCACAACACAACTCTAAAACATAAATAAAGTCATACAAGCTTTATATTACAAGCCAGGGGCCTCAAGGGCTCGAATACATAAGCTTGCGTACAAGCGTCAGCGGAAGCATCAGATATCTGAGTACAGATATGAAACAGAAACAGAAAGGCCTTTAGAAAGGCGGGGCAAAATAAAACACTATGATCGAAAGGCGTAGGCCTCCTGCCTGGGACCCTCCGATCCTACTCCTAGTCGTCAGTCAACTCGTAGTAGTATCCATCCTCTGGGTAGTAGTAGTAGTCGATCGACGGGGCATCTGTCTCAGGGGGCTCCGTCATCTTGGTCACGACAAACTGATATGGGGAGAAAAGGAAAACAAAGCAACCGTGAGTACTCAGAAGTACTCAGCAAGCAAGGATCTACACTACATATGCAACATTTTCAAAGGGAGGCTGTATATGTGGACTGGGCTGCAGAAAAGCCAGAATAGAGAGAAGGCCTAGTCCTATCGAAGACTAGCATCTTCATCGGTCTTGCAGCAATGGAAGAGAGCAGAACAGATCAATATAAAGTAGCAGTATCATTAAGTCTCATCCTCACCCAGAGATCCTTTCTCGACTCCCTGCGAGAAAGCAATCCCAGAGCCATACAGTCATCAACCTCGTCCTGAGATCCCTTCTCGACTCCCTGCGAGAAGCAATCCCAGAGCCATAGTATCCAAGTATCCAGTTCTAAAATTGTATCAATCAGGATACAACTCCGAGTGTCCTTTACCGTAGGACAGGCTATCAATAGAAGTTTTCTTCCCTGCAGGGGTGCACCAACTTACCCAACACGCTCGATTAACTCCGGCCGGACACACTTTCCTGGGTCATGCCCGGCCTCGGCCAAACGACACATCGCAACCCTACCTATAGCTCAGCAGAGAGGTCCCCGCCGGTCTACATCCTAAGCGCAAGGGGGTCTTGTCCATCGCCCCTCGCCCTCCGGGTCATTGCGCACATGGCTCAGATCCAAGCACAACCTCTGTCGGGAATGGCGCCAATCACTCCATGCCGCACTGCTGAACTGGACATCTGACAGAGCTTTCGGCTGATGCATACGATGCAGAACGCCCATACTATGCCCACGTGATGGTTAGTGCTATCAGGCCAGAGGCCTGCTCGGATCAAATATCCAAATCGTTAGTACCTTGGGCTTGCAGTAACGAGCAGAGACTCACGAAAGATGTGACCCCATCGCCCCGTCTCGAGGACTTGCGGCAAGGGCCAAGAATGCCCGGCCGCGCCTCGTATTCATCACTCGGGCACCACACAGGCACCCGTCTTCACAACACTCGCCTCTCAGGCGCACGCGGGTACCCCTCAGGGTCGACCCGCCTATCCAAGTAACAGTGTAAAGTCCAAGTATCCGTGTGTCCATAACATCAGGGGAATCCGAGGTATCACCCTCGTTGGATTCCTACTCGATGTATCCGTCAAGGTGAACTCAGAGGAATCACCCTCACTTGGTTCACACTTGAGGTGTTGTACGACGACGTCGTTATCGGAAGCGGTGAAGGACGAATCACCCTCGATGACCACGACCGAATAGCTACTCTACAGAGTTAACATCAGAAGTGCTACAAGAGGTTTCACCCTCGGCACTCGATAGTAACGCTGCAGTGTCGTTACAACTAAGGGGGGTGATGTGCGGTGTCGGGGCCTGGTCTTCAATCCCGTTGATCGGGTCTTTGGATAATCCAGCGGGGCGGTCGGGACTAGTGGGGTCACTGATAGGTCTCTACCCAGCCTATACTAAGCAGTTTAGGTTATGCAGGCAATTATCAACAGCAGGTTACAATAAACAGGCTATGCATCAGAATAGGTAAAGCAGCAGCAGCAGCAATTCTAATGCAAGCATAAGAAATAGAATGGGCGATATCGGGATGATCAAAAGGGGGGGGGGCTTGCCTGGTTGCTCGGCGGCAAGGGCAAGGTTGTCAATGGTGTCTTCGGGCTCCGGAGCTGCGTCGGCCTCGGGGACGACGTCGGTGTCGGGGGCTACCGAGAGAGAAGAGGGGGAGGAAACAGTATAAATACTCAGCGAACAAGTGCAGCTCAAAGCATAACATGGCAATACGCGGTGACGGAGGTGATCTAACGCAGTGCCGGGTGATACTGGCGAAGGTGGGATTCATTCGGGAAAGTATTCCCGGTTCCGGACAAATGTCGGACAAATGACCGGAGGAGAACGGTTCCATGTTTAGGTAGTTAGGGACGCATGACGGATGAATGGACCGCGCATTCGAATTCGTCTCGTCGTTCTGAGCGATTTTCATGTACAAAGTTTTTCGATCTGAGCTACGGATTAAAAGATATGATTTTCTAAAGATTTTAGCATTTTCTGAAATTAATTTAAATTTAACAGAAAAGGAATTATGACGTCAGCATTGCGTGAGGATGACGTCAGCAGTCAACAGAGACGCTGACCAGGTCAAACCTGACATGTGGGTCCAGTGGGACCCACATGTCAGTCTCTGTTATGACTAACAGGGAGTTAAACTAATTAATAGGATAATTAGAAGAGTGGGCCCAGCCTGTCAGTGAGACATTAGTTAAACTAATTACTTTCACTTTAATAATTCATTTAATTAACCTAATTACCAGAGGGGGCCCACATGTCAGTGGAACAGGGCGCGGCCACGTCAGCGTTGACGTGGTCAACGGACCAGCTGGGGCCCGCGGGGCCCACAGTCAGTGGCACGGAGGCGGGGCCCACCCATGCCACGTTGGCTGGCCGGCGGCTGAACGCCGGCGAGCCCGAAAACGCGGCGGAGGCTCGGGAGAGCTGCGGGTTTCACACACGGTGGGTCAAATCGAGCGCCGTTTCTTGCTCTCGATCGGGCATCCCGAGCCGCGTCGATCTAGCCTACCAGCGCTAGCTGTGGTGGTCGGAGAGGAGCGCGGTGAGCTCGTCGGCGGACGGTGGAATTCGGGTGAGACGGCGAATGGCGTTGCAGCGTGCGTGCGAACGAGCCAAGAGGCTAGGCGTGACCTGCGCGATGCGGTGAAGCGAGCGGGCACAGTTGCGGGGCCGTTTGGTCGCCGAAGCCATGCCGATGATGAGGCGGGCAGCGGCGCATTTGGCTACGGTGGAGGCGCTCGCTAGGGGCCGCAAATGATGGCGCGAGGAGAGGGAGAAAAAGCGGCAGCTTACAGCGCTCCTACAGGTGTGCTTAAGTGGGTTCGGGGTGGGCTCGAGGCGGCGAATCGACGGCGGCGATGCGGGCGGCCGCAGGTTGAAGACGACGGAGTTGGGGACGATGCTAGGGTCCTCGGCTCAGTCCAGTCGGCGCAGGCAAAGTAGAGGCCGCCGGCGAAGCTCAGGGACACGTCGGGGAGGCGTATGGGGCGCGGTGGCCGTCGCTACGCCAGAGCCATGGCGTCGTTGGCGCTCGGGTGAGGGGGAAGCAAAGAGGGAAGAGTTGAGGAGTGGCCAGGGGGGCCGGGGGAGCGCTGGGCGCTGCCCTTTATCCACGGCGAGCGAGAGCGCGCGCTGTCGAGCGGGAGAGAGGGGGGGCCGGGGCGCGGGCGTGCGTGCGCGCGTCAGGTGCTCGACAACGAGGCAGCGCGGGTGAGCAGTGCGGGGTAGGGGAAGAGCTAGGTGGGTCGGGCCGCACTGTGCACTCGCGGCCCAGGCAGCGATGGGCTTCTTCTCTTTTTCTTTTTCTAATTTCTTTTTTGTTTTCTCTTTTTAGTTTCTGTTTAGGCTTTTGTTTTTATTTCAAAACACTTTTGTGAAATATGAGACTAGCCCAAATAAATATGGTGCATCATTAGTCACTGCTAGAAATTGGTTTGATGTCCATATCTTTTTGTTTGGATTTTATTTAATTGAAAAAGGATTAAATAGTGTTGTTTTGCTGCTGTTCCTTGTTGTTTGAGTCCTTTTACTATTCCAATAAATGTTGCAATCAATTTTATAAAAGCTTTGGGAATATTTGCAACATGCTGCACATTTTAGTTTTTATGTTGGATAACTTTTATTTTCCACTTTCATTTAAATTTGGATTTTGACTTAGGAGTTGAAATGCAATATAATGCTAATGATGATCATGCACTGTTAAACATGATGACATGGCATAATCAAAAGGGTGATTACTGTAGTTAACCACTGGGGGTGTTACAAATCTCCTCCACTAACAAGAATTCTCGTCCTAAGAATTAAGAGGTAGAAGGAAAAAGTTCGGGGTATTCAGCACGGAGGCTATCCTCGCGTTCCCAAGTGGCTTCATCTTCAGTATGATTTGACCACTGCACTTTGAGGAACTTGGTAACCTTCTGACGGGTCCGACGTTCACCTTCATCGAGAATGCGGATCGGATGCTCCTTATACGATAGATCATCATGCAATTCGAGCATTTCATGATCCACAGCTCGGTGCGGAGATTCCTTGAAGCATTTACGAAGTTGCGACACATGAAATACGTCGTGGATATGAGAGAATTGCGGCGGCAATTCCAATTTATATGCCACCTGACCACGTCTAGCAATTATGCGGAAAGGACCAATGTAGTGTGGAGCTAGCTTGCCCTTGATTCCAAAACGGTGAGTTCCCTTCATAGGAGTGACACGAAGATAAGCTTGATCACCAGGTTGATAAGTCAAACCCCATCATTTGCGATCGTAGTTGCTCTTCTGGCGGTCCTGAACCGCCTTGAGATTTTCTCGGACAATACGAACTTGTTCTTCGGCGTGTTGAATAATATCTGGACCCACGAGCGATCGTTCCCCAGTTTCTGACCAATTCAGAGGGGTTCGACACTTATGTCCATAAAGAACTTCGAAGGGGGCCATTTTCAAGCTGGCTTGATAGCTGTTGTTATAAGAGAACTCGGCATACGGAAGAGATTCTTCCCACTTCTTGCCGAAAGAAATAACACAAGCTCGCAACATGTCTTCAAGCACTTGATTGACTTGTTCGACTTGGCCTTGGGATTGGGGGTGATAAGCTGAACTCCAGGTAATATGAGTTCCCATAGCTGTTTGGAAACTTTCCCAGAATTTGGAAGTGAAAAGACCGCCATGGTCCGAACTAATCTCCTTCGGAATACCGTGGAGTGAAACAATTCTGGAGATATATAACTCTGCTAACTGGCTAGCAGTGATAGTTTCCTTGACGGGCAGAAAGTGTGCAACTTTAGAAAGTTGGTCGACGACGACAAGAATAGCATCGTGACCCTTCTGTGACCTGGGAAGTCCTGTAACGAAATCCATCTGAACCTTATCCCACTTCCATAAAGGAATAGGTAACGGTTGCAGAATTCCAGCAGGCTTCTGATCTTCTGCTTTAATGCGGCGACACACATCACATTCAGCAACATAACGAGCAATGTCCTGCTTCATTCTAGACCACCAGTACCTTTGACGGAGATCACGATACATCTTGGTGCTACCCGGATGAATAGACAGCGGGGTATCATGTGCCTCCTTCATGACCTTGTCAGTCATAAGTTCGAAGCGAGGTACGACAATGCGGTTTCTGAAATACAAGGTTCCATCTTCAGACAGCGAGAAATCCCTGTACTTTACAGGGTGAAGGTCTTTCTTCATCAGATCAATTTCAGCATCTTTAGCTTGCGCATTCTTAACAGCTTTCTCAAGATCTGGTTGTATCACAAGGTTATTTAGAGAGCCGTGTGGAACAATACACAGATTCAGCTTGCATAGTTCTTCAAAAAGACGAGGTTGAGCTCGCCTAACCATGAGGTTGTCGCAATAGGACTTGCGGCTTAAGGCATCAGCCATCACGTTAGCCTTGCCAGGGGTATAGGATATACCCAAATCATAGTCCGCAATGGCCTCCATCCATCTTTGCTGACGGAGGTTTAGAGATGGTTGAGTAAACAAGTACTTCAGACTTTTATGATCCGTGTAAATCTCGCAACGATTACCGAGAAGGTAATGTCGCCACAACTGCAATGCATAGATCACAGCAGCTAGTTCTAGATCATGTACCGGATAATTCTCTTCATGTGGGCGCAACTGACGAGAGCCATAAGCAATCACTTTATGCTCTTGCATTAGGACACAGCCTAATCCTTCACGGGATGCGTCACAATAAATCACAAAGTCTTTGCGGGTATCTGGAGGAGATAGTACTGGGGCAGATGTCAGCTTGTCTTTGAGTGTCTGGAAACTTTCCTGACATTTTTCTGTCCATTCAAACTTAACGCCCTTGTGAAGCAGATCAGTCAAAGGCTTAGCAATCTTAGAAAAGTTCTCGACAAATCGACGGCAATAGCTTGCAAGACCGAGAAAACTTCTCACTTGCTTGACGTTCTTTGGAGGAGTCCAGTCCAGAATAGCCTGAACTCGTTCTGGGTTAACGGCAATGCCATCTTTCGAAATCACATGGCTGAGATATGTCACTTTAGATAACCAGAACTCGCATTTGGAGTATTTGGCATACAACTGGTGTTCTCGGAGCCTTTCCAGTACAAGACGGAGGTGTTCAGCATGTTCTTCCTTATTCTTTGAATATACCAGAATATCATCTAGATAAACCACGACGAACTTGTCGAGGTAATCCATGAAAATATAATTCATCAGGCGGGAGAATGTGGCTGGAGCATTTGTTAAGCCAAATGACATGACAGTGTACTCGTAGGAGCCATAACGAGTAACAAATGCAGTCCATAACCCACAGGTCCCAGGATCGAAACCTGGCTCTGATACCAACTTGTGATGCCCCTGGCCTAATTGTGCACTAATCATACACGCAAATGCACACGATCAAGCCTAAGGACTCACGGGAAGATATCACAACACAACTCTAAAACATAAATAAAGTCATACAAGCTTTATATTACAAGCCAGGGGCCTCGAGGGCTCGAATACACAAGCTTGTGTACAAGCGTCAGCGGAAGCATCAGATATCTGAGTACAGATATGAAACAGAAATAGAAAGGCCTTTAGAAAGGCGGGGCAAAATAAAACACTACGATCGAAAGGCGTAGGCCTCCTGCCTGGGACCCTCCGATCCTACTCCTAGTCGTCAGTCAACTCGTAGTAGTATCCATCCTCTGGGTAGTAGTAGTAGTCGATCGACGGGGCATCTGTCTCAGGGGGCTCCGTCATCTTGGTCACAACAAACTGATATGGGGAGAAAAGGAAAACAAAGCAACCGTGAGTACTCAGAAGTACTCAGCAAGCAAGGATCTACACTACATATGCAACATTTTCAAAGGGAGGTTGTATATGTGGACTGGGCTGCAGAAAAGCCAGAATAGAGAGAAGGCCTAGTCCTATCGAAGACTAGCATCTTCATCGGTCTTGCAGCAATGGAAGAGAGCAGAACAGATCAATATAAAGTAGCAGTATCATTAAGTCTCATCCTCACCCAGAGATCCTTTCTCGACTCCCTGCGAGAAAGCAATCCCAGAGCCATACAGTCATCAACCTCGTCCTGAGATCCCTTCTCGACTCCCTGCGAGAAGCAATCCCAGAGCCATAGTATCCAAGTATCTAGTTCTAAAATTGTATCAATCAGGATACAACTCCGAGTGTCCTTTACCGTAGGACAGGCTATCAATAGAAGTTTTCTTCCCTGCAGGGGTGCACCAACTTACCCAACACGCTCGATTAACTCCGGCCGGACACACTTTCCTGGGTCATGCCCGGCCTCGGCCAAACGACACATCGCAACCCTACCTATAGCTCAGCAGAGAGGTCCCCGCCGGTCTACATCCTAAGCGCAAGGGGGTCTTGTCCATCGCCCCTCGCCCTCCGGGTCATTGCGCACATGGCTCAGATCCAAGCACAACCTCTGTCGGGAATGGCGCCAATCACTCCATGCCGCACTGCTGAACTGGACATCTGACAGAGCTTTCGGCTGATGCATACGATGCAGAACGCCCATACTATGCCCACGTGATGGTTAGTGCTATCAGGCCAGAGGCCTGCTCGGATCAAATATCCAAATCGTTAGTACCTTGGGCTTGCAGTAACGAGCAGAGACTCACGAAAGATGTGACCCCATCGCCCCGTCTCGAGGACTTGCGGCAAGGGCCAAGAATGCCCGGCCGCGCCTCGTATTCATCACTCGGGCACCACACAGGCACCCGTCTTCACAACACTCGCCTCTCAGGCGCACGCGGGTACCCCTCAGGGTCGACCCGCCTATCCAAGTAACAGTGTAAAGTCCAAGTATCCGTGTGTCCATAACATCAGGGGAATCCGAGGTATCACCCTCGTTGGATTCCTACTCGATGTATCCGTCAAGGTGAACTCAGAGGAATCACCCTCACTTGGTTCACACTTGAGGTGTTGTACGACG